>CM069306.1:9025000-10225000 GCA_035609425.1 Epinephelus awoara
ACCCACCAGCCTCGATCATGGGACAGCTACAGGCACTTGAATCCTGATCTATTAAATTAAAAATTAAAGAAGTGCGCCACTATCTTATCCCATTACTTTGACAGGAACTTCCCTGCAGTGTTCAGCAGATTGGTAAGGGCATTGAAATTAATTGCACATCATTAACTTGTGTCCATTGAGTTCTCCCAGTCGTGTAACACTCTTCACAGGATACGTTCATGTTCTTCATTTATCAACATAAATTTATTGCGCTTAAGACAGAGCCAGAGGAACCTTAAGCTTTTCCTAACTTTGGTTGCTAAGGTGGTTTTGTGCAACTTCAAGAGATTCCTTAAATATAAGACCAAGCTACAGTAAGGAGAAAACCATGAATACATAAATCAACATTCGAAGGAAAGGTAACAATGTGGTTCTGTGCAACAGATTGTGACAAAATCTTGAGTTTTTTTGTGCAATTCACTCCACCCTGACAACAGAGCACCTAGTGAAAGCTGTAATATGATGAGTTAAAATGAAAATTATCCTGTTTTGCAAACGTGTGTGGACACATAGAGAACTACAGTTTGCTATAGATGTGGAAAACATCCTGAAAATATTCCTTCTTTTGCACTAAATTGATATTTCCATCTCTTCCTGGCAGCCATGGACGCACCCCTGAACCTGACGGCCAGTGAAGTGAATCACCGCAGTGCTCTCATCTCCTGGCAACCGCCAATCACAGAAATTGACAACTACATGCTCACCTACAAGTCAACCGACGGCAGCCGCAAGGTATGTAGCACACATAGCTCAGCTCGTGTGTCTTAACTTTGTCTGTTACACACATACACACAGTTAATATATACAGTATTTCCAGTATTTCCATGTATGTTAACTTAACACTTTATCTGCAGCAAAAATGTGTTTCCTTATCAACTCAAATCCTGTTGAGTATCCATGCAACAGTTGCAAATATGTGTCAGGGAGATAAGCTGTACTTTTGTTAATCCACACACCTGAAAATAGAAACGTAATTCTGCAGATATTGAGGGACACAGTGAAACGCCTTCTTGGATTTCCACAAAGTAGAAAATGTTCCCAATGTAATCAGCGTATTCTAACAGTTGAACAATGTTCAGAAAAAGAAAATTAATGCAGAATCACAACTTTATGACAAGCACTTCAAAATCCCAATTTATCCCAATTTTATCTTTCAATCATGTAATTCCTCAATGTGCAGCGTGCAAGTGTTTGGGGACACAGAAACCCACATTTTGATACACACACAAACACACACACAAGGGAACTGCGTGGTGAAATTGCCTGTCTAATAGAGATATTACTTTAATGTGTCTCAGCAGAGACATTGTTTATTTTGATTAAACTTTTTGATGTGGCTGAGTAATAGTAATAAAGCACATTGGTAGGAGCCGTGGAGAACGCACCATGCCTGTTAACAAATTGACTACACCCATTTCCCATGATGCCCTGCAAAACACGCCCTTTTATTGGCAATTAGTTGCCTCACACACAAGCCCACACATGTAACCAGATGCACACACACAGTCCCCTTCAGTGCCCACTGTAGTGTCACAGTGTTTTATAGGAACAGTCAAATAAAACACACACAAATGCTCTGACCTTGAGTCTGTCACTGCTGTGTGCCTGACCATCAGGTGTCACTCATGCACAAAGGACACAACAGTAACAATCAGATTATCACATTTAGTAGATTTCACATGCTCCCATTGCAATTACACTTTAATCAATGTCCTTGAAATGGCACTTTCTTGATCTTCTGCCTTTATCCCTTTTTCCAAATCAAAGAAACATGCATCTAGAAATATTTTCGCTTTTACATGAGTGATATTAAATCAACATTTTATATGCTACTTCCACAACTCTGCATATATTTTCATGTTAAGTCAAACAGAAATTAAATTTTCCACAATTCTCCTACAGCACACATATCTACATAATACATATACATACAGTATATAAATCTGTACCCAAAAGGGAGACATTAATATTTAACACAGTTTGGTTTCATTATGGAGCTCCCTGTTTTAGCATTTGCAGAAAAGTGTTGTTTTCATGCAGCTAATCAAATGGTTTCATTTTAAACCATATTTGTATAAAGCAGTTGTATCACAAGCAGATGGTCGCACTGACTAACAACCCGACAGCAGCCTGCGACACAAAACAAGAGCCACAGACTTTGAACAACAATCTAATTTTTCCTTCACATCCAACTTACAAATAAATTCAGCTCAACTGTCTAACCAGCAAACAAGGATGCATGTGGTGCAGTGTGGTTTCTGGATGAGCAGGGATATTTGCAGTTTGCTTACTAGATAGCTAATTAGCTGTCCGGCTGCAACACATTAACAGGTTAGTGAGTTAACATCATTCTGTTTAGCTGTCGGTGCAGGATGTCTACAGGTCCATAAGTCTTAAGTTACAACAATAAGGCCTTAAAAGATATTAAATATTCTTAAATTTGAATTTGTGAGGTTTCAACTACTGCAAACATTTTATATGATTTCATTTATTCATGTTTTAACTTCTTCGTGTGAAAATGAGTGAAGCCTTTCTCTGTAAAAGTCCACATTTCTAATGTTACAAACCTTTAAAAAACTATAATACTGTCATTTTACTTAATAGTTGCAAATGTAGATTGACTTAACTCACTCTAATAACCATATTCTTACATAACACCTACCTCTGCACAAGACCACACACATACTACTTGCTTACCTGCGATGCTTAAATAACTAAAACATGATCTGTCCCAAAATCTGTCCTAAATTTGATTGAAAGTGTCTTGGACGGGTCTTAAAAAGCATTAAATTGAACTGTCTGATACCTGTAGACACCCTGTGGTGGTGTCCTTACTCTTCACTACCACTGCAAACAAAAACACTGTTAGCACACAGCTCGTAAGCAACAGTTTCCAGCCCAAGTTTGAATGCATTGTGTCTTGGTCTCCTGTTGGGGTGGTGAATTTGCAAATCCTTGGATAGAGAACGAATGACCTGCCTTACCCTGACTTTCTTACCCTAACCAATCACACTCCTCTTGTCTACACCTAACCAATCCAACCAATGAAGGCAACAAGCACTAGCCAATCATAGTGAGCACTGGGCGGATCGTTGCTTTGCTATCCTAAGATTCACAAATTTGCATTGACATGGGTCACTGACACTCTTTCAGAGGGAAAAGAGAGTTTTTGATATGTCCATTTTATTTTTTATAATATGTTATTAATGTTAGGTTAGAGGCAAAACAGTTCACTGCTAATATGATAAAGAGATACTTGAGACTTTTTGAAGTGTTGTATGAGGTACTTATCCAAAGTCAGTGTATACCTACAGTAGATGGCTGTTGGTGTGACCCCAGTTTGGAGAGGTAAGCAGGAGTGCCACCATGGTAACTAAACAATGTACTGCTGTGGAGGAGGCAGCAACAGAACATAACTTAGCCACTTAAAAAACTGCCCACCTGTTTAGTAAAGGACAGCATTGAACACATCGTGCTGTCATTTTTCAGCCCTGTAGCACACAAGTTGATCTTAACTGGAAATAGGGAACTGCGCCAACACAGTCAGATCTAATGAATGCCGTAATGAAGCACCTGGAACCACAGAAAATTAAATTATCTCTGAAAAAACAAGACTAGAAATTCTGCTAAATTTGGCAACCTTTCATAGACTGTTTCAATTATATGAAATCATCAGACAAGGGTTAATTGAGACTGCATCCATCAACCTTCCTAGTTTAAAAAAAAAAAAAAAAAAAAAAGCATGGCCCACCTCAAATAAGTGTAGGCTATATTTAGAATATTTTGACCATTTCCTTGCTGCCAGACAGCCCTTTCTGACAGGGAACTTAGCTGACACTTAAATTTACCTATGCTCTCTTCAAAGCCACCAGACTCCACTGACAAAAACAGTACTTTTGCCTCACAGAACATGGAAGCTGAAGGTCTTCCACTGTCTCGAGTGGTTAGTTTGTGTTATTGTGTGACTTTGGTGAATCCAAACCAACCACTTTAAAACGCCACTCGCACATTAACACAACCAAACTAACCGATGGAAGCAGCATGAACTAACTATGAAGAGAGCATAGATAAGTTTCAGTTTTTAGATCAGTTCCATGCTGGAAATGGCTGTCTGACAGCAAGGTAAGGTGGTGAAAATTTCCTAAATACAGTGTACTCTTAAACTGATAATTTTTCTAGGTGGGCCTTCTTAGGTGGCTATGAATTTTGCTGCTGCCCCTCTTCCACACTAGTGTATTACTCAGCTTCCGTGCTGATACTACTGCCTGCTTCTCCAAACTGGGGGCTTGCAGAGCGCCATCTGCTGTCTTTAAGACACTGGCTCTGGATAAGTACCCAAAACAACCCCAATTCTTTGTTAATTATATACAGTAGTTTCCTATTTCTGTTGGGAGTGACTCGTTCTGAGAGGAAAGAATATTTATTTACATGTGCACATTAGAATGAGAAATGTGAAAAGTCTTTGCCGATTAGACCCCGTCGTGATGTCATATATTCCAGGAGGGTCGTTAAGATGTAGTGGATTAGAGAACCTCCCCTATGGAGTCTAGATGCTGGTGGTGGTAATGGTGGTGATGAGATGTAGATGGAGCTGAGGATCTGGATGTGAAGAGGAATGGGCTTTTGATGAGCTTGTCCTGAGCTCTGGATAAGATGACAGGAAGTGAATGGGGTGGAATGGCAGCTGACAGGAGCAGAGAGGAGAACAGATTTAAAGTTTGGCAACAGCAACATGAATGGCTGAAGGAGATGGTGGCAGAGTTTGACTGGCTAACAGGGAGAGGGAACACCCATAGTCAGCTGATTGGTGGAAGTGGTGGGAGAGGGATTGAAAGAGAACTGTGAATGGATAATAGGATAAAGAAAGTCTTCCTGATTGAACTGATGCTGAGCTTTATTAAATTAATACATTAAACAGCAGTTGTCTTAGAAATAAAGTCTTAACCCTGAAAGATCTTGCAAACCCAGTTGGAATTTGAAAATCAATTCCTTTTTTATTCTTCTCACCATCTTTGATCATGTCCTTTTAAATTTTATTCAAATCCCCGTTCACAGTCGCGAGCTGCCTCAACAAGTGCTGCTTTCTGAACTCATATCGTTCAACAAGAAATGAGTCCTATCACTCATTCATGCTCAGAGCAAAAACGCTCACTGCAGCAGGCGATTGGAGCACTTACTGTGAGATTTTCCTGCGGTTGTCTCTACTTGAGGTCTGGCTTGACTGAAAATATGTGGCAGCGTTACCTCGGCTGTAATCTGCCCACATATTGGTGCGTCTTACAGCTGTTCAGCCAGCTTCCGCTCTCACAGAGATAATGGACTTTTGTAATTTACACAAAGTAGCTGTGAGATTAATTTCTTATCTGATTAAAATTTACTTAACCGTTTCTAAATGCATGTTTTACTGTCGGATATGTTCGTGTCTGGAGTAATAAAGATCTCCCCATTTAAACAAACACCAGGAAACCTACACATTCACCGAACATCCAACCACTCTAACACCCATACACAATCAATAGAGAGCACATGAATGTATTATAAAACAGGGCCTTTTGGCCTGCAATAAAAATGTTATCGTGACCCTGAAAACCTGGTGGGAATATGTCAGATCCTCAGAGACAGAGAGACACCATTTACCAGCTGCTCCCCTGCATTATTCACAGAGACACATTGCCTGGAAATGTTTGATTTTTTTTCTCCAAATTCGCTGAATATTTTATTTGAACTTCATATTTAATGTGTATCCAGGGCAAACTGTAACACATATGCACACAAATACATGTGTAGACAAGTTGTGTTCATCTATTGAGCATTCTGCCAGTGGATTTATCTCTCATCTAAGTAACTGATGTCACAGAAATACTCGGTCAAACGTCTTGGCTCCTTAAGACAGACTCAGTTAAAGAGAATTTATCAAAACCAAAGTGAAGTAACTGCACTGTACCGTTGTGACTTCTTTACCAAAAATAGAAATGTTTGTTTTCTGATTGCTGAGCAGCTTCTCAGCTTGGCTGTCCGATAAGAGTCTTTTATCTTGTTCTCTGTGTCTAGTTGCTCCCTCTTCTCCTCCCCCTCTGTTTTTTCTATGGCTCAGTCAATTTTCACATGGAAAACAAAGGCAGACAGACCTTTTCTGCAGTCAGTGGAAGAGTAACTTTAACAACTACGTTTTTATTTCTGTCACTCGGCTGTTGGAACGAGTTTTGAGATTCAAATAATGAAAAAGTAAAACAGTTAACACTAATCACATGATGTTACTACTATTTGAATGTGTATTTTATTGTTTTTTATGAATGTGTTAGCTAACATCAGCCTTGCTTTGGCAGACCCGCATATAAAAACGAAATGTTTTTGTCACGCCTGATGAAATTAAACTGCGCACTGTATCGCTCAAGTGTAGCTTTACTAGCTGAGCTGCGTGTGTCTGTGTCACCACTAAGTGTTGAACATGACTAGTGGAAAAAGAACACTATGGAACGCTGCATGTGAGACTTATTTTAGCCCAGAAGCTAACCGTTGCACCGTTCTAACCAGGGCTGCAGTGTGATCATTTGGAAGCTTTGTAAATCAGTCATGAATTGTGTCGTCTTTTTGGAGGCATTGTAAAATTAATCCATAATGATAAATCCGATACTGAATGTTTTTCGTGGTTATTTATCGATTTTTCTGTGTTGAAAACAAGTACTGTTGTAGTTAGCCGTCCACTAACCGTCCATAATGCCTTAGGCCACGATCAAACAGAAAGTGTTTTGCAGGATGCAAATTGTTGTTGTTTTACAGTAATTACTAGCTAGTTACTAAAATGACGAGGCAGAGGGTACTTGCTCTAACAAGCTCTCTGGTTGAGGATGAGAGGCTGTCAGCAAATACTTTGTTGGGCACAGACAAACGGAGATCTGTGTGGGTACATGAGACCCTTGAAAAAGAGGGCCACAGAAGGCTTGCCTCTCAAATCATTCCATTGGACAATGGGAAAAAAGATGATGAAAAAATAAATGACATGAGACATTTTTTCCGCTCTGAGTTGAAGTTTTGCAACTCAAGGAGTTCAGAGTGATACGGCGAAAACGGCAAACACCTAGAGCACAGAAATGTGAGGGCTCCTCCAGCGGTTAAAACGCTTTCTGTGTGATCAGGGCCTTAGTCTGTCAACAAATCAGAGACTGTATTTATGACTGTGTGAAAGCTCTAACTTTCGTACATTTTCCATTTTGGACTAGTTCAGCTATCACACACGTAAAACACCTCAGTCACTTTCCCAAAGGAAATGAAATATTACTTAGCAAGAGAGCTATTACCTGTTGGTAATTGCAAATGTTTCTTGGTAATGTTGGAATGCCCTCTAGTGGACAGAACAACCACATGCTGATAGTGGAATTAGCAATGCATAGGCCTGTTTATACAATATGTAGGTACATCATAAATATCAATAACAGGCTAAATTTGAGCAATTTAAATTCTGATGTAATTTGAATATTTAAAAATGAATGAAGTTCTAATGGGGTTATAGAGGGAGATTGACAACTCTACTGTGTCATGCCAAACATCCAAGACAATCAGTTACAATTTTATAAGTTTGTTTTATACTTTCAAATTTGTGTGCAAAAAAAATCCAAATTAACTACACACTAAAAAACACTGCTACTAAACAGAATAATAAAATATATTTGTCCTCATCTCATTTAAATGTGTCATATGGGAACAGCCAACTTATAAAACTTCAATAGCACAGTAAATCGACTTAACATGCCCTTTTATTAATCCTTCTGAATAAACATCACCTGATTGTGTTGCTGTGTGACAGGAACTAAAGCAGACTGTCGTGCATTTCCTGAACAAAAATAGCTTGAACGTTTCTTTGTTGCCAGAGGTCTCTTTGAAAACGTACGAGTTCAATTCGATGTTTTATCAGTGACCTGTGGGGATTCTGATATAATTTGTTTTTTACCCTGAGGTTTTACTGAATGCACAAAGTATTGCTGTTTTGGAATGAAATATCTTTATCTAATATCTTTTCACATGTATGTGACTTAATTTGGTCGTGTGTGTGTGTGTTCGTGCACTAGGAGCTGATCCTTGATGCAGAGGACACATGGATTCGACTGGAGGGACTGGCTGAGACCACAGAGTACACCGTCAAGCTCCAGGCTGCAAGAGGACTTGACACCAGCGCCGTAGTTTCCACTACCTTCACCACAGGTAGAGCACACACACACACAATGTGTTTGTACTCTTTGATTGAAGTTGGAAAAGAGATTCTAACTTGGCGAGTTTCTTGGCCCGACAGGTTTTTTTCCCCTTTTTGTACAGCGTTTCACATTACAGTCACCATAACAAAGGTGCACAATAATGAGTCCCCAAAGTCAGACACAATTTTCATCTCCCTTCCCTGTAGTTTAGTGAGGGAGACTTCCCATTAGGCTGCACCTGCAGGGTGACTGTCTACAATCCTCGAGCTGAACAGAGTGCTCTTATCTTCAATGTGCCCACTGTGTAATTAGATACCGGATATGTCACTCAAACAAAGATTAGAAATACGGGTGAGGCAATATAAGATTTATTGAGGATCATGATACAAACAATTAAAATAAGTTGATTGTGGTGAATTTCCTTTATCGGGATATTCATGTCCAGCAGTTATTTATTCACTAAAAAAATGTGTATTGTCTGTGCTGCAATAAAATTGTTCCTTAACATGTAAGGTAAAATAACTCTAGTATGTTTTAGTGCCATTTTAAAAGTTTTAAGCTTATTTGGATGATCATTGGGACAATATAGTGAAAGTAAAATTTTATTAGCATCCCACTGTCTAATGACCTGGTATTTATCTGAACGTGCTAAAAGGAAATATTGATTACAAGCATCTGACATAGCAGAAGGCTGTGTAATAAAAGCTTTGCAGGTTGTCAGTTTTACTCATTTAAAAGTTTTAATTAGGGTTGGCAGGCAATTAGAAAAATTAATCTAAATTTATTGCATACATCAATTTTTGTTGTGAAAGTATCTAAAAAAATGTAATTCAAATGAATTTTGGCAGATGTGTCGTAGTAAAGCTGCTGGATTTTGGACACAATTGTCCCCCTGTCCTCTACCACCGAAACTGGTCTGCAGTCCATTTTGCAAGGGAGTTAGTCAGTCACAGGTAGACTCAGTTTGCGTCTGAGTTGGCTGCTAGTGCTACTATCAGAGGCTGTGCTAGCTTGGACTTCCAGGTTTGCTGCTAAATGCTTTGCTTTGAGGTGATATTTCAGGCTTGAGGTACTCTGATGGTACAAAAATTCCTTACTGCGGGAATTGCAGAGTACGGTGCTCCTATCGTTCCATCTGGGCGTTTTTACATGTAAACATTCATTCACGAGGCCGAGCTTTGTCGTCTCATCTGCCTCCATCATGTGACAAAGCCACTGTGGTCTTCAAAGGGCACCACAAAACACAATTAATCAGCGTTAAATTTTTTAATGTATTATTTTGACAGCCCTAGTTTTAATTGATTGTTTTGGTCACTTGGAGGCAGCGTAATAAATTGTAAACACACTATCACCTTATAAAAATGATATAGGAACACACCTCCAACAAGCATGGAGCAATGTTAACATTCATTTGGAGTTGTGTGTCTTGTCACTTGAATACTCATGCTATACTTTAAGCTCTACTTTGCTGAGGGAAATGTTTGCTCTTTAACAGCTAAATGCCCCGCTATATTCACCAGCTAACTGGGTCAGTCTGCTGGTCGAGCTGGGCAGGTAGCAAACAGTCACTACATGAAAGCTTTTTGACTCAAATCAGCTGCCTGCAAAAAACGTTGTGGGCTGTAA
Source organism: Epinephelus awoara (assembly GCA_035609425.1). Lineage (NCBI taxonomy): Eukaryota > Metazoa > Chordata > Actinopteri > Perciformes > Serranidae > Epinephelus > Epinephelus awoara. The sequence continues at coordinate 9,034,855 of CM069306.1, forward strand.
ACGGAACAATGAGCTAAGAGACAAATGCTGTGTAGAGCTGAGAAGAACTGAGTCGGTAAATAGTTTTCTTTGGGTCCAACACCACAAGCAACTCATTTCACATAACACAAAGGTATTTTTCTATTGTTGATGTAAAAAGTAAATTACTGCAGCTTTCAAAAAAGTCCTTGATGTTGCCAAAAGGCGTATAATTTCAACTTCTATTCATGCAGTACACAGAAATCTCTACAAAATGAATTATTTAAGTCAAAAGATGGATAAAAACAAGCAAATTGTAATTTGTTTTCATACCTCCTCTGCTTCTCTCTCCAGGGAGTCGTCTATTTGCAACACCTCAAAACTGTGCTCAGCACCTGCTGAATGGAGAGATACTGAGCGGAGTCTACACCATTTACATCAACAGGGACCCGAGCCAGGGCGTGCAGGTGTACTGTGACATGACCACTGATGAAGGAGGCTGGATTGTAAGTCACTACTGCTGTAAATGGCTTTTGTCATGTGTGCAAATGTCACTTTTTTAAGGGACAGTTCACCCCAAAATCAAAGAAACATATTTTCCTCTTACCTGTAGTGCTGTTTAGCAGACGAGATTGTTTTAGTGTAAGTCGCAAAGGGATGGAGATATCGGCTGTAGAGATGTCTGCCTTCTCTCCAGTATAATGGGCCTAGATGGCACTCAGCTTATGGTGCTCAAAGTGCCAAAAAATTATGACCCCGTTAGTCAAGGTAATCCACAGACCTTGTTGTGAGCAGTTTCATGTAAGAACTATTTTCTTTCTACTAAACTACACCCACCATCGGATCACTGCGCAGAGGGAAACATGCATCTACTTAAAAAGGGACGGCTAGCTAGCTCAGTGGTGTTTGGTGGGCTAGCAATAGGTGCACGCTTTCTTCTTTGCGGTGATATGGTTGTTGAATGTAGTTTGATAGAGAGAAAATAATTCTTACATGAAACAGCTCACAACAAGGTCTGTGGATTATCTTGAGTAAGTAACATCTTGAGAAACAGACATTGCTGTGGAGTTTTTCAAAGCAAATAAGCAGAAAATATGCATTGAGGGCTCTGCAGTGTGTGCAGATTCTGATCTTACCCAAGAACAAATTGAAAATGAGAAAACATCTACAAAAGTGGGTTTTCAGAAGAAATTTCTTCTTAGCAACTGTTTGTGAATGAGGCCCATTGCTATTGAGCTTTTCAAATGTATTTTCTTCGGTACAAGCTGAGTATCATCTAGTTCCATTATATTGGAGAGAAGGCAGACATCTCTACGATCAATATCTCCAACACTCAGCAACTCACACCAAAACAATCTAGAGTGATAAATAGCTCTATGGGTAGGAGGAAAAATATTTACTTTTTGATTTGGGGGTGAATTGTCCCTTTAAGAAAGCGGAAGAAGAGTAGGGGAGATTCTCGTCGGACCAGAAACAGTATTGAATTACCTCAGCTATTCGGTGTTGTATTTTTCTGATCTTGTTATATTTTCATATTTTGGTGTTCAGGTATTTCAGCGTCGTCAGAATGGCCTGACAGACTTTTCCAGGAAGTGGAGTGACTATCGGGTCGGCTTTGGAAACCTGGAGGACGAGTTCTGGCTCGGTAAGACTCTTAATCTAAAATTATTAAATCTAGAGAAAGAAAAAAATGTGTAGTGTAGTTTTACTGAAGTCCATCAGCATGTCTAGTTTTCAATGTCTGGCATAACGACACCTGTTGTAGCTGCAAAATTACTCAGAGGACAAGATAAAAAAACTGTACTCTCCCTCAATCAAATCGAGGTCGGAAATTCTTAATAACTGATACTAATCAACTGATAGTATTAGAAACTCCACAGGTGTGGTCAGGTTTGCTGCTGCCTGGTTTCAGCTTCCTGTCACCCAGCTCAGTATATTTCAGCTGCATTTTACGGGCTGCAGGCTGATATTAAGCTGCAACCTGCTACCCATTTTGTTCAGTGTTCTGAAGGCTGTATTACCCTCTTTATCTACACGCCGTCTGACTGAAGTGGATTTAATAGGTACGATCAATAGAAGGTCGTAGCTTTCACATGGTTTCAATTGATACATCTATTTTATGGAGAGGAAAGATGTTTCCAATATATTTTGCCGGCAGTATTGCCTTTCTTGTAGGATTTTTCACTCTGTATGAAGACGGAGAACCGTGCTGCTAGACTGTTTTTTCTTTTCCTCATCTCATCTTTCAGCACTTGACTTCACAAAGTCTATCCGATTCATTACTGGATCCTCTGAAAGCTCATCTCTCCCTGAAATGACTTGGTAATTGTTTTTAGCGTCGCTCTGATTCAAAGACAAAACAACAGAACATCCTCACTGTTTTGATGGACTGCTGAATTTTTTTTTCCCCTCCCCCAAAATCTCATTACAAAACAATAATTATATTCATTAGAAAATGTGCAAATGAGTCATGTTTCTTCATGGGCCAGTTTTTGTGTTATTGTTTTGGTGCAGATGATTAAAGGAAAATATTACATGAATATTTCATTAAGTGAATCAGGACCTTGAGAAGAATGTTTTTTGAACTTTTTGATTAGAGAAATTAAATAACACTGGGGGGAAATTTTATGGCATTGCATTATCACCACATTATCACAGAGGGAAGGCTGTTACTTTGCAGCTGACAGATATTGGATCATAACACAAGATAGCTGCGGTACGCTCTAGTCCATTAGTGACTAAGCACACTGTAATAGGTGAAAGCATAAAGAGATTTTAGATCCAACCGCTCACGAACAGGAGCTGACAATATAATGAAATCTGGTACAAAAGCCTGCAATTCTCATTGAGTCTGTCGGATTTGTTGCCATATTGGTTTTTTTTTTTAAAGTTTGCTGTGTTGTTGTGTTGAATTGAATAATAAAGTCAGCTGGTCATGTTACTTTTATATGCCACCACAGGGAGAACGTTCAAAAGCAGCTCTTAACATCTCATCACAACAGAAAATGTTGGAATGCTGTCTGCTGGCATGAATTAATAATTTGTTTGTATTTCAACAAAGAAGAATGGAGAATATTACTAAGTGAGGCACAGGACACATGATAAAAATACTGGACAGGTATCTTTGTAAGATGACACCACACACACCAAACAGGAGAGAAATCCCTCCCTCTGCACACTACACAGCGTAAACTATAGATAGTGAGCTATAGATAAATCAAGCGACTGCTTTGTGGGTTTCAACATTTAGCAGCTATGACATTACTGTGGTGGCAAGTTCAGTGTCTGCTGCTGCGTGTTGACCGAGACAGCAGCAAAGGTCGTCATTTTCGTAAATTAACTCAGCTAATTGAAGACAACCTTTGGCATAAAATGTAGATATTATTAACTGTGTGACAATTAACAGTTCAATAAAAAAAAAAATCCCTTCTGCGAGTTTTGGTTCAACAAGTGACCACGTTAAGTGATGATTTTCAGCCAAATGCATCAGTAGTTGCTCGTAATCTCCAGGTTTGATATTATCACGATTCTTGGGTGCTGACTCTATAGCTATATATTGGGATTTTTAGGTATATTGATTCTAAAAATATTGCAATTCATTATTATTTATTGCGATTGTTAGTAAAATCTTACACTTCTAAAGACTGTGCATCCCGAGACATATTTCCAAAAACAATACTTATCAGTGATATCACATACACTTACTTACTAAAAGGTGTGGTACATGTACAAAAGAATGGATAAAAAAATACTTTTTGAAGTTTAATTAAACTGCTACATTTAGCCGCTAGCATCAAGCTTGCAGTGTTTCCCATAGGTTTATATTTAGTGTTTAAAAACTGTAAAATCTTACAGCATTGCAGAGATGCGCACAAAGTATTAATATGCTCAATGCTTCAACCCGCTCCTGTTCTCTCCCTCTGTTCATCAGGCCACAAATGAGACATGAATTAACTATCTGGCGAGCCACCCCATTGTCTCTCAGCCTCTCCCCACCAGCAGGATACTGTTAGCTGGAGGAGAGTAGGGGGTAGCACAGCGGACAGACTCATTAGCAGCTGTAGCAACTCGTATTAAGGTGGCACAAAAACCCAGGACTGGGACAACACCAGGACTCACAGCAGGCTGTATCTAATCTGTCCACCACTGTCTGCTTTCTAACTTCAGCTTTGTTTTTCTTGAAACGTATATACAACATTACATTACTCGTAGATTATCACTATTAAAGCAGCAACTTCCCTCAACCTCTGCAATACATAGGTGAACAGATTTTTTTTCCACATCACTAGTGACTCCTATAAATGGTGGGTGTAAATAAAAAGCACAGATGAGTATGGATTTAAAATTGATTAAAGTAGACACATCGCATTTGGCTGAGAGGCAAAAGTTAACAGGGTCACTCACTCTTTAAACTGGGGCTGGGTTAAAATAATCAACTCTTCAGATTCAAATCAATGTTCATTTGAATGACCTGGTTTGGCTTCGTAAAATCCGACATCAATCCTTCAATATATGCTTTTTTCCATGAATGTTCGTCTTGCCGATAGTAAACAAGCCGGGGCAATAAGTTATTAACAACCATAGTATTGAGAAGCTCCGACCTTACCGGCTTTTTATCGATAACTCTAGCTTATTTTTTTACGTTTTGGTGTAATTTATTATCACGCTGCTGCAGCCTCTCTTCGTGCGCCACATTTAGAGACAACTTGAGCTGACAACTACGCTTGTTACTTGAAGTGTAATTAAACCTCCATGAGGACTAAATCAATGCTTCATCAATACAGCTGTTTAGCAACATGTAAACATGTAGAAAAGTGATATTTTAGTCTGCTCAGTCCGCTGTCTGTCATCCACTGCCGCTGATATTATGTTACACACAATCACATCACAGTCACTGAACACATGCATATTATAAGGAGACACAAACACCGTAACAGTGAGTTGTTTAGTCTGTTACTTCCCTAGTTGGTGTATTAAGTGGCAGCAGCAGTGTTTTAGCTGTTTCTCACAGAGACCTGACAGCATCATGTAGCAGCATCCTGGCACACATCCACCTCATATCTGCCAGATTCATATTGGCCTCATCCGTACAATAAAAACCCAAAGCATATCTGGTTCAGTGAGTACAACATATCATCTGACCCGTCTCCACTTGAGCTGAATCAGCAAAAATCTGCCCTCTCACCACTTCTAGACTAGTCGAGGGCACCTCCTCCTATCTCTAGGGTCTTGCTTTACTTTTTTAGTGCCTTCTAGGTTGCACTTCCCCTCGTCTTTCTTCCATCCTGTACTGTACTCTGTCCTCTCAGTGCATAAAAGCAGCTTAATGTAACCTCAGGGTGTGGAGCATCAAGAGCTGCTCTGTGCTCCTCTGAAAGCTTCTCCCCATGATGCCAGATTACAGATAACACCCAGCAGGGAACACAGTTGCCTCAGAGTACAGCTCAGAATGTGGAGCCTGCTGTATGAAACTGACCTGTTAGTCCACCGATCTGCTGGTTGTTAGCAGGGCACTGCAGGGTTTTTTCACATAGCAGGAAAAAGCACAGGTGTTTGCTCTGTTCTATTCAGTGTCCCAGTAAGTCAAGACAGTGTGACAGTGCAGCTAAATTGAATCCAGCCATAATTAAATTAATTTATTTATACCTGTGGTTTTGCTGCTGTGACATGTCAAATATATTCTGATAAAAAAAAATCCTATTGGAATTCCTATTATTTAATTAAATACCTGATCTGACCTGAATGTGGCAAAGAGAAATTTAATGAAAGAAAAAAGGTGATGTTATGAGATTACTGACGTACAGGCTACCTGCAGGTTGTACAGTTTTTCAGAGGAGGTGAGGTAAGGTCATGAAGAAAAGGCTGTGCAACACAGCTCATTCAATATCTTCTTCAATTTTTAACATAGCTGTTCTTTCGCCTTTTCATTTAAAATTCAGTGCTGTCAAGTAAAACTTTTGACCATGGGAATCTGCCTGATAATCCAGGTCAAAGGTTTTTAAAGTCCAACACTGTGGGCCAGCCCTCAGACAAATTTGATCACCTGCTTTCTGTATGCATCTGCATAAGAACTAATAAGATAAATGGATAGATGAGTGTCAGTGGTTTTCAGAAAACAACCATGTTTATGGAAATTGAGCCTTATACTGTCAAAACATGACAAGTCAATATTAATGGATTCTGTCTCTCCTATTATGAGGGGTTCAAGCCTAAAGGCCCTTTGTTTTGATTATAGATAATGACCAATGAACTTTGGAAGAGGCATAAATCAACAAATAAATGAACCCAACTCCGCAACCTTTGGTCCAATCCCTAAAAAACTTGCAAGCAATGTCGTAAGAGGTACCAGGAACATATTCTAAAAGTTTAAAAAAAATTGATTGTCTAATCATTGCAAAACTTGCAGAGTTTGTTAAATAATAATGATGAATTCATGTGTGTCAAATAATTTTGAAGTCTGTCAATAGGGGGCACTTACTTATTTGGCTATAAATCAGTGAGGGTTTGTTCAGACATTCAGATTCAGATTAGATTCAGATGTACTAAGTCATTAAAGCATGTCCCCAAAGTGTTTCTGCAGTTGACCAAGCAAAACAGTGTTTCCAAAGAACAGTGTGGCCTGATAGAGATTTGGACGTAAATGAATGAGCATCTGTCTGAATTTCATAAAACCCGTTGGTGATCCTCATGCAGGCAACCTAAACTGTCAAGGGTCTTGATTCTACACAGATTTCAAGTTTTAAAAGGTCCATGCTGGCTTGAACCAGCTTCTTGCAGCTATTTTTATTCTTTGTCTCATTTCAGTTCGGTAGGTAATTATGCTCTAATTTTTGTTACCACAATTCTGTAATGTTTTGAGAAATTAAAATAGCATGTGTGATATTGCCATGGATATAGCTGACTGCTGGCTATAAGTTAAGTCCCATTTGTTTAGCCTACTTGCTTAGTGGAACTATTAAAAGTACACCAAATTAGCTGTTAGCAGATCCTGGTTAAAATGCGCCCACTGATGTCTGTACAGACAATCACTGGATTACTTTGATACTGCACAAATTTAAAAATTTGATGATTCTGGAGTGTTTATTAACATCTGATGTAATGATACCATCAGAAAGTGTCAGTCACACTGAATCTAAAAATAGGTATAATCTATATCCGTTTGATCCAACATGACAGTCATAACTCAAAAAAGAAGTAGCTTAAATGGACTACCTTAATTGCTGTCATGGGCTCCAGCTGTCGTGTTGATCAGTGGCCAGACTACAATAACTAACTTTCACTTTGTTTTCAGAGCACTGGCATGCACGTTAGAAAATAATGTATAATCCCTCGACATTATGTCTTTGTTCTCATGTGTTACTGGCAAACCCCTTAGTGTTTTAAAGTAGGTGCAACTTTTTCTGAAATACTATCACTAGTTTGAACATCTCTGCTCTTCAGATGTCTTTTTTAACTTTCACATAGACCCTTTTTTTGGTATATATTTGTAATGTCTCCTAGCTATTTGGGATTAGTTATATCTCATAAGTATTAAAAAAAAACTAAACATTGTCAATGATAATAAAATCCCAATGTCTTTCAGTGAGCTGATGATAAATTCCCAATGTCTTGGGCATACTTCAAGTACAAAGTTAGTCCCCTAAACAAGCTTTTTTTCCACAAAGACCGCCTCATATCGTTAGGATAAATGTCATAAAACTCGTGAGATTTCAGGCACGGTGTGAGATCGCTGCTTGTTCTCGCAATATTTCGGCCACGCTTTGGAAAGCAGAGCTAAATGGTAAACAAACACGGCACCACACCGGTAAGGTAAGACAACACGTTTACATGTCGTTTTCTATATGTTCTCTGACATTCATCCTAACGATATGAGGCGGTCTTTATGGAAAAAAAGCTTGTTTAGTGGACCAACTTTGCACTTGAAGTATGCCCTTTCACTTACGTAGGTCTGACACTACTACGCGCCCCAGCTGTATCTAGGCTAACGGCTAACATGCTAACTATTATTTTTATGTCACTAGTCACTTGAAACAAATTTAGGACGATAGACAGATTGAAATAAACTGAAATTTCCCTTTAACAGCATCTAAGCTCATTACTGTTGCTAAATTTGGTCAAAGTTGTATGGTACATCAAACTACGAACCTTATTAATCATAAATAAATATGTTTCAACTACTAAATGTGATCAGATTTTGGACCTTGTCTGCTTTTGTGTTGGGGTCGGCTGCTGACTGACTTGGCAGAGATGGCTGCCATCTTGTTTTTACATGGATTACTGTATTGTGATGTTACTACTGCTAGATGGCACAAAAAAGTGCCCACAAACGAGGGCAATAGGTCTAAATAAAGCAGAGAGAAGAAGAAGGTCCGGTGAACCCAAAATGTAATGTCCTCACATGAGAAAACTGGGTCTGAGGAGGCCGTATTTGCTGTGCATTTACAGTGTAAAAGGTGTCCCTAAAATTCATCCTCCTTTAGAAAATATTACCATACAGATGGTCACTGCAGTTTGAAATCATCTGACCTTCACTCCGCTTTGTATGGATTGGGTCGCTGCCGTAGCCCATGGAGAGCTATTATGGCAAACAGTTAGCTAATCACCGCCTCTACACACAGAACAGCAATATATTGGACAGTATGGAACCATAAACATCGATATTAAATCCACTCAAACTGAAAAGAAGAGGCACTTAACTGGTCAGCAGTAAAGAATATGGAAATTAAGCTTTCATTATTATCTGTTACAGTTTGAAAACGGCCGTTTTTATTGCTGCTCCAGGGCAATCTATTCTCCCTACTCACTGACCTCAGCCAGTTTTCATGCCGAACTCAATGTCAGTTTGATGATGTAATAACAGAGAGAAACCAGGGTGGCTGTGTGCGAATGTGATCATTATCTCATTCTCTTTCTTTTTTTAATCCCCCCCCCCCTTGCTTCTGTGTAAGTGAGAGAGAAAGACTGGTAATAAAATGTGACGAGATGGTAATATTGGTAGTATAATAGGACAAGAGTGCAATAGTGTGTCAAAATGCATTTTTAATCGCTGCAGTTTGGAATAGAGCAGTCTGATCCCATAAAACCGTTGGAGGAAAAAAACAGTAAAAAATTATGGGTGCCAGATTAATTGCTGATAATACAGTGATATTATACAATGGAAATTAGAGATGACTGAGTGTTAAACACAATTTTATTACAACAATTGCTTTTCCCCTGTCACCTTAAGTGCCTTTGGGTTGTAACATAGATTTTATCTGCCTTCCATTGACGTATTACAGCAGATTTAGTTTCCCTGCTCTCTCGAATTTCTACTTCCTATTCCTTATCAGCGAAGGCTTGAGGATTTTTATTTTTTCTCTGGATTTCCAAGGGTTCAAAAAAAAGTGTACATGCGATGCTTCTGTTGGAGGTTAAGCAGAGAAAGAGACTCTTTTCTAAATGGGTTCTTGTTATAATCTGATAGTGAAGGCAGTTCCAATCTCTCAGGTCGGTGTGGGGTCTTATCGCCTGTCAGGGTTCAAACGAGACTCACATCTGCTACCTTGGAGATAGAGAGCAGTGCCGCATATCTCAGAAAGTTGCGGCATGTGGCATTTGCTGGGGGGGGGGCGCGGTGACAGGGTCCACCACTCTCGACAATGTCAATCATCCACATCCATACAACGAAGTGAGAAAGATGTCTGTCATAGTGTTAATCGCAATTCAAACCTTTAACCTATAAAGCTGCAGGTGAAAACAAACTGTCTTTGTGTACAAACAAGAGCTACTATGTCATATAAATCAACCGTAAAGCCTCCCTCCAGACACACAGTAAATTATGTCAAAATAGTATTTTGTTTAACATGGTTTTTCAGACTTTAAAAACCTTTGACCTGGATTATTGGGCAGTTTCCCATGGTCAAAGATTTGTCTTGACAGCACTGAATTTTAGATGGAAAGGTGAAAGAACTGTGATGTTATAAATTGAAGAAAATACTGTATAAGCTCTTCTTCATTACCTTCTTACACCTCCTCAAATTACTGTACAACCTGCAGGTAGTTCCTACTTCAGTAATCTCATAACAATACCTTTTTTTAACATGTTTTTTTTCCAAATAAAAAACTAAATCTACTCTTTCTCCTTCATTGAGAAATTCTGAATTTGGCCTCCACCCTGCCCACCACCACTACTTGTGGTTTGACTTTCCCTTGTCTCCAGTGCTAGCACAGGGCTAAAACGAGTTGTGGCGATGGTTCAGGCTATCAGACTACCACCAGTTTGACCAGAAAAAGTGGAGTGTGCAACAATATGGCTAGTGTTAGCGTAAGAGGAAACATTAGAGAGATTTAGCAACATGTTTGTTCCAAGTTTCTTTAGCCTTGTTTTCACAAAAAACATTTGGTATAGTACCTTTAGAACCAAAAAATAACCCCTACAGACATGCACCTAGACCGTAGATCCATTTAGAGTTTCCACTGCACACAGTACGCACTTATTGTCACTCACTGCCCCTTCTAGCTGTCTAGATGATAAAATCCACAACTTTTCACAATGAAAACGGAAAAATAACTTCTGATGTGTACAGAACTGAACTGAACTGAACCAGACTGCTTGGTGGAAACGAGGCTTTTGACAGTGCCGTGTTGCAGTCCTTCCCCCCCATCAATTAGATTAAATTAGATGGCTCTAAATCCCCAATGACTAAACTCATTTGCCACCAAACAACAAACTGCACATACACTGCATACACAGTACACAACAAATACACAGTGCAACAAATAAATAACGAAGAAAAGAGCCATTTGAGACATAATTAACAGCTGAAAGGCGCTGCATCTAAAAACCACAATTAAAAGTGTTCATTAAAAACTCTGACCGCTGCGGGAACAAAAGACTGTCAGAGTCATTCAGTAGAACACTGAGGCATCCTTAGTCGCTCATTGAATGAGCTTCTGGGTCTGTTAAACAACTGACGCAGGGTCCGACGTTAAGGTTTTTTTCCTACTTGACCTACCGGGCAAGTACTTCTCAAATCTGCTTGCCCCATCCAAATTCTTACTTGCCCTGCTTAAGAGGTTCTTTTTCTGGCTGTGTGGTGTTATATTTTCGCTCATGACTTATATCTTGTGTCAGCAGAGGCACTCAGCCAATGGAGGCAGCAGCACATAAAAAAGCAGCACACTGCAACTGGCCCCTCCGAGGACAGAAACAGGAAAGGAAATACACGATTACAGGCCTGGAATTAAGTCATTTTTAGGGCAAGGCCACTTTGGCCTTTGATAAATACAAATTTATTGGGGCATCACGGCCCAAATGTGGGGCACCAAGGCCAAAACCAATGGCACAATAACAATATGTGCTAACTACACTGAATGAAGACAAAACAATATATGTGTTAAACAGTACTGAGTTTATTAAAACTGGGTGTGCATGATTGGGGATATATCTCGTTTCTTGTTGTTTTGATTCATGTCCCTTATTTTTTAAGTCTTTGAAATCTCTTTATTTCTTCTTCTGTAAAGCACTTTGAATTACTTTGTGTACGAATTGTGCTCTACAAATAAACTTGCCTTGCCTTGCCTTGCCTTATTCTTTTGTTTTCGCAGACTGTAGCCGAGTTTACATTAACCGTACTTAAGACGACATTTTTAATGGCTCGACATCCCACATCTGTAAGCTTTCTAAAGACATGCACAAATATGATGAAATGAATGCGGAGTACAGACACAATGTTCCATCCGTATCCATATACTAGCTGATGTTTAGCATTAATGAGCCAGTACAGTACACAGTGTTGACACTGATCAAACAAACTGGACTTTGTGGGCAAGTGTACTCAGATCTGGGCCCCTGATGTGAAAGCCTCCTAAATCTCTTTCTTTGGTTATTAAACACATCACAATATAATGTGTTTTTGTCCCCACAGGTTTAGACAACATCCAGAGGATTGCTGCTCAGGGCCGTTACGAGCTGAGAATTGACATGAAGGACGGACAGGAGTCAGTCTACGCCAACTATGACAAGTTCTCCATTGGAGATGCAAGAAACCTCTACAAGCTTAGGATAGGAGAGTACAACGGCACTGCAGGTACGTGGGTGAATACATTCTTAACATTAAAATATATAGAGCATACATCATTTTTTGGCATTTTACCTTGCTCTGTGGATGACAGCCTTGTGATCAACCAAATTACTGTATAGAAATGGCCGGGGGGGACATCAACATCGACAGCATTTAATATAATATACCAAGTGTAATATAGTGTGTGCTTCTCCCCAACCTTTAAGTGAAAATGCTCTCCCATCTCTCCTCTGCCATCTGCCATTTTTTTCTCCTGCCTCCTTCCTCCTCCATCTTTTCCTCTCCCTGATGTCTGAAACCCGCCTCAGCACTTTTCCACATTTCCACTCTTGTCCTCGCTCTCCATGTATCTCTCAGTCTGTCAACATGACCATATGCCAGAATCACCCATCATCCCCTCATGTTTATAATTATAATTTTCTCTGCCTAAATAAATTCAGAGAGCCCGTAGCAGGACTTCTGTCCCCTCCCTCCCTCTCATGTCTCTCCATTTCCCTCCTGCCTGCCTGGTCGTTTACGTCCCCTCATCATGCCGTTATTCACCGCAGCCATATGCCAGTGTTGCCCAGCATACGCTGATGTTTAAGATTCTCCATCTCTCTCTGTTTCTCCTCTGATCCCAGGTGACTCTCTGAGCTACCACCAAGGCCGACCCTTCTCTACAAAAGACAGAGATAATGACATCGCTGTCACTAACTGTGCCTTGTCTTACAAAGGAGCCTGGTGGTACAAGAACTGCCACCGGGCCAACCTCAACGGCAAATACGGAGAGTCCAGACACAGTCAGGTCAGTCACACAGTTATACACTCGATAATTAAAGAGTGAATATGGCACGTAAAATAGTTAATCTACTTCTAATGAAGCTAAACACGTTTTGTGGTGCACATTAGAGAAGGAATAAGGGTTTGTTTATCTGGATAAACAAAGCAATACAGCACTGGGATGGATACAAGACAAGGATGGATTAACAACATGGCAAAGTAGAGAACCAACCCAGAACTCCAGGGGCCCCAAAAGCTCCAGACTTACTGTGTGTCAACTCATGTGAGCTCATTAAAATTAAATTTTGTTTGGGAATATGCGGCACTAAAGCACAATATCAACTGACATGATGAGGGGCTTTAAGGTGGGTGAGCTTTATTAACTGAACTTGTGGTTAATTAAATAAAGTCAAGTTTTAAGACCTTTGTTATTTTAGTTTTGTGCTTACATGTTGCATATTCCTAAATTAATCTGTCAACATAATTACCACACAGGACATCTGAGGCCAGGGACTATAAGCAATGCACATAGAGTGGGAGGTTAACAGGGGGTTAATAGGGGCCAAACATTTTTGCCCCGGGGTTTGGTTATGAGATATTGTTCTCTGAGATTTCAGCCACCACCTCAGTAAAGTTTGGGTGAAGTTCATCTGTGGTATTCTCTACGGCTGTAACTGTTCGTGTATTCTACTGATCTGGGCTGGGTTAAAATTATCTACTCATGCAATTCAGATCATAATTTGAATGTCCCGATATCGATTTATAAAATCCGAGATAGCTCTTTTAATACACACACAATTACACAGATGTGTGAAGCTTTAATGCTGTTAATCTCGCCGTTAGTAAAATTACTAATGACCGGAGTCTTGAGAAGCTCTGACGTTACTGGTTCTTTTGTTCGTAACTGTTAGCTTACTCTTTTTATGTTTTGGTGTTATTTATCATCCGGCTGCTGCGCCACTTTTACACACACACACGCAAAGACAGTAGAGATGCCACAGGGGAGACAGGGAAATGAAGATAACTTGAGGTAATGACCGCCACGTTACTGTCACTGTAAGTGTAACCAAATCTCCACGAGGAAAAAGTCAGTACTTCAGCAATACAGCTGTTTAGCAACATGTGAACATGCAGAAAAGTTCAATGTCAATCTGCTCTGTCCGCAGTCTCCCAGCCGTAGCTGCAAATTTCATGTTATAAACGAGCACAGAGCACTTTCCAGCTAATAGCAAATTGTTCCTAACAAGCTAAAACAACAACGGTTCAGTTCAGTTCGCCACATATCTTGAACTTATCAACGTTAAGTTATCTGCAGGCAGTGAGTCTCCTCAGCAGCAGAGAGGACAGGAGGTACTGATACCACTGATACTGACTGATGTCTCTGTTTTGTATTCTTCCTAAACTTCACTCGGTATTGTGATGTCAGTAATATGATTTATTGTATTGACATTTTTCCAGTGAGATATTAAGTTTATATTGTGACTTTGCTGTTTCAATGTTACTCTTGCTGCTCTAGAAACTACATTTAGTTCTAAAGTGTTAATCCTGCTCTGAATTTATTCTTTCATTTTTAAATTTACATAAGTAGTTCTCTGAGAATCTCTTTCAAATTCTAGCAAAACTGGTATTTTAACTGAAAAATCCCCAATTGAATCGATATCAAATTGGAAATCAAATTGGGACCTTGTGAAACGAAATCAGTGGAGATACCCAGCCCTAGATCTGTCAGGGTAAGAGGGCACAGTTCAGCCCATGTAGCCGTCCCCAGAATACACTGTATGTAGATTGATGCACAAGCGCAACTTCTGACAGTAAAAATTCAGTCATACGCCGTTGCCAACATATGCCTAGGTTAGCACAACAAGCTGATTGGCATGTGAGTCAGTCATACTGTGAGTGCAAATGAAACCCCTGAGAGGTAAGACCTGCCTGCAGGTTTCCAGTCAGCTATGGAAAGAGAGTTGAGTAGAAGATGACGGTGTGGGATCTGTCGGCATCACCCAGATGTGTCGATCACTGGGATGATAAATGTTTAGTTGCTTTGATTTATCAAGTAAAGCCAGGGTAACTAACTAAACTCCCAATGCACAAGTTTTAATTTGTATTATTCTATATGTTTTGGTCATTTCAATTTTATATCATAAGAGATGCTTCTCAGTTTTATAGCCTGTTGTGACCTGTTGCTTTTTGGAAAAGTGTTACGAAAGTGTTTGGAATTATCCTTACTTTTATAATGAAAACAGTTCATCAAATTTGTCAGTGGGCAAAATGTTACCTCAGTCCCCAGCAGGAGGATTTTGTCCGTCTTTGACACTTGCAGTAGTGCCTGGATCGTAATGCATTTGGGTTTCGTTTTTTTTTTCTCTCTCTCTCTCTCTTCCTAACTTGCACCTAACTGTGACTTAATGAGCCATTACGCACCAAGTTTTCTCATGAATAAGAAACTACAATTCAGAAATTCAGCAGCAATGTGTCCTTCCACAAACAAAGTCCCTCACACTGTACTTTTGAGTGGAACTACTTCATTGGTAGAAAGTAGTCCCATTGAAAATGACCAACACCAGTTTCTAAGGATTATTCAGAGTAAAGTGGTCCCCGTTTCTGGAAATACAAACGACTGTTATTTTTTTTTAAATTCAATCTTTTACTCCATTGAGCACCACAAATGTTCTGTGACTCAGAGGTTGTCTCAAAATCTCAGCACATAACACCAAAACTATTCATCTATCATTTGAGTGTACCCTTTAACTCACTGCTGTCACTCGCACAGCATGGCATTTTGGCATTTACAAAATTCACACACAAACTGGCTCAATTATGGCAGTGTGATTAAAGGTTAAAATTTCTCATTTGGAAAGGCTAATAATTTGTAAATTAAATGGCATGAAACTTGCTGCAGACATCCATCTCCACACTTGTTACACTGATTGGCCTGAAGGAGGAGCTGTAATGAAAGGTCAAAAAAAAAAAAAAAACTTGTCCAATTTTAATGAAACTTGGACAGATGATGCATCTTAATATTGTGTCAGAAGTGCCTGAATGACACTCTTATCCAAATACAGATGAGCTCATATTTAAATTACAGAAACATGTGGAAGGAAAAGGCCGGAGCCAAACATGAAACAAGCATACGCACATGTTTGAAAGAACATAATAAACACTGGTGCCTCATTCTCACACTGAAAGTGACAGGTGTTTTTTGGCTCGCTACATGTGAGGCGGGAGTGAGTGTTGAGGGCTTGTCCAGTCCTTTTGACAAGCGTGTGATGTAGCTCCCTCTCTCAGCTTGATGCTGTAATGGCTCGACAAAGAGAGCGAGGTGTTGTGTGAAGCTGTGATTAGACTAAACTACAAAGGCTCTGGAGCATCACTGCTTCTCTCTCTGTGCTGTGTACCTTTCCTTTTGTTGTTTGATGACATGAAATGAGACCAGGTGGGAGCAGAGATGGACAGGCATAAAGACGCGCAGAGAGAAATTGCCTCTCAGTGTAAAGCCATAAATGTGGAGGTTCTGGCAGTGACGGGGATTAGCAGGGATAGAGTGAGACTATAATTACACTAAATTCATAATTGTGCTCTTAAGTCAGGATTTTTGCCGTCCTGCTTTGAATGCTTCCTTTCAGTTGAAATTAAAATACACTTTAACATTTCCATCTTCAGACTCTCCTTTTTATTTCACATTTTCTGTCATTTCCTCAGACGCCCTTGCCTTGCCTTAAAAGCCCTGTTGATACAAGCAGCTTCTGAAATCACACTGTCTTTCTCTTGCAGGGTATTAACTGGTACCACTGGAAAGGCCACGAGTTCTCTATTCCTTTCGTGGAGATGAAGATGAGGCCATTCAACTTCCGTAGCATCAGCAGCAAGAGGAGGCGGTCTGCCCCTGTATAAACAAACCGCCTCCACACAGGCCAGAGTCAAAGATAAATGGAGTTCGGACGATGTTTACTGATGAGTTTCTGCTATCTGTGTGCCTCACTGATGTGCTCTTTAATGCATTTTAGTGAGGCTGCAAAGAAAAAAGGGGGTCATGACACAAAAGATACTAATATTTTATTAATATTCTGTTGTAAAATAATAAAACCCATTGATATTAATAAACTACCAACATGCAGAAACTGTTGTAACGCTGGATGAGATCATGAAATAGCAGAGAGGGTGCAACAATGTCAGAACTCTGTTTATCAAACAGTCTCACAGAAATATATGACGTGGACACAACCTCTAAATGCATTATGTGGTGGTGGTGGGGACGAAATGTGTTCAAATTACATGCTGGCAACATGAAAAGCAATGCCAATGCAAAGTCTATTACAAATGGTGGCAGTTTCAAACACGTCGTTACACCTCGTTTTCACAGTTTTGCGTCCGTATGTCTGCATCATATATAGAGTACGCCCCTAGTGTTCAACGCAAGGAAATGCATCTCTTTACAGATGGGCAGAAATGGCAGAAAAGTTAATTTAAAGTGTTTTTGCCATTGAATCTTTCTGAATATGTGCATGGAGTAGCACAGAGACAAAACAGGAACAATAATGCATGATGACAAATGAGTGAGGAGGTTGGCCTGTCAGGTGTGAAGCCCGTTTTGTGAAATATTTTGTTTAAAGACGTATGATCCACTATGCATGCACTTTATGTACGGAGACAGCATGCTACCAATTATAGCTAGCTAAATATGCCGTCAAACTTTTTACATAGATATAACGTATAAACAGAGCTGTGCATTCATCAGTCTGTTAGCTAAGTTTTTTTGTGCTAACTTCCTGCGGTACAGTGCATACAGTTTGTCGGAAATCTGCCGCATAAGTTCATTTTCAAAGGACTCAAAACAAAATGAAAGGAGTTTTCCAACAGAACAAATAGACTTCCTGTTGACATGCATACGCACACAGAGCCATGTGGAAACGAGGTGTTAATGTGGTCAATGTTATGAAACAAATGCAGTCGGTTTAGGGAAGGGGTCGGCAACCTGTGGCCCTGGAGCTACATGTGGCTCTTTATCCCCCCTCAAGCGGATCCTGGTGGTTTTTTGTTGTAGGCCTAAAGCAACTCTAACATTCTCCAATTGTAAAACTATGAGGCCTACGCACCAGATAAAAATAACGTTTTAACATTTTGCCAACTAAATGTGCATCATTCACGGCCTGGCACGTTTCCTCTCAAGTTTTGCTGACCCTCAACAATGTTGGCTAGTCTTTAGTCTCCACGCTAGGCTAGCTATAGATTCTAAATCCAAAAAATGTAAACATCTTTGAGGGTAATAGAGAATCTAATAGTATACGGATGGATTAAAGTACCAAAAAAACATATTGGTAATCATAATGCTCAAATATGTTTCAAGGCATCAGACAGAATTTTATCTATTTACTTATTTATTTTTAACTAGTTTTGGTGAAGGTTGCTGACCATGAAAAACACTCAGCTAGGTTTACAGAACAAATAAAATATTTGGTTATGTTTAGGAAAAGATTGTGCTACTTGATTAAAATAACTACATTCGGGATGCAAGTGGCGTAAACTTGTGTGCTTTGCATGGTTACATTAAGTCTGTAAAGTCAGCGGACGCATAGCGATCTCATGTTTGAAAGGTCCACCATGACAAAAGATCCTCACTGACTTTGTAGAGGCATTGTTTTCATGTTGCCAGCACATTATTAAAACACTTTCTGTGCCCATCACCACCACGTAATGCGGTGTTGAGACTTCATGTTCTTTTCACATGTTTCTATGAGACGGGGCTGGTTTATCTCTGCCCAGCTGTCTTTCCCTGCTGTACTTCTACACAGACGATAGAGGACACTGTATGTAATTTATTAAATACTTTGAATGACAATGGTTCTATTTGCTGTAAAAAACGGAAAGGCAAACCAAGAAGCATTTTTTTCCTTCTTTAAGTCTGTGATTTGCCTTTCCCTGGGATGCGAGGAAACGTGCTCAGAAATGCCCTCGAGACTGCGATAGCTAACGTTATTTTAACTGTTACGAAATAACACTTTTAACGAAAACTATACTGTATATGCCCTTAAAACCCTTAACTGTAAGATATATATATTTTTATAACTGATATTGTGACAAAAGTCCATCTATTTAATATGATTTGATGCCTTGGTTTTTGAGCCGATATTAAGTTAATGTAAAACACGATGACAAATACTGGACGCAAGAAATAAAATTAACATCAAAAACTGAATCATCATTCACAAAGCAGTGCACCAGCAACAGCTTCATAACCATCTATTTTATTTATTTTATTTCACTCTCTGTCTGTGTTACTGTTGATTACAGTATCCTCCCTGTTAATTATTAAAGCAGAATTAAACTTAAGTGTTATTGGTTGCCACAGTGAGACAGTATTTGCACTACGAGTGGGAACACAGCAAAGCTATTGTTCTTTTAATTATTTCTTTAGTTCACGGGCATTTCGAATTTATTTCCTGGACTTTATTTTAAAATTACAAACTCTTTATATCTGTGTCGCCCCTGTTGTAGATGCTGTGATTGCTTGCAGAGATGGTGCTGGTAGTTGTAACATTTAACCAAAGATCTGCATAATAAAGACTCGGCCTGCTGTTTGGAAAGATGCCAGTCAGTTCTGTCACCAAAGTCACTGAAGCAGCTTTTTCCTATATTAATAGATTCTCACTTTGCAGGGACTTTTATGGTAATCATGTCCCCTGGCGTTATTTTATGCAATGTGAACACTAAATTCTATGCAAAAGAAAGTCAGGGTGGGCATGGTGCAGATTTGAGCCTGGCCTCTCCCCCGCTGCTAGCTGAAATGAACTTAACAAAGAAAGCAGAACAGTAGGTGGAGTGGAGCCAAGTCTTTCTTCTGTGCCCTTCTTTTACTTGCTTCGCTATTTAAGCTCCCCAGCGAAACAACAAAATCAGCAAACATGGCAGAGAATGTATTCTTTTAGTGGGGCGGGCGTAATCTGCAGCGTGCCCACCAAGCATTTTGTTTCATTCAGTGTTCACACTGTCGCACAAAGCGCTCGGTGCCAGTGCATTTAGTTGACTGCAGTTTTTTTGGAAACACTTTTTGTTTTAGTTTCCTGCCTCCTCTGTTGGAGGAAAATTATCTCTGTGGAGTGTGGAGGAAAAACCCACACACACAACTGGCTTAATCTCCTCTCCGGCTTCATGCTATCAATGAAAACTAAATTTAAAGTCCAATACAATCCTGGGGAATCAATGTCACCATCGCTGCAAGCAACATTTGGTCTCATATATATTCAATAATCCAAATATGAACAGCTGGAAATCTCATTCTTGTGTTCTTCTGTCTCTTTCTTCATTTCAGTTATCTGATTGAAGCAAACCAGAGAGTCTGGCTTGTATCATACGACTGTGAATATTTTTTGTCCTTTTAGACTTGAAAACAATGGTGACTCTCCCCTCTATGAACTACTAATATACTCATGTAGGTATAGAGTTGAAGATAATGTGACTTTTGATGTGTTCCCTCTTTAGATGCAAACTAATTCAGAACGAACCACTTCCCCTTTAACCGCTGTATTTTAACCGTTGTTGTGTTAAAGGGCGGATGGAGCCTACTGCATGTTGACAAAATTGCAATCAAGAGCCTGATAGTAAATAACAAATGTCATAAGAATATGTTTTGTAGTGATGTATTTCTTTGCCGATCTGGGTGAAAGGTGCTCTTGAAATAGTTTGTAACGTAGACGATGTAGATAATGTAGATTTATCGGGCCTCTGAGCTGTTGTGGAAACAGTCAAATCGCCCTCAAGGGCAAAATAAAACCAACATAACCTAAAATATAATTTATAACAAACTGTTTCAACACGTGACCTTTCCCAGGTCTGATTTATGTCTCAGTGTCAAAGTGACTGTTTCAGAGCCTCTCATGCAATCCATCTCCCACCGTGATTTATAGTAGAGTAGGGAATTCTCCATGTACTTATTTCATTAACTACTTAGATGAGGTTGCCTCAGTGCATTTTTGTACAAGGAACAAAGGTCATGAAGCTTTGCAGAAAAGGAACAGAATGTTATTTGTATTGTGAGGGATTTCTCTCATGGCAAACTATAAGGTGCTCTTAAATCTTTCAAGAGGAAAGCTGATATTTATTAGTGTTTATTTTACATATTTCTCCAATAATCATTCATCAATTTAAGCTATTTCTGTCAATGTGAAAACCAAGAGAAGGAAATTGTTAAAGTTGTCTTGCTGTGGACAAACTCCCTGTCCCGCTTTTCATTTCACGTTAAGCTCCTTTTTTATTTTTCAACTGGTTTTGTCATTTTTTAAAGAGCTTTCAGGACAAGCTGTTCTCATTTCCAACTCCTCAAATACCAAGGTTTGTTAAGAGGCCCTCTGCGTCAGATGCTAATACACCAAGACACTCTTTTGTGTCTGTATGAGACGCACCAGGCCACGTCGTTACTAGATTCTCAGAGCGCTGTTTATAGAGAGCGTCTAACAAACAGGACTTTTCCCACAGGAGACCAAGGCTGTGAAATCAAAGGTCAATGTTGAGAACGTTCGTTCTTTTTTTTCTGGTCACAAAGAGTTGAAAATGTTCAAGTTAGGTTAAAACGCTGGGACAAAAAGCATACCACAAACACCAACCTTCATCTTTTACATGTACTGTACAAATGGTGAACAACAACCATGGAGGAGAATTATGTTAATATATGTTTCTTCGGCCACAAAATCTCATGAATGCACACAGACTTGTACTTTGTGTTCGAGGTGGATCATCAGAGATTAATAATAAAATACAAATTTAATTTAATTGAAATGTTTTTATTAAGAATTTATGTTTAAGTACATGGGATTTATTGTTTTGTTTTTTACCTTAGTATTGAATTGGGTATCGTGAATCATGGTATTTCAAAAGTATTTGTATCAACTACTAAATTTCTGGTACTGTGACATGCCGAGTAACAAAAGTACTTATTTTAAGCAAACCATTATCTTGTTCTAAGCCTAACCAAGCACTTTTGTTGCCTGAAGCTAATGAAGTAAACTTAAAAACCCAACACTGAAAGTTTATTTGGAAAAGAGACTGAATGCATGTAATGAGCAGAAGCTGACAATGTCCCTGACCATCCAAAACTGACACTAAAAAAACAAAAAAACATTCTGACACCCTACTTGTTTTTCGGTTAATTGTTGAATTAGCGTCAGAGACATAGAAGCAATTTTAAATTTGCCAAGATAAGTTATTTTAGACATTGAGCTCTTTAGCAGAAACTGTAAATGTTTGTAACATTATTCACACGGTGAATATCCTTCGTTCTTTCAACATCAGGTTGTGTTGTTAACATGCTAACTAGTGTCTTGAATCTGTCAGTCTTTTGGTTTCCCTTCTTAAAAGATGAATGTAGACTACTGCCACCTGCTGGTATGGGCAGTTATTACCTCTCATGCAGGCACAGAACGAACGTGCCAGTTGAAGTCATCGCAATGCGTTCATGTGCAACTCTGTGGCCGAGACACAGGCGAAGTGAGTGACGCAAGTGTCTGCTTTAGTCCCTGCTAGTTCTCTGATGTTGATTCAGTGTCTGAGACTTGAAGCATCATATTTGACACAGAAGGCTGCTGGCCAAGCGTCGTTGTTTGAGGAGTTGGAAGTGAGAATGTGCTGCAATGGAAAATAAATAATTTGACTTTGAGCAAATGCAACTGTCCCGTGATGGAGACAACAAACCTGAAGTTACATCGACAAAACAGCCTGAATTGTTTTCTTTATATTATGATGCCATTCCTGTGAAAATCAAATAAGATCAAGTACTTTTTTTAAATCTTATTTTGGAGGGAAGGGCGTTGTTAAATTGGAATTTTCTTTAAACTGTGTGTTTTCCATCATTTAAAATTTCATCTCTTCAATCTGCTGTTTAACATCAGGTTTGAAATTATTTAAACTTAAGACTGTCACTGGAAAACACTCACACTGTATTACTATGTGTTTCTACTGAGCCTCTGACAGTACAGGAAACTTGTTCCACTTATTTATTTCACTTCTATTTATTTTTCAACTACTCTTTGACTGATGACATTGTTAAAAAAAAAAAAAAAAAAAAAAAATACAGTTAATAATGACACGCTGTCCTCTATGATATCAAAAAGAAAATGCTTTATTTCCTGGGTTTACTTTTACTAAGGAATAAACTGATTCGACCACCGTGTTGGGTGGTATTTGTTATATAAGCCGGAAAGTGAAACTGCATTGATTTGAAATGTTGCCATGAAATGTAAATGTTGACAAAATGTGATCTTGACTGTTTGAGGAGCTCCTATATGCTGAAACTAAGGATTTATTGTTGGATAACCTTGGATATTGCTGTCAAATTTAGCTCTAGTTTGACTTAAACATGTACTATATAGTTCCTTTTTTAATACATTTTCTACATATTAATAAAATATTCAAATAGTCTCATCTGGTGTATTATGTTCCTTTTTTGTTTCTTTTTACTTTTAACGAGGCCTTTAAAATCCATGGACAAAATATCTGAATCAACTGAGCCAAAGTTCGATTTGTTCACTTTTGGAGTCGAGTTTTATATAAAAGAAGTCGAGCTGTGGTTACTGCAACTACTGCCCCTTTTTACTCCTGTGAAATAATGAAGTACCGGGAGCCAACTGACTCCGCGTCGTAAACTTTTCAAAGTATCTTCAACTCTAATTGGAGGCCATTAAAAACTGAAGTCAGGCCAGCAGCAGCTACGAGTGAACAGTGCAAGTGCCGTCGAACAGTCAGCTACTGTGGTTCTAGGACCTCCAATTTATGCTCACACACAGAGCGGACCTGCGATCTGACAACAAGGGCCCAATTTTACATGATTAGACTGTGAGAGTTACAAAAAGGCTGATTTTTAGAGCAGGTGCGAAAGTGCCTCCATTTAACAGTTCAACATTTTGTGCTTGTAAATACAACATGGTTTTACGGGGGGGGGGGGGCTAACTGTTTCTTGAGAGTTGTGACTGTGAAGTTGCCAGTTAACCAGCAGAGACTTCAGAAGGTTTCTGCTCTTGGCCAAGATGCAATACACCGTAGTAATCAGTGAGCTTAGAGGTGCTGGTAGGCGGATTTTGTTCGTTTAGACAGAGCCAGGCTCACTGTTTCCAGTCT
This sequence comes from Epinephelus awoara, assembly GCA_035609425.1. NCBI lineage: Eukaryota > Metazoa > Chordata > Actinopteri > Perciformes > Serranidae > Epinephelus > Epinephelus awoara. Next base: position 9,058,740 of record CM069306.1, read on the forward strand.
GTCTGCTCAGCTAAGATAACCAGGGGCTGGTGGTGAAAGCTTCACATTCATTGTACAGACATGTGGTATTAAACTCCTCATCCAACTCTCATCAAGAAAGCACATTAATATATTTTCCAAAATGTCAAACTATTGCTTGGTATCCCCTCTCTACCCATAGGAAGTACAGCGCCGTCATTAACCTACACAAACTTACTCCTGAACATCAGCAAACTAAGGAGACGATAGTGGACTTTCAGAAGACGCAACCAAGGAACGACGCCCCTTAATACAAATGGGCCTTTGGTGGAGAGGGTGGATAGCTTTAAATACCTCATCACAAGAGCCTGACCTGAGCACTGCATACTGACACAGCGGTGTCAGAAAAGTTAGGCAGAGACTATTTTACCTCAGGCACCTGAGGAAAGCCCGGGTATCCCCTCAAATACTGACAAATTTCTACTTCTGCAACATCGAGAGCCTCCTGATGGGGAACATCCCTGCTTGGTACAGAAAAAACACAGAATAAGGCCCTGCAAAGAGTGGTTGGTTCAGCTTAACACACTACAGGCGCGCCGCTCTGCATAAAGGACGTTTATACCAGATGCTGCAAAAATAAGACCAGGAGAATCATAAAAGACCCAATCCATCCAGATAACTGCCTGTTCACCCTGTTCAGATCAGGAAGAAGGTACTGGTTACACCACCAAGCCTCCACCTTCAAGCCACAAGGATCCTAAAAGAAGACACTGACTTATCCTAACATTTACTTATACAAAAATAATTAATTATAAATTAACAGTTACACAGTAGCTATACTGTAATAAAGTGGTAACTTCAGATGATGCTCCAGCAGGGGCATTTGAGGAGTAGACTAAAGGTGTCTGTCAATATTTGGATGTAACAATGAATGTGTTTGAAATCAAGACGCACTCTGTACCACATACAGAACTCAATCAGTAAGTACTACATACTGACCACTACATTAACCATTAAAGGGATACTTTGCTGATTTTTTCACTAGGTTTGTGTCACCACAGTGAACGGTGTCAAGGCGCCCCGCATATGGGGGCTTGACAGTAGGTGAGATGGCTACCAAGCTGCAGCCCACTATTCAAGACAAACAAACAACACAACCAGTTGTTTTTTAGTGAGTCATCTTTGCATTTCCACCAGTGCCATGAAAAATTGCAGCTTTTACAGAGACAACGCCGCGTTTCCAATTAAAATAGCGTTGATGATGTTAGTGCAGGGCTACCCAGAGCTTTACATCTGTCCCACAGACAATAGGCCTACACATTTATAAACAGCACCTGGAAGAAGATCAGCTCTGCACTCAGGATTTCAGGTAAATAAGCTATACAGTGCTTGTTAAGGTTGCTTTGCAACCTCAGATGCAACCTGCCACCGTGACCTGGCACAAAAAAGGCACAAGAGTAGTAGTAGCCAGTACCCGACCTTGTTTTTTCCAGGCAGACCCATCACGGCTGGTACCTGCGGTTATTCCACAGGCTAGTTAATAACATGTCGGGCAGGAAATCCAAAGTGTGGGATCATTTTGAGAAGGTGAAGGACAAACCCAAGGTGATATGTAAACTCATCTTCATTGGTCGACTACAAACATGACGTATCATCTGTAATATGGAAGTAGTGTGTGAGCATTAATTAAGGCAACTGGGTCGGACCACCAACTGTTTGATTAAAAAAAATAATATATTCTAATAATTACCTTCAAATGCAGCCAGTTTGAGCATCTTACCTCATGCACAACTACACACACATGCATTACTGCAGCTACAGATTTGATCGCAAAAACTGATACAACCCTCAATTCAGCAGTTTTGAGATTCATTGTTTAATTACTGCGTGTTCTAGTTATCCATTAATTATCCATTCAAATGTCTGGTCAGCAGAAACAACTGGGTAAATAATGAGGCTGCATGAAGTTTGTGAATACATTACAGTCAGACACAAATAAATGAGCAACACAGCACTGGTAGTGTACTAAAGGTCAGAGAGATAAGCTCTTGTTCAGCCTTTATCAAAACAAAACACTTCTCATGAACAGCTGCGTCATGAAAACAATGCTCACAGTTTGACAAGGTTTTCCATCAGTCATGAGGAAGTGTACGAGTGGAGCTTTTGTTGGACACAAATTGCTGTGAGTGGCTTCAGTCTTACAGCAACTCGTCCCTGAATACCCCAACAGATGATTGTTTTTTCATAAATAATTTACTCAACACATCCTTTCACTGATGACAGAACTCCACAGAGAGCAGAAACTGGTCATATTTATCAGGATCAACGAGCATCATTATACTGTATGATTAATATAACGAATGATAAACCCTGCCGAGTTTACGACACCACTGCCACAGTCTGCTGGGTTCATACACTGCAGTAAAGCCTGTGTTTGTACTTCTTACATGACGGATATCTCACACTTTCCCCAGAACATAAAGAGCGACGTTTAGCTTTTTCCATTCGGCAGTAAATATTCTTTTCTGTGGTGTTACTTGCAAAACATTTTCATACAGTCATCATAAATGAATGCACATTGAATATGGTTATTATTTTTGCCCTGCCCAGCAGAGGGGGTAAATCAACAGCTGCAGCCTGAACTAAGTGTTTCATGCTGATCCAGAATGCTACTTGTTCCATTATATTATATTATTTATCAGATTGTGAGAGTTGTGACCTGCGGCAGCTGTCAAAATTACAACTGTTTGGATTATTTCTGCTCAAACCTTTTGTGTATTTTGTGTGTTTCTGTGGTGAGTGAGCATGCAACTTGCTGTAGTGCTACTCCACATCTACAGCTGACAATAATTAGCTCTCAGACAGCTGGAAGAACACGATTTCAAAACAAAACCACAGACCACACAGTCAGCTGAACCTGCCTGGGTGGCAGAAATGACTTGAACCTTTCAAGCTATGTTAGGTTTGATCTCATCTCGAAACAAATTAGGAGACGTTGATTCTGAATGTGATAATATGTTGTACCACGAACAAAGATACTGTACCTCTTACACTGATTTTCATCTTAATCCGTGTGCTGGACTGATAATATATATTTGTGGTTGGAATAATTCGACATTATTATTTTGGACTGTTGCAGAGTTACTCCTGTTAATTCATTCGTAAAAGCCACCGAGCCATTGGAGAGGGGCTAAAGAGTGTGAGTGTGTGGTGAGAGCAAAGTTAGGTGTGCTGCACCACACCACCCTCCACTGTGTTTAAGACATTGTGGACTGAGTTCAGGCGACAATGACAGGGGCTTTGGGCTCATACACCAAAGTGGCTCCCCTAAATGTACCCAATAGAAGTGTGATCATTACAACCTGCTGACAGATGTAACTACTTCACTTCAGTTCTGGATTATTCACTTACAGCTCTGCCTTATAGCTATTCGCCAAGTAGCAACATGAGTCAACTAAAAAAAATTTGACTCAAAATGAAACCCAATCTCACATCGGGCACTTCAAGCCTAAACAAATTTCTCAACTAAAATCTAAACTCTTACACCTCAGCTCTCATGCAATGACCACGAGACTCACACAACTAGCACTATCCACACACTCTTACGCCACATGTCCATTTTCTCACGCAGTAAATATAACAAATCTATAACTGATAAGCTCAAAAAAGAGGACAGTGACAGCGCACTGACAGAAAAGACAGAACAGCACAACAGCAGCCAGCCACCGCTTGGATTTTGAAGCCCATCTATTCCTGCTGTCACACGCTGGTACTTTGAGCAGCCAAAAGGACATAGAAAGACTCGCATTGCAGCAATTATTTATTATACATATCTAGTCAGCCCTGACATGACAAAAAATGTTTCCATTTTAGGCTTGCTGAGAGGTGCAATGGATTTCTGCTCACAATGTTCCTATGACCATATACATTTTAAAACAGTTTTAGGGCTTTTTTGCTTTTAATCGATAGAACAGTTGTTTTAGTGTGAAGGGGGGAAGAGAGAGAGGGAGGGATGACAAAGCTTTCGTACACAGAGCGCCTGCTCCAGTGCTAAGCTAATGGGCACCCTAGAAATGTCCTTATTTTTAATCACTCGTGAATTAAGTGAATAAATATTTTACTTCAGAGATTAACTGAAATTTTCAATGTGATGCTGTTCAGGATGACTCTGACTGTTAATTTGAAATTATTAACTGTACAGATTTTGAGAAAATCTAGGTCAGCTCTAATTATATTATGACGAACTGATGATTTCGTCATATTTGAACTGCCATAAAAAAAGAAAATGTTGCAGTAGTTGATATTGGATAACTTGATTGGATCCGGTCAGGAAGTGCCGCAAAGTTAGGACAAAAAAATCGATGCGTGTAATTTTAAAAGTTGCATGCTACGGCTTATATATGCGGGTTTTGATTACAGGACAATTTTGTCAGTCTGCCTCAGTGTTAAGCTGTAAACTCTGATTAAAATAGATCTATGTGTGAGCTTTGGTGAGTAAAATGTAAACAAATAAAAGCAGTAAGACTGCTTCTGACTAACTGTTTCAAATTGAATTAGTTCATACAAAAGCAATACCAATAGTCTGGCTATTTTTCCCCATTTTTCACTGTATCAATTGCTTCAAAACAAACAACTGCCTGATAGTGATTTAGTGCCACAGAGAGTTTTGTAAGTTCTACTTACAGTTCTGGAGAGTTGCAGCGGCTGAAAGCTTTGTCAGAGGCACCAAGAAGCTTTCCGGTCACCAGTGATGAACTTGTGACATCATAACAGTCCAACAGTCTTCATCAGAGGACCCACAAGTGGGGACTATCTGACCTTGGATCCAGCGTCGGGTTCGAGTTCATACTTGCTTGTGGTTCATCTCATCTAGTGGTCAGAAAAGTTCAAGAAACTTCTGTTAGCCAAGCTAGGAATTCATTTTAATCAGCATTTAGCATCATTACTTAGCGTAGCTTGGCATTCCCTCTGTTTTTTCAGTACAAACAAACAAGGCACATGGTCACAGCTTACTCATAAAAAACTTAAGTCTCAAGTTGAGCAAGATCAAAACCAAATACAAAATGATAAAAATAAACTAACCAGAACCAACACCCCACAGTTGTATGCCTCTGCAAATCAAGCCAAGTTTAATTTACAATCTATATTCATGTCTATGAACACAGATGCTTTACACACGCCTTCTGCCCGACAGCACAGAAGACATATACACAATCACCACAATTCCAAGGTGGACACCTAAGATTAGTGTCACCAATTCAGTATCTGAGCAAATGTCTCCCCTTCTATTCCTAAGAATGACATTGAGTAACGGCCAGAAAAGCATTTAATGCAGAACATTATGATGTCACAGTGAAGGTGACCTTTGACCTTTTGGATATAATCTGTCATCACTTTATCATTATATCCTTTTAGACATTTGTGTGAAATGTTGTCATAATCAGCACAAGATTTTTTGGGTTATGGCCAAAAACATGTTTTGAGAGGTCAGTGACCTTTTGACCTTCAACCACCTCTATTCGGTTCATTTTTGAGTCCAAGTGAATGTTTGTGCCAAATTTGAGGAAACTCTCTCAAGGTCTTCTTGAGATATTGCGTTCATGATAATGAGAGGGACACAAGGTCACAGTGACCTTGACCTTTGACCATCAAAATCTAATCATTCAATTAATGAGTTTGTGCCAAATTTGAAAAAAAATTGCCCTCAAACTGTTCGTGAGATACAGCATTGATATTGCAGTGACCTTGACCTTTGACCTAAGACCACCAAAGTCGCATCAGTTTGTTGTTGAATCCAGGTGAATGTTTGTGCCTAAACTGAAGCAGTCCCCTCAAGCTGATCTGGAGATAATGAGTTTGCTAGAATGAGACTGATGCAACTTCACAGTGACCTTGACTTTCGACCACCAAAATCTAATCAATCGTTTTTGAGTTCAAGTGGACATTTGTGCCAAATTTAAATAAGTTCCCTCAAGTCGCTCTTGAGATACAGCTTCACGAGAATGGGACGGACAGACAGGCGGATAACCCAAAAACAATATCACCAGCACTGAGGCAAAAAAAGCCAAGGATTTTCAGTGACAAAGAAAAGAAAGCATGTAAATTATAAATTTGAGTTTAATTATGCAAACATATTTAAGAACAATGTGACTGAGCCTGGTACAGTCATGATTGTTGGAGTAAAGAGTCCCAGCCTCTTTCTGGACTCCAGAGGATCTGGAGCTCAGACTTACTGAAGCTACTATGGGAGGCAGTCCATCCCATCACTGTCGTAAACATAAAATGATTTGATGACTCCAGTAAGTCAGCTTTCTAACTCTACTAAATCCCGGTGTTTTCATCCTCTGCTTCATGCTTTTGGTGTATTCTAGTGAAGTCCATGGTGGTTTCTCTGCAAAATCGCCCGAATCGCTTCTCCAGAAGTGCTCGAGGGCTCTTCTCTGAACTTTGGTGAAGACTTTTAATGAGTCTGCCAAGCTGCAAAACCTACACATGGAGTATTCCCTAATTGTAGCGTTTTTCTACGAGCAAATTAGGTACAAAAAACCGAGTTTTTTCATTGTGACCACGGTACATCAAAAACTATAAACTCATGAAAAGAATAAAACTATTTCTTCTCTAAGGCTCAATCTAGCTGTCTAGACGAGTCTGACGACTAAATAGAACATCCAGCATGAGACACAGAAATCTAATTTCATTATTCATGTTCCCCCTCTGCTTACACGGTAATGAAAAGATTAGAAGTGTTGCACAAATGTCAGAAAATCTGATTCTTGTGCAGCTGAACACAGCTGAGCAGCATACATGTCTGCCTGCTTCCTCTCCTACTCTCCTCTCTCCATCCGTCCACTAATGCCTCCACAGGATTGAGCACAGAGCTGGTGACGGGGTGAGGCTGATGAAAAGCGGCGTTGTGAGCCATCCCCAGCCTCCCATGCGCTCCGAGAGTCTCTTTACATCTCACTGAACCCAGAAACTTAACAGGCCCTGGCAGGCATCTGAATAAGAGGGAGGTGCAACCCAGATCTCCCAGTTAGAGCCTCTCTGTGATAGGGCTGTAAACACCAGGGCTTAATTGGGGAACCGGCCGCTTAGCAGCTTGATTTTCATCGGCCGTTTATTGATGCTCAGGGCTCCATGAGTTGGAGCGGGGGAGCCTGCACAGGGCCTCATAGATCACACAGGCATGAAGATCTGGCTATGCACAACCTCAGTGGAGTCGAGTGTGAGGTAAGACTTGATGCGCTGCCTGAGCACCACATGCTACAACTTGAGCTGTTTGTTTGTTTGTTATAATTAGAGGATCAAAAGTGATAAGAGAAACGCCTATAACTGGAATGATCTATCTAACCATTCATTTATGTTTTCAGCACTCTTCAACACTTGTAATTAATGAATGAATGCATGAATGGAGGCTCTCTTTGAAACTGCCTAATGAGACTGTTCTTCTTCGTTTTTATCGACTAATGCTGATCGACCAACCGTGTCCTACGCTTACACGTATTTTAGATAAATAAGTCTCTAAATAAGTCTTTAATTTCTGCAGCTGCTCAGGCTTTATCCATCCACAAGCACAACCGATAAAGCCACCACTAAATACATCACACGAATGCCTCTACCTCCTGAACGGCCCGGCCTGTAAATGTAGATGTGAGCTGACATTGTTCAGACAGTGAGGTTATGACTAGAAAATCAGTCAGACTGACAGCTGGGCTCCAGGGGATGAATTAACGAAGAATGAACCAAGAGCAAAGGATGGAGAGAGAAACTGGCTTTACCGTTAACATACTGTTATATTCAGCTGAATTTAGACGCTCAGCCAAACTTCTTTTGTTCAAGCTGTGGTTTTATTCATTATGTTGAATACTTGTGAAAGGCGTCTGAAAGCAGCATAAGAACAGGTTTTAAAGAGTAAAACACTGTTCTTATCCTCTTCTGACATTTGGTACATTGTCCATTACAATGCACATAATTCAATTAAATTTCAATTCTATATATAAGCCCATTACCACAAATCACAATTTGCGTCAGAGGGCTTTACAACACACAACATCCCTCTGTCACCATGCCACACTGCAACCATCGCTCAGGAATGGCCCAAGGAATGTGACGAAGACCTCAAAGTGTCAACCTGGCCTCCAAATTCCCCAGATCACAATTTGAATGAGCATCTGTGGCACGTGCCATTAACCCACCTCACAACCCACTGGACTAAATGGATCTGCCGCCAACACACTGGTGCCAGACACCACAGGACACTCCCAGAGATCTTGTGTCAAGGCTTCGACAGGGGGGTACCGGCACATCACAAGAATCCTTGAGCAGATTGGGACGTGGGAAATTTAGAGGTGAGCTTGAGCTTTCTGTCACGCTCCACCGGCCATTTCTAAACAGTTTGTGGCATGGTGCATTATATTGCTGGGGGGCACTGCCATTTGGGGAGTACTGTTGCCATGAGGGGGGGTACTTGGTCTGCAACGGTGTTTGAGTGGGTGGGACATGTCTGGTGGTATCCACATGATGCGACAACCAAAGGTTTCCCAGCAGAACAATGCATTGGAACAAAATAATCAAAGTTATTTACTTCACCTGTCAGTGGTTTTAATGTTTTGGCTGATCGCTGTATACTGTATGTGTAATGTGTTTTAAAGCACTCCTTGATATGAGTTAACAATTCATGAAACACAAATAATCTCATGTTTTTTGTTTATTTATTGGGAATTTTACCGTTTTACCGTGACTTCTGTGTTTAGATTCTCGTCCACTGGAAAGGACAGAAAAAATAATACAAAATAAACTATCCTAATCAAAAATATTTTTTTGCTAATGATTTGAGTGCATTTAGAGTAGAAATCCACAACAACACAATTTTCTTTGTGTGTGTTTGGAACATAATTGGGTTGTGAACGGGTTACGACAGCTCTGGTAGCAGGGGTTAACTGCCTCAAAATAAAACTACATCAATATATAAAACCATATAACAGAGGATGGCCTGCTAACACGGCCTCATACAAATATTAATTCCCTCAAATGATTACATCAATAGGAGTTTTTTTATACAGCACATTTAAGCAACAAAGCAATTCAGAGTGTTTTCCATAAACCTAATGACCTAATGAAAATAATATGAGAGCCTTCCTGACACCATTAGATAATGACAGACTTAAAAGGAAAAATACACATGTATTTAATCGGCGTATGAACAGCATTTAACGGGCCAAACACACTCAAACAAACTCAAGAAAGTTGCTCGCTTATCAAAGCACAGCTTTATAGATAATTAGTCCAGCTTATTTGATGTGTTGATCATTAAAGCAGTAGGTTTACCTCATGAGGACAAGTCTCTCAAATAGTTTGTAAGACCACTGGTTCCTCCTTGCTGGATGATTTTTGTCTTTTATTGGCCCAATTTGCAGATAACTGGAGAACTTATGTAACGCTACAACAAAATTGTTTGATTCATAACTGCACTCTGACTATTGAATTAATGACAGTAACACGTTACATTCTTGCATTACAGACAAATGTAAAGTGACCACTGTGGCACATTACTTACCGCTAACACTGGTTATTACATTTGATATTTACAATATATATATGTATATATTCACACTCTGATCTGTGGGATTGTTTCATCCCCACAGAGAAAAATCAGCTACATATGAATCCACACAAGAAATCTTGATATCCTGTAGTACTACTAACATTAGAAGTGGCAGAAACTGTACATTTCCACAATTTACAGTACAATAATAACTTCACATAACACTTTGTAAAGTCAGTTTACAAAGTGTTTCAACAGATGCACAAAAGCAGGATCCTCCAAAGAAGGCATTAACAACAACCAAAGCCAAACAAAAGCAAGACAAAACCCATTTTGCGATGGGATCAATCAGCAATACACAACTTAAAACAAATGTGGGCCGAGGGTGTAAAGTGGTGAGGCAGCATGCCCACCCTTCCCTACTTTCTACCACCTTACGTCGGGTGCCCTTGCTTGGACCACTCCCATCTTTGAACTTCATCAGACACCATTAACACCTACTAAAATACTCAGAACACCTTTCCGCTAGGGGTGCGCGCGATTAGACGTCCGCCCCCTCGCTAGACAGCACCACAAATATAAGTTGGTTAAACCCAGTAGTGTTTTATTCATGTACAAGGCCACTTAACTGTCATGCAGCCGCCCACCACTAGTAGGTGTTACAGAGCCGTCAGACAGCAGTCCCCCACCCCGAGTTTTAAAACAGCAGGGTGGGAAATTGGAGAGATGTCCTCTCACAAAACCAGCGCAGTTTGGCAGTACTTTTTCAGACCAGTCGACACGTCTTAATTAAAATTTTCATTTAGTCGACATGGGAATTAGTCACCAGGAACATCCCTGGTTTCCGCTACAATAGGCGTCTCCAGGTTCACATTTCACCATGATGACGTGCGCACACACACTCACATGGTGAAAACAATACAAGCCATCACTACAGTGTTGCAGCTGGTAATTAATAATAAATGATACAAACAAATAAAAACAGTGAGAGCATTATAAAAATGATAAAAGGACGACGACATCACATAAAAGAAAGTCTATAAAAATGGGTTTTAAGAAGTTATTTAAACAAAGTCGCTGATTCTGCGAGCCTTATCTCCTCAGGCAGGTCGTTCCAAAGCTGAGACGCCCTGATGGATAAAAGCACAGTTACCTTTAGATTTAAGCCTCGACTCTGGAACAGACAGAAAGGCCAAGCTGAGGATCAGGGGCTGTGAACTGGCTCACATGGAGTTCACATGTCTGCTATATAGCTTAAGACTCGACCCAGACGAGCTTTAAGAGTGATCCTCAACCTCGAATATACTTTTAGCTTTTTGTTGTACTTTCTCTCACCAGTCTGTATGCTGTTTAAACAAACGACTCCAGTTGAAAGTTAAACTGTGCATTGTCATATACTCCTGTTTACTGGAGAAAATACCGTCTGGTTTCATTGATTTACATAACGTCAAACTCTCCCTGTGACGCAACTGTGTACATTTAGCTGTGTTTTAACTGTGTACAACTCTGCACATTGTTGCCAGAGTTGTTCTCTAATTTGTTTTTGTTTTTTACAGCTCCAAAGAAGCGCTGTGCCATTTTCTATTCATGATTTAAGGCCAAATAGGAAATGGAGTTTGATTTTTGCAGTGTGCCAGCAGCGCTCCTTAATGCCCCCCCACTCTGCATCAGCTGAACTACACAGACGACCTCAGGAGCCTTTCAGATGAGAGGAAGCTGACACACATATGAAAGTGTCTCTCAGGGCTGCAGTGACCTGAGGGATGGGCTCGGCACAGAGTCTGTACTCTATCACAGCACCTACAGTAAAAGCAATTTTACATGCTCAAAACTTTGGATTGGGATGTTTTTGCAGAGGGCACAGCGCAGTAGTGTGTGTTTATATGTGTGTGTGTTCGTAAGAGCATCACATTTGCTGTTTGATAGGGTTAGGAAACTCTCAGCACTTCATGATTTGATTCAGAGGCTGAGCTGTGATTATAAGGCAATTATTGATGCATCAAAAATTTGGGATTTCTATAAAATAGCAGCAAGACAAAATCTATGCATCACACACGTTTACGTCTGTTAACATTCAGCTGTTCCACCATAAGAAATATACAGTCTTAACTAAATTTTAGCATCAAATAATTAACACACAGTTTTTGCCATGAACCTTAACCCTGATCCTCTTACGGCCCTGTTTGGAGTCCCACCACCTACAGCACCGAACTTCCCATTGATAAAACGGCGTCTTTTGGCTTTCATAATTCTATTAGCTAGGCACCTCAGCTTGTTTAAGTGGAAACACACTCTTCCACCCTCAAACAACAGCTGGCTTAAGGAGATCCTAAACCACCACAAACTTGAAAAGATTAGATTTTCCCTTGTTGACAAGATCTGGAAGCTCTTCGTGTAGTTTTTTGTTGTTGTTTTTTGCTTTTTATTTACTTTTATTTTATTTATTTTTTAAATTGTATTTTATCATTAATTTATTAATTAATTAATTTATTTATTTTTAATGTTATTACTGTTATTTTATCTTATTATTTATTCTCTTTTATTTATTTATTTATTTCCCTTAACGTGCTTGCAAGATTTGACGTAAATATGGCATGACAACTGGCTAACAACATCTTGAATCCATCTTGTTGGTCTTCTGGTTTCCTTTTTTGAATGGCGAATACAGACTGCTGCTGCCTGCTGGTATGAAGAGTTTACTTCCTCTCAGGCACGCGGAGAACGTACGTGTTTGTGGCTGTCGTTAATGTGGTGTGTTCAGCACAGCTTTTCTGGCTGAGACACAGCCAATGTGAGGTGACGCCACAGTCGGCCTTCGTCGCAACTTCTTTGATGTCAGTTTGGTGCGTCTGAGCCTTTACTGGAGCTACTCATACAAAAATAGTGCTCACTTAAGCTGCCGTGGGTGAAGTCTGTTTTGTTAACAGGTGACACTGATTAACAGTGATTACCCAGGAGAGGGGAGAGAGGACTGGATACTGCGATAATAACAAGTGAGGAGATTAATGCAAAAGATTCAATTACTGTCATGTTAATATAAATTGAAGTTGAGCAGAGTTTTTAAAGAAAAGGTGTTTCATTTTTCTTCTCCCTGCAGAGTGAACGTTTCTAATTGAACTTCACCATTGTGTCAAAATGTTCCTGTAGCTACCAAATCTGAAATTAACAACCTTTTATTGTTTTCACTTAAAAAGCTGTGACACTGCACACTGAGTCTTGTTATTTTAAACACTCACAATGACAAAAAAACAGGGAAGTGCACTTTTGTACTTCTTGCTTATCCCATGACCACATAAGGTCACACCACTGTCTGTCTGTCTGTCTTACAAGACTATCAAACATTATTGTTGACAGGAAACACCAGTCAAAGTCTGTCTTTAAAAGATAATGGGGCAGCTATTATTATGCAGCATTAATCTGCTTTAGCACTGAACTGTTCATGTCCTCTTTAAACTCAAAGACATCAATCCATCTATCTATTTGAGTTTAGCAGTTTCTTCATGCATAATCTGTTTTTCATCCTTGTTTTTTTCTGGCTACCTTAAATTCAAATCTCCATGGCAACCCAAATATCTTGGCTAGCTTGAGTGACTTTTTATTCCCACAGTGTCTCATGTTGCTTCTTCTGTATTTGGAAGTACTGCGGAGCAAAGAGGAACTTAGAAAGTCCCAAATGATTAAATGTAAGCACATTGGAAAAATACTTCCTTCACTGTAAACTTACAGTGTCGCCCTTTTTATTTATTTATGCAGCAGAGCAGACCAAAGTTTTGTTCTTCACAAGCCAAGAAAGAAAAGTTTAAAGTCCCTGAATACAGTGTGCGTCATATGATAACTATGCTGAGATTATTACGTAATTAAATGTTAAAATAACTCAGACTGACCTCACAGTTGGAATGTGTAATTAGGTGCCCTTGTAAAAGCCTTACGTTTACATGCCAGCCAATAGCTCTTTAAATGATGGCTTTTCTCGAGTGCAAAAGGCAATTCCTTATATAGACTAATCATGTCTTCGTCTCGCTTTCACTCTCTGCCTGTTTTCACAGCACCAGGCCCAAACATTTTACAGGACTGAATCACGGCTAAGGTTTGTCTCTGGGGGACTGGTTTTAATAGCAGACTATTTCTGGACACTTGTCAGATTCCACGACAGCGACCCTTTAGTCACTTTTCATTAGCGCTCACATTCAAGAAGTCACAGACTGCACGGTGTAAGGCTCATACACACTCCTTTTTCAATGTGTGTGTGTGTTAGCTGAGCCAGTAGGTTGTAGTGATTTGCAATGCCCTTTTGCACAATCCAGTAATTCCACGAGGCTTTCTCTAACACTACTGGTAATGTCACAGTCACTTTTTTGCTATCATGATTGTGTGATCAGTGACGCAGTGTGAGCTCACTGGGCTTTCCTACAAATTTGTTCGGCAACAGACCTGAGCTGGATAAAGGGGTGTATTGTTGAGCTGGACTGAGAATAAGGTTTCTATAAACCAGATGGGAGCTACGCCCATTATAGTACACTGATGCATGTATTGAGAGTAAGGTTTCCATGGAGGAAATGGGACACATGCGAGGGTCACTGCAGTGTAAATCATAAGGTGGAGGAAATGGAAGGTATAATAAGGTCCTCATAAAGTAAGAACAAAATAAAGACGGACCTGAAAAGGCACATTGTTGCATAACAACCAACAGCTTCCTCACCACCTCTTACAGTTAAAAAATGGATCAAATCTAAAATATTTTCTCTTAGCTGTAGTGCTATTTATCAGTCTAGATCATTGGTTTCCAACTGGTGGGACACGGTCCAAAACTGGGTCATGCACTCTCTTTTTATGTACAGTGAATTTCCAGCACAGAGCTTTTATTTTGAAGTGCTGTTTTCTGCTGTTCTGTGAGTGACTAATGGACAGACACGTCACAGAGACCACAAACTAGCTTAATCACATGGCCAAACGCAAGTATGACGCTGATGTATTAAAATGTGGGACCTCGAATTAATAACTCAGGAGAAAATCTGGACCTCGTGGCCGGACCGGTTGGGATCCACTGGTCTAGATTGTTTTGACGTTAGTTGCCGAGTGTTGGAGATATCAGCCGTAGGGATGTCTGCCTCCTCTCAAATATAATGGAACTAAATGGCACTCAGCTTGTGGTGCTCAAGGCAACAACTTTTTTTTTTTTTTATAAACTCAACCAGTAATGTCTCTTTCTAGAAATCATGACCCGGCTACTCAAGATAATCCACAGACTTTGTTGTGAGCAGTTTTATGTAGGAACTATTTTCTTTCTGCTGAACTACACCCACCAACCGTATTACCATGCAGAAGGAAGAGTGCATCTACTCAAGGACAAGAGGCTCATGTTCATGACAGTGAGAGAAGTAAACATTTATGGTGTCGTCCTTGGCTGGGCTGTAACATTAGCTAGCTCAGTGGTGCTAGGTGAACTAGCAGTAGATGCACCCAACCTTCTCTACAATGACACAGTTGGCTGGTGTAGTTCGGTAAACATAAAATAGTTTCGACATTAAACTGCTCACAACAAGGTCTGTGGATTATCTTGAGTAACTGGGTCACGATTTAAGAAAAGAGACATTGCTGTAGAGTTTTTCAAATGTATTTTTTGGCACTTTGAGCACCACAAGCCGAGTGCCATCTAGTTAAATTTGAAAGTAGGCAGACATCTCTATGGCAAATACCTCCAAGGCTTGGCAGCTCACACCAAAACAATCTAGACTGATAAACAGCACTACAGGTAAGAGGAGAAATGTATATTTTTCATTTTGAGGTGAACTGTAGCTTTAAGATTTTCAGATGACTCCTGCAGGAATATAAGTATCTACATGCAGGGACGTCTCCAGTAGCAATCAAAAGCAGTGAGTGGAATATACAGAGAAATCATTTTCATATAAACTACTATAAGGAAGGATTTCCATCAAGGCAAGTGCTGCTACACCGAGGTCATTAATCAACACTTGCTCGAGGTGACTGGACACTGTAGTGCCTCAACAGCAGCTGTGATATAGCTTCACTGTGTAGCACTACACACCCTGCCAGTCAGCCTGCACCCTCTGTGCTCAGTGTGTGTGTGTGTGTGTGTGTGTGTGTGTGTGTGTGTGTGTGTGTGTGTGTGTGTAGGGGGGGTTGCTATTTGTCTAAGATGGCTCAGACACACCTGCAGACATGGTGAGGCTTGTCTCATCAATTTTCATGTAACCATGCCCCGTAGCAAGGAAAAGACACACTGCATGTTGAGCCAGTCAGATGCCCGGGAACTGTCCAGGTTATCAGACAAAATGTAGCTGCAGTAGATTAGCCTCAAATAAAAGTGGTGATCAGATCATATTTCAGATGAAGGACGCATGAATTTGTTACTTTTAACTATCAATATTCTTGTTTGAGTTATTTTAAATTTCAGCTACTCTAAGATATGAAAAGATGAAATTCCCCACTCATTATAATGAAAAAAAAAACACTATTTTATAAATTCTTAAAACAGTTGAATTTGGAAACTAACACCATAAAAACATCTGAGACAGAAGCCCTATTAAGCCTTTCCTCATTTTCTGTCGTATATATGTTACAATGTCGGATGTTCATATTAAACATAGCAAAGCTACATATAAAGAGGTAACCGTATGCCAAAGTGGGACCCTTCCAATGGTTTTTTCTGCTTTTGTGTCTTGTGATTTTCTTTACAAGATAATTCGCTCCAGGCAAGTTACTGCAAGTGTTTACATTACGTAGCCTACACTGCTACATGTAGCTACATGCTAACGAAAGGGAAACATGTAACCTTGGTTCCCAATGTTGTAAGTTTCTCCCCAATTTCGGGTCATATTTCTGCTGGAACTTGTGAAGATTTGGGTTTAGAAGTTTTAATTTGTGATTGAGAGCGCTGCTATTCTCCGTGGCAGTCATTGCCCCAGCTGCATGTACACTGCTACATGGAGCCTACATGTAGCTACATGCTAACAGAAGAGAAACATGTAATCTTGGCTGCAGATGTTGTTCATGTCTGCCCAACTTTGGATTATATTCTTGCTAGAACTTGTGAAGATTTGGGGTTTGAAGCTTTTATTTGTGACTTTCACTGTAGAAAGTGCTGCCATTCTCCATTATAGTCATTGCCCCAGCTGCAAGTACACTGCTACATGTAGCTACATGCTAACATCAGGGAGCCATTTAGTCTTATAATATTTTTGAAGTTGTTAACACATTCCTGTTGGGACGTGTCTGGTTGTGAAGATTTTGGTTGAGAAGCTTTCATTGGTGGTTTTTTAAATTAGAATATTCTGCTATACTCTGGTACAGGTTGTAAAGATTTTGGTTCAGAGGACTTTAAATGTTGATTTTTCCTTGTAGACAGTGCCGCTATTCTCTGTTACAATCACAGGAGTTTTGGGAGAGGGACTTAAGGAGACAGGCAATAAAAGACAGAGGGTAAATATAGGTATGTATGGGGAAAATAGTGGGTTTTTCAACATTAAAGCATGTACGCATGTTCTAGTAGGAATGCAAAATAAAAGTATGAACCTGTAAATCAGCATAATAGGTGCCCTTTGAACATTCTTTTAAAAGGAAATTCTTCTTGTGTGACCTGATTATCCAGCCTCACATTCACCACATTTTGAGTTACTGTATGCTCACAAGCCAACATTGTACTGTTTGTGAGTACAGTATTCGAGTCAGTGCACTTTAGCTCCTCATTTCCCCCTTTCAGAAGAAGAGAATAAATAGACTGCTGCTTAATGTCAGGAGAACACTTTTTTCTTGAATAAAAATCCTCTTTTGCTTGACTGAACTGAAAGGGCATTGACCAAAACGCCACGGGCACAGTGAGTGTGTGTGTGCAGACGCATGACCTCACTCGTTCATATCTCAATTGGATCTCACTCTTACACCTGGTGGTACTAACAATGCATGCACACACACACACACACACTTTAACAGTTTTCATTTCCCCTATTTATTTTTGGACTATGACAATGGGTGGAGTGGTGTTGCGGTAATCTAGTGCTATTATGTAAAATGCTGCAACTTTGCCTGCAACTTCTGGCTGGTGTTGCAAGGACTTCAGATTGGTTTGTGCTGTAGAGGAGCCTTTTTTAATATTCTAACATAGGGAGATTGTTTTGAGACATTTAATAAAGCCTTCTTATGATTTCATTTCATATTCAGTTTATCTTACTTTCCCTCACTGACATCACTCAGCGCCTCTGTGAGTAAAGCAACCACAAGAATCCAGTTACCCATGTAGGAAACACACAGACAGAGGGCCCATTCTTACACAAAGTGGGCAGGGTGCAGTGACGTTGTGACCAAAACACACACTCACTCACAGAGAGGAGGAGGAGGAGAAGAAGGAGGAGGAGGACGGGAAACAAGGGTAGAGAGGGAAACAGGAACAGAAAGTGAAGACTTGTCAAGATGTCTGGGTGAGGGGGACCAGAACAGAGCAGAAGCCAGATGCCAAAACAGAAACAACAGAAGTTTGAGCAGCTGACTGGATTAGACAGGAGGGGCGAGCTGACCTGCCACTTCACATGTGCCTGCGGGGTAAGGTGCCGCTTTCAAAGAGATGTTGAGTGCCAGCGACTTGAAATACTTTCAAACTGTTGTGAGTGGTTTATATAAGCTGTTGATGCTTTTCGTTGTGGAAAACAGAGGCAAAAGTGCTACTGCTGTTGCAGACTCCTATTAAAAAAAAAGTGTTGTTGTGGCAGTGGTTAGATTTGACAGGATGTTTGACAGGATAGAAAGATAAGCTGATAAGTTTCCTCTTACCTTGAGTGCTGAGAGTCACCTTAATGTGCTTTTAAATGTGTCATTTCTTATAATCTCTAAAGTTGCTGCATGAATCACTTACAATAGCTTTGCTCTGTCCAGGTGCTTGTTTTTGGCTCATAATGATACATTTAGTTTCCTCCTAATGCTCCTTCTTTAAGAACGTCCTCCACTTTGCTCATTTCACTCAGTCAGGATCGAGTTGACACAAGTCTGAACTGTAACGGGCTTGAGCACTTGCTCTTTCTCATTGCACTACTCCAGACTATTAGCAGGCCTGTAGCTACTCAAGCGAAACAGCTGCACAGTGAGGCAAGGTAGTTCATGTTTTCTGCAAGACAAAAAAATGCCTGTAACAGTTTGTTGGTGGCCGACTCAAGTCAAACTGAACGTGTCAAAGTGCTATGTATTCATACTAACTGATGAGCGATCTGCTCTGACCGTGTGCTCGGGGCGAGTCATTAAAGATTCCTCGCCTTCTGTCACAACTTTGTCTTTTAGGTCGCACATGTTCCTTAAAAAGCAGCAGGGGCTAACTGAGTGCAATCATAACATTTTTCTCAGCCCCTTCCTGGCTTTGTGTGCCCCAGAAGTGGCCTTTTCCTGTATACGAAAGACTCCAGGAGAGCACAATGTCATGAGAAAGTGAAGTACCCTGTCAGAGTCTAAGAATGGCATCTCAGTTAGATAATATGAGGCAGGGAAATATTTAAAGCCCACGGCCTCATTGTGTAATATGTATCTAGAGTCCTTATTTTGTATACGCATCGCTATTTTCTGTATTAACATGACCTCCTCTGTTCTGTACCTTTAAACCACAAACTAACCTCAGCTCAGACATGCACCATCAACATTTACTGTGTGAACACCCTCTGTTCCTCTCAGTGGCCTGCTGAGAAACAGACTCTCAGCACAAACTGGCAATCAAAGAAAAGTTTAAACACTCAAGTGTGAAACTACCTGAGCTGGAAAATTAGGGCTGTACCAAATGTCACTTTTATTTTATTTTTTTTGGACATTAAAGCCTCCAGAGTTTTTCAAATGAAGCTTCAAATGTCTGTCATATTTCATGACATCATCACCCGAAAAAAAGTTTTTAAATCCCTTAAAAGAATCACCAGTTTGAAGGAAGTGAGTCATTGGATTAAATTGGTTAGTCCTTTTTTATATTAAAAGTGTACTTTGCCAATTTTCAACAAGATTGGAGTCATAACAATGTGACTAGTATCTATTAGGGGTAGGGGCAAAAAATCAATACAGCATAGTCTTACGATATTGTGCATGGCGATATTGTTTTTATACACGGACGCAAAGGTCTCAGCAGAATTTAGCAGGAAGTTCATCAAAACAAAGATGGAGGCACCATCAAAAATGCACCATCGCTGTTTAAATAAAACGTCTGGACTTATTTTGGATTTTTTTTTTTTAAAGATATTTTTTTAGGACAGTAGGGTTGGGTCGGTTCTCGGTAATACCAATTCGGTTCAGTGTTCCGTCTTGGACCTTTTTGTTTTTTTGAGACCGACCGGTCCGCATATGTCATTTAACAACACACTCAGGCAGAACGTACGCAAAGCGCACTCCACGGCTTATAGTACGCCCGAGTCTGTGAGCACCTATGTCGGCCTCTTCTCCAAGCGCTAGGGGTTGCGAGTGCGAGTGCACATGCACCGAGGCCTCTACTGTAGCCTGGAGTTTGTTCAACAGTGACGGGGAGTCGATAATGGCGGATAATTTAGTCTTGAAGAAATCAAAGAATGCGCCAATATGGCAACACTTTGTAAGGAATAAAAGAAACAACGTGTTACTGTCACTCTGTTGTCCTTTGGTCGTATTTTATTTTAAATGAGTCAATTGTGCCCCCAAGTGGCGAAAATCCGGTATTACCAACTTGATGCGGTTTTTCTCAAAACCCGGACCTTTTTTTTTTCTCATACCGATCCAACCCAATAGGACAGACAAGTGTGGAAGGGGGAGAGAGAGAGGGAGTGACATGCAGCAAAGGGCCACAAGCTGGCAACAGCCTTGTACATGGGGTGCATGCTCTACCACTAAGCCACCGACGCCCTGAATTCTTTATAACATGGAAGGAAAGGAGGACTTAGATATGACACATGTGATTTGCAAGCAGTGTCATATCAGAATAAAATACTTTGGTAATACTACGAGGGCTCACTTCACACTGCGCCATCCAGAGATAGCATTAGCCGCTAAAGACCAAATTACCACTTAACCCACTCCACTGAAAAATCAATCAACACTGGACGCTCTAAGTTTGACAAAACTACCATCCAACTCTGAGAAACGCACAGTTCATCACCTACTTCATGTGCAAAGATCTGCGTCCATACAGCGTTGTTTAAAACAAAGGCTTTTGTTACGCGCTAAAAACACTCCGTCGGTATGTGACTCTGTCCCAACATTTTTTCACCAACACAGTCGTACCTAAGCTCTACAGACAAGTGAAGCATAAAGTTGAGGAGTCTTTGAGTACAGCAGGAAGGGTGGCATTAACTTGTGACGCCTGGACTTCAAGGTCAGTGGATTCATATGTATAGCGGGACATTATTTAACAGAGGACTGGCGACTGCTGTCTCACGTTCTCCAAACTAGACTAGTACACGAAAGTCACACCGGAGCAAACACTGCAGACCTCCTGCAAAATGCAGCACACGACTGGAGGATTGTGGTTGTAACAGACAACGCTGCTAACATGGGTGTTGCCATTCAGTTAGCAGGATAACTGCATGTGAAGTGTTTAACTCTCATGCTTAATCTGGCCTCTCAGAGAGTGTTAAATTGCCAACAGTTAAGTTTGTCGGGTGTATGCAGCATTTATGACAGATTGTATGATGGTGCTGGTCAGTCTGTTTGCTTTGCATCACATTTTGCTGCAATAAAAATGAGTAAAGTCAGATGAACAGACTGAAAACGTTATCTTATGAAGTAAAATTGAAGCTTTCCTTTGGGGAAATAATTTGCAGTCGGGAAAAAAGGTAATAAATCGCAATATATTGCAATACTCAGCACATCGCAATATCGCAATAAAATCATATTGTGATCTAAGAATCATGATAATATCATTTCATGAGTCCTCTGGCAATTCCCACCCTGAGTATCTAGGGTTGTTGCTCGAACTACTGATAATACCTACGGACAGAGTAAAGAAGCAGATCCAGAGAGAGCCGTGTCTCTCTTTCTCTCAAACTCAGACCAAACTTCAATCAAACAGTAAAATTAGGTAGTGCTGATCAAATATAAACCAAAGTTCTGTTATTGTATTTTTAAATAGACAATACAGCAACATAATCTAAACATAATCTATAAAAATAATATTTTCAGCAAGAAATATGCAAGAAAAAGCTGGCCTTAAATGACTTCACAAACATATTTTACTGCGCTGTTTGGCTGTAATACAAGAATTTGTGAACCAGAAGCGGCCGCCATACTGTTTCCTGTATTATAAAAGTGGAAAAAAAACTGAGATCAAATAGTAAAACTGTTGATCTTAAAAAAAATCTTGACAGTAAAACTTTCCTAGTCGACATAGTCGTCCATAGTCATTTAGGGCCATTAGTCGACTAGTCGCCTGCATGTTTATGATAATAATTGAATTATTAAATGACATATTTTGGGACATATCAGTTCGGTTCGATATTTGGCTTTAAAATATCCTGTCTGACTGCTGAGCGTGGCCACTTCCTGTGTCCTTTCAAATTAAATTCCTACATGATCCATTCACATAGGTTTTGTTTTATTTTGACAAGGCTAAGCGACTAAGCAACCAATGATATCTTGCCGATTAATCATCTTTCTGGTCGACTATTTGGGGGCAGCGCTTCTGATAAAATATGAACCAAGATTCTGTAACTGTGTCGTCTATTTCTTGTAAGAACTGTTTTCAGAAACATATTTTGGCTTACAGTTTAAATGTAATTCAAGACAGTTTGTTACCAGCTGGCTGCCATATTGTTTCCTGAGTTAAACAGACAAGTTCGCATTACATCACCCACCAGTGGGAACGTTTATATTGGTCCAGTGCAGCGCGGTGCCTTCTGGTAATTTTGGGGGGTTATTTAGCCTCTTGAACAAAAGCGAATGCCACAGCCCCTTTGCATTGTTTTTCTATCTTTTGTCAATAAAATTTGACTTTTGGACTGTACAGCGCTGTGGAAATGTTTGGATCACACAAGTCGGAAACAATCCCATGCAGCCACCACTGAAATCTAATTCTACAAATAGTATAATACATGTTAGAGCCAGTTCTACCAAGTCCTAGTTTCCTATTATTTTTTGAGTCACTTTAATGCGCCACCTGACCTGGTATCATGGGAACCTTAACGCAGGTCTGCTGAAGTGAGTGTGGAGCGTGGAAGACGCCGCAGGGTTACAGTGTTTAATCGCTGCCTATTTGGTTAATCTTAGTTTTTATTGTTTGATGAAGTCATTTACTGCCTCATTGATTTGAACTTTGTTTTTGTAAAGGCCTGTTTATTTAGGGGATGTTTGTTTGGGGATTTTTGTTCCAATGTTCTTTAAATGTGTCCATCAAGATAGTCAGTTCATGGTGTCATGGCTAAACTAAAGACAGTGAGCTCATCATATTTTCTGTTGTGGCGTCTGTGGGCGGCTATCTTTTTTTTAACTTATTCGGAAGCCACAAAAATACTAATATTTTCCAATATCATATATCTTTATTTGCATATGTTGATTTAGATTTCAAATGTCAATGTTCTGAACAAAGCTTTGAATCTTTAAACTATTCAGTAAAGCCCTACAGAAGATATTCTATTTTAAAACAACAAAACTACTTTTCTTGTCTTTGTATGTGAGCACACAGGAAAGACAAATTAAGATCCTGACACTGATAATCTGAAAGATCCTATTTAACAATTCACTGTTGCTTAGTGTGAACTCTGACAACAGTTTGAGGCATAACAGGGATCATTCCTCCTGGCCAGAGACTATAATTACCATACCACTTGGTGACTTATCCATTCCATTTAATGACTTTACCACTGAAACATTGTTAGTCATCTCTTTCATAAAGCTAGATCACACCTCTCCCGGCCTTTGTCTCTCTCCTACAGACTTATTGTTCAGTGACTCCAGCATGTCGTGTTGACAGTGTTTTCATAATGTGAGGGAGATCAGAGTGTACACAAAGGTGCTGCTGCTCAGCCAAGCTCATCACAACAACATGTACCTACAGCAAAGGAAATGACCAAGAGTAATGTGGCAGTGACATTGTGGCTCCCGACAATGTGCAGTGGAGTTTATAGTCAAGTTTTCATCTGAATGCAGTGTGAATTTTAACTGAATTTACAGAAAAGGAAATGTGAATTAATGTATGTATCCGTTTATTACTGTTATGCAACTATAAAGATTTGAGTGCATCAAGATTAACAGTTGGTGGCGCTAAATCTCCATTGTGTGCCATTAAACTGTTGCAGAAGAAGAGGGTGCAACAACATGACAGTCCACATATACCTGATAATTTCATCTTCAGCCATTTTTTGTCTCTTCGGTGAAGGGGAGGGCTGAGTGAGGTTAAACTGTCATGCTCATGTACATCACCAGTTATACTATAAATCTGTTTATACTGCAGTTTATTGCAATTTGTTCGATCGATACGCCTGCTTCTCTACCTCAGTCAAGTGTAAAAACAGTTTTTGCAATGAATTTACTTTTTAACCCCAACATTTTTAATGCGCAAATTTAAAACGTGCATTTAACATGTAATAAAAACCTATTTTATGACAATGCTTTACTTGCAAACCTTTGTCACTGATCAGTTCAAACAAAGAGTGACTGAACTCAATTCATTCTTACATATTAATTGTAACAAACTTCCTTTAACACAGTGACATGCAGCCATGGCCAACAGGCTGGAATCAAACCTGTGCCTGCTGTGGCAGCACACTGACTTCATGTATGGTCTGCCTGCTCTATCCACTAATCCAGTAGGTACTCTAAAATGGTTCACTCTTTAGATTCTTCCATTATCTGTTCCAGAGAAAACAATGTGTTAAATTCTTTTTTCAACCACTTGCTTGCTCTGGCAATTGAGTTGTTAGATTTACCAGCTTGATGTGGCATGTTGCTTTCCCTGGGTGATCACACAATCCTTTTTGTTTAACCCTGAGTCTGTGTTAGAGCTGCAAAGATTTGTCAGTTATCTAATTGTAAAACAGAAATAATTAATTGGGACCTATTTAGTCGAGTTTGGAAATATTGGTTGGACAAAATGAGACATTTGATTAAGTCGCTTAAAGTCCCATTTCCACCAAACACTTTCGGTATGGTACCTTTGGAAACAAGAGTAACCCTTCAGACATGGTACCTAGACCCTCGGTCCATTTAGTGTTTCCACTGCAAATAGTACTCTTAAATGGGCGGAATATCCAAGGGATATTTAAAAATATCAGGTTTGTGCATTTAGTCCTTCTCAGGTAAGACTGAGGGTTTAGTGTTGCCGGAGCCCACAGGAACTACATTCTGCGATGCTTCTTCTTTTGTGTGGAGTGAGGATTAGAATATATGCAGCTCATATAACCCGGTCGACATTAATATATATACTAGAAAAGCACTCAGAGAGTGCAGACCTCGGCCAAGTAGGTGATATTCCCTCCCCCTCTGCATCAGATTGTGCAGCTTGCATCACAATTAGGTTATTTGCATCCCTATCATTATTAGATGATATATGACTTCACAATGGAGACACTGTGGTGTATTTATTTCATTTTTATTTTGTACCAACACAGAATATAATATGTTTTTTTGTATTTTTCACTTACTTTTTTTCCAACACAGAACATTATTTTCAACTTTAGAATTACAACATATTTAGCAAGTAGAACAAGACGTGCTTTCCAGCTACCAGATAGCACTGTTTTCACCGTCTTTAGAAATTAGAATTGCTGCTGAGGCTGTCAGACGATACACTTTCTTTATTATTTTATACACTTTGCTTCAACCGATCACCACCAAAATTTTATCATTCGTTCCTTGCCCATTATCCACCTTTGCTGAAAATTTCATCAAAATCCGTTCATAACTTTTTGAGTTATTTTGCAGACAAATAAACCAACGCCAGCGAAAACATAACCTCCTTGGCAAGGTAATAAACGCTTGAGTGTATGTCATATAAAAAGTAAATTCCTGGTCAAAGTTGTCACAGTGAAATTTAAGGTGTGTTGTTGGATTCATGTTGTCAACTCAACATTAGGGATGTCCTGATCCGATATTCGGATCAGTATCGGCCGCCGATATTAGCAAAAAAACGTGCATTGGCATCGGATCAGACTGCATGGAAAAATGCCGATCCCAGAACTCCCAGAAATCCAGTTTTTTCAGGGAATCCGATCCAGGTTTTCCGGAATTAAGCAGTCCATTCCAGTGATCTGCTCCAGCACTTACTATCCACCAGGCCAGCATGCAGACACACATGGAGGGAAGTGTAGGAAGAGTAGAGGTCAATTTAGTTAACTGACTATTTGTTTTCTGCTCTGGTTTTTCGAGAGTGACATTTTTATTTGGTTTACACTCTTACTGTTTAAGTAAAGAGCACTGATGGCATTGTGGGCACAATTAGTGAAATTGGAGCCATGGATGGACTATTGCTTGTTTAAACAGTTGTACAATATTGTGTGTGGTTCTTTGTCCCCTCTGTTGGTCCCAGGAAACAGCAGCACCAGGCTGGCACTGACACTGCTAAAATAACTGAAAAGGAAAGGCTGCATTGTTTGTTAAATGTCAACAATGTCTTGTGGTGTTAATCTTTTTTTTATTTATTAAGGAATCAAAGCAGCCAAAAGAAACCAGCTATATTTTTTATTTAATGTTAATGTTCAAGTTTAAAGTTTGTTTATTTATAATAATAAACGGGTCAGTTTCTCATACCAACTGTTGTGGATCATTCTAACTAACCTGAATAAGTAGTTGTTCTTATTAGAGTAATATCACTTGATCAAACCTTTTCTAACATGACTGACAACAAAATAAGTGAATATGTATAATACGCGCTTGGATCGGATCGGTATCGGTCAAAACTCAAGGCTGGAATATCGGTATCGGATCAGAAGTGAAAAAGCTGGATCGGGACATCCCAGCTCCACGTTTTAGTACCAGATCTGTGTGCTAGGTACCCCAACAGAGGGGGGACCAAACATGGGGACAGTACAGAATGGTTCCATTGGTACCATCCACAACTTTTCACTGTGGGAACGGGGGAAAAAAGAGAACTGAAGTGAACTGTATCATACCGTACTGCTCGGTGGAAACAGTGCTTTAGGCTCCAGTTGAGGATTTTATAACAAGCTCTCTCACTGCTTTCTAATGTTTTGAAGACCAAGCAATTAATCAAGAAAATAATATACAGATCAGTTTGTAACGAACATAATCAGTAGTTGCAGCCCTGTCAGTATACATACCAAAAAAATATCTCTGTGCTAGTAATATTCTCCCACAGTGCAAAGCACAAAGGAAGCAGTGGAGCTTCTCACAGCTGCAAAAGTCCGGGAGCACCTCAGAAACCAAAAAAAATAAGTAGTGGGGCTTTGTTTTTGTTAAGTTTAACTGGCAGTGACACTGTACAGCCGCAATTTGAATTCCACTGTATAGTGCAGGTATTGCATCATATCCTGTTTGTATACACCGATAAAGTATGTTGGTTTCTTGTGTACTAACTGCAAAAATAGTACACTATAAAGAGAAGTATACAGTCCTCAGAGATGCTTGGCCTAAACTGCACAGCTGCGAATGTGACCTTGTTTTTCACGTTGAAATAAAAATAAGTAAACAAAAAACAAAAAGCCATACACGTAGCAAAAAGCACAGTTTTAAATGTGGAGACTTGTTTTAGATCAGCAACAGCTCTCCTTCTGAACTCTCACTTTGACTTTTCAGATGACTCTTGCTACTTAGCTTTAAGTGCTCAGCTTCCTGTTGAGCAAATGAACAGGAGGGAAGTTAGCAGGCTGTCTGCGGGTAAACCAATTTCACACATGAGACGCAACGCACGGCGACAGCCACGCCGAATCTATTTGCTCTCCACTTGCAGGTGCATCTTCCTCTCTCCCTCTCTCTCTGCCTAAGAAGCAGCCAAATGTGAGATGAAAATCTTTTCTCCCTCCTGCATCTAGAATACAAAGAAGCTCTGTAGCCGTGAGCTATAGAGAATCTAGGGGACATACTTGAGTCAAATGGTGTTTGAAATCATTTGAAAAACTATAGTTGTTTAACAACGTTTAAATAAAGACGTCGCCGCGAGGCCTCAGACTTAATCAGTCTCAGAGAAGAAGGGAACAATATTACTTTTATTTCCAAGAGTTGTCTGTTGCAGAACTACTTCACCCATTGAAGCACCTCGCCTCGTGTTTTCTTCTCCGGGAGAGCTGTTAGGAGGAGATTTCATCCGAGGCCAGAGGAAAATGTGACAATCAGACATTTATGAAAACTTAAGTCAGAGCCCATCTATCTCCTCCAACGGGAGCCATTAGCCGGGTATATTCAGATGGATCTCCTGCAGCAGGTCTCTCTCCAGCTTACCTCTCTCCTTTCTGTCTTTTTTTTTTCCTGACACTCTCCGTCTCAGCGGGACTCTTAGAAAGATTGGTTACCTCTATCTCTGTCTGGCCTTCTCTCAGACACAATCTCCCTCTCCTCCTCCTCTTTCTCCTCTTCTTTCTATCTCTCTCTCTTTGCCCCTGTCTTCCTCAGTGGGACTCTTAGAGAGATCTGCCCTGAATCCTGAATGACTCCTCTGCAGTATTAATGAGGGGAAAGCTGAAAATCTGAAGCTGACTCTGTCAAGAGGGGGAGAGCAGGAGTAGAGACGTTAAAGACAGAGACAGGAAGATGGATTGGAGGCATGGAGAGGAGAGAGGGAGGAAGAGCTGTCTGCTGGAAAACCAAATTTCTGTCCATGTTCACTTTGTCTTTCTTTTGTTTCCACAGACACGCCCATATTTAAACACCTCTCTGCAAAACTAAACTGAAAGCCAAAGGGCAGGAGGACACGAGAAGACTCAGGAAGACAAAGGGAAAGAAAACAGTCCGTGGGATGCCAAGCAGCGTAAACAAACTTGGCTGAAACACGGATTTTCATCAAGATCATCACAACGGGGCCATTTCAAAGAAAACCTTGTTATACACAAATCAGCTTTTGGTCTTCTTGATTTGTTTAAAGACGCGTTGGCTTTGTAACCACCTCACAGGACACTTCAAGGGAGAGGCCATACATGAAGTCAACCTCCACGCTTCCAGCGTTTCCATTTAACATAAACAACACAAGCCTGAGCGCATATACAACAAGCCTCATCAGATAGAGCTGTAAACTCTGATCTTTAGAAGCAGAAAACAGGAGCACCTGAAAGTTTAATGTATCTGACCTGACGGCTGCTGGGTCAGTGAGCGTTTGATGCTTTGTTGAGCAAAGAATAAAACTTCATATCGTACAACTTTAAAGCTGGAACCACATTACAATAAAAGGAGGTAAATTAACTCCATATCTTGATAATCTGTGTGACTCCAGCTGCCTAATATGCTCATTTACTGACTTGCAAACTTCACAACCCTCTAAAGGATTTATTAAAACTTTACAACTGCCAGATAGCGTCAATTAACAGGAGTCACAGCTCCGTATCCAAAAGCCATGGATGGAAGAACAGACAGCATCCAGGATTTTTTCAACCAACTTTGGAGCTTCGCTACAGACAAGCACGACCAGGGGGTCTTCAACACTGTCTGCCTGGTGGTCCTCCTAACTCTTCCCCTGCTGGTGCTCCTCACCACTTTTGTCGTGTGCTGCCACTGCTGCTGCTGTCGCCATGCCAACAGCTGCTGTTGCTGCTGCTGCAAAGACGCCATGGCAACTGCAAGGTCAGAAACGAAGAAGAAAAAGAACTCAGCCAACACTGAAGACTTGTGGATCTCTGTCAAGACGGGGCCGATGACGCCTGACAGGGTCGCCCTGGCCATGGTGTAGGAATCCATTTTATATTTTGAAATTTCTGATCCTGGGTCAGTTGGTGCAGTCGAGCTGACCGAGCTTCTCAAAAGAGTGAAACCAGCTCAAACTCAAAAGGACACTTCAGACCAATGGGAGAGACCTCACATTGTCATGGGCACAGATTTGGTTGTAAACAGTGTACAGATTCTTGTTATTTTGTAATCATGTGATGTCGTGTGGAAAATGTTTACAACATTTTGTATGACCTTTTAGTGTGTGGTACATAAAGGAAAAAATATGCAGAGCCATATATACCTGCAAATATGTGTGTGTGTGTGTGTGTGTGCTTGTGTGAGTGGATTAGATAGAGAGAAAGTGTGTGAGAGAAGTAGTGTTATTGAGAGCACTTTGTTCTTAGAGCCCCCATGTGAAATTCATTGCATCTGTATTTGGGAGAGAGAGCCAATTTAAAGAGTGCACAGTGTTCAGATGGCCAAAACACTGCCTACTTTTCACATTCAGGCTGAAATCTAGACTCGTGTTTGACTCACTTCCTTAAA
This sequence comes from Epinephelus awoara, assembly GCA_035609425.1. NCBI lineage: Eukaryota > Metazoa > Chordata > Actinopteri > Perciformes > Serranidae > Epinephelus > Epinephelus awoara. Next base: position 9,088,537 of record CM069306.1, read on the forward strand.
AAACAACAAAAAAAGCCACTGATGTCCAAAAGGTTTCTCTCACAAGATGCAGAAAGAAAACTAGAACTTATCTAATTTTTACTTCTTTCCTGCTTTCTTACTTTTCTTGCTACAATGTGGGCCACATGAGAGACACTTCTCCTAGGTTTGGTTTTTGAGTGGTGTTGTATTCAGGTCAAGTGAGCCTCAAAGGCACAATTCATAACCTGAATGTAAGGAAAAGGACCAAGAAGGAGAAAATACAATTAGAATCTGTTATTCTTCTCTAAGATATTTGTATGCACTGATTAACACGACAACCAGTCATTAACATTTTCTGGGCTTGTAGTTATTTAAGTTTTAGATTTAATTAAGTTCAATCTGGACCCCATTTTCCCATGTTGTGGAAAGTGACAAATGGGCACAACAATTTTTGAAATTGGTCCAATGTTGAGCGAGCGCGCTGCAGCCAGCAGCTGTAAAACAGGCTGCAATGTAACCACCTGATGTCTGTACGCACCATCAATTTACGTCAACTAAAAGTGCTTGTTTTTGCCACTGACAGGCTCAAATTATTATTTTAAGTCTGACAAAATTATAGAAAAGATCCCTATAGAAGTCGACCCTTTTGTTGGAGTAAGATCCTCTTTGTTTAACTAAAAACAGCCCCAAAATTGCCACCGGCAAACCCACTAGACTTCATTTAAATAAACATTAATTTTAGCATATGTAGAGTTGAGGATTGTTAGAACAGTGGAAACATGAACCAAGGAGGTTTTTGAGTTTTATTTTGTTTTTGTTGACTGTGTTGTTTGGAACAAGGTTGATTTTTCTGAGCAAATGCACAACGAATAAAGTCATCAACTAGATTATGTTGTATGAAATGGTCATCACATCACAGCATCATGACGATGGCGGACCTGTTGCAACTGTCACAAATTCACATTACTGCTAGTATGAACAGTTTATAATAGTTTTCCCACCAGTGGCTCAATGATACAATATTTTCCTGACACTTAAGTCACGATACAATATTACTGCGATTTTAAAGTTTTTGCAATAGGCTGAGAATTGCAGTAACATACACAGACCAGCTAAAACATTAAAACCAACACCAGGTGTAAATATCATTGATCACCTCATTACAAAGCAATGTTATGCTGGGAAACCCCGAGTCCTGACATTCATGTGGATGCCACTAGATAAACCCCACCCACTCAAACACCATTGCAAACCAAGTACCCCTTCTCGTGGCAACGGTACTCCCTGATGACAATAGCTCCCCCAGCAGGATAATATGTCATACCACGCCAAAAAAAATTCTCTGGAATGGCCCAAGGAACGTGAAAAAAGATCAAGGTGTCAACCTGGCCTCCAAATTCCCCAGATCCCAATCTTATCAAGCATTCATGGGACGTGCGGGTATGCCAGAGGTACCCCTGAGCCTCAGTGGGGCCTCCTCTGATCTGACTTGGCTCTGACCTGTCAAGGCACAGACACACTACCTCTGTGACACACAAACATCTGTGTTTGTGTCGGATCCTTTAAGTCCTGTGGGTTGTGAGGTGGCTAAGCGGCATGACCAACAGATGCTCAATCAGATTGGGATCTGGCTAACTTGGAGGCAAGGTTGATGCCTTGAGGTCTTGTCATATTCCTCAGGCCATTCCTGAACAGTTTTTCCAGTGTGGCATGGCAACTGTCCTGCTGGAGGGCCACTGACATCAGGGAGTGCAGTTGCCATAAAAGGGGGTACTTGGTCTGCAGCAGAGATTAGGCAGTTGGACATGTCAAATGGCATCCACATAAATGTCAGAGCCCAAGGTTCCCCAACAGAACACTGTACTGTAACAAGATGATCAATATTTAATTTTTTGCCTGATCGGTGTATATTGCTTTATCTTGAGATTTAATTATAATAAAATTACGTTTTCACTCAGTTCATCTCACATAAATAATTTTCATTTCATATCTAATCAAGCAAATGATCGTATTACTCTAGTAGGCTACCACAAGTTTTATTTGTATTTTCATGTCACTAATTTATATGATAAAAAAAACAATATTTGGCATCTGGCGATACAATATTGTGATACTATGCTGTATTAATTTTTCCCCACTGCTATTGTACATAAGGCTGCATTTCATTAAATTCATTTGAGAAACAAACATGATAATAATTTAATCTCTTAGTCAAACTATTGAACTATGTATGTGAATATACCCTAAAGCAAAAACTTACCCAACTTAACATATTTTCAAAATATTCAGAGCAGAGAAACCCTGAAATAATCAAATGATTTGGGCTTCAAGTGGATTGTGCCTGAAGGCTCATATTTTTTTTTTTAAGTGTATGACATCTCAAAGCCCAATTAAGCAGAAGCGTCTCAGCAGTATCATCATGTTCAGGCATTAGTTTACACTGCCACTAAGTTGATCTTCTTGCTCGAGTGCTGCTGGGAAAAACAGGCCCCAACTCATTTCATTTCTGCACAGACACACACATTCCCATGTGGAAATTGGGGTTTGTCTTTTCTGCTTCATGTTCACAGAGAGAAACTGTGCTTGTTGGGCTTAATTTGAAAGCTTGCCCCACAAAATAAACTCCTCCGTAGCTATGCATGATCTCTAATAAGCACTATCGCCCACACTAAGAGTTTGCCAAGAAATGACATCATCAAAATTTTCAGGGGTTGACTGAACATGTCACTGTGGTTTGTATGCGTCAGACCGATACTTAAAGTCAGTTTACACAGTTCCTATTTATTACACTGACTATACAAGGGTTTCTCAACAGTTTATAGATTATGATAGGAATGGGAAGTAGAAATAGAAAGGTAAGATTTAAAGGACATGCTCAACATTTTGGGAAATATTCATCTTTGCTTTCTTGCAGAGAGTCAGATGAGAATTTTTACCACTCGTGTCTGTATGGTAAATATGTAGCTGGTTAGCTTAGCTTAGCACAAAGACTGGTAAAAGAGGGGAACTGCTAGCCTCACTTTGTCTAAAGTAAAGTAATAATTAAAGGTTTTATTGATCATATTTCCTCTGTAGATTAAAAAACATCCAGAGAGCTTTTACAAATTTGCAGAATGAAAGTATATTTTTTCCTAAAATAATGTTATGGCTGTGAATTAATCATTTTCAAACTTCTGTTGGGTCTAAAATTAATGTTTAGTTTGCCTTTGTGTAAGATGTCTGATGTTTGGTTGCCAATACTAGTGGAACCTTTGCTATGGCACAGTGTTACCTACAGCTAGCTAGCAGGGCCAAAAGGCTCAGGTGGCCCCTAAGCCAGAGCTTCTGCATTAAGTCACTGTTATGAAGTTCTCATTTCTTGTCAAAGGGCTTAGTCATGTTAGTCAATAACAGAGCCCCAAAAGTCCTATAAAAGAAAATAAAAACTGAAGTAATGGAGCACCCCAGGAATGAGGCCTAAAACCCATAAATGAGTCAGCATTTTACCGCTCCCAATTCCTTTGTCTTTATGTCAATGTTGGCTTTTTTATGGGTTTTTGGCTGGATGCCTGAAATAAGATCTGGGAAGAAACCATCGTGATACATTTTCAAGACAGTGTTTTTAACCCTCTCAGTTTATCTACAGGACTCTATGCAATCGACCTTTCGCTAAGCCCCGCCCCTTTGTGATGGTACAACAAGCTGTCGCAGCATGGAGCCCACACTGTTACTTACTGCACTCCCTGAAGATATATTTCCATATTTTTGGACAAATGAAAGAGTGATTCCAGAGAGAAGCAGACAGAGGGGTCTACAGTCTGTGTTTGAAGGATATATCCAGGATGTCAAACTGACTCAGCAGCAACAACAGGTTAAAAAGACAAAGATAGTTAGAAGCTAAAGCCGAACTATAGGCTACAGATCACAGTGTAAAAGTGAACCACCACATCACTGCTGATTGCCACACAAGACAATGAATATAAAGGGAAACTTTGGTGACACTGAACTGCTTCCCTTCACTGGTTCCTGTACAGCAGGGTCGGTCTTTGTTTCACTGTTATAATCACTAAAAAGCAAAAGCAGCATGTGTATACATTCAGTAGGCTATATCTTCAGTAGCTAGCTAGCTAACCCTACACTTTTCAGGATTTGATTTTGGAACAGGGAAGAAACGTATATCTGGTCTGACCCTGGACCCTGGTCTGAACCAGCCCGATACTACGCTATGATTGTCCAATCTGCGTCTGGGGACAGGATTTAGCAAAGGGGCAATTTGGGTCATTCCAGTCTGTGGGGGAAAACAACAGCATGTTGTACCTGCCGTAGAGGGGCTGGGGGGCCTTTTATACATTATCCCCAGGGGCCCACTGTGTCATAATCTGCCTGTGCTAGCTAGCCACATCCTAAGATCAGGCCTATCATAACGTTAGATAACATGAATCTTGAAACACGGCTGCACAAACTAACCACAACCTATCACTAATGTATAGGTACGTATTGCAAAATGAATTCATTACTCTACAAGGACAGATTCAGCACTTCACAGGACAGATTCTGCCTGTCAACTTGAACATAAAATATGCAGATTGTGCGACAAACCGGCAACCACTTCTGTTTCCAGCAACAGCGGCGTTGTGACGTGAATGCATGGAAGTGGGAGTGCAACATCTAGTGGCCAATTTTATCAACAGCATCTTTAATTGCTTACATCTTGTTCAGTTAATTCGTAAAAGTGTAAAAAATTTAATTTTCTGTTTTACAGGGACTATGTGTAAGTAAATATATTTTCTGTTTCTGCTAAACAAGTTCAATAATTCAAGACTGATATATTAATTAATTCATTCACAGTTGCCTCCCCGCTGCAATCAATTACCAGCTGACCAAGAGTTACTGATACTTATCATCAGTTGTCCAATCCATCATACAGCATTGTGGGTGTTTTTACAGCCCTGTTCTATAAATGAATGCTGAAGTGTTGGTTGCATTAACGAGATTGCCTTGTTTTTCTGTTAACATGTTGACACCATCTACGCTTTTCTCTTGACACCTCTCTTTGTGATGTTGAGCCTCACTGTGTTTAAGCTTCTTTCACTTTGAACAGATCTTATTATATTTTCTAGAGGAACTTTATAAATCAGCTGCAGGAGTCAAAAGGTAGGGAACATGAAGTATATATGGGTTTTTTATTCCCTTTGTCAGGTCGCTGTGATCAGAGGGGAAAGAGGTGGGAGGATTTGTCATCTGTTTGAACAGCGAATCCGGGGTCCTCGATGGTTTTCTATACAATAGTGCCACTTTTTTTTTCATCCTATCCAATTATGCATGACATTGTATATTTAGGACATGTTTTTTTGTTGTTCTACAGTTGGAAAGTGCTGAAGGGAATCTTTTTTTTTTTAATTATGTGCCTGGCTGGGCTTTGTTGGTAGCTCTGCATGCATAATTTATCCTGACATATAGAGATGCAATGATAAAGGGCAGCACAATGTGGAAGATGACAGGGAAAGAAATAAAGTATATTTTTTAGCAATGTGGAATCTCATATTTCTGTTTCTGATGTAAACCGAAGTTAACTGAGCCATTGAGTTTTGACATACAGTCATAACTTTGTGTGTGAACATGTCGTATATTGAGCAGTCTGCGAAGACTCAGACAATATGCTCACAAAAACTCAATATGTATTTATTTTGAGCATACGGGAACAAAGCTCCTGGTTATTTGTGCAGACCATTAACACGCTGCATTTATTGAGACAGGAGCTGTGACTGAATATGAAATGTGAGAAAAAAACACAAACAACAAAGAAATGCATTTGTGTGCGGTGCACACCTGCCTAAAAACGTTCCTTCCTATCACAGCAACATCAACTTTCACTGCAGTGGATGGTGGAAAATAAGTAGATAGAAGTGGTGGAGGAAGGTTTCCTATGGTATGAGCTGTGTAAATAAACAAAACTGAAAGCTGCAGAGGCAATGCAATTAATAAGTACTTCTGCCTCTAGTGATCTTCATGAACATGTAATTTTCATCATCGCTTTGATGGCCGTAGCGGAGCAATCTTTGATGCAAGTAATCAGTTTGGCTGGAGGAGCAATTCATCTTTGACAATATTAAGGCTCAGACATACACTTTGGGAAATTTGTTCCGTCTCTCAGATCCTGATTCTTAACCTGCGTGAGATATTTGGTGTTTGTCAAAGTATTAGCATAACTTAAGTCTCAGCATGTAAACAACATGTTTGTTTATTTCACTCTTTAAGGCCTGCAGTGTGAAAACGATCCTTCACAACTTGTCATCTTTTCACTGTGACATGAGAAAGAAAAAAAAAAGGGGGAGTCTCACATTCGATCAGGAGGTGTATCCAGCTCCCTGGCAAATCGTTTTTTATCACTGAGGCGCGTGGCCAAGGTGTGGTGAATTGTAAACAACAATCAATGTGTTGACAGCATTTTTAACACTTGAGTGGTTGAGTGGTTCTCAGCCATTGTTGAGTACTCAACCCGTCATGGTTCAGCTGACATCGAGTAGTATCCCCATCAGCACATTTGTGACTGAACATGAGAGGTACATGTAAATAGCCTCATTCGAGCCGCCCAGCCTGTTGAATGGAATATAAACTAAGCAGGCGAGCTGTGGCTCTTGACATTTGCTGTAAGAGCACGATTTAGTAAGAAGTGCATCTGATGCCTTTACAGAAATGAACAAAACACTCAAAATCTGGCTGCTAAGGCTGCTGGAAGTACTTCGAGCAGGGATGGAGAAAGTACTATAATATTATAGTGGTGTAAGAAGTATTCAAGTCCTTTACATAATACCACACTGTAAAAATACTCTGTTTCTAGTAAAAGTCCTGCATTGAAAATGTTACTTCAGTAAAAAGTATTCAAGTACGATCAGGAAAATTTATTTAAATACAATGTCAATTAAATAAATCAAAATAATTAAAAGGAAAAACAGCAAGTCCTCATATTTTAGAATCTGAAAAATGACTTAAATTGTTAAAATAGTTGCCAAGTATTTTTCTAATCACTCAACTAACCATTTCAGCTGCACTTGTATATTTTATATAGTAAAAATCTTAAATGGTAGATTAAGTAGTGACTAAAGTTAGGAAATAAATGTAGTGGAGTAAAAAGTGCAGTCCTTTTGATGTGTAGTGGCGTAGAAATAGAAAGTAGCATTAGATTAAAATACACATGTAAAGTAAGTGTACCTTAAATTTGTACTTAAGTCCTGCCTGATGCCGACTACTACTATTATTATTAGTCATACTTCTACTATCATTATACACATATGATTATTATTGTCACATACTAGTATATAATAATGTATGCTCTTCCTGAGGTTTCTACCATTTTTTTCCCCATTAAAGGCTTTTTTGGGGATTTTTTTTCTTATCAGCTGTGAGGATCCAAGCACAGAAGGATTTCGTATGCTGTAAAGCTCTCAGAGGCAAATTGTGATTTGTGATATTGGGCTTTATTGATGAAATTAAACTGAAGTACCGTACTTGTACTTAGTTGCACTCCCGCACTGCAATATCATAATAATAATTATCATTAAATCATGACAGGCTGAGATAATACAACTGTTGGATTAAAGAATACCCTTTAGTTTCAAAATAAATGTCAAACCACAGACCCTGGTGACCAAACCAACTGTAAATTCAAAGATGGCGCTTTGCAACCTGTGCACACAACTGATTATCAATCATGCATATGCAACTGTCTTCCTCTATGCAGCCGTACAGAGTCAAAACTGAATCAAACAGAAACGACAAATAGGTAAAAGTCTATGGACACTAACGCGGGTGCAACAAGTACGAAGCCAACTCAGCAGCCAACAGAGTCAACAACAGCATCACAGCAGAAACACACACATGTAGCTTGTAATGAAACAGTGCAGCACTCACACACACGAGCAAAGAAGAAACTGTTTGTGTTACTAGGTGGCTGCAGTTACAATTATCAATACGTTTAGTGTTGTACTCACCTGTATGAACGTCAGTCTGCAGCTCCACCTGTCTGCTCCTGGTTCAACCTCTCTGGTCCCAGTATAACCAGTTCACTCGGCCTCTCTGGTCCCAGTATAACCAGTCCACTCGGCCTCTCTGGTCCCAGTATAACCATGTCCACTCGGCCGCAGTCACCCACTGTGAGCAGGTTAGCATTTAGCATAGTTAGCATGTTAGCCGGCGCACCTGTGGGTGTGTCTGACTCGGGTCACTAATTAGCTGCTAGCCAGACGGTCCACCACTAATTAATTAAAGATGGCGACGTCATCGTCGTCGTTGTTGTTTTACTTTGCTAATGTACAAAATTGCCAACCTTCACCCATATTTACACCCATAAATATTTTCATAGCATACCTTGTGTTTCGTTTGTAGGCTACTTTTAATTGCAAGCCTCGGCACAGGTGCAACCGCACACACCGGAAGCTACGACGCGTCTTTTCCGGTTTGTTAGCCGATGATACTATGCTGTCCTAACAGATTTAATTTAGTGAACATAGATAACACATTTTTTTTCTTTTTGTTTTATACAACCCCTACCCACCGGCCCTACCACATAAAATAAATTTAAAAAAAAAAAATTATTATTATTATTTTTTTTTTTAAGAATAAAAATACACACACACCGTCTTCCTTCTTGACATAATAGTTGAGTCCATGACAATATAGAAGGAGTTGTAAATGTAAAGTAATTCACAACAATCCCTAGGTAGATAAAATGTCAGCATATATTGAATATTTCATTTATTTTGCCTATATAGTCAATCATAGGGCCCGAGACAGTGTCACATTTTCCAGATGAGCCCTTAGACTATATTTAATTTTCTCCAGATTTGAGAAAAGCATGAGGTTTGGGGGTAAATGGTGACCGGGTTTATGCTGACTTTTTCATGTGACTTTCTATGTTAATGCATTAAGTACTTACGCAGACCTAGAATTACCTATTTAAAAATACACATGTAGGCTACACACACTCAACAGAATTTGTTACAGAAACTAGAATCAATGTAATTTGTCAGGGGACATTGGGGATGGTTGCAACACAGGATGGTTGGGAACCACTGGTCTGGGCCAAATAGCCTTTGTTCTACTGAGAGAAATGCAAAAGGTGTTGCAGACGTCCCCAATCTCCCCTACTTCTCCTGGATGAGTTACTCGTGTAATGCTTCCATTGTATATTAGAACCGCGTCAACAGAGATGTAACAGAGACACAGTGCATCCAAAATTAGGTTAGCTAACCCCCCTGCAATACCAACAATAGCCACTAGGGACCACTCACACCTTGACTATATAATGTACGCTATAATGTAAAACTTTAAAACTTTTTTAATGTAAAACTCAGTGGTATTTTTTATTTTCATTTGCTCAGTGACATTTGCTCTTCTCTTCTCTTCTCTCTGGTCTGTACTTCTCTCTTTCCACGAACAGCTCACACGTCACCCCTTTAAACAAACACTCCCTTGTTACAACATTACCAAGTTCTCTCATGGAAAAAACACATCACACTGAATCCGAGGTGTCGACCAAAGTGACACACAGGCAGAAAAATGTGTATGTCTGCATGCTTATACTGTATATAACCACACAGAGGAGACAGACAGACAGACAGAGGAAGAGAGGCTCCTTCCCCCCCTCTCTGTTTATGCTGGCACTAAGCAAACCACTTGCCTTGCAGAGCAATGGCAGGAACCAATCTCCTTAAAGTAATTTGCAATCACTGTGGCTGAAAAGGCCTTTCGCATCAATGAGCTTTTGTGAGACATTTCATTTCAAAGTTGAAATGAAATGCTATGCTAGAAATATTTGCTGCCAAATTTCAGGCAGCAGCCTTCTCACACTCTCATTTGATTTTCATGAATAAACACTCGAAAAACATTTTCTTTTCACTTCTACATTTGGCCTTTGAGGAGGGAATGGCATTCCCGAAGTGGTGAAGTGTTTGTTTGAATAGATCCTATCTTATATCTGTATCTTTTTCTGTGTGCTTAAATGGTGTAATGTGCTCTTTGTATCCTTTCCATACACTTTTAGCAGCTGTGTGAAACTGCTTCCTGCCCAGACAGCCAGTGAGCTGTTGCCGTCTGCTGATTATGAGATACTGAATTGGGAAACTGTTGTGAGACCAGACGGCAAACAGTCATCAGTCCCTGTAAGTTCAGTTGCTCAATTCAGTATGATGAAAGTGTTGCGCTGTGGGAACACTGCAGTTCTAGATAGAGAAAACTCAACTGAAGAGAGTGTCAGCACTCACTGAGCAGTTTTATTGTAAGGCGTCCTCCAAGATTCTTAAGAGATTAATAATGCGAACCCAAACTGAGAAAACTCCATCTGCCGAGGATGTTGTTGAAAACTGAGACGTAGATGATTTTCTCAAAACAGAAATGCAGATTTACTCTGTGAGGACACTTTGAGAAGTGGATCATTAGTCTGTTGGTCCATAACTGGTGTCAAAACTGAGCTAGTTGGACAACTATTGGAGTGATTGGCATGCAGTTTTGACAACACCCATGAGTGGGTGAATACTAGTGAATTTGGTAATGTCCCAACTTTTCCTCCTGCACCACCAGCCAGTTGACATTTTTGTTTCAGAGTGAAACGTCTAGACAACTACTGGATGGATTGCCATAAAATTTGGAATAAATTTTCCCCCACGATAACTTTAATAACTCTGGGGATCCCTTATCTTTTATCCTGTGCAGAGGTAGGCAACCTGTAGCTCCAGAGCCACATGTGGCTCTTTAGCCCCTTCCCAGTGGCTCCCTGTGCAGTTATGTTTTAACATTTTAATTTTCATTTATCATTGTTGCAGGCCTAAAGTGATTCTTACATTCCCCAGCAATAAGTGTGCATAGCCTATACATCAATTTACAACAATTCATCCACTAAAACAACAATTTTAACAATTCATCCACTAAAACATGTTTCACACGTCTATGGCCTGACACCTTTTCCTCAACATTTTGTCGAACCTTCCTGTCGGTGGCTAGCCTCACCATTTTATGCCTCTGCACACCAGTCAAGTTGCATTTACAGTTTACATCCATTTTCTGTGATAACATAGATGCTTCACTTGCATCTTCCCCCCTGGCAGCACATAAGGTCTATTCAATCAGCACAGTTTCAAGGTGGACACCCAGATTAGCGTCACCAATTTCAGTATCGAACGTAATCTCTCCTGTTTTTGAAAAATTATATTGAATAATGGCCAGAAAAGTGTTTTTACAGAACGTTATGATGTCACTGTGAAGTTGACCTTTGACCTTTTGGATATCTAATGTCATCACTTCATAATCACGTTCATCCTATTAGACATTTCTGTGAAATTTTGTCATTATAAGCCTATGAATTCTTGAGTTTGGGCCAAATATATGTTTTGTGAGGTCACAGTGACCTTGACTCTTGACCAGCAAAATCTAATCATTTCATTGTAAAGTCCAAGTGACTGTTTGTGCCAAACTTGAGGAAATTCCCTGAAGGTGATATTGAGATATCACGTTTATGAGAATAAGACGGATGCAAAGTCATAGTGGCCTTTGACCTTAGACCTACAACCACCAAATTCTGATCAGTTCCTTGTTGAGTCCAAGCGAACGTTTGTGCCATATTTGAGGAAAGTCCTTCAAGGTGTTCTTGAGCATGGGACCTACGGATGGATGAACAGACAACCCAAAAATGTAATGCCTCTGGCCACTGCTATTACAAGCTCAGCGGCATCAAAAGGAAAGTCTCACAGGAAAATAGAGACTTTAATATTGTGTGGACAAATTTGTTTGCTTTTACCGCCATTGCTGCCAAGTGAAAGTACCAACTAATCATAATTACCTCACTGCAGAGTCGCCACTTTGTGGTAAAACATATTAATGAATGCTCATTTAAACCTATTAGAATTGATGACTTAATAGACTGTGCTAAATCCATTATAAGGCTAGAACGTTTTGCAGCTCCAGATTTTTTTGTTGTTGTTTTCTGTTCAAAAATGTCTCTTTTAATAGTAAAAGTCAGTGACCCCTGATCTACTGCCATCATCAGGTCAAACTTTTACCTCCGCTTACACAGGGCCAGGTTGCTGGGGCATCAGGCCAAGCAAAGAACCCCAGATGTCACTCTCCCCAGCGATGCTTTCCAGCTCCTCCTGGGGGACCCCAAGACGTTCCCAGGCCAGATGGGATATGTAATCCCTCGAGTGTGTTCTGGTCCTGCCCCGGGGCCTCCTACTAGTGGAATGTGCCACCTCCAACGGAAGTTGCCCTGGAGGCATCCTGATCAGATGCCCGAACCACCTCAACTGACCCCTTTCGATGGGAAGGAGCAGCAGGCGAGCACAAGTGAGGGTACATCCATCGGCCTTAGCTGGTGATAACTCGCTAAACTAAGATGATGAACATATCACACACTACCTGCAAAACATCAGCATGTTATGATTTCCGTTGTGAGCCTTGGGTCTAATACAGGATGCACTGAAAAGGTTACTAGCCTCCTCCCTCCTCCTCCTCCCGTCCTCACTGGCTGTGTAGAGATCTCTTCTTTAGGCAGTTTCAATGTAAGTGACTGAGGACAGAAACGTCCAGTTCAAGGACAACTGAAGCTTATATGAAGCCACAGCAGTCTGCAGTTACATTGAAACTGCATAAGGAAAAAAATGTTTATATTCCTTAAGAGATCTCATAATAATATGTTATCGCATAGCTTTAACAGCCTCACAGAGCTGCTATTATATCTGTAGACTCTTAGTCTTGTTGCGTTATCTCAAGGTGGATCTATACGGTGAAACAGTAACATGGCACTGACATTTCCATGGTAAATATTCAAACTTCCACCTCTACAAGAGGATTTTGTTCAGCTCGTATCCCTTAAGGCTCTATAAAATGACAATATCTTCATGTAACAAAACCATTTATTTATTTATTTATTTATTGTGAGAATGTGTGGCATGAGTATGAATGAGCAGCTGTATCATTAGTCTGACAACACAATTAGTAAAACAAAATAGATTCATACAGGGGTTTTTAAATTCCGTTGTCACGGTCCTCATTCCTGACCTTGAAAATCCTGTTTCGGGATTGGCTGGAATAAAACTTTATGGGTCATGAAAGCTTAAAAAGAAATTTTAGTGAATTGAAAATTTATGAGAAGCGGGAGCTATAGATCAATTCTGGCGTATCAGCAGAAATATTGATTGATGTGCTCCATCCTTGTCTCGTAAGCCAACAGTTTGTAATAAAAGTGTAAAAAAAAAAAATGTAATTATGTAATAAAGTCAAAGTCAAAGCAGTATTAATAACCTTTGTCAGCTTTCCAGATTAAAAACAAGAGTCTGGCCGTTAAGTCGTGGAGGATGGGGCAAACACACTTCATCCTTATTGACGTTTGATATAAACACACATCACATTGATTGATATGCGCTGTCCCTGTCATATGAATGTAAAGCAGGAGCAATATGGTCATTCAGGACAGCCATCCATTGTTATTCTCTGGCTCGTCCTGCACACACTAATGTGATGCGACAGTGTTTGCGGCATCGTGACAGCTGAATGTGACACAGCCAGCCAACTTCATACTCAATAAAATCAGGGGACTAACTTGCTAATCGGTCACACTCCAAACAAAACACACAAGCCGTTTTTACCGCTTTTTCTTACATTTATGTTGTTATGAAAATACTGCTATACACAAGAAAAGTCGCTACTCAAATTCTTCATAGGACATAAAATAAACAAATATAATACAAGTAATTGGGCTGCTGCCCCGAGGTTTAAAAGAAAGTTAAAATGAATGCAGTAATTGGAAAAAAAATTGATTTTTTGGTTCCAAATTTAACATAAATGCACTGTTTCCTGATTTATAATTGAGGCAGTGAAACAGGAGTTTAAAAAATAACAATTGCATCATAACTGATAAGACTAAACTCATTAATGTTCACTTAAAAACAACTCCAAGGCAGTTTTCTATTTGCCGCTTTCCTGCTATCACACTAAACCTGGGAATTTCTGATGAATCTCATTGTATATAAACAGATAATAAGTTACTATTGCATATGAACATTTTTCTTAGAAGTGTTGTCCAAGAGTTCAGACACATCGGAGCATGTAGACCAGTGGGGACATATGTATGTACATATGTACAGAAACACCCAAATCTAGCATGATGGCAGGTTAATGGCACTGATAACAATTGTGGTTTTAGTGTGAGGTGCTCTGTTATTTCTTTTGGAGGTTTGTGGTTCTGCTCTTCTCTCTGGCCATCAACGATCGCCTCTTCCTGCTGGACATGGCTCCAACGGGTCGGATCTTCATCTCGGTGAAGTCGAGGGACACCAGGTGGCCCTTCCACGGCTCCCAGTTCACTCCCTGACAGCAGATTGAGCGAGGAAGAGATCGAAAAAGGGGAGAGCGCAGTTAGAAGGAGATGTTGGAGTGATGAAAGGGAAAGGAGAAGGGAAATGAGGGAGACAAGAAAAAGGGTGAGAGACAGAGTCACAGAAGAGGCAGGCGGCAATGACAGACAGGCAGAATGACAAACACTAATAAACACCAGCCTCTGGCTTCATTTCTTGTGAGTACAAACTTGTTTTGACTGTTATTGCATTTTGCCAACAAACATTGCGGGAGACATCTGCAGCGGCAATATTATGGATGAAATCTCGACAAGAACAGAGAAATCCCCTGGCATTTTCTTCAGTATCAGACTCCCTTAGACATAATAACTGTTGTTGTTACCCTATCAGCCTGGTAAAAAACACTTATGGTTTATAGCTGGTGTGAGAAATGTGTTTTCTTATCGCTGCCGATGGATTCAGGCCATTTCTGTTTCATCTGAACAATCCAAAACAAAACAACTAAGAGTGGGCTGGGGTGAAGTTGTCTTTGATTGCTGACCAGGGAACGGCCCCCAGGTCAGCACACTTTTTTTTTGTCCTTTTGTAAGCATGTTTTGACAGACACCCAAATAATAGTGATTTTTTGGGGGGTCATTAATCAGTGAGTTACATTTGTTGTGCATTATTTTAGCAAATCAATACAGGAGAAGCAGTTTGTTGTGAGCAGTCATTGTATAACTCCTGACAGTTAGAGGTATGCATAACGAAAAATGAATACAAAAAAGAGCAGAACTTTCCTTGAAACCTCCAATGACTGTTGAATTAATCAAGAACATCGCTTGATGAAAATTTTATTTGCCACATTGACATTTTGAGCTGAAGGGGACTCACCTCAGAATGGCAAACACACAGAATAAAACAGTTTGGGAATCCAGTTATTATTCACGGCCAAAAAGTCTCCAGTATAACTTGACTTTATGAGGACGATTTCAGTGCTACAACTTGAGGCTGAAGCGAAGCCTTGAGACTTATCTCAAGGACCCAAAGATGGTCAACCTGGGTTAGTATAAATCTGCTATCACATAATACTGTCAGTGCCACCTATTGGTGAGACGGCACACAACACCAGAAGATTTGACATCAATACTTTGTCCTTGATGTCAAATTATAAAGTCTAGTTAGTTATGTTTGGTCAGAGTATTAATGTCAGTGACAGAAAAATAGTATTGAATACGAGTATAATTCATTTTGTTTATGTATGCTGCGAGTAATAGACAAACCACTCTAACAGCTGCCCCTTTTTAAACCCACATTGGCAGATCCTCAGCAACAGAAGGGATAGCTACACCCTACGACCATCATGTGTGATCCAATGCAGAACTGCTCACTCACCACACTGTGTCTGACGTCTCCCCATTTCCCGTTGGGGTTGGCCAGGTGACAGTTCTTGTACCACCAGGCGCCACGGTGGGTCAGGGCACAGTTACCCAGGGCGATGTCATTATCTGAGTCAACAGTAGTCCAGGGCCGGCCTTGGTGGTAGGTCATGGCATCACCTGGGGATCATCAACAGTAATAATTAGTGAGTACACTTTAAAGGGACAGTTCACTCCAGAATTAAAGATACATATTTATCCTTTTACCTGTAGTACTATTTATCAGTCTAGATTATTGTGGTGTGTGCTGCTAAGTGCTGGAGATATCAGCCACAGATATGTCTACTTTCTCTCACATACAATGGAACTAGATGGCAAAGTACCAACTCGGTGCTCAAAGTACCAAAAAATACATGTGAAAAATTCAACAGCAATGTCTCTGTCCAGAAATCATGACCCGGTTATGATAATCCACGGAGCTTGTTGAGAGCAGTTTCATGTAGGAACTATTTTCTTTGTAACCAAACTACACCTGCCAACCATGTGACTGCATGTAAGAAGCCCGCATCTACTCATGAATGAGAGGCTCATGCTCGTGGCAGCGTGAAAGGTGCTGTAAGCATCAATGGCATCCTCCTGTAATGTTAGCTAGCTCAGTGGCATCTAGCAGTACATGCACACTTCTTTCTGCGTGGTGATACGGTTGGCAAATGTAATTGGGTAGAGAGAAAATAGTTCCTTCATGAAACTGCTCAGATCAAGGTCTGTGGATTATCTTGCATAACCAGGGCATGATATCTAGAATGAGACCTTGCTGTAGAGTTTTTCAAATGTACATCTTTTGTGCTCTCGGCATCACAAATCGAGTGACATCTAGTTCCATTATATTCCAGAGAAGACAGACATCTCTTTGGCCAATATGTCCAACACTCTGCAACGTACACCAAAACAATCTAGACTGATAAATAGCGCTACGGTAAGAATAAAAAACATACATTTTTGATTTGGGGCTTAACTGTCCCTTTAAATGATAAAAACTCTACGTAGCAGTCGATTCAGTTCGACCTTCCTCTGTCAACAATATATTCTCAGATTGTGCTGCTCACTTTTCTTCCATGTGTCCCTGATGGAAAAAAAGTAATAAAAGGCCAAATAAAGAGATACAGTATACGTTATTTCAGCACACTGTGATGTGTGGATACAGCGTCCCACTTGCTGTGCGTCTCTATCTGTCTGGCTTCAGAGCCCACTAAAACTCAGCCTCCTTCAGATACAACCTTACTTATATAACTCCTGTCTATAAAACTGACTGAATATAACTTTCTGAAACAAATATCCCACCTACTGTTGCCTTCTATTAGCTTTCTCAGCACCCCACAGAATGATGGGTGGGGTGCCTACTGCTTGAAACCCCAGTATTCCCACCCCTGTCTGTCTCATTGCCATCCTCACCCTCTCCTCCTCTCTATAATTCTGTGTATTTGAGTAAAGTGCCAGAGAGAAATTATAAGTTTTGAAAGCTACACATTTTGTCTGTTGTATTGCTGGTAGTTTGGAAAAACATTTGAGGAGCAAAAGGCCCACCTGCTGTCCCCCTGTAGTTGCCGATAGTGAGTTTAAATTTCTGCTTGACCGGTGCAATCTTGAAGTTGTCATATACAGCGTAGGCTCTCTCGGCGCCCAGGCCCAGGTCAAATCTCAGCTCATATTGTGTAGGAGTGTTGGTGAGCTCATATATCTTCTCCAGACCTGAGGGAAGAGTCAGAGAGAGAATATTAAAGCAAAAAGAAAAACTGCATTACTGTTCATATGTGCATGTTTCAATGTCAGCAGAGATCCAGTGCTCACCAATCCAGAACTCGTCTGTCATGTTGCCAAAGCCGGCAATGTACTGTCTCCAGCGTTTCATAAAGTCCAGCTTGCCACTGGTACGTCGCTGGAGTACCTGAAAGCAGCAAGCACAGGATGTTCACTGAAAGCTGTTGCAAAATGTCTCAAACTGTGTGCTTTGGGATGATGGTTACTAGCTCCACCACTAAAATGCCAGCAGCAATGACTGTCAATGACCATCATCATCTAGTGATTTGGGACTGCATTTCCATAAAGTTGAGGGACTCAATTTAAAAAGGACGGTCAAAATTGAAGCGTCAGCAGTCTTGACTTAAGCTCCTAAAACACTGGATGCCACATTAACCATAATGCAACTCAACAGCTTATTGGCATCATCAGGATAAGTTTTCAGACTCTGAAAAGCAGCCCATTGCCAGAATAAATGTTGGCGTGGTTACATTTATACTTTATTATGTAGAGAATATATCTGAATCAAATCAAATCAACTTTATAGCACTTTTCATACGACAATAACTCAAAGTGCCTCACAGAGGTTAAAAACAACAATTGAATTATTGAATTTTCATGTTTCTTAGCTTCAACAGTGCTGTGGTTAACGTGTGGTTAGATTTAGACACAAAAGCCGCTTGGTTATGGTCAGGATAAGATCATGTTTTGGCTTAAAATACCCGCTTTTGGTGGCACAATCATGGCTGGAAAGGCAGCAATGTCTCAGTAAAAAACAACAGCTTCTGGTGGTACTATCCTGGCAAGAAACACAGCAACTTGTCGCTAAAATAAAACATGCTCTGTGGATACAAAGCAGCTAAAAGACGACCAGTTTTGTTGTTTGTTGGTCTTGAACATTGGTCTGCAGCTTGACATGCGTCTTTCCAAGGTGATGTTTCATCTCCTGCTCCGCTCAAGGACAAAAACAGCTCATATTCTATGTCACTTCAGAAACACTGATATGAAACATATCAAACGTACACACATAAGGTATCTGTGGTTTGCAGAAATGTGCAATGCCAACATTTTCTTATGGCGACTGGGCTTCTGAAAAGCCACAGAAGTAATTATACAGCTGTTTTCACAAGCTGAGTCGTTCGTGTGACGAGTCGGTGGAATGCTTCCTTAATATTTACTGGTACAGATTCTGCCCACATTAAACATTATTGTAAATAATAATACAACAATACACAGTAATATTAATATCCTGAAACCTCATTCACAAGGTTAGTGCAGTAATTCGTACCAGCCAGCCGCCTCCGTCAGTCTCCATGTCGCAGTATGCCTCAATGGGTTTGGAGCGGTCGTTGTTAATATAGACGGTGTAGATACCGCTCTTCTTATTGCCATTCTTCATAATCTGAACGCAGTCCATGGGGAAGGGGTACAGGAGGCCAACTAGAGAAGAAGTGCGACAGCTTTATTAATGTTTATTTAATACTCATGATGTGATGGCACAATGCAGAATAACATCACCTGATGAATGTCAGACAAATCGACATGACAATATGCCAAGAAAAAAAACACATCAGGAAGAGAGCATCATACACAGGGAACAGTGGCGACTCAGACAGTAGTGCACAGACCTGTTTTGAAGATGGTTTCTACCACCTTGCTCCTCTTGTTCCCCTTGTAGGCGATGATGGTGACGACGTATCTTTTCGCCATCTCCAAGCCGGGTACAGCAAAACTGCTCTCGCTGGCCCTGAGCTGCTTTTCAACTGCCTGAACACAATAAACAATTGCACTTAATCTTACTGAACGCCTGCAATTAAACAGTCAAGTACTTCCTTCATATCTCTCACAAGGAAACAGTAACATTCAATTTCAGATTTATTGAAACAATATCTTTTGACTGTTAATTTGATGAAGTGGAGAACCATTTCTATGTATTTTGATTATGTTATGATTATTATGATTAATTATGATTTGCAACATGTTGGGGGCGACTGTGACAAACTTTTTCATTCATTCTAATTACTGAATTGTCATAAGATTGTCTGTGTTTGCATTTAGTCTTTAGTCAGTCCTGTTTATTCTGTAATGTTGAGTTATGATGTAAGTTGTAATGGTTGCACTGGCACTATGCATTTGTTTTGAGGACCCCAGGAAGAATAGCTGCTGCAATGCTGTAGCTAATTGAGATCTTAATAAAAACACCCACAGTGTAAGTGGACTTTAATTAGAGACTGGCATTAAGCAGGCTGTTTAATTTTTATAAAATCTGTAGAAGGTATCAAGAAAAAGGTCAATCACCCATGTGCTTAAAACTACTTGTAGCAGATTCATTTCATTTTCGACCACAAGAGGTCAGCGTTCCACAGAGTTTAACTTGAACATACACCTTTACAGCAGCCTCAGCCTGTAACAGCATTTGTATGCTTGTTCAGACAAAAACAGGACTTAAAATCCAGCATTCAATGTTCCCACTTGGCCACAGGATGCTCAAAGGAACTGCAAATCCGCTTTTACTGAATGCAGAATAAAAGGTTTTTGCATCCTCCTACACAGTCAAACTCAGTTTTCCTTATGAGGGTAATATACTCTGATGCAGAATAGCTTCACCCTGTGTTTCCACATTGTGAGACAGAGTTTCATACCTCAGTTGTGGCACATGAGAATACCTATTAGGATGAGAAAATATGGCTATGTTACCTCCATGTTGCCATCCTCATCTCTATATGTGAGGATGTAACCATCAATATCAGCGAGAGGGGGAACCCAGGACAAAAGAGCAGACTCCAGCTTCACATCTGTCGCCTTCAGGTCCTTAGGGGAATCGATGTCTGTGGATGGGAGCGTAAATCAGAGCGGATTATAGCACAAGAACACAGTGTATACCGTATGTTTATTCATACATCGTATCAGCTCAGGCCTGGGTTGGGTAAGCAGATGAGTTGTTCACTAAAACCGGGGAAAACACTTCATTATAAGTAAATAGAGTCTATTTAATTAAACAGATGTTATATTTTTCAGTAAATCTGCATTTTAATTAAACATTTTATTCAGTATTTGGAGTACAAACCTTTCTCATATTCACATGTGAATTAAGTGTTTCTCAAAAACACACATAACTTGGCAGTGCAGTTTTCATCTTTCATTTCCTTCACCTACCCCTGTGACAAAGCCAACATTAATAAATCTGACACTGTAGCCTTTCAGCCTCCTCCACCTGAAGCATGAAACCAGAGATGACTGCCAGCCGCCTGCTTACAACATACAATTTGCCTCTGCAGATAAACTGGCGCTTATTGCTGTGCCTCGTTGAAACGCTTTAAATGTTTGACCTGAAACACATGCTGAAATAATTTGTCTGACACAAAGACGCCTGCTGTAAAAGTGAAAGCCTTAACCTCCCATGGCTCAAGAAATTAGAGGAAGCGCACGTCACCCTGCCGTACCAAATCAGCTCAAGTAATCTATTATTTATTAAGTCAGGACTCACACGTTCAGTTCTCAGTAAAAACTCTGCCTTCTGTTTATATTCAGGAATCGTCCAATTCTCCGTTTTACTATCACTGGAGAAAATAAACCACTTTTCTGGTAATTAAATTATGATGGGAGAACAGAAGTGTGAACAGTGACAAATTTAGCAGTACCATTTGCAGTATCATTAGTTTAAAGCAATGCTGCTGAAAAAAGCCTGTGAAACACACTGATACTTTAACTGACATATTAATGGTGCTTGTTACCAGGTCTAATAAAATCACAAATGTAATAACAAATGCTTTTATGTGTCCCAGGTGATATCTTTTGACACAAAGGCTTTCCTATCTGAACTCAGCACTGCGTTGGTCTGAAGCCACTGTGAAGTTTCTTATGAGTTACAGCGAGACAAGTTTATAATCCAAAACTCGGCCATTTGCTGCCTAATTGAAAAAGATCCAGCTGTCACTTAGAGCTCCCGGGTGATTTTACAGATCATCTGGCTCACACAATGATACCCCTGTTGTAACCTGTTCACCATGTGCTGTAGCTGCTATTTTTTACCTCACGCTAAGGCCCAATCCCAGTATACCCATTGCCCCTCCCACTTAGGCCTTACTTTTCCCTGTTGCACGTTCATGTCTAGGGGTAGGATTCAACTTAAGTCCAGCAGAAAAGTTGCTGCACTTGTTACTGCTCCTCTGATATCAGTGCAGACTGGCAGGGTACGTATAGGAGCATGGGTTACTAATGCCTACAAAGCACCGCTAGTGGCCTGAAAATGAAGTAGTGTTCTTTTTGA
The DNA here is from genome assembly GCA_035609425.1 of Epinephelus awoara. Lineage (NCBI taxonomy): Eukaryota > Metazoa > Chordata > Actinopteri > Perciformes > Serranidae > Epinephelus > Epinephelus awoara. Next base: position 9,110,247 of record CM069306.1, read on the forward strand.
TTTGATGGCTATTTATAGCGTGAAACTCGAGTTGTGAACGAACCATGAGCGTCCATGATTTACTATCCTACTCAATTTAATGGCAAATGTTATTGTGATAATACCATTACTGCCATAGTTATATCTATTTATGGAAATGCCATTGATGGCTACTGATGACGTTTCAGTGTCTTCCAGGATTGTCCCATTTCATAGGCGAAGATTTCAACTGCTAACCGTTGTAAATCTATTTCGAGGGGCAAAGGGGAACTCGAAAGCGAGGGGTAGGTTAAAAATGAGAATTGGGATTGGGCCAGTAACCTGGCCTGGCCTATGGGAAATATTTCCTGCCAGAGCAGGAGTTATGGTGCTCCCTGGTAGTTTTGAAGTTCAGACTTAAATAACTTCATTGTGTAAGAAATATTTTTAGATTTAATATCTCAAAGGCCATATAGTGTAAAAATTGATGGATTACTGCTGCATGTGTGCAAATATATAAATAAAGTTAAAGCAAGGTCAAAGTGCGCTTGGTTTGCAGTTGTCTACAAAATGTGGCAGAATTATAGTTTGACTGAAATACTGTTTTTTGAAACTATCAGCAGTTTCGGAGGTGATATATAAAAAAGGTAAAAGTTATTACACATTTACCAAAAAGTCGAAAAGGTATCACATGTGCTGCAAAACACCACAGGAGACTCTCTGTCCCAACGAAACAACCCAGATGTATTCCCTGACCTCTGATATTTAATGCTTGGAGCCCTGTGATTACCAGTGTATCCAGTATCGTCACATCAAACAACATTTAAGAAGTAAAATACAAGTATAATTTCAGGGAATCCATAACCAAATCCAATGTTGTTTGTCTGCATTGATTCAAATCCTGGGATTTTTTTAGTAACTCTATGGGAACACTCCACAGTGACCTGTTACTGCTTCTGAAGAACCATACTCCCTCAAACTATGGGCCACATGTGACAGAACCTGACTGACAGGAAATTCTTATCAGCAGTTTCAGACTGCGGCATTTGTTTTTAACAGTAATAGAACAATAACCTGTTTGTTTATGCAAAGATAACTGGAACTCGTTACTTAATGACAGCTTAGTGCCAAGATCACAAGACCACAGCGGTGATGCTTTTGGGTCCTGCACAACTTATTAATGTCTACCAAGAAAGACATTTAAAACAATCCAGAATTTGTCCGCATTATTCTTGTTGTTACTTTCGTGTGGTATGTCACGCCTATCAGTGTTCATATACAGCATGTCATCCAGTTTTGCTTTAGTGTGTTTGATTTAAATTTTGGTGGCTGATTTTATCATTAACAGACAGGCAGCTCACACAGTCATATAAACATCAGATTAAGGCATCCCTTAACTGGAGAAAATGAGTTTGAGATAACAACCATTGGTAAATGTTTCCATATGTAAAATGTTGCTTTGCCTGTCAGTGTGGACTGCATAAATGTAAAAAAAAAAATTGACCTTTTTTTAAGGTGTAAATGATAAATTGCCATTTCAAGAGAGAGAGAGAGCGCTCTACTTTTACCAATATAAAAAAGCCTGCCTATTCATAGTTTATTAACCTGTCTCAGCTTTTGTTGAAATCTTCCTGGTGGCTTTGCTTCCCTTGATGGCCCAGATGTAGACAGTGTAGAGGACACCAGGCCTCAGGCCAGTCAGCCTGTAAGAGGTGCTGTCAGACCCGACTGGGATTTCCCCACTTGAGCCCTCAGAGGAGCTGTAGGTTAGGAGGTAGCCACCAATTTCTGCCTGGACTGGATCCCATGACACGCTGAAGCTGGACTCTGCTTCATCTCGGGCTAAGAGGTTAGCAGGGTCATCCAGTTCTAGAGAAAGATGTTAGTGCAGGTGGTTATAATACTACAGATGCAAACTACAGGAACTACTGATGCAAACTACAAGATGTACTGTTTCATTTTTCACCCAGAGGCAAACAAATGAAATCTTTTGGCATGCATTTGCTACAAACATTAGTAATTACAAGGAGAACAATGTTTACCTTCATATACTGCATCATGAAAAATAAGACACCCTCTATATATGAAGATACATGTTTAAATCTTTCCACTAGCTCCCCTGCCCCCACTGCCCAAATGGAGAGGATGTAAAGGAAATAAGGACTCAGGCAGTAAGCCTGTAAGCCAGCATGGGATCCCAGAGGTGTCTCTGTGCTTGAGCTCTCATCAGAACTGGAGCTATACTTATGTCCATTGATTTTCAACTGCACTTCGTCTCACGGCACACTGATGATGGACTAAGAGTTAAGTTTGAGTGCCAAGTTCTGCATATGGAGTCACAGTTTTAGCAAGAGCTAAGAAAACTTTGCCTGGAATAAGGACATGAGAGGCTCTGCGGCCGAGTGAACCTTGCAGCTCCCGAGTTGGGTACAATACCTGTTTGGAAGAATAGAATGGACTAAGCACATTGTGACTCTCTGAATGTGCATCGATCTGAGAGAGACAGAGCCTACTTTTAATGCTAAATCTAGCCTCATCTATCCCCAATTTACCTGGTGGACGGAGCCTGGTACACCTGCATGTTGCAGGGAGGGAAACTGAGATTGGTTGGAACATTTGGGCTCCTGGGTTTATGGGAAATAAAAGTATCCCTGCCCATGCTTCTGGTATGACTGCACAGAATGAACTGTTTAAAATCCCAATCATGGAAGAAAGTGAAGACTCCTTGTCATGGAGACACCCAAAGAAACCTGGTGTTAGACAGCAGGAGTGAAGAAGGCTGTCAAACTGAGGACGGCATCCTTCAGTTGTCCTCTTCTGTTAAAAGTCTTTTCCCATTCAGATATTTAGGCAGCTGTTTCAAGGATCCAGGATAAGTAGGATTTCACACACGATTTAGAGCGTAGAAGAACGACAAAACATTAGGGGGATTGGGTGCAGAAATACAGACATTATATGAGGTCATGCTAGTGAAGAGACAGCTGAGCCAAAGAGTCAATCTTCAATCCATTCTTCACTGTGGTCACAAATGTTGGATAGTAAAGTACATGTAACTAAATGATCATATGTCCCCCGACATGCTGGCTGACCTCAGTCTACATGACGAGAAGAGTGAAGAGTCCAGAGTAGCATATAGAGGTTTTTTGGTCACTTGGAAAGAATGAGCCTGAGCCCCGAGTGCCTCTTTATGCTCCAGGCATGACTGACTGAGGGCAGTCTCAGGACATGCTGGAGGGATTACACCTCTGAGTTGGCATGGGACTGCTCAGGAAGAGGCTGGAGTAAGTTATTGGGGGAAAAGGATGTCTGGGCTGCTTTGCTCACCGTGACCCGCATAAGAAGCTGGCCAGTACATGCATGAAATGATGGATGAATACAACGGAAAACTCCTTAAAACAAACAAGCTGATTAGTCTACCATGTGAGAAACACATTTTTCTTTGGGGTTTACAGGCGAGTTGTCTTGTCAAAATGGCTGCAGATATGATGTATTAAACACAAACATGGCTCCACAAAAGAACATGTGACGTAAGTATTTCAATGACCCGTCCTAAGTCCTGCCCCTTTTTACTCTGTGCTCCAATAACAGCTAAGCAAGCTCAGTTCCCGGCAGAACTCTGTCAACTTTCTACTTTCCACTTTCCTGTTACACTAAATATGCTATGTGCTAGACCTGTCTATGTTGCAAAGAAAAACAAATTCTGAAGATAATTAGATGATGTGGCTGGGGGACCTGTAAAAGCAACACTGGACACATTACTTTGGTGTCACAGTCTTCACAGACACATTACATTGCATATAGTCACATCTTGATTTAGCTGATATTAGCAAAATGTAACCTACATCAAGTAAGTCAGATCACCACTGTTAGTCAGACTGCCTCTTCATTTTTTCTGTGGGAACGTTAAAGAGATTTGGGAAAGGACAGATAAGTTGTCGCTGACGTATTTTTAAGGTGACATCATTCGCCAGATCAAGGCTAGATGTCCAGCATCCCATCATGAATGTATCCTTCCACTGCATACTTAAGTCCTCACGGTCGGCTTCTTGAAGCTATACTGCCTGACGCCACAACAGCTAAACAGAACTGGCACCACCATGTTTCTTTTTGTCAAGCTTGTCCAACCTGGCAACAGTAACTAAAGGGGACAGGACTTTGGGTTGGTCAATTGGTCAGGTAGTTTGGTTTAACAGAAAATGTTAGATTTGAGACCTGTCTCAGCTTGTGTTGAAATCTTCCTGCTGGCTTTGCTTCCCTTGATGGCCCAGATGTAGACGGTGTAGAGAACCCCGGGCCTCAAACTAGTCAGCATGTATGAGGTGCTGTCAGGCCCCAGTGGGATCTCCCCACTAGAGCCCTCAGAGGAGCTGTAGGTTAGGACGTAGCCATCTATGTCAGCCTGGGCTGGATCCCAAGACACGCTGAAGCTGGACTCTGTTTCATCTCGGGCTAAGAGGTTAGCAGGAGCATCCAGTTCTAGGGGAAGATGTTAGTAGAGGATGTTAATGCACTACTGATGCAAACTACAGATTGCAGTTGAGCTGAAGCTCAAATGATTTCCATCATCTTATCCCAAGACCTGGCCTCATGGCACATTGAAGCTGGACTCAGTAGTGCTCAGGAGGTGAAGTTCTTCATATAGAGATGTAGTTTTGAAATAGACTATTTACAAAAAGGTGTTGGTCAGACTATAATGTCGGAATATAAAAATGTTTTAACATGTCCAAACATACTCGTGCATTTAGCATTTAACCCCACATTTTGGCATCAGCTGGTCAGATAATAAAATGCTTTGGATTGGAACAGAAAGTCGTAGATTTTAGACCTGTCACAGCTTGAGTTGAGATCTTCCTGCTGGCTTTGCCTCCCTTGACGGCCCAGATGTGGACAGTGTAGAGGACACCAGGCCTCAGGCCAGTCAGCACATATGAAGTGCTGTCAAACATGACCGGGATTTCCTCACTTGAGCCCTCAGAGGAGCTGTAGGTTAGGACGTAGCCATCAATTTCTGCCTGGGTGTGATCCCAGGACACCCTGAAGCTGGACTCTGTTTCATCTTGGGCCAAGACGTTAGTAGGAGCGTCCAGCTCTGCGTGAGGAGTTATGGTTAGTATGGACTACTTAAGAACATCACTACATCCAGTGTAAACATAACAACTACACAGCTGATCTAAATCAGCATAATGTGGTTACCTCTTACATATCACCTTCGGTCACAGTATAAGAGGATAAAAATGTCAAACTTGGATCAGTGTTGAAGAGATTTGATAGTTTTTTGGTAATTTAATCAAAATTAGTTCTTGTCTCATCAAGAGGATGGAACTGTTAAGAAACACTGAATAACTTTAGTTAAACAAATGTTGAAATTATTTCATTATTAATCAAATAATCCTATGTGACGTTTATTTCTGTTGAGGTTTTGAGTCCAAGTTTGACATCACATCACATTATGTAAGCAGAGCTACGATGAGTATACTATGAGCTATGTTAATTAAAGAACATGCAAACTTCAATAGATAGTGACGGAACATTGTTGGAGTTGAGAAAAATCTGAACCACTCAGATTACAGTGATACAATATCACTGTTTAGTTTGGCCTCTAAATGAATCTGTATCTTAAATTTTGTTCTGGACGAAGTGTTCACTTAAAAACTGAGGGTGAAAACTTCCTACATGTATACACCAAATAATTCACACATCTCTCCCTTGTCATGACAGAGTAATAATAACAACAGTTATTCCTCCCTGTATCGCTCATGTTAAAGAGAGGCGGGGCTGTCAGTGTATTACCTACAGTACATGATGGTCAGCAAGCCCCAGTTTGGAGAAGCAGGCAGCTGTACCACCACAGAAGCTAAGAAATGTACTGCTGTGGAAGGGGTAAGCAGCAAAATGTATTTTATATTGGAGTTATGATATTTAGCGTGTGAAATAGGGTATGATGAACGTGCTAGGAAAGGTTGTATCGGCAAAGTCACTACCTGGAGCTCGCATAAACAGAGCCTGGGTTTGTTGAAGGTGGCAGTGCTGTTTGGGCTGAGAAAGCTATGTGTAATGTAAGGTAAAGGAGGTTGTTGGGAATACATTTTGCTGCTGCCACTGTCCACAGAGGACATTGCTTAGCCTCTGTAGTGGAACTCCTGCCTGCTTCTCACTTCTTCACTGTAGGTAATACACCATTTATGGATACATATCACATATAACCCTACTTCAAAAAGTTTAAACCATCCCTTAAAAGTTCAGTAAGACCACAATTGCTAACATCATCAGCAGGCAGAGTAAGCTAAAATGTCTGTTTTTCTCATCACAAAGGACAGCAAAAATCTGAAGACTGAAACTGAATGAAAATCAAATTTAAAATGTGCATTAACATAGAAAAAAGACATCAGGTGTATTCAGCAAACACAGCAACTCAAAGAAGTAAACCGTTTTTTACCCAGTTGGCTGAAAGCAAAGGAAACTATTACACACGCACATCACCATACACCCACAGAAGTGCAGGGTGTAAATTATAAATTCAACAACCCAAAAATTATAAAGTATGAATTACAAAAAGTGTGGAGTGTTCTGTGTGGATTGCTGCTCTTACACTGTATTCCTGACCATTTTAAACATTTAGACTGCTGATATTTAACAGTCACATCAATACAAATGTGAAAACTGTATCTTCTTTCACTGCTGATATATTAATGTCCTAAAAGTTTCTGGTGTCTAAAGCCGTCTGGATATAAGCCAGTCAGTCCTCAAAAGCGTTCTTCTGTCGCCTCTCTTCAGAGACATAAAGGCAAGCAGACAGCAGCAGCTGCTAACCTTCACAGCAGCTAAGATGAAGAGACAGGAGAACACAGGAGAAACAAAACCGCTGGCTTTGTTAACGAAGCAAAATTGGCTCTTCTCAAACTTCTTAAACACGTTAAGCCCCAGGCTAAACTAAACCGCCTTTAAATCAAGTGTCCAGCCTAATTATGTTAAATAGCCTTGTTTTAGTGGGAGTTCAGTTTCCCTCTTGGCAGTCAGGCAAAGAGGGGATAGCGTGCTAAGTGTAAAGTATCTACTGTGATGCTTTTTACTTCTTGCCATCGCAACAAAGACAAGAAAATTGTGCGGAAAACCAACACACAGGAGATCAAAGCGAAATGATTTGTGCATTGTACACAAGGGCTATTTGAGGTAAGAGTGTCTAGCACAAAGGAGCTTGAAAAAAGAGCCACTTAAAACATCTTTGTCTCTGCTCACAAGCTGTAAAGAAGAAAGAAAGAAAAGGAACACGCTGCCTGGAAACACTTGAGATATCTGAGAGTCCCACGTCAAAAATTTTTTTTTTTTTACATCTACATCTGTTTTCAGACTGAGGCGTTAGTGATTAATCTCTTATGTCGAATTCTTTGTCGAAGTCATATCAAACACCAGATCCTTTAAACATAAAGTGTCCAGCATTAACATAGAAGTAATCTATGAAGCTATTTCACTGTTGACACAGAAAAAAGATCAAATGCATTGATTGCTCCTGTAATGAATTCAAAGTTTACCTGTTTCAGCCTCTGTTGAGCCTTTACTGCTGACTTTGTCTCCCTTATAGGCCCAGATATAGACAGTGTGGAGAACTCCAGGCCTCAAGCCAACCAGCCTGTACGAGGTTCTGTCACGTCCTACGGGGATCTCAGAGCTGGAGCCCTCAGGAGAGGTGTAGCTCAACATGTAGCCCTCTATATCTGCCTGGACATGATCCCACGAAACTGTTGCAGTGTCCTCTGTTACTTCAGTCGTGATCAGGTTGTTCGGAGCGTCAATGTCTGAAGAAGAAAGGGTGTTGTTAAAAAAAGGAATAACAGACAAATGAGGTGTTCTTGTTCTTCACTGATCCTTTCAATCCATCCACATGTAAAGCTGTAGAAACTCAGCTGAGCAAGCACAATCTAACAGTAGAGGAGAGGAGAGACAGAAAACAGAGACCAGGAGACGTATTCCTGAAATATGTAATATGCTTTACATAAACAAGACAAGCGTGAAGAATAAAAGCAAAAACAAACACAAAATGTATCTCTCAGTAGCAGCGCTGGCAGGTACAGCAGCAGGAGTAAGCAGCACAAGCTGTGAGGAACGAGTGTTTAGCAACAAATCCTTATACTTAAATGACAAAGGTTGTCCATCAGTGCCTTCCATAACAGCCAGTATGACAATGATTTATGTGATTTACTGTTTTTGATCCCCTCTGTTTGAATGAAACAGATTTATAGTTTTCGTTCAAATCCATACAAGAAAACAAAGAAGTCCAACTCTAAATTTAACAAATGACGTTGTACGTAATGACGCATCGACAACACTATGGTTAGGGTTTGATTACGTTTAGGCACAAAAACGACTTGTTTAGGTTTGAGGAAAGCTCATGATTTGGTTTAAATGAGTGTAATTAGGTTAAGGTTAGTAAGCCATGTGGTTGGGTTTAAATTACTGCTTCATCCTCATGGTTACAATAATGAACATGTGGTTAAGGTTCGGGGAAATGGGAAAGAGCAGCGGTCTCACTTGTTGAAGTCTGGACTTTTGTTGACGCATCCGTCTGTGGTTTTGTCGTAATTACTATTGCCAGTAGAGGGTTTTGTCACTTAAATGCACATATGTCATTTTTGGACACTTGCTGAAAGCGCTGATGCTGCTGCACTTCATGGGAAAAGAATCTCAACAATTAGGGATGTGTTTTATCTACAAGGGGCAGGATGGGTACGGCATGACAACAGTTTAATGTACAGTTTGAATAGATGAGTCTGAGGTTGGACTCACTGAAATGGTGTGCAGCATGTGACAGGTACAAGTAAGCAGGAAGCTGCAGCAGCGTTTGACAAGAAGGAACTATAGAGCACTCTGACGAAATGTCACTGAATGTTGTTTTTCTTTTCATCTGACACAGAGTGGATGTGGCACACTTCCAATATAAATGTATGCAAGCTTGTTCGCTTTTTTTTCATATGGACACTGAAGATGACAAATGAACCACCGTCTCAAAGGAAGAGCTCTGAGAAGCTCTTGAAAAAAGCACTAGCACACAACCCCAATCATGCTCTAGTCCTGGTCACTGAGCTCCACAGGATGAGCTGCAGCGGGATGAGGACAGAGGAGCGCAGCAGAACACAGAGCCTGTTTGTAAAGTCAGTGGGCTTGGTGAATCACAGGAGACATATGGAAGACGCAGGCGGAGCAGTTGGTGGTGCATGTGTGTGGATGGGTGTTAGTCTCTGTCGAGGGAGTCTCGATGAAAGCAAAGAGAGGGGGGGAGGAAGACAGAAAATGAAAGAGCCGCAGAGGCCTAGTAAGAGAGACACAGAGGAAGTGAGGGGAAATGTAAAAGCAATCATCATTTAGGATTATTCCTCCGTGGCAGCGGCTCAGTGGAGGTCATTCTTGTGTCAGTGCACAGTCTGCATCATGAAAACTGATTGATGATGCATCCAGAAGAAGAAAGGCACCATGCAGCTGTCTAGCTCTATCCTCTCTTTGTCTCCTCTCCTTTCCCGTTGTCACTTTTCTGTCCTTGCGGCTGCACTGCTTGACAGTCTGTCATGAGCTAAACCACAGAAAGAATGTATAATGGCTCCATTTTATTAGGGTTGAGTGTTTTCTCCAAGGCCTAAAAATGAGAGGTCAATCAGGAGTCTAAGTACCTAAGTGAGCGCTACTGAGGGAGCCCAGAAAAAGTCTATCTCTGCACATACACAATGAAACAGCATATAAGGACTCTGTCTAAATGTCTGGTTTCTTTGATAATCATACTGGAGACTATAAAAAGCAACATTTCCTCTAAATAAAAAAATCAAATATACTATGTTTAGTCTGTTCATAACTCACTGCGTTTTCTGACCGTCACACTTTATAGCAGTAGTTTCATTTCAGTTGCACTATCAATGGCTTTTGGATTATTTTTAAAAAGTGCATATGTTATAGTCTAATAGATATTTTTTTATGTTTGCTAAACCAAAACTTGCCCACTTCAAAAGAGAAACAATCTAATCCTGTACAGCCAGACATCCAACAGTGCGTTCTGTCTATATGTCCCCAGTGAAGGCAACACTTGACTGAAACGGGCCTGAAAAGAGCAAATCATCTTAACAACCACTGATAAATCCTAACTTTTCCCAACAAACACTGCTTTGCTACAGACAGCTTGAAGAGAATGAACCTTGCATTTTTTAACCGAAAGTGATGTCGCCTAAACATCCCCTCCTAATCTAATAAAAGTGAATTAAATAAATGGGCATCAAATTGATTTACAACAGTCAGACAACCCAAATGAACTATAGCAAGTAAAAGTGTCTGACAGTTTGACAGAGAGAGTGCTATTGCTTTTTATCTGTCACTACAAATCAGCTTAAAATTGCTTTACAACCATGTGAGTTCAGCTTGTATTCAATGCCTTGTTCTTCAAAACAAAACTTTCCCCTCTCCCTCTTCGGTGTTATGTTGTTACCCTCTGGTGTTTCTTTGGCTCGTATAGACACTATAGCTGCTGTCTTGGCTGTCTGATACAGTCTATACGTTTTTAGATCTCTTTTTCCAAACACTACGACTTTCTGAGGGCGCCTTGCTCTGAAGTTACAGTGTATGATGGATTGAGTTTCTCCAGACGTTCTACCCCACTAGCTGTGTAGCGACAGTGGCTACCGGGCTACAGAACACGAGCTGTGGCTTTGGCCGCTTGGAAAACAGCTTATCCATTATGGGTGGCATGTTCAGCAGAGGCATCAACCACAAGGCGCACAGCAACAGGCCATCTTTCATCATTTACGGCTTCACTGTGCAGAGGAAGCCATACAATACGTCTGTGGATGGGGGCCATGGAAAATATGTGTCAATAGGCGCCATTCTTTTGGAACTACAGTGTGTCAGGTGTGACATATGTTTTGTTGCCGAGTCCTCTGGCTACCACAGGCTTTTTTCATGTTTATCCAACAATCTATTTGTACCACTAGCAGCTTTGTTATGACTGTGGTCATTTATTTGATTGTTTATGTTGCCTGTACTGACAGTTCTCTCTCTCCTCCCCTATTTCTGCAGTAGCAATCAGCCTGTCTGTGTGTGTGTGTGTGTGCGCGATGAGCTGCAGGAGGTGTGATTTCTCAATCAACCATGTGATCGGGCTGCTGCTGCTGATTGGCTGACTGCTCAGTTTTAAACCTGACTGACGCCGGCCTCCGGCCTCTCACTCTCCCCATTCCCAACACGACAGCAGCTGGTATTCTGTGTAATTCTTGTGTGTGCTGCAGTAGCATTTTGAATGTAGAAGCGACTGCCTTTAGTTGTGTGTTCAATCTACTTTTTGACCTTTGTAATTAGAACGGCTTGTTGTAAGTTGTAAATGTTAATATTATATCAACTCAGTAGCAGCCTTAAGGTAGGAGGGAGAAGCCATTTTTTTGTTAATCCCTTTTTCTCCTGTTCATTTCAGTTAGGAGGTAGGTTAGTTCGATTGTCTTTTGTTTCTACATTTATTTACTGACAGGTAAAGTAGGGATCTGGCTTTAGTTGTTTTGTTTGTTATTTTTGGCATTGCTCCTCTCTGAAGGTTTAAAAAATAAAGCTGCTACTTTGAACTTGTGACATGGAAGTTGGCTGATCTTCTTGGGAGTGGGAAGAGCGGGGGCACTTCATCATGTGTGGCCCAGGTGCCCCTAGGCCTGGGTCATAACATGATTTTGGGGGCTCGTCCGTTCTTTTTGTGTTCCTCGTCGTTTCGGGTAGGTTTGGTGAGTATTTGTCTTTTTGTCTCTCTTTGTCTGGCTGGCAGTTTTTTTTTGTTTTGTGGGGGTGGCAATATGGAGTTTAAATTGGAGGATTTCACCATTGATCCGACTGTGGCAAAATTGGAAAGGTGTAGGAAAGCTGATCTGGTTCTGATTGCAAATTTTTTTGATGTGCATGTGCCTTTAAATGTTAAGAAGCAGGAGCTAAAGGAGCTAGTCTTTAAGGGGCTCAGTGAAAGGGGTTTTTTTGGTGAGCCAGCTCCTGAAGTTGGAGCTGAGGGTGAAGCTGGTGTTCCGACCCCACTCCACAACTTCCCTATGCAAAACATGAATGCAGAGGAGCTCAAATTAACTCTGCGTATCAGGGAGGTGGAGGTGAGAAACCGTGAGTTGGAGGTGGAAGCCATGCACTTAAGGTTAAGGGCTCTGGAGCTAGAGATGGGAGCACCTGTAGCTACCAGGCCCGCTGCAGCCTCTCTGTCACCCTTGCCTAAACCCCGAGCTCGAGATAGCTTCGATGTGAGTAAGCACATTGCACTAGTTCCACCGTTCAGAGAGTCTGAGGTTGATTCTTACTTTAATGCATTTGAGCGTATAGCAGCTACTCTGAACTGGCCAAAAAATGTGTGGCCTCTCCTGCTTCAATGTAAACTAGTTGGTAAGGCTCAGGAAGTTTGCACATCTCTGTCCATGGAAGACAGCTTAAGTTATGATATTGTGAAAGCCACCGTTCTCCGTGCTTATGAGCTAGTGCCTGAAGCATATAGACAAAAATTTAGAAAATGTGAAAAGACTGCCGCCCAGACATATGTAGAGTTTGCGAGAGAGAAAGGCGCGTTTTTTGACAAGTGGTGCCAGGCCAGCAAAGTTAAAACCATGGATGACCTTCGTGAACTCCTTCTGCTGGAGGAATTTAAAAACTGCCTCCCAGAGCGTGTTGTAGTTTATTTAAATGAACAAAAAGTCTCCTCCATTACTGCTGCTGCCGTACTGGCCGATGAATTTGCTTTGACGCACAAAAGTGTCTTTTCTCTTCCAATTCGGCGGGATCCAGTTCCCAGCGGGAGAGTTAGATCTCCCAAAAGTGTTCGTCGTAACCCCACTGCTACGTCAGAACATAGAGAATGTTTCTATTGTCATGAGCCAGGACACCTTATCGCCGCCTGTCCCACTCTTAAAAAGAAAGAGCAGTCCAAAGCCACCAAAACTCCATCGCCTGTTGGTCTGATTCAAACTACATCCACATCTATTCATCGTGTGCCCTCAGTCGAGTGTGATGATATAGATGAGGTTTTTCGGCCGTTTGTGTCACAGGGCTCTGTTTCTTTGGTGGGTGAGACAGAAAGCGTCCCAATTACTATCCTGCGAGATAGCGGCGCTAAACAAACAATTATTCGTGAAGGTGTCCTGCCCTTTTCGGCTGATTCATATTGCGGTTCAGATATTCTGGTGTGGGGAGTAAAAATGTCTGCCGTGCTTGCGCCTTTGCATTTTGTTCAGCTGGTCTCCAGAATTGCGTCGGGCAAATTCGAAATTGCTGTGAGGCCTCAGCTGCCTATTGCCGGCATTGATTTAATTCTTGGTAATGACGTGGCTGGTGGAAAAGTTTTCCCTTCCCCGGTAGTGACTGACGACCCGACCCCCACAGTTTGCGTCTCGCCCGGTGCGCAAAACTCGCCCCCTTTGTTTCCTGTGTGTGCCGTCACTCGTGCTCAGGCACGAAAATATGCTGAGTGTGTTGATTTAAGTGACTCTTTCCTGAGTAATTCTGTTCAGACAAGCACAGCTCCGGAAAATAGCATTGTGGAGTGTAACGTGTCCATTGGGCTTAGCCCCGATGATGAGAGTTTAAAAATGTCAGTGGACAGGGAACACCTGGTTAGAAAGCAGCAAACTGACCCCACTTTGACTTCTTGTTTTTCTCATGTAAATCAGCAAACCCCTGATAAGTCTGTGTCTTACCTTCTGGATGATGGTGTTCTGATGCGCTGTTGGTCTCCGAGCTTTACGCATGAGTCCGTGCGTCAGATTGTAGTGCCGCAGCTTCTCCGTTCGCAGGTCCTGACTCTAGCTCATGATCACTGTCTGTCGGGACACTTAGGTATCAGAAAAACCTATAAGCGTATCCTCCGCTATTTTTTCTGGCCCGGACTAAAGTCCGATGTGGTAAAGTTCTGTCGTTCGTGCCACACTTGCCAAATGTCTGGTAAGCCGAACCAAAAAATTCCTCCTGCTCCATTACATCCCATTCCTGTAGTCGGTGAACCATTTGAGCACATTATTGTCGATTGCGTTGGCCCATTACCAAAAACAAAGTCTGGCCACCAGTACATCCTCACGGTGATGTGTGCAGCCACACGCTATCCGGAGGCTATTCCGCTGCGCACATTAAAAGCCCGTGCCATTGTAAAAGCACTTGTAAAGTTCTTTTCCACATTTGGCCTTCCAAAACGCATCCAAAGCGACCAAGGCTCAAATTTCATGTCCAGGATTTTCGCCCAGGTAATGTCAGAGCTCGGAGTTAAACACCACACATCCAGCGCTTATCATCCAGAAAGTCAAGGTGCATTAGAAAGGTTTCACCAAACACTTAAAAGCCTGCTTCGCAAATTCTGCACCGAGTCGAACCGTGAGTGGGATGAGGGGTTGCCTTTGATGTTGTTCGCGGTGCGGGAAACTATGCAGGAGTCGTTAGGCTTCAGTCCAGCCGAGTTGGTTTTTGGCCACACTGTGCGCGGTCCGTTGCGCCTGTTGCGGGAGCGGTGGCTCTCCAACCAGTCCGGTGGTCAAAACATTTTGGACTATGTCAGTTCGTTTCGGGAGAGATTACATCAGGCATGTGAAATGGCCCGTGAGTCTCTCTCTTCCGCCCAGTCCAAAATGAAGCAAAATTTCGACAAGAAATCTGTTGTGCGTTCATTTCAGCCAGGCGATCGTGTTTTGATTCTGTTACCTGTTGTTGGTTCTGGACTGCAGGCGAAATTTTCCGGCCCGTATGTGATTGACCACAAAATTAGTGAAACCGATTATGTGATCCAAACCCCCGATCGAAAAAAGAAAACTCGTGTGTGCCACATCAACATGCTTAAACAGTATGTTGATCGTGTGACTAGTGATTCGTCCCCGGTAGTTTCTGCGGTCGCCTCCGTTGCTGTCTCCAGACCCGCTTATGATCCTAAGGATGATGGGCTGGATGACACTTGTGCTTCTGTTTCGGGTGCTCGCCTCCGTAACTCCGAGATTCTGTCTGACTTGGATGTCTCTCTGGCACACCTGTGTGATTCGGCCCGGGGTGACATTTGTACGCTCGTCCGCAACTTTCCAACACTCTTCGGTGACATCCCCACTCAAACACATGTACTGTCCCATGATATTGATGTAGGTAGTCACAAACCCATAAAACAGCACGCGTATCGTGTCCATCCAACCAAACGTGCTGTTATGCAAAAGGAGGTAAAGTACCTTTTGGAACATGGATTTGCTGTTCCCAGCAGTAGTCCCTGGAGCTCGCCGTCCTTACTGGTACCAAAATCTGATCAAACTCCCCGTTTCTGCAATGATTACCGTAAACTGAACAGTATCACCGAACCAGACTCGTTCCCACTCCCGCGTATGGACGATTTGGTCGACCGTGTGGGCTCAGCCAAATTTGTCACTAAGTTGGACCTCCTTAAAGGATATTGGCAAGTTCCACTTACACCCCGTGCTTCTGAAATTAGCGCTTTTGTCACCCCGGATCATTTCTTACAGTACACCGTCATGCCGTTTGGATTAAGAAACGCGCCTGCCACTTTCCAGCGGCTGATGAACACAGTGCTGTGCGACATTCAAAACTGTGATGTATATTTGGATGACATAGTAGTCTATTCATCCACCTGGGATGAACATTTGGAAACCCTCTGTGACGTTTTCACCCGTTTGCGTAACGCTTCCCTCACCCTCAACTTGGCCAAATGTGAGTTTGGGAAGGCTGTCGTCACGTATCTGGGTAAGCAAGTGGGACAGGGTTGCGTTAGCCCTGTCTCCGCCAAAGTGCAGGCCATTCTGAATTTCCCAGCTCCCCAAACGCGCCGTGAACTCCGTCGTTTTTTGGGGATGGCTGGGTACTATCGCGCATTTTGCAAAAACTTTGCTGAAGTGACCGCTCCGTTAACGAGCTTAGTAAGTCCCAAACACCCGTTCAAGTGGTCGGAGGAATGCCAGTCTGCTCTTGAGGCCGCCAAAGCTCTCCTCTGCAGTGTCCCTGTGCTCGCTGCTCCCAACTTTGTGCGTCCGTTCAAGTTGGAAGTTGATGCCAGTGCTTATGGAGCGGGCGCAGTGCTCCTGCAGGAGGGTGACCGTGGCATTGACCATCCGGTAGCCTATTTTTCTAAAAAGTTCAACAAACACCAGCTCCACTATAGTACCATCGAGAAAGAGGCCCTGGCTTTGTTGTTGGCTTTACAGCATTTTTCAGTGTACGTTAGTTCCAGCCCAGTGCCCACTGTCGTATTCTCCGACCACAACCCACTCGTGTTCCTGTCTCGGATGCAGAATAATAATCAACGCCTTATGCGTTGGTCCCTATTACTGCAGGACTTTGATGTTGAAATTCGCTATAAAAAGGGTCTAGAAAATATTATGGCTGATGCGTTGTCTCGTTCGTAGACTAATTCCTAAAATCAAACATGTTCTGTAGGGGGAAAATGTTTGATTTTCTTTGGGTGGGGAGGTGTTATGACTGTGGTCATTTATTTGATTGTTTATGTTGCCTGTACTGACAGTTCTCTCTCTCCTCCCCTATTTCTGCAGTAGCAATCAGCCTGTCTGTGTGTGTGTGTGTGTGCGCGATGAGCTGCAGGAGGTGTGATTTCTCAATCAACCATGTGATCGGGCTGCTGCTGCTGATTGGCTGACTGCTCAGTTTTAAACCTGACTGACGCCGGCCTCCGGCCTCTCACTCTCCCCATTCCCAACACGACAGCAGCTGGTATTCTGTGTAATTCTTGTGTGTGCTGCAGTAGCATTTTGAATGTAGAAGCGACTGCCTTTAGTTGTGTGTTCAATCTACTTTTTGACCTTTGTAATTAGAACGGCTTGTTGTAAGTTGTAAATGTTAATATTATATCAACTCAGTAGCAGCCTTAAGGTAGGAGGGAGAAGCCATTTTTTTGTTAATCCCTTTTTCTCCTGTTCATTTCAGTTAGGAGGTAGGTTAGTTCGATTGTCTTTTGTTTCTACATTTATTTACTGACAGGTAAAGTAGGGATCTGGCTTTAGTTGTTTTGTTTGTTATTTTTGGCATTGCTCCTCTCTGAAGGTTTAAAAAATAAAGCTGCTACTTTGAACTTGTGACATGGAAGTTGGCTGATCTTCTTGGGAGTGGGAAGAGCGGGGGCACTTCATCATGTGTGGCCCAGGTGCCCCTAGGCCTGGGTCATAACAGCTTATAATTCTTCATGACAGAATGGACATGTCTACTTTACCACATCCAGAAGTAGAAGCAACATACGATACAGATGATATGAAAGGCCCCCTTTGGCATCATAAATCATATGCTTATTAGCCTGGCATCACCGGAGTAATACACATATGGGAGTTAATCTGGGTATTATCAACAGACAATGCAGTAACAGAATGTGATTCATATTTGATCAGTGCTGCCTTGTTTGACAGTTTGATCTAAGTTCTGTGAGCGTGGTGCGCTGCGCTCTACAAAGTAGACTGGCTGCAATTACGCACAATTGGAGCAGAGAAATGTGTGACGTGACTTTTCAAATCTGGGCCAGTGATGCTGCTCTGTCAATCACTGTATTAAACCCGCCCCATATCAGATAAATGACTGTGACTGGGCCAGCCAGACGCATCTGCCAGAGCAAATGAAACATGAGCTTGCAGATTCGTATAGTTTCCAGGCTACTCTCACTCTGCTTGTGCTAATTTCACACCCCATTAGACCAACATAGTTCTTTTTGTTTTTTTAATTAAGCCTCTACTAATGCTCTCAATCACCAGAAAGTATCAATATATTATTACTTAATAATATATAATTAAATAAAACAAATCTGTTTCTATCTCATTTCTGATCATGTGAACATGTACGAAATTAAACATTATACACACACACACACACACAGAAAAGCACAGTTCAACCCACAGCAATCGTAGTGTAACTGACACAAAAATTTCAGTGCTGTGTTACAGAATGTATGTATCCATGCATCCTCCTAATGCCACACATATCCGCTTCATTCAATACCCCTATTATGTGAATGGATGTATTCACTTGCATAAGTGTAGTATAGTCATACTTTTAAATGTTTTGGCGGCATTTCGGTAGCTGTATCACCAACTCTGTCAATTACACTGTGCTTGACTTCACCACACCACTGACTGCATGGGTTGTAGCTTCTGTGGTAGTGGGCCAATCACACGTCTCATTAAATTAAGAATGCTTGATGACTGGGTGGGAAATTGCGAGTGAAACTATACATAAAACGATTGAATGCAGGTTTAGTTTGACTGGAAAAGTTTTGATACTACTTGGTATCGGTTTATTTCAGTAGATTTCTTAAAGGTATTGGGTACTGATATCCAGCCTGAATGTGCACACACACATGAACAGGTCTATCGAGCTGTCTCTCACCAATATAATGAACAGACAAAGAGGGGTTAGAGTTCTCATCATTATCTCTATAAAATGTCCCTTCTTACGTTTTCACTTGTCATTTTTCTGGCATCTACGGCACAGAGCTGTCTCGGAAAACGCTGATGGACAAGTCTGAACAGACAAGGTACTCCCACTGGGCGACACGAGGTGCTATATAGTGTGTCCAGATAACATAAAGACTAAACATTCAGCTCCTCTACGAAAGCCAAGTCCATCTGCTTTTGGTTATACGGGCCTTGGTGGTGACTTTATTGAATCTGAATCAGCAGTAGCAGCCATGGTATGTTGTGTTTATACGCCTTATAATCTTTTGGCAGGTTAGTGACTGTGAAACGTCTGCAGGGATCCGTTCGACTCTGGTGTTTTCCTAAATGTTAGCTGTCACTGAATCATTTCATGCTGGAACTGATGGCAGATAAAGGACACCGTAGCCACCCATGGAATCTCTCTCTCACACACACAGACTCACACACACAGAGACACACACACATACATAATGTATTTATACAGCAAGACTAGCATAATTCCAACATACCACAGGCTGAGCGAGGATGATTTACAGAGCCACACTGGATGATCCACATATGGAAGTCAAGCCATAAATATTAAATACAGTGCCATTCAATAACCACATACAGCATGCAGTTTACAAGGCCAAGGACATAGTACCAATTTCAGCACCATTAACAGTGTACAATAAAAACATGTTTACAAGTTTGGGGCTACTTTTGTCATCTTGGCAAACAAACATAAATGAACTCCCATACTGGCTAATTAATAAATGTATGTGCTTATTTAGCATTTTTCAATGTGGTAGCATGTCAGGGAAGACTGAAATATTATTTTCCACCAAAATCAGTGAGTGTATGCAGGTTTTTTAAAAGTGGGAAAACCTGTTTAAAAAGTCAGTAGACTACTTTCCCATTTCCAATAGACCAGAGCCGTGTACTTGGCTCTGCAGTAGCCGAGTATGCCTTTCTGCTTTTTTTCTGGTGCGTCACATTTGATGTCACAGACCACCCAGAAAACAGGTCAATAAACAGTAGAGAGCAGCATGAACACCAGTGAAAATGTTACAGTGGTTACTTCTTTTTCAGTTTTTTTTAATCAAGTCTTTCTGTCACACTCAGTGCTGACTTAATGTTGAATGATGTTCAAACAGTGCTTGGACAAAGATGGATGTTATTTTGTGGCAGCCTGTCATTGTATCAAACTTGAATAGGGGCTAAAATTAGCATGTGTTGCATTTCCATCGTTGCTGATCAGAACTAATACCGCTGCATTGACTGCTGCAGTCAAAATACATGATAAAAAATAAAAATACATGCAGTGAACTTTGAAAGGAAATTGAGAAAGAGAAAAGTGAGAAAGAGTGGAAGACTGATGGTAAAAATGAGGAGGAAATTTTGAAAAGTCTTTCTACAGGAGCCAGTTACAGCCTCTCCAGGCAAAAGCTCAGTTTCATACTATAACCGTAGCTATGCAGTAATGCATTATGCACGACTACATAATGTCACTGAAACTGCCTCTTTGTGACACATCAATTTTTATATCCTGCCTTAGTCTTGCCCTGATTTCCCTATAAATATCTTGATTTCTCATTGCATCCTTTTTGTCCCTGTGCTCTCCTATTATTCTTGCTTATTTTGTGCCCTCATTTCTTGCTGTAATCAAAGCACTTACTGTCTTCTTTTTCTTTATTGCTTTTGCTCTTTTCTTACTTCCCTCCTTATGTTCCTTGTATCTCTCATTGCCTATAACCACGCTGGCCCAGTGCATACAGCGTGTTTGGTGAGATAATAGGTGAATGTGGTCTCTGTTGCGTCATGCCAGACATCATAAAACCAGCACATCCTCGCTGGCAAGCAGAGCTGAGGACTATCCTCCTCAATCACCTCTAAGCCTTTTCGTGCAACACCTAAAATTAAGGATTGTAGCCACTGGAGTGGAGACAAGCCACTGTCTGTCTGGTGTAGATTAGCACATTCACACACAGACACATGAAATTACTACACGAGTAGGTGGCCCACTCACACACAGAAAGATTAGCAGTGGCAGGGGCCCTTGAGCACCTGACTGACTGCAAAAGAAGAGAGGTGAGTCTTGAAAATACCTAGCTAACACTGATGACTAAAAACCATTAAATTGGCTGCCTCAGGGTCTAAAAAAAATGAAGAGCCATCAACCTGGAGACTGTTTTTGAACTGAGTAAGCTCTGAGGGTGGATGAGAGATTAGGTGAAGGAGGAAAGAAAGGAAGGGAAATGAAAGACATGAAAGTAGATAATAACAAAGCACAAATGAGCAGAATAATGAGAGAAACTGAAGACCTGTCGTGCCATTGTGGACCACTCCTCAGTCGCTTAAATAATAACTTTAAAGCAACTGAATGCCATGACCAGCTGCTAAAGTGAAACTGTAAAATGAATTCCTCCTCACGACCTAAAACCAAACGTTAACACAAATGCGTCAAACCCAACGCCACACCACTAAAATCCAACATTACCAGATGGACTCTGTAAATCACGACCCTTCTCACCTCAACCATCAGGGCACGTCTTGTAGTCGTTACACCATCCATATCATCTTTCCTCTTGGTGAACAAGCTCACCACAGCCGTTACGACCTGTCCAGATTATTGGGCTGTAAATTCCAGCGCTTCGTCATTAACCAAAAATCATGCTCCTTGCTGGCTGTATTTATTATGCTGTTACTGTTGGCCATGAGTGGAAGGTAATACCAGGTTGTATCATACCACATGTCAGTATTGTATATGACAGATTATGTGTTTTTCCTATTACGTTCCAACCACTGCTGAATAACTGGTGGCCTGACAAGAGTGAAGAGCTGTCTTTGATGCTGCACCCAATTCAAGACTAAGTGGAATATGGATGTCCTCACTGTGTCTTTAATGTGTTTCACTTCCACAAGTGGCTGATCTATCATTTTAAGTGTCATCCAATCCAGACACAGTTGGTGGTAGCCAGGGTATGAAATTAACAAAATATTTTGGGGGCAATTTTGGTCCCCACAGTCTAAAAAATGGGGGCATTTTCAAAATGTTTGGGAGCCATCAAAAAATTGTGTTTTAACAATAAGCACATGAAAAGCAAAACCAACTAAGACAGTGTCCTCACTCTTAAGTAGAAACCACTATAAATAAAATAAATAATGGGCTACATGAAGTAATGGTTGCAAAATATCATTCAGATTTCCTATAATTCAACCAGTTTAAATGTGATGATTTAACCATTAATCTACTGATAGCAGTACTAATGTTTCACCACATTACAGTTACTTTTACTGTTAAAAAGGCCAAATTACTATAAATTCCTTAGATGCAATCCTGGAAGTAAGTTAATTTAAAATTTAACATTCATTCTATCTTAATTTTTCATTAATTTGTCATTGTGTAGACACACAGATCACCCAAGAAATGGTTAATTTATACTTATGGTACAGCAAAGCCCCCTCCCCTTCTCTGTCAGATTACTCTCACGTAATCAGTGCAATCTCGTTGATTATGTCTGGAAAATGAGTTGTAGACGCGACGGTAAATTAATTTAATGAAAATAAAATTATACTTTAATTTCAGATTGTAATACTGTTAAAAATATAAATACATATAGTTGTTTCGAAAACTTGGGGGCAATTTTGTCCCCCGGAACATGGCTTTTGGGGGCATTCTTGGCTAAATTGTGGGCCAAATGGCCCGTGGCCCTTGCTAATTTCTGACACTGGTAGTAGCACAAACGCAAGTCTCTGCAATTTCCGTCCAGCGGTACTCCATGTGGGGAACACTGGGCCCATTTTGTTCTGACTGATAATATACAGAATTAATACTGTGTGACACATTGGGTTGAATGGATCATGGATGCTGACGTGCTGACACTGACCTGTTGCACCAGTGACAGAGGAAGGTTTTCCTTCAGTGGTTCCTTTGATGGCCTGCACAGAGATCTGGTATTCTGTTCCTGGAAACAGACCTGCAGAAAGACACATTTTTAAATCTCCTTAGTTCCTGTTCCACCACATGTTTATATGTCTGACTTTTCTTCCTTTGCAAAATACTGGAGACTTTCAACTTGTCAGGCCTAAAAATCCGTCAAATGTGCTCTCTGAGAGAGAAATTCACTTTTTGTTTTACCTGATCGTCATAACTCTACTCTCTACACTGAGGCCATTATCTATGATGGGGCTTGTCAAGTACACACTGCTTCATTTTAGGAGCTCACAACACATAAACATGGGGAACCACTGCTCTATACTATTATTACATGAATGTTGTCTTCTATCATCTGTACTAAAATGTATACTGCATACTGTGATATAATGATATTTGGCATAAATAAATATATGATATTCCACTTCGTCATGCACTTGTATTACATGCTTTTATGTACAATTCTGTATTAATATGTTGATAATGTGATACAGCTCAGAAGTGTATTTACATATTATGTACTGTATGTGTGTGCATATTTACTGAATGTGTTCTGAACATATGGATGCTTCACACCCATTTTTCCCCAACAATACAGAAGATCTATACAAACAGCACAGTTTGAAGGTTGCCACCCAAGATTAGTGTCACCAATTCAGTATCTGACCAAATGTCTACCCTTCTGTTCCTGAGATATGACATTAAGTAATGTCCAGAAAGGTGTCTCATGCAGAATATTATGATGTCACAGCAAAGTTGACCTTTGACCCTTTGGATATAAAAATTCTAATCTAAGTTTATTCTTCACTCCAAGTGGACGTTTGTGTCAAATTTGAAGAAATTCCCTCAAGGTGTTCTGGAAATACACATTCACAAAAATGAGATGAATGCAAGGTCACATTGACCTTGACTTCTGACCACCTAAACCTAATCTAAATCTTATCTAAAGTTTGTTTTGAGTCCAAGTAAAAGTTTGCGCCAAATTTGAATAAATTTCCTCAAGGTGTTCTTGAGATATCGCAGTCACAAGAATGAGACGGATGCAAGGTCACACTAACCTTTGCCCCTGAACACCAGAATCTCATCAGTTTATCATTGATTCCAAGTTGAAGTTTGTGCCAGATTTAAAGAAATTATTGCATTCACAAGAATGAGACAAAGTCACGGTGACCTTGACCTTTGACTACCAAAATCTGAACAGTTCATTGTTAAGTCCAAGGGGATGTTTGTGCCAAATTTGAGGAAATTTCCAAAAGCCTTTTTGAGATATTGCGTTAAAAAGATTGGGATGGATGGACGAACATCATGAAAACAAAATGCCTCTGGCTACAGGTATTCATGGCACAAAGGCATTAAAAAACAGAAATAAAATTAACAAAAGGGCAAAATATGGGTTCCTTTCCTATGCTTTTTAGTGCACAATCAACATTATCTAACCACACAGACGCAGACAGACAAAGAACCATGCGGTAAAACTGAGTTTCTAATACACTCCTAAACAGATTGGGAAAATATTGGTTTGCCATAAGGACAAACTGCAAAGAATATAAAAGATTCAAATGTTTCTTTGTCACAATCCCACGTCAGCTCATCGCTGTGTGACCATCTGTGCAGAGAGTATAACTGAGCCTTTAGTGAGTCTTTTGAATTGGATGATATTATATTGAGAGGTAAATTATTACAAAGACAGCAAATGCACCATCTTCTTTTATTTTACGCTTAACCAGAGAGACTTTAAGATAAGGGCACAACTTTGGGACTTAAGGGTTTTTTATTTGTAATTACATCTTTTGTGCAAACTTGTTTTTTTGTCTGTTGAAACACTTACCAGCAATAGTGTGCTTAGTGCGTGCCTCTTGGCCCCTCTGTACGTTCAGCTCCTCCTCCTGTCCAGCCGGGTCAGTGTGTGTGAGCCTGAAGTGATCCACCTCAGCTGATGGGTTCTTCCAGTCCACCTGAATAGAGACTTCTGTCTGGCCAATAACTCTGATGCCATCGATGGCAGAGACATCTGGGAAGGATACAAGTGTTGGAAAGCAAGGTGGAACTGGGAGTACAGACGTGACCCTTTAAACTGGAAAGCCTGCATTAAAGCCTCCTTAATCACAAGCATCTGCCCTGCTCTCCTCCCATGTCCCTGGGCTAGACGACGGATCCCCTCCACCCTGAAATGTTACCTTCCTTTCTTGGGAGGAGGCCATACAGGAATTTCCTATTTGGCCATCAAGAGAATATCATAACCAAACATGATACTAGAAAATTAGTATTTTGCTCTATCAAAATAAATAAATCACGCCTTGTCCTACAATATACTGTGGATAATATCTTCACTTACATGTCAGGAAAACTACACACTGAAGTTTAACATATTTAACACATATTTAAAATAAATACAAGCACAGTACGACTCTATTATTATCATGTTAGGGTATATTGTGAATGGTATTGAATAATTATGTAATCATTGCTCATCTTACATGAATTAATTTCATAAATTCCTTAAATAAGAACACATAACTGTAAATAATGCATCTGTATTATTGTTTTTCTGCCATTAAAGTCAAAGACATTAAATATATACACATATTTTATACAAAAGTTAAGTGTGATAACACATAACCACTGGTTTAACCTATCTGTGAGTCAGAGATACTATACATACTGCAACATACCCACACAGAGGTATTTGCCAAAGATTAAATTGCATTAAATACATGAATGTAACTGCATAAACAGATAGGTACCATTTAGGATATTAGTATAGCCAGGAGGGAAGTCAGAATTGGCAGCATATAGTGAAAAAAGACAGAACTGTACCATCAAACAAAACAAATGGTACCAAATGAAAAGGGTTAGTATTTTTTTATAGCAGCTATTGGGTTTTTCCAGAGGAGAAAGAAAAACATTCACTTAAACCCTCTTTTGAAGTAGATCATCTTTTGAAGTCAAGAACTATGTAACCAGTCTGCCTCATGCTGTGCACTCTTCACACAACCATAAGCCAGATGATGGCGTGTTTTCCCATGCCCATATGGGGATGCCATGCTCTGTGAGGTTTTCCATGGCTAACCAGGCTAACCACACATTAGAGTCAAACTCAATCGCTCCCTCTGTCTGTCTGTCTCGCTCACGCCCACCCAATCCTGTCTAGTAATCTCTTTCTCCTCACATCTGTCTCTACCACATCTGTGAACAAGTCCGATTTCCATTAAACACATCCGCGGAACCATTTCCTTGTAATTACCTTTAAATTTAATGGTTAACAAACCAGTGCTTAATGAAACACTTAGTAATAACGGGCTTCAGCTTGTTCATTGCTCTCTTGCATCGCATTTCCGCAAAAGACATTTACGGTAGATTTAAATACAGGAAAAAAATCTTCTCATTTTTACTGCAACTGCAAGCAATTTAGCATATGTGGAACAGACTGGTCATTCATGCATAAATGTATACCTTAATCATGTGCCTGCCCACATCGTGAAGTGCTATTGTTCAGATGTTCAACTATCAAATCAATATACAAATGTCAAATTTGTCTATCCTTGTGCTGTGTTCTTGCCTCTTTCCTAAAATCTACGTACCTAATCTGCAACACCTCCTTCCTCTAAACATTTAAGAGCTTGTCGCTTAAGTGTTTTCATGCCTCATCATGCACGCACTTAGATTTGACCTCAAATGTGACTGTTTAATCCACAGAAAATCTAACTAAATCCCCCAAACCTGCAGGCCATACCTAGACTCCCTGCCGCTTGAGTCTTTAATGGGTCACATCTGCCTTTGAAACTACAACACCAACACAACACACTTAAAGGCAACATGCTGCCCCCAGCCCCGCACCACTTCACCAGTAATGGTTCTTAATCTGCATCATGCTCGTTTAGTCAAAAGAAGCACACATTTCAAAGCCTCATTTTCAGTCCTGCTCCTGCAGCCTGTGCTCACCTGTGGTTGCTTCAATCTTGTCTGCTTCGCTTTGGATTTCTTTAACGACAGCATACACCTTGACAATGTAGGTGATCCCAGGTTCCAGTCCCGTGATGAGGTAGGAGTTCTCTGTGTTGGGAATCCGGATCTAAGATACAGTGAGTTGAAACAAAGGGTAAAATATTAAAAAATATATATCGTTCCATGCTGCTTCCTTTATTTGACATTCCTACAGATTCTATCAAAGAGAAACCAAAAACCTACTTGTTCCAGGAGTCTCTCATCATCTTTGGGATTATACGTCAAAATGTAATACTCTGCTGCACGAACTGAATCCCACTCAACCAGGAGGGAGACGTCGGTCAGCTGGACCAACCGCAGACCCTGAGGGCCGAAGACTGACGGAGACAGCAAGGTAGACACAGGCAGAGCAAGACACAGAGAGAAAAGGTTTAACAGAGACACAGTAGCACATTTTAATACAATGTTCCATCTGTTTAATCAGCCCCTTGACTATTTCCCTTTGTCGTTTTCTTTATGTCCTTTATTCTTCCTTAATACACTTACTTAAAGGACCAGAAAATCTATTTCCTTTGGGCCTTTTACACTTTACTTTAAGTGTCCCTATTTATCCTGTATAATCAGTATAATAAAAGTATTAAATGGCAATAACACAGTTGCAAGCAGACAGAGGGACATTTTTAGTGTTTATGAATGTACAGTGCTCGTCAACAATGAGAATGTCTCCTCTCCTCCGGGATAAATAAAGTTCTATCTTATCTTTTTTTTTATTATCACAACTGTGTTTTACTACATTGTCTTTCATTTTTTGTTGCCAGCTTCCATCTCTGGTGTCTACAGGAGGAGTTACAACTTCTAATCATTGTAAACCATTTATATGCTTATATACTGATTATTTATGATACATTTCTGCTACTTACAATGACTGTATATGACCACAACATTTTCTGTCATAGTTAAAAACCATTTTGGGTATCTCACATGAGAGATTTTCACACTGGTTTGTGGTAGGATAGGCTCAGTAGGAAAAAGATGATTTAGCATCTCTGTGCACCTAGGTTTTAGCCACAGTGATGATAAATGTGGCATTATCTGATTGTGTGGTCAGCACTCAATCAAATTTGAGTAAATCCTTTTTTAAATAATGAATACTAATGTTAGAATATTTAAGATTTAAAAAACCACAATTACAGGGGCCTTAATGAGGAGACTATGTCAATGTTTTTGTATATTTTGTTTGTACTACATTACTGCTGAGCAATTTTACAAGTAGTTCCATTTGTTTTTTGATGTATTTCTTAACTCAAGTAATTTCATCTCAATGCAGCGGAGATACAGTAGGTTAACTCATAGACACTGAATAAATACTCTTATAGCTTCTGGTTGGATCAATATCATTATTTGGGAGAAGAAGAAGAAGAAGAGGACATAATTTGCTAATCCCTGTTCTGTTGTTAGGTACATGTTACATACACACATGCACAAACGGGAACTATACACATGCATTAAATGGGGAGATGTCAGAGTGAGGCAGCTGCCCATGGACAGGTGCCCTGAGCAGTTAGGGGTTTAGAGCCTTGCTCAAGGGAACCTCTGCGGTGCTCTGGAGCATGAACTGGTATCTCTCTAGCTACCAGTCCACACTCCATACCTGGAGGGGAACTTGAACCACCGACCCTTTGCTTCACAGCCAAGTCCCTATGGACTGAGCTACTGCCTTGAAAAAGCAGTGCAAGCTTTTCAAAAAACCTAAAAAACCACAAAATGACATTAGAACCAGGAAATCATGAACCAGAAAAAAGCAATGCAGTGAGCTTTAGCACACCTGAGATGGAAACTGGAAAATATATTACTTTTCAGTGGTTTTACAAGGCCAAAGGGCTTCATCAGAGATGATGGAAAAATTACAGCAGGGGGCGAATCAGAAGGTATATTACTACGGCGGAGTACAATAACAAAATAGCAGCCAAAAGACAGAAGACAGCAAGTCAGCAGTGTTGGGGAGGGAGGCTTTCCACAAACAAGAAGAACTTTCTGTGGGCACGATAGAGCGAACTAAATGGTAGATGGCGGTACATTTCGAGAAGCACACAAAAACGTAAGCATATTTCAAGGGGAAGAAAGTGAGATGGGTGGTGAAGGAGGCCACCATAACTTTGGCAGGGAAGGAATTCACATCAGGTTCATATGCCGTTCCACAAGGCAAAGTCAGGAAGCTTAATGTTTTTTCTCAAATGTAGCAATCCTTTTCCATCCAGTAGCAGTTAATATCCCCCTGTTGCTACTCTAGGCACGACTATCAACAATCTTTACCCTCGAATAATATCTCAGAACAGCTGGGGTGAATAAATTAACATATTAAGATGGGAAAAAGTGGAAACATATAGTGATTTGTGTCTTCTCTGAGGAAAATATGACTGAAATAACAAGTTTGGACTGCTTAAAAAGGCTGTAAATCTGCAAAGAGTGAGCACAAAGGAAATATCAGTGTTAATGTTGTTCAGGACAAATGAAATGGGAATCAAATGGTAGTTAGCTTCTATTCTTTGCTCCTCTGTGTCCTATTATTTTTCCCATGTGTTTTATAAATATTTTAAAAAAGGGAAAGATGAATCAAGTCTTTGAGACATTTCACTTACTGTACACACAGAACTTGAAGCAGTAGCCAAATACGGTTTTGAGTTGAGGACAATTCTCAAAAGGTACATTATGTTGAACATAATCTCAGACATTTTTGAGACAGTCAAAAGAGCTACGATAACAACACTACACCCACAGCATCTGCATTGTGTTAACAGAGCTCTAAAAAGGTTACTGTATTCATTTTTAAAAATCTCACCAGCATTATAGCGAGATTATCTCATTAAATGTGGCTGCTGAACTTTCCATTTTTTTTTTACTCTAATCTGATGGATAGACAAAGGTTCAGGCTATGAAAATATTATCACTGTTAAAGCATCACTGATTCTCTGAACCCTCATGCTGTCTGCCTTTGATAATGGAGATAAAAAATAATATTGAAGCTGTATCAACATTAATGGCAAGGAATGTACAGTATATCTAAAGCCGTATTTCAACAGTCATGTCATCACGCAGGGAGCAGATTGACATCCATCATCCAGGTGCTGAAATGGAAAGTAGCCACATAAAACAAAGAAATGTCTCCTCTTCTCTCGGTGCTTATTACCACAACTATTACTAACACCTAAAAACAACACTATGTATTTTTTTTCTAACCTCCCACTTTCCCTTCCTCTCTGACTTTTCCTCTGACACAGTGCCACTATTGATGTTGGACTCTATTCAACAGCACCTACACACGAAGCCGCAGATCTGTCTCTCGCTATGCTCTGCCTCTGCAGAGCAAAACACAGCTTGAAGAAACTAAATCACCATCAAGGGTTTGACATAGCTGACCTGCAACTGTGAAGACTGTGGTTCAGGACCTGAAATTGGTTGTGGAGCTTCTTTTGGTGGATCCATGCGCAGCAAACGATAAAAAAATCCCTGCTTTAAAGTATGAGCTCTGTACTCTGGGTTAAATGTAGAGGAAGAAATGCCATAGACAAGTACAGCTAGGGGTTGCCGTCTATAGAATATTATTTTAAAGCTTCTTCTGCAGGCCAAAAGACGAGCACTTTGAAAAAGCTAAATTCTGTGCCGTTCACCTGCAGCTGAATCTTCAAGATATCCTTAGAAATAACTGTCCGAGTATGAACTCAGTGTATTAAACTGTTCATGCCTGGCTGCCGCTGCTCACCTTTCTGCTCGTCTGGCCTTAAATTGCCATAAAATGCAATTTTATACCCTGCTCCTGAGGCAGTACAGTAATAGTGGTTCGGTGAGCGGTGCATTTAGCAGGAAAGGTGATGACTCTTCAGGTGGGTCAAAGCCAAATGGAGCCCCACAAGACTGATGGGTGTTCTTATATTCCTGTGGTATTACAGTATGTGACCTGATGTCATTTGTTGTCTAGAGGCGATAGCTGTCAGTGGTCATAGGGTCATCCCGCAGAAAAGAACCCATCAGCTGCTCTATCTGAAATAACTGTTGGAGAGATGCTTTGAATTCTCCAGAAGTAGGTCACTGTGGCCATCATAACTGCCATACCTTTAGGTTCAGACATATGTCAATGGATTGACCATGTATTGCAAACAGTTAGGAGTAAAATTTGGCAGAAATGATTGCTCTTAGACGGCTATCTCAAAGTCAGCTGGTTATAATCATTATAGAGCTTTGAAAAGTCAACAGAATTATGAGCCTAAAAACATAAGAAAGAGTAGGGGTGGTGGAGAAGGCAGCAGCAGTAGCGAGTGTTACTGGTACAGTAGGGTTCAAATGGTGCTTTTAATTCTGGGTTTGTCTTCCACATTGCAAACTACCTGCTCAGCTCATATACTTTATTGAACCTTTATCTCTCTGTGTTCAATTGCAAATGTTTAACGGTAAACCTAATTAGATGAAATAAGGGCTTTGACAGAATGCAAAGCACAGGTGGAAAAAATGTTATGAATGATAGCTGAATTCCATTTAGCTACTTTAGCCTCAGCGTCCTCATATAATGCATGCTAGCTGACTGTCACATTATCGTTTCTTACTGGGGCACTTCAATAGAACAGAACCACCATTAATGTTAATAGTAACACTTGTGCTCTTCCTACTGTTAAAAATCAAAATGTCTGATGTACAAAAAGTTAATGAGCCATAGATGCTGCAGCATGAATCAAACAGCTGATAGCAGATGAGCTGGTACAAGCACAAATTGATTTCTCTGAGCTCTAAGAATTTATTCAGTGAGAACCTAAGAGTTTTTTTTACTAAATGATATGAAAAAGAAATGTATATGAAGGTGAACAGGGTAAGTGTTATGTTTTTAATGGTCCCAGAGCTCCTTGTAGCATCTGTGTTTTCCATGAGATGGCAGTTAACATTAACAGCTTAATGTCAGCAGAGTTGTAGAGGTGACAAAATAAAAAGTTGAAATGTAAAATCTTAATTCTCATGAGAAACATAGATGAACCTAAATCAAGCAAAGGTCATAAAAAGTTATTACGCTGTTCCCCAGATATATAATTCACCCATAAAAAGATCAGTGGAATATGCTTGGTCAGACACCTTTCATCACACATCAGAAATGCTGCTGTTCGCTAAGATAAAAACATAACGTAGATGAATGATGTATGTCTGCAAGGATAAAAAAGACTGGAAAATATGCTGGTGTTTTTTGTTCTTTATGAATTGCTTACCAAAATTGTCAGACTGCCTGGCCATTAAAGCCAACAACAATGCAGATTTAATGTTGGTCCACTTTAAGGTCTGGTCATGCACGAACATTTCTAGTTCAACTTAAGCAAGCCCTCTGATGTGCCCTTGGAGTAAACGGAGAGCCCAAAACAGATGAAGCTAGCTTATGAGCTGTGTTAAACCTCTCACTTTTAATTAACCCATCATTTTCTGAGCCCATGCTCTCATTATGACAGAGCTAATCAGCTAGATGCCCCCATTTTCTGGGGACAGTCCCTGTTTTTGGTGGCCTGTCCCTATCTGGAGCTGTCCCCAGAAATGTCCCTGTATTCAACTGCAGGGCTGCAGACTCTCATGCATTGAGTGTGGCTCATGTAATTGACACTTTTCACATGTTGCACATTTTATTTTCACTCTTTCTCTGACTGGGAATGTTGGTAGGCTATTAGTTGCTGTAGAAGAAGCAGGCCAACTCAAAACTTTTTATTAAGTGAAACTATTAATAGGACTCGGCAAGAGTTATTAGCCTATTATCAGCACAATGTACCTAAATTTACTTTTGCTGAAGATGGAACTTTTCATTTTTATAAATGCTGCTTAATTGTTATATTTTGTGCTCAATAGGCTGCAATCCTTTCAGATTTCCTTCATTTTTTAGGCCGATTTTGTGGATTTTGAGCTGCCTGGGGCTAACAGTTAGCTAACTCACAATTAGCTAACTGAGCGTTAACTCTGCTTATCTTGTGCCTTTAATAGCATTAAATCTTTATTATTTAAAATGTTTGCACACTACACATAAAATATGTGATAACTATTAACAGAGTGGAGATATATTGCGAACATTAACTGGTGCTAGCTTATTCACTTATTGCTAGCATATCAGCCGTTAGCTCCTGTTACACGCTAACGTTAGCTAGCACAAACTAATGTTAGCTTAACTCTCAGCCTCTATCACCGCCTATTTAACCAGTTATTGTGCTTACAATGAAAACAAATTCAGAGTTTGCGGTTTTAACAATCTGAATAACTTACCTAATGAACAGTCTTCGCCATAAAAGCCTTCTTCACAGATGCACTGGCCATCCACACACTGGCCGTTACCCACGCAGTCACTGGGACACTTCTGGATGCTGCAGTCTTCGCCGGTGAAGTGCGGGAAACACACGCACTTCCCATCCACGCATTGTCCCTTGTCGTTGCAGTTGTCTGGACACAGGAGCTGGCTGCAGTCCTCCCCTGTGTAGCCCTGGTGGCACACACACTTTCCATCCACGCACCGGCCGTTGTCATTGCACTCATCTGGGCAGGAGGACACTGAGCAGTCTGGGCCTTCCCAACCTGGGTTACACAGGCAGCTGCAGGTGTCGTGCTGGTAGGTACCATAGCCACTACAGCTTGTGTCCACACCTGGAGACAGAGAAGGGGTTATTTATAGTTTTTAATTATTTACACGTATAAAGTATTTGTTTTCTTACTTGCAAATATCCTCATTTACTCTGCTCTTTTTATTTGCATACTATTTTATGTAGGTGTAGATTTCAGGGGGGACACAGGGGACACATTCCCCTCAATATTTACATGTGTGTTTGTCCCCTTCAATGAAATATTAAAGTAGTGGAGGACTTTCACTGTGACAAAATTAAACACACTTACAACATAAGTTAATGCATAAAAGGCACACAATTTAAAAAAATTGGATTTCACCAGAATGCAGGAAATTAAGTGTGGGACCCTGTGTCTTCATATGAGGACATCACATTTTGGGTTTACTTGACCTTATACTAGTCTAAACTAATAGACCTGTTGTCCTCATTTGTTGACACTTTTGTGTGCCATCGAGTGGTAGTAAGAGCACAATACACTAATCCATTAAAAACAAGATGGCAGCCATCTCTGCCAAGTCAGTCTGCAAGGTTGGACAAGGTTAAAAACCTGATCACAGTTAATGGTTGACCAATTTTAGCAACAGTAGCAAGCTAAGACACTGTTAATTAGTAAGTACTTGTTTGAGGACATTGGAATTTTATTACTGTCTCCTTTGAGGACACTGAGACTTTATTATTGTTGACAATGTTTCGTTTTTTATACTTATCAGGTCCTACTGATATCAAATATCTAGGAGAAATTAAAAATGCAAACCAAACAAAAGCTTGTGTCTCAAGAGGATGTGTTACCCCCAGTGGTGAAACTATGCCCTTGACTTTATAATAAATAAATCATAAAGAATATACTGTTTTCAGGATGTAAAATGCAGCTTCCTCCCTACTGCAAACTCCTCTCTCCACTTGTTTACCCCAAGGATATTGGGTCAAGAGTTGACTTCCCAGTTCAGCAGCTACACGATATTATTGGCTGTATTATATTGTGTTGTGGCACAGCTCACCTGCAGCCCCATGGCCTCCACAACATCCCTGAGTACACTGGGTCTTTAGGTAGTTGACCTCCTCCTCCAGCCCGTTGACCCTGTACAAGAGTGACTTGAAGCTCTCCGACTCCTCACAGTCACACTTTGGTGTCTGCAGCTTGATGTTGTGTCTGAAGATGATGTCATTCTCTCCATTTGTAGTCGTCTCTGTCTGCAGACCTACAGAGCAGGACAAAAATTCAACTGTTTCAGTCCTCACACACAATGATGCTGTAAATGTTGTACAATATTTATTGCCAGGTGAAAAATCTAAATAAGCATTACTTTTTAAGCATACTACCCGAAAAATTAAGCAGCCAAAATGATACCAAAAACTATTCACACCAAACTACATTCATCTACTACAGTAATCTTTGCAATGCACACTAAATTTGTTATATATCTTTGTGTTGAAAAACACAAAAACAGTTTTTTTCCCACTCTCACGTCATGTCTCACTCTCACTCATATCTCTTTTGTAGTTATTCTCCATTGCATTCTCTCTAGCTTTCGTCTTTTGTTTATTACCTGTTTCATCCTGGTCTGACAGGCGCTCAAGTTTACAACTGGAGCTCCCTGGGATGTCGATTTTATAGACGTGGCTGAAGGTGACTCCCTGCTCTGGGGCTGAGGGGTCTTGGTGAGTGGTGGCGAAGCTGAAGTTTGACACAGTGCAGAGTAGGACAAGCAGGCACAGGGCCTTCCACAGGAGTCTCGTGGTCATGGCTAGAGATCAAGATAAGAGCAGATATTTGTTCATTTTTGATTCTCTACACTTTCTGAGACATTCAGCTATAGAATGCAAATGATTATGTGTGTGTAAAAATACTGTTGGGACAGCATTTGTGAGCATGCAGAGCGCTGACTGTAAGGTAATCTTTAAAACTGTGACTACTCAATAGGGAGGGATTGGGCCCCTCCAAACTAAAGACTATAATAACTGCAATGTTTCCATAAAATAGTAAAAAGGACAGCAGGGTAGTTTGTGGTTTGTGCATCAGTTATTGTATAGAATAGCAAACAAAAACACAAATGTAATTACTTTTGTCACAAAACTGTGGTAGGAGGTAAGCAAAGCTTGGCAAGAAAACCCTGCTCACCTCATAAGCATATTTAAATAAATTACCTTACACAACAGAAACATCAATAGGATCAAAACTAAGCTCCTCACAGCTGGCTGCAATTCAACTCCAAGATTGTCAGAGTGGTATGAGATAATTCATCGTATGAAAGTGAAATGTATATTCCATCAGTGGTGCCAGGGTTAGGGTTAGCCCATGCTCATGGCCCCAGATACAATTGCTGTAGAGATTGGATCTTTGGCATTAACTATGTGTAACGGGCTACCGAATCTGTAGATGTTTGTCGACACGGCTGACTGGACCTGAGTCTCGGGGTTAAAAGAGGGTCACGTTTGTACTTTCCAGTCACTGTTTAATAGAGTGCTGAGGACAGACAGACAATAAGTTACATTACAGTCAGTGGGGCACGCTGCTGTATATTTAATCTCAGGAAACCTGAACTACTGTGGTGTGTGTGTGTGTGCGTGTGTGTGTTGTGCCCTCATTCCACAGTATGGCAGCAGAAACCGAGCAGTCATCACTTTGCCAGAGATCCTTTTGCTCTAAACCATAAATTGTGCTCAGTCAGGCGTTTGAAAACTTCTGAAACTTGTCCTTGGTGATGATGTCATTGTGTTTAATGACAGTGATGTCATGTGAACTTAAAACCTCGTAACAGCAAGCGGCTTGCCCGGGAAGCAAAATTACATGCTTTCAAAAATAGCAGGGCTGTTTTAACCTTCAGTCTTTTTTGGACTTTGGTCTGAATTTAACATTCTGGTGTAAAAGTTTGAATTGCGGCAGAAGAAACTTCTGATCTGTGCTGAGCTTGTGTGGTCTATGGAAACACATACCCTCTAATAGAGTGACTGAAAAGAAAGCTCAGTAATAAAATGTTGCGGGCCCTGCTGTGATGCTCGACAGCTGGAAAACTGCACAGCAATATACAGTAGCATACATGCTTAAATAAATATATTGGATTTGTTTGAAATCGTACAGGGTCATTCGGTGGAATATGCATGCTCTGCAAAACCCCAAAGTTGTTACAGTCCTGCACACACTGTATATAACCATAGAAGACAGACAGAAAAGACAGGCAGGAAAATGGTATCCCCTACTTCTGCAAGATATGGTCTTATTCAGTGTAAACTGGTGCACCGTACCTGCTACGCAAAGGCCCAGTTGTCAGAGCTATGATGGTGTTTCACCTGCCTTTGATGTCACATGTCTACATAATTATTGGACAGATTTTTTCATACCCTATCAGAGATGACTGGAAAAGTACAGCCTCAGGCTCTCAGTGCATTGTCTGAGGTCTTATAAGCTGTTTTGAGGTTAGGCAATATGTCAGGTGTTACTTTTTATAATGTCTATGTACAAAGACAATATACACTTACCGGCCACTTTATTAGGTACACCTGTTCAACTGCTTGTTAACGCAAAGAGCTAATCAGCCAATCACATGGCAGCAACTCAATGCATTTAGGCATGTAACATGGTAAAGACGACCTGCTGAAGTTCAAACCGAGCATCAGAGTGGGGAAGAAAGGTAATTTAAGTGACTTTGAACGTGGCATGGTTTAAACTGCTGATCTACTGGGATTTTCACACACAACCATCTCTAGGGTTTACAGAGGATGGTCCCAAAAAGAGAAAATA
Source organism: Epinephelus awoara (assembly GCA_035609425.1). Taxonomy (NCBI): domain Eukaryota; kingdom Metazoa; phylum Chordata; class Actinopteri; order Perciformes; family Serranidae; genus Epinephelus; species Epinephelus awoara. Next base: position 9,146,844 of record CM069306.1, read on the forward strand.
CCCAGTGAGTGGCAGTTCGGGTGAAAATGCCTTGCTGATGCCAGAGGTCAGAGGAGACCTTCTCTGAATGAACAACACATTGAAACTTGAAGCAGATGGGCTACAGCAGCAGAAGACCACACCAGGTGCCACTCCTGTCAGCTAACAACAGGAAACTGAGGCTACAGTTCACACAGACTCACCAAAACTGGACAATAGAAGATTGGAAAAACGTTGCCTGGTCTGATGAGTCTGGATCTGTGCTGTGACATTCAGATGGTAGGGTCAGAATTTGGTGTAAACAACATGAAAGCATGGATCCATCCTGCCTTGTATCAACGGTTCAGGCTGCTGCTGGTGGTGTAATGGTGTGGGGGAGATTTTCTTGGCACACTTTGGGCCCCTTAGTACCAACTGAGCATGGTTTAAACACCACAGCCTACCTGAGTATTGTTGCTGACCGTGTCCATCCCTTTATGACCACAGTGTACCCATCTTCTGATGGCTACTTCCAGCAGGATAACACACCATGTCACAAAACTCACATCATCTCAAACTGGTTTCTTGACATGACAATGAGTTCACTGTACTCTAATGGCCTCCACAGTCACCAGATCTCAGTCCAATAGAGCACCTTTGGGATGTGGTGGAACGGGGGATTCACATCATGGATGTGCAGCCGACAAATCTCATCATGTCAATATGGACCAAAATCTCTGAGGAATGTTTCCAGCACCTTGTGAATCTATGCCACAAAGAATTAAGGCAGTTCTGCAGGTAAACGGGGGTCCAACCTGGTACTAGCAAGATGTACCTAATAAAGTGGCTGGTGAGGACAAAACCCAATAAACATAGTTTCTAAAAAAATAATAGGAAAATGTTATATATGTTAAATAAAAAATAGTACTTTTGTAATTTTGTAAATTTATACTGATTTTTGCTAACAAGATGCAACTTTGAGGAGTTTAAATCGACATTTGCTTGTCGAGCATCAAAGACTAAAACAGATGGAAAAGAAGAAAATGTGCAGAGAGAGAGACACAGATCCTAAAAATCCCCACTGGACACTGTGCGAGCATTCGCCAGAACATTAAAATGTCAACAAGTGGGTCTAAAACCTGCCAGTCCTCCAGTGATACCATTATCAGATTAACAGAGATTCAGAGTAAGTGACATTACCTGATCTTTTGAGTATGCAAAGATTTTTTCTCAATTGCCAAGATGGAAATCTACTTCAATTACTCAATTTGATACAATTTGTGTTCAGTAAAATAAACCTTGTCCTCCCTCTGATGATTTACACAGGTTGTAACTCAAGAAGTTCAGTGATTTAAAAGTCTCCAGCCCTTTAAATAGACGTGTAATTACCATGACCTGTTTCTAACTTGTCCAAACTCAATATAGCTGACCCTGTTTGGTTATTTTAGCTGTCTGTTTGATGCTGCTGGTCAAAAGCTTGAGGTCGGAGACTGGTGCCTGTGCGAGAAATCCAAACTATGACATCACTGGGAAATTGCTTTTTTGACCCTATGTGGTAGCCAAAACTTTATTGGGTGCTTAATCAGCGGCCAAGTCTTTGGAGGGCAAACCAGAGAGGAGGTAAAATAGACATCAAGAGAAGGAGATGGAGAGAGACAAACGGAAAGTAAGGGAAATAGAGATGAAAGAAAGATTAAGTGAGTGTGAGAGAGCGAATAGGTGAAGGGAGGAAGTGATGGAGAGAGTGTGTTTGAGTCAGTGACAGTTTAGCAGTTAGCCGCATTATAGACCATACACTATAGCCATGTGGAATGGCACTGAGCGCTGGCGCACAGAGACGCTTAACAAGCATGTTTATAGCTCTCTGTCAAGGTTTTTATTTGATGCTTGCCATTTTCAGGCCCTTTTCTTATTTCTCTTGGAGGAGATAGCACTGTGACCTTCCAAGCATAGCAGAGGGCCACGACTTAGCACTGAGAATGTTCCCGTATAGGAAAGAGAGGCAGATGGAAGGATTAATGGAGAGAGGAAATGGGGAATAGAGAGGGAAGTGGTGCAGTCACATTTGAGAGTTACAACCAGAGAGATGGATTGATGGATATATGATTGGGTGGAAGAAGGTTGGATGGATATATAAATCAGTGAATGGGTAGAAAGAGGGAGGCTAATTGAATGGATTCATATATGGATGCATAAATGAATGGATTAATGAATGAAAATATTGATGAATGTTTATAAGATGGATGAATGAATAGTTGAATGGTAGAATGAGTACAGTATACGGATAGATAGGGATGGATGCATTACAGGAGGGATGATAGATAGAATGAGGTATATCCTCTGGTATAGCATGCATTGTGTAGGCTACTTAATATTAAAGGAATACCTCACCCCCGTAAATGACCATTTTGATATCAGTTCCTCATCTCATGTCATGTTGAATTCATGAGGGAAACATATTTTTCGTATGCATCAAGGTAACGTAGAATCCAAAAATAGAGACAATGCTTGATGAATTTGAATAAAACGGGTCCACATTTAACAACAGCAAAACTAAATCCATTTACAAACTCTCACACAACTCATGCAGTTAAATTAAAGTATAAATAAGACTTGGATTATATTGTAAGAGTTCTGTGAGAGTTTGTAAATGAATGTTTTGATAGAGTTTTGCTGTTTTTTTAACACTGAAAAGACTTTTCTCTGTTTTTGGATTCTTTGTTCACCAGAGGCATGCGAAAAACCCCCAACACATTTCTTCAATAAATTCAACACAAACACATGATGAGTAATTGATATACAAATGGTCATCTGGGAGGCAAAGTATTCCTTTAAAGTTAGAAGTTAAAGTCCCACTGATTGAAATTTGTTCTCCACATTTGACCCATCCCCTGAGGGAGTGGTGAGCAGCAGCGGTGCCGCGCTCGGGAATCATGTTGTGATCTAACCCCCCAATTCCAACCCCTGATGCTGAGTGCCAAGCAGGGAGGCAATGGGTCCAATTTTTATAGTCTTTGGTATGACTGAGCTGGTAAAGGATAACTGCAGCAGATGCTAGTGGGACTGTGAAATGACAGTAAAGATTAGGCACCACTGAATGATATACTGGATGTATAGAGCATTAATTGGATGTTGTGACACATAGCAAAGGTTTTTTACTCATTATTGTGAAAACAGAAGCCATTCACTGGATATTCTCCAGTGGACCGCTAACACAAAGATGCTGAGCTCAGGTTTGGCGTCCATCACATTCATGATGTAAAAGCAGTTCACTGTCATTAGTCACATTGAATCAACATGCATAAGCAGGATAAAGCGGGAAAACAGAATCACTTCAGTCCAGCGGACGCTCTCACTTCGGCACATGGCCCGACCAGATAGCATTTCAACCTGGCGTCCAAACCCTTCTCAAGTAAAATTCAACATGTCCATAAACACAGTTAAAAATTCCTTCCTGACAATAACTTCTCTATGTCAAAGCAGAGCTATGTCAATGGGCCTGTAAAATGCTAGTTGACTACCTGGGATGTGTGTTCACTCTTTTATATGGGAGAAAGAAGTGCGTGGGACTCTGCCCATGTGTGTACAGTATGTGTGTGAAACTTGTCATTTATAGCTTACGGAGGCGAGGGGCGATTACCTCCACATGTAGCAACAGCAATTTAATGACCTAGAGACAATACTGTCTGTCAACACACAGACAGCTTTCACTGAAGGCTTCCTGACAAGCTGTAGAAATGTTTGTCTGTGTTTCTAAAAATCTCTGTATTCTCTCAGAGCTTTGACAACAGTGAATGCGCTTAACATTGGGTTAAAATAAACAGAGACAGGGAGGGGAAGACCGCAAGTGAAAGAAAGACAAACAGCTGTAGAAAAAAAACTTGTATTGGGAATACAGATACACACACACAGATAGGAAGGAGAAGAAGAAGAAGACTTGGTCAGTCTGTGCACATTTGCCCTATCCTCTCTAGAGAGCCATTAGGCCTCAGACAGAAAGCAGACTGTTTCGCCAGGTTTCAGCTCAAGAAAAGTCTCATTGGACCAAACCAACAAGACTGAGGATGAGAAGAAGGGAGGGTTTAAAAAGTGGAGCTGCGAGGTCGAGCCTTTATATGCGGTTGCAAACGTGTGGACGTTCCCTTCCCCTTCCTCTTTCCCTTACTTTGCAGCAGCTTGCAGACAGAACGGGGGAAACTAAAAAGAATAAAACGAAGCTGAAAGCAATTATCGTCTGAGAGCCGGGCTCATATCTTCACAGTTCTGTCTGCCTCCCGCTGCCTTACAGACCACAAGTAGCCCTCGATAAGGCCCTCGCTTCATCACGACCAGAGGCTCCATTCCCCTTAGTGGGGCTGTCAGATGAAAACCTAACCAACTGAAAAGAAAGAAAAATAACACAACCCGAGCATTAATAAAGCCTTAGTTCTAGACAGAGATAAGTTTTTGAAATAATAAAAATGTGTTTGGAGTAGCTTTTACGTGCCCAGGGGCCATTTTCAATCAGTGAAAGTAAATGAAAAAACTTAACTTGTGAGGTTTCCATGAAAGCAGTTATGTTATGCAATCTGAACACTTTTTTATGAGCCACCCACTCAGGGTATGTGTGTCTCGCTTTCTTTCTTTCTTTCTTTCGCTCTCCCTCTACTTCTCTCTCTGCCTCCTCTCTCTATCATTTTGCATGGCTGAGGGCCCACATCTGTAGCTCATTTTGCGAGGGCTTCTGTGTATTCCCCGAGCCAGCACAGTAGCATTAAAGGTAAATCTACTAGATCGACAGCCCTGTGAGAACATCCATCACCCCAGCACACAGTTATTATAAATATTTATGTTATTATCATGGAGGAAAATTAGTGTTGGCAGCATTGTTGACAGACAATAAAAGATTATCTACAATAGAATGTGGTACTAGATATACAAATCGTAAATTGTAACAGAAGATCATTTTTGCAGGAATTAAAGGCCGTCGCAGCTGTTCCAAAGGGAGAATGACTTTTTTGATAAGTGCATTTTTTTAAAGTTTAAAGTAGCTTAAAATTGATCCGAATTTCAAACTAACTTTTCTAAATACTCTTTGTATTTTCTGTATTACAATACATGACGTATTCAGCAATACACTATGAAAAAAATAAGTGAATGAAGAAGTATTCACATCATTCACTAAGTAAAAGTAGCTTTACCACACTAAAATACTCCATTACAAGCATTCCTGCATTCAAAATGTTGAGTAAAAGTACTCTATATGCAGAATAGCACCTGTCAGTGTAATACTATTTATTACTGGATGATTTATAAGGGTGTTTATCACTAATGCATTAACAGGTGTTGCTTTAACAGGTTGAGCAAACTGTTTGATACTGTTGGGTGATGTTTGTAAGTAAAGTATTAAAAAAAAAATATGTTTAAAAAAATAGATGTTTAAAATAGAATAAAATAAAAATGCTAAAGTAAATACACTACAAAGTTATACTTAAGCACAGTAATTGAGTAAAAACTTAAGTTACTTTCCACCACTTAACTATATAAAGCTCTTTCAATGGATTTTGTGAATGCAGAATAAAAGTAAACATTTTAATGCTCACATAACCTCATTTAGCATCTCATCCCCATCACACGTCAATATTTATCGCTGACCAAGATTTCCACAACGAAACAACGAAGACAAAGTGATGCCATGCACACCCAAACTAACATAAGACCACCTTTAGTCCCGAGACACATCATAAATTCCAGGTGTCAAGTTAAACTTAACACTGTCATGTAACTGACGGCAGGGTCAAGGTGAGAGGCTGCAGATGTGGACTGTGTCACTCAAGCCCTACCATCCATCTGGTGATAGCCTGGCAGATAGGCTGAGGTGAGACAGGGATAACAAGAAAAGAGGAAGGAAAGACGGCTAAGAACATTTAGATGGATTGAGAGAAAGGAAAGCGGAGAAATAGCCTATTTCTGGTGTGAAGCAGGTTGATAGAGAGAAAGAGTACCAGAGGACAAGCAAACACATACTTCGTCAACAGACCTATAATTAACAAAGTTGTTTTTCTCTTGATTGTCATAAAAATGCTTTCACTTACTTTTTTTTTTTACTAAATAATTAGAAATGTCATAAAATAAATTACTTTAATCTAACATTGAACTAAACAAAACCTACCTAACAAAACATCTAAAGAAATGTCACACAGGGTAATTGGACTAATAATGGCGAGTAAACTAAATCATTTAATAAAAACAGGCAGATTGAGGACAGTACAAATGAAGTGCCATTTTTAAATCACTGAGAATGACAAAATGAAAATGTAGCCTTACCCTTGAGGGTTTTCTTTAACTTTCTCCTCCTCTACTCTCTTTCTTTCTCTTTCTCTCTGAAGGACTGAGCGTCAGCAAGTTTCTCCCTCTGCCACCTGTTGATTCAAAGACCACTGCCAGTGACTTTTGCTCTCTCCCTCCCTCTTCAATTGCTAAAATCTCTCCCAAATGCCTATAGGCCAATGGGCAGTTAGCTTGGGAGTGTCTCCTCTCCTCCTCTCCTCAAGTGATTGAATGAAAAGGGAGAGGGAGAGGAGGAGGAGAAAGATAATGAGCAGCATTTACTACTCTTTTCTTCTGAGCTAATCATGCCTCTTACCTTGCCTCTTCATCGTTTAAACACTTTTGTCAGAACTTTTAATAATAATAATAATAACAGTAATTTTCCCCCTGTCTGCATGTGTTTGGTTACTGCAGCAGAGGATGTTGAATTTAATCTCTTTAGCAGAAGGAGCAGGGTCTTAAACACAGTAACAGGATAAAGGTTGGATTCAAGGGGGCAAGATTGGCGCCAAGAAAAATGTAGTCGGCTTAGGATAGAGGGAACCACTGCTGAGAGGTTAGGTTTGAAAAAATACATTTTTAAAAGTCTACACAAGAAAGCCCTTATAAGAAAGGGCAAATTATGAATCAAATAACACGCTCACAGCGGTGGCATACAGATCTTATTAGAGTCGGAGACAAAAAAAGAGCTCTGTTTCCTGGAATCAAACCTTCTGGGGGTGTGGGGTTTTGAAAATGGTGATAAGAATCACAAGAGTCTTGGATAATTTGTTGTTGGTTGGATGATTGGCAGCGATACACCATAAAGTCTTGATATGATTTGACACTTGCGCACTATTCCCTCCAAAATGTCCCTCAGGTTATTCCTGTAAGAACAAGCCACTGCGAAGAGTGCTGTGAGGACACGTAACAGGCTAAGTCCTTGAAGCCGACAGAAATACCACAAGCATTTTGATCAAAAATGTACCCCCCCAGACCGCCATGGCCGCTCTGAAGCATGCAAAGGTTTGGTTTCTGTTGTACAAGGATAGACCATGCAGGCTGCTAAGTGCACGCGAGGACAGAACACACACATCAGCATCTACCACCATGAACATCACCGAAGACCCAGGTGTCAAGGTTGGCAATATTTTACGCTGACAGCAGCTGTTTGTCTCCTAAATATATAAGTCAGGTTTCGGATTTCTGCGGGAACCCAGACGATGGTGGAATTGTTGAAGTGAAACTGGAGCTGAAGCTGAGGGGCCAGGTGTGGTTGTTTGTACAGAACAAATGTTGCTTGAACTTTTAATCTTTGACATGTTGGACAATAAGTTGTTGTTCCATCTGTCTTTTTACCCAGTATATGATTAGATGTTTGGCATCATCGCACTCGGCACACAAGGACACAACTAGCAAAACATGAAAACCAAGACTGAGATGTATTAGTGAACCACAGCAGCTGAAGGCAGCGGTGCCCCCACATATTCTTTATAGGGGCTGCCAAATTGGGCAATCGAATACTGTGGGGTGACAAACCAAAACCAAAAGCCATAATTGAGTTTCAGGGATTCTATTATGGTGTCGTAGTACGTAGGCAAGTTAAAAACTACGTCAATATGAGAGTTAAAGGATCTCTATAAACAGATATTTGCAAATGTATGCAGAATCTGTAGAGGTGTTCTGGTTTCCATTTGTAGTCTGTTTGTAGTCCGAGTAGTATTGGGACAGCAAGTAAACAGTCCGTGTGGATAGGCAAGTCGCACTGACTGAAACGCAAACTCAGAACCCATCTGATGGCAAGTTCACTTTTTATAAGCTTTTTAAAAATGTATCTGCATTCATATGGAACTATGATTTATTGTAGAGATTAGCCAAAATGACCAACACAAGAAAAAGGAAAGTTGCTGGCTATACGGGATCAGCCTGACATATCGGCCCTCGCCCCCAGAGGCTTTATCATTATTAGACGATAGCTGATGGGTTCCAATATTGCAAAATCACATACTGATAGCTTCTTATTCTACAATTAATGCTAGTAATTACCTGATGTGCATAGACTATAATAAGCTTACAGTTAACATCTTGAGTTCCACAAAAGTTGTTCTTCAAAAGGCTAGTTGTCCTTTTCCTTAAAAAGACATACATACAACTTTGTAGATGTACAATGCACAATTTTCCTAAAAAACAAAAACAATCATCAGCCATTGCCTATGACCCACTGGAAGTGTGTGGCAGTGTCTTTATCTACAAAAATTCTGCCTGTATTTTCTTATTTTCTTCTTATTTTCTGTGGGACATTTATGAGTGTGTACCCACACAGTGCAGGTAGCGACCTGGTGCCCGGTCATAACCTTTAGCTCTGTTTTGCTCTCTAGTGACTCATGGGGGAAGTATTTGCCTTAGCAGTGATGCTTCACTATGTTGACAAGCTATTTAGCTAACTTTGTATGCCCTTAAGTGCTGGGCAGATACTGTGTAGTGAGTTAATCAGAGCTTTTTTGTCACACAGCTTTAACCTGAAATAACGCCTCTAAGAGGTGTTAGACTGAAACGAAATAAAATGTCAGCAGTAAAAACGAAACATAGTGAACTAAACGCCGTCCCTTAATCTGAGGGGGAACTCCACAGTTGCGGGAAATTTTCTCAGCATTTGTGTTTATTGAGGAAGCAGTGGGGATGAAGGTAAATCATGGATGGATTTTGTGTTTATTACAGCATGTTTGCCAGTTTTTAGAAAAATAAAAGAACAAAAAGAACAAGGATTATGTTGTTAGCACAGAGAGGCAACATAATTCTTAAAAGATAATATCTGTGGTTCTGCTACAGTGTCTGCAGTGTTTTTAGGAGCAAACTGCTCCTTGGATCGAGGACAGAGATGAATGAATCACCGGATGCTCCATAATGACACAGTCATTATCAGGGTTTACACTTCCTCTGAAAGTTAAGATGTAACCTTGGAACATCAGTGCATGTAATGCTTGGCCTCAGATTTGGTGCTGCAGCGGAGCTTTCTCCCCATTTTACTAATTTCCATGATCAGAGAGCTATGAAACTAGGACACTTTCAATTAGGCTATGCAGAGAGAATAAGGACTACAAAGATTAATTAAGTTGCTTTGAATTTTTATTTCATCGTGTTGAAAGATTCTTTTTAACATGAACAAAGGTCCTCAGTCTTTATCATCAAAAAGAGGAATGGATGTATTAATTAACTTTGACAGAGTAGAGGGTGAAATCACCTGGCATCAGATTTTTATGGAAGAAAGAGAAGAAGAAAGGAAGACTGGTATCCCATTAACAGATAAACTCAAAAGCCGAAAAAAAAAAAAAAATCCCCTCACCATATTGTTTATACACGAGAAATCATTGACTGAAGAGTACTGTTGTATGGCTTTGCATTAAAGAACTGCTTCCATGTTGGTCTGACATCCATAGACCTCCCACAGAGACTTTAAATAGGAGTCACGTAGTACATTAACAGCAGTATACAGCATTTCTCATAAATTCCTGTACATAAAACTACTACAACATAAATGCAACTACATGAAACAGCAGGACGTATACTGCTAGCCAGCATGTGTGGTATGTGCGCATGTTGGTATCAGGGTTGGCATGTCTATTTGCTTGTGTCCTTCATGTCTGTGTGTGAGAGTACAGATGTGAGCAGACTGTTGGTTGCTTATCTGAGATCAGCTTCAAATGGGTGGACTCAATTACCGACTCTGGGATCTGGATGTGGACAGGCAAACTGGTTCCCAACCAGGACAGTGGAATGCAGTAACACACACTGACCAATCACTCAAATACCAAAGTTGTCAGCGTGTTTGTCACAAATGTCAACAGGCATTAAGTTTCTATTTCAGCTGACAACTCGTCCACAAGTGCTTTTAGTAATTTTGGGAACATTCGGTACATCAGAAGATGTTTTGCTTTGGCCCTTTGTGGTTGGGTTGAAAATATCAACCAATCACAACCTTGAGAAACATTATTTCTTCAATCCTTCCTGTGAAAAACTAGAACCACAGTCAGATGCTGTAGTTTAGGAGTTGCTTTGCATTAGATTGTAAAAATGAGAATGTAATAGCGTGTCATTTATGCTTTATCGATCCATCTCCTCATGTCTTAAACCATCTTTCTATCCATTCATCTCTCCTTTCTATTTCAAACTAAAGAAATGTGTTCATCATTCCTAACAAAACAAGGGAAATCCTCAGCTCCAGTCATATAAAGGATACGCAGAATGTAAGATCGCCACATTGAACATCATTCATGCATTCGTCTGCTGCTGTGACATGCTGGTTGGGAAGTGATGACATTTACAGCACTTCATGGGACAATGAGAAAATATCTCATGCACGTCACAATACTTTCAGGGAAACATGACTGTTTTCCATTGTAAGTGCTTGTTTTTAGCTCATGTCGGGAAACGTACCCCACATTAGCAACAGATGTAATGGAGCTCCCGCAGAAATCGCAGCAGGGAGAATTTTATTGATGTTTCCTTTAATGTGATGCGTGTCTGTACTTTGTTTCCTTTCCCTGAACTCTTATTAGAAGTGCTCACACACCTTCAGTTCCCCTTCAAGTTATTCTTGCTCTTTTACTGCCAGACTAGGAGTTGATATCAAAATTAAAACCATGACAAGTAAAAAGGTCAACCCACTTGCTGAACATCTGGTCTACTCCAATTGATTTGGCCTGTATGCAATAAGAAAGTGCTTGTTTCAACCATCTCCATCTGTCAGTTTATTTTACTGTCTTTTGCTGCCCTAGAGTAATACTAGGCAGATTTTTTGGGTAACTGTTGCAAGGAGTAGAGCCAGTGCTCTTTTGCATTGAAAGGGGTCAATTGAGGTGGTTTGGGTATCTGATCAGGATGCCTCCTGGATGCCTCCTATTAGAGGTGTTCTGGGCACATCCAACTGGTGGGAGGCCCTGGGGCAGACCCAGAACACGCTGGAGGGAATGCATATCTTGTCTGGCCTGGGAATGCCTCGGGGTCCCCCAGTAGTCGCTGGAAAGTGTTGCTGGGGAGAAGGACGTCTAGAATGCTTTGCTCGGCCTGCTGCCAGCTTCAGATAACCATTTGAAAATGGATGGAAATGGATGAATGTTTGTAGCAAGTATCATCAATGAAAGTGAAAGTGAAAGCCAACCCCAGATTAACGTGTCCTCGTACAACAGTTTGCAAGATATCTTAAGAATTAGCACCTCATGAATGGTGTTATAAGTTATGTACTTAACATTAAGTTGAAGTTACTAAACACAAAGTTACATTGGTTAGGTTTATGTAAGTGAAGTTATGTAGGTTAGGTTTAGGAAAGACGTATAGAAAGGCATTGTTACATTACGTATTTAACATAAAGTTATATACGTAATGTAAAATTAGGAAAAGTAACATGGCGCCATCGTACCTTAAAATAACTATGCTATATTTGTGTTTTTTTCTGCACTGTGTCCTCAATTTTTAAAGCTTCCACTCAAATGCATGCTGCTTAAGGTCTGGCATCATGTTGCCAAAATCCTGAATGGTATACCTTTAAAGCAAAATTGATCGGCTTCCTTCACCCTATGATGCTTTCCCCTAAGTTTTAAACACCTTGACTATGCATCAGTAGCCTCTCTTACTCTGTGTGAATGATAAGACTGCCTTGCTTTTTTGTTATGCATTTGCTGTCACATGCTGGATGGAAAGAATGTCCAAATAAATTAACACTTCCAGAAAGAAAACTTGCCAGAATAAATACTGACAGATTTACAATGCAAGAAAATGTCTAGAAATGACTGGTGGGGCTGTACAATAACAACAACCTTAAGTGTGATAAATCCCCTTGTTTCATGTGTCCCCTTGATGACAGTGAAAAATATTGGCCCAGACAATACTTCATCTACTTTTCAATTAGGCTGGGATCTGGTTAGTTGGCTTGGTCATGGCATGTGGTTTACATTTTTTTCCTCATGCTCTTTAAACATTGAGGCCAAATACAAGCTTCAAAAACAAAAGAGATCGCCATTATCAGGATAGAAAGTTTTTGTTGTAAGTGGAAGAATGACCCTCATCATGGTTTTGTATTTATGGGGTGCTCAGTGACCTCACCAAAACCCCTCAGTGGCCCGTAAACTGCAGTTAGCTAATCATAGATGCTGTCTCCGGGCATTGCTGCCAGCTGGTTGCTAAGCTACAGTTTAGGAAGCATCCTGTAAAGCTTAGTCAAGACATTGTGGTGGGACAACAATAGTTACAGTGTTGCTCATTTAAGCTGAAATGCATTGTTAAAATCCTCATCGCGCCACATTCTTTCCTATGAGACTACAAGAGAATGGACAACATCAGTAGTTAATTTAAAATTAAAAGCTTCACTTTAATTGTACAACCTCGTGAGAAAAGGCCAAAGCTATTTTCAAATTATTTCCATAGGTTCTTGGTTATTTTGTTGTGCAGAAGTATACAATTTTACAGTGCATTCCTGTCTCTTACTCACATGGCTTTCATCAAAGATTCATTATAATGAGCACTAATAACGCAAAGTCAACAAAGTTATGTCAGAATATATCAGTGTTTGTAAGATATGAGCATCGCTGACATACCTCGATCTTCCCTCTTGACACAGTCTTTTCAGCAGGTTTTGGATTTGAGTTTGAATGCTTCCTAAATAGAGGAAGTAATTTATTGTCCCCTCCTCTGCGTCTGCTGCAGCTCTTTGCTATCGTCTTGCTTTTCCTGCCTGCTAAGATAAATAGCAGCTCTCCTGATGCTCATATATTTCTAGTTAGAACAGCCATATGTGAAGACCTGCACGCAGTGCTTACAAAAGGAATTTAAGCTGCCTAATGTCCTGCCACAATCAACAAGGTACCTGAGACATTATGATTATGCTAAAGGTGTCATTAACTGAGCTAGCAAATGCGGTTTTTATTACCATGTGTTTTTTGTAACAAATGTTTGTTATCTATACAAACTTTACCTTAAAGCAGGGGCCTTCAACGTTTGTCAGGCCAAGGACTCCTTAGCTGAAATTAAGGAGAGACAGAAAAATGAAGTTAAGATAATATTTATTACAGAATATGAGTGTACAGCTTAACAGAAGTTTTTGGCGCTGGGACGACTCAAGCTTCATTAACTTGCTATTTAGAAATAGAGATATTGGGTTGGAGAAAAGAAGTGTTGGCATACTACATGTTTTGATATTTCTGGATGTGGTATCAGTCTCAGGATTTCCTCAACATTTTGGAAAAAATGCATTTACTTTTGTGCTTAGATGAGATGATCCATACCACTATCATGTCTGAATGGTAATTATGAGGCTACATGCAGCAGCCTGTTGGCCTATCTTAACATAAAGACTGGAAACAGTGGAAAGCAGCTTGCCTTGCTCTGTCCCAGTATCTCTAAAGCTCACCAATTAACATTTTGTATATTGTATGAATTGTAAATAGTATAGATTGTTGGTTTATTCATTCAAAAACTGTAGCATAAAGTTGATAACTTGTGGTTTTACAAGGGATCATATGCTGGACTATTTCTTGGTTTGGAGCAGTACCTTTGTGTTGTTGCCATGAGGTTGGTGGCCCACTGTCTCCAGTCTTTATGCTAAGCTAAGCTAATCATCGCCTGGCTATAGCTTTATATTTCACAGGCAGATATGAGAGTAGTATTAGTCTTCTCATCTTAAGTGAATTTCCTGAAATGTCAAATTACTATTTTTTAATTACAATCAAAGGTTGGCACGCATCGTGGAGACACTTAAGGCTGCTACATTGTTTGAATAATCAACCTGGTCTCGCTCCGAAGGTGTCGAAATGTGGTGCTTGGGCAGCGACTTGTGGCATCAGACGCTGATGAAAAAAGCTGTCCTTCGACGTTGGCATGATACGCGGCCAGTCACCGTTATAGTTGAATGGCACTCAGCGGCAACAGGGGGAATTGTGGCAGGACAAGAACAAAACCTAAGGCGGCGAAAGTCCAAGTAGGGTAGGCAGGACAGGTGGTGGATGGGTCCAACAAACATTGACTTTCACCTGAAAGAGTGTTGTTTACGTCCCGTTAGATTCTAAAGCCAAACCCTGTTGTTTTTTCCTAAACCTAACCACATGCTGTTGTTGTGTACAAAGAGACTGTATGTAAACATTAAATTTCCTCTGAAAGACAAGGCATGTAACAGGCAGAACTTGACACGGCATCCCAGAACTTCAACAACCAACGTACCCAGGGTACTTTTCACGTCGTATCTGGAAGTGGAAGGTCCATGACCAAACATTGATATGTGATGAGGTCGGAGTGCAAATGTGTTGGATTAATTTGCACGTTAATTTATTTTTTAGAGCTGTTGTTTTTGTCATTAGTAATTTCACACAGGACACCGATATTAAACGATGAAAAAGTGATATTATCTTTAATGAAGATTATAAAACTACAACACAGAGGCTCCAAAGTCTGAGGCAAGGTGGCAAACTTTATTCCTCCTTTCAGCCTCGACAAAGGCAGTGCATACTAGATCCACTCCTTCCGTTCTTACCTTTTACAATAAAAGCCCCAGGTGTACATTATGTACTGTTTACCAGGGCGAACTTAAATAGACTCAGAGCATGTCACTCAAAGGAAACTCCATGAAAAAGCTTAAAGTAGTTTAGGCTATACAAGAGCTTAGCTCAGATGGACTGCCAGATGCTGCACTGGGTCAATGGTTGTTTAAATTTTCCGGCAAATCTGTTCGCATCAGAACCTTTTATTGAACAAGTGTCGCAACTGTTGTAAATTTACAAGGCTGCTGTTATGAATAACTTTGATTCGAAATATTTGCTGGTGGGAATTTTGCATCTTGTGTTGATTATTTGTCACCCTCCAGGTGTGTATCAGAAGGACTTTCCAGTTAAGAATATCTGAGGCTTTTGACCACATTGTTATGGCATCGACTATTTATATCTACCGCGTGTCTTTCTGTGGCTCAAACAACCACTTTCAGTAACTAAAACCTGAACCTTTCAAGTAAATATACAAAAAGCACATTAGCTCTTGTCTTTGAACCATAGGGTATATTTAATTACTCACAGGCTAACTTTGTTTCCTCGTGGATCTGGAAACTGTTGATTGAGGGGGGTGATTTGATCTGAAGGGGAGCTACACTATGAGGGGCTTTGTGCGAAATGGGAACTGACAGATGGATCTAAATAGCACCCGCAGATATCCAACACATGAAATATGTTTAAAGACTAGATGTCTGGCTAGTCTGGGTGGTATTAGGCTACATTAACACAGCCAACTCAAAGCTGACAATTTTCCATCAGTGTGGTAAAACAGTTGATTTTTTCCGTTCCCGTCTAAACATTTAAAAATAGGGACAACATGTTTTCTCATTGTTTATGTGGAAATGACAAGATCAGATCAGAGGAAGCCGGGCCAAAGCCAGCATCAATGTCACATTCTGCATGTTTACACTTATGAAATGTCTCGGAGGATGTTTTCATTTTATTTTGACCAGTGTAAACTGAACGTGTGTGACTTTGGCGGAGAGCAGATCAGATTAGAGGACACAGTGTAGATTAAGCCTAAGTCATTTAAGGGGAAACAAACTAATGCCACATGGAGGTTTGGGGAATGTGTTTCTCTCAAAGCCCTTGTTGTGTGTGTTCAACTTTCTTTGATGCCTACCACATTGTGCACATACAAACAAACTTGTGGGCACACATAAGCCCTCACATACACAAACAAACCCACATTATATGCATGTTTATAAACTATAAGAGGTTGCCCTGTCTCCATCTGTCATCAATCTTTAATGCACACCACAGCTGAGTTTTTTTGTCAGCCATACAGTATAGAAAAGGCAACATATGTGCAGTAATTGTTCATCTACATTGTGATTATCTGCTAATGTTCAACCACTGTGAGCGGACAACACACCCGGCTTTCAGATTCAAAGATTATTTTTAATGTGGCTTCTGTTTTGTTAGACAGCATATGGTAAAGACCAACAGAAATGATCTGATAATAACGTGAAACAATGGCTGTGGTCTGGACTCAGACTTGTGACATCATGATTACAGTAAACATCTGCATCAGATCACCACTTTAATAACAGGACGCAGTTTTAATGGGATCTATTATGCTTTTTCTTGATGTTACAGTGTCGGATGTTCATATTAAATGTGGTCAAAGTTTCAAATAATGAGGTAAACATATGTAGAAGGAATCCCAGTGAAAAAAACTTCAAAAGGCCTCAGACTGTTCTGAATACCCTATTTCCTATAGTTTCTCCTACTGTGAGTACAAGATGACGTCTTCATGGGGTCATCTGCTCCGGGCATGCTACTGCAAGTGTTTACATTACATAGACTACACTGCTACATATAGCATGTAGCTTGTATGTAATCTTGGATGCCGATTTTGTTAATTTCCCCTTGATTTCTGACCATTTTGGTGCTGTGTTTCAAGCTTTTATTGATGATTTTTAATGAGAGAAAGTGCAGCGATACACAGTCATTTCCTAGTTGCAAGTACAGGGAATGAAGTCTTTGTTGCTGATGTTAATTTTTCCCATTTTTCCAGTTATGTTTAGAAGCTTTTTTGCTGATTTTTCAAGGTTGATAGTGTCGCCATACTGTTAAAGTCATTCCCTGACTGCAATGACCATGCAGAAGAGATACAGAAGAACCGGTAAGGCTGACGAACCATTTGCTGCTGAATCGAAAAGTGAGCATTTAAGAGGACAAAAGTGGAAACAGACATGAGGGAACAGCAGGAAGAATAGGAAAACTGATCCTGACACTCAGTACTGCATGCTGTGCGCAGTGTGCTAATTTGACCATACAAAATGTAAGTTTAAGCTTAGCTAAAATGATAGCCTTAGACACTATAGAGTTTATAAATACATCACATAAGGTGCTAAATTAATCATTTGACACATTGAAATCTCATGTTTTTAGCTAGCAAGGGGTGTTTTGTTATGTTACAGCCCTTAGTTTCATATTGTAGCGCAGACAGTTTTCCCCTCTGGTGGGCGTGGTTTTTAGAGTATGACATGTTGCGCTCTGTCTCTATGGCAAAGGCATGACCTGCCTTACTTTCTGTCTGATTAGCCAGAACTCATGCCTTAATTTGTTGAATTGGTCAGATTTATACATGCAGCTTGAGTTAAGAATAAGAATAACTTTATTCATCCCCAATGGGAAATTCAATTGAGTTAGAGTAAGAATATCAGCGTAAGCCAATCAGAGGCAGAGTAAAGCCTCCTACAGTCTGTGAGATTTTATCAGTCTTATAAATTTAGCGCAATCTACACTGTGTGACATGGAAACGGTGTATGTTTGATGTATGTAGACTGTACGATCATAGCACCTTCTGAATCACAGGCTATGACGTACGATGCAATTGCTTCCCATACTTTGTGCGCAAGGATGCTGCATGGGTTATAATTGCTCCAACTGTGGAGCACAACATAGAGGGTCACATCACTAAATAACCTTACGTTTTGTGGGCACTATATACTGTGGTGTGTTTGCTAGCTGCTTGGTTGCTCACCTGGCAGCTGCAACTCTGCCACTATTTCCTTTCATGCTTACGCGATCATGGTAAGAGCTAGCGGACACATCATGGCATCATAGCATGTCAAGGCTTTTGCTGCCACAACTTGACAAGGTTTTCGTCTTTGCTGGAATCACACACATTTCTTTTGGTGTGTTTTGCCTCCATGGCAATCTGCTATCCGTCTGTTTGTTTGGGTTTAGCGGCAGTGCGTCATTTTGTGCTGCATTTCTGTTGGTTGGTTGGTAGACATCAGCAGTCGTAACAGCAGTCCCACTGCGAGATAGTCATCCTAACATTATCCCAAGCTGTCTTTAACCGCAAGACCATGACAGCGACCATCCTTGAACCTCTCACTGTGCGACGTAGGTCCACCATTTTAGGGCCACGACCAAAGATATTGCCACGTTTCTTTTCACGATGGCCCACGATCTTTCGTGTGGGACAGCCCAAAATTGCACACTGTATACCAGGCTTTAGGCAGAGTAAGGCGGGTCATGCCTTTGCCATCCTAGGAAAAAAACACTTTCAGTAGGGGTGCTTAAATAGACAGGCACTAAAATGGAGCATTTTAGACAGAGCATGAATACAGGTGTTCCAGCCCAGTACAAAGAAAATAGTGTTTTTTGAACATTAAAGCATGTAAACATGTTCCACTTGAGACCCAAAGTACAAGTATGAACCTGAAAATGGGTATAACAGGTCCCCCTTACACAAACTACAGTAAAAATGAAGGGACTTATTTAGGCATCTTTATCCACTACAATTCACAGAATGAGATGGACCTGCCATCAGAATGATAATTAATGAGTCCTTGTTCATGTGCGTGGAGTCAGTGCAAGCACATTAGCAAATGAGTTAATTGGAACAGACAGCAAGTCAAGCAGCAGTTTGACGGATGAGCTGGTGTCAACAGCTGTTACAGAGCTTCCTGCATGGGCTGATGTGGATACCAGTCCTCAGGGTCAGGTCATCCTGTCATGAGACACCGCGTAGAGACCTGACCCCCGGTCCACTGGCTGACATAACCCAGCCCTGCTCACGCTTTTTGATCTCTTGGACTCAGCGCTGGTTTCTTTGAGGCTCAGAGGAGAGAAACAAGGTGAGAATTTAAAAAGCTTGAGCAGGTAAAGCTGCATTCACCTCCTGCCAACAGTTGTAGCTGATGCTCTTTTTATAGAATCAATGGAGGAGACTGAGGTGAGACTGCTTCTATAGAAGAAACTACCCGTGGAGACAAAATCCTGTGTAACTCATCAAGGTATTACTGCTGCATTTGTGACATATGAAAAAAACAACAAAAAACGCTGTGTGAGATATCTGATTTCAGCTGACAGTAAAAACAAAGTTAAGATAGCCTTTGACTGATAGGCCAAGACCTTTCGGGTCTCCACTGGAAACTTAAGGCACCCAGTTACAGACAGAGTGACAGTGATTAATAACACACCATTCATGTCATCTCATAGGGAGCTCTAAATAACTCATTTCCTTCTTGTATTAATACCATTCAAACGCAAACATGGAAAAAGTGAGGTCATATGAATCAACACTTCCTCAAACTCTGACCAAAAGGAAATTATTTCAGCTTTGTAAAACGGCACCAGGAGTTACCCTTCACCTGAGTCTCTTGGGTCAAGAGAGATTTGTTTTCAAAGCTTGCGGCCTACACTTCCTAGAGCACTGGTGGTCCCGCCGTAACTAAGTATAATCACAGATGTCTCTGTTTCCCTCTCTTTTGCTCTCTCTCTGTTTCTCTTTTTCTCTGCCTTCCAAAGTAACTGGACTCATTTGAATTCAGACCTCATTATCTTAAGTACTTCTATTCTTCTCCTTGACAATGACATCAACACCCAACCATAAAATCAATGGAATACAGTTTTGGGCTTTTACAAATACCCACTGAAGTGGGGGGGGGGGGGGGGAAACACAAACCAGCTAATGCTTTTATTTCTGGGGTTATGCATTAAACATTTTATTCAAACAACTAGTGGAGCAGCTCTTTAAGAGTTGATGGTTTTATAACATCCTCTCCACAGCAGAGTAAAAGTGAATGCAGCATATCTACAGATGGGACTCATCATTTTTACTTGACCGAAAAGACTCAGCTCCAAGTCTTACAATATTGTGATTGATAATAGTGAGTTGGTAATCTATCTACCAGGAGAAGGAAATGATAAAACAGATGCTATGAGACAATCTCACATACGACTGATGCCCACACGATCCCACTTTAAGAATTTAATTTGTTTGATGGACTCAATTTTCCAAATGTTGAAAATGTAGAGGCTTTGTATTCGTGTACTTGGAAACATCATAAATTATAAACGAAAGCTTTAAAAGTCAGACAGATTTATCGGATGGTTTCAATATTGCAGTCTGAGAAATGAGGAAACCTGTATTTTCTCAGATAAGTTTTGTGAGGTTATATGAATGCATAAAACCCACAAAGTTTGTTGTTATGAAACTTTTCTATCCTCAAGAGAAACTTTTAAATTGCAAGTTTCGTTTATGCAATTGTGAATGACGATGATAAAACATGATAGTTTTGTTTTTCCCATCTGCTCTAAAGTTTTATCTGACATTGATAAAATGCGTCATGTATTGGTATGAATATGTAAGTTAAAGCTGCGGAAGGCAGAAATCTGGAAAAGACAAACAAAAAAAAATAAATTAAATATTATATTTAATCTTATTTTATTGTAGAGTTGCATGCAGCCTATTTGCTCAGCCCCTCCTTGCCTCCCTCTTTCTCTCTGTTTATCACATCACAAATGAGACAAGATTCAGTTTGGTAGCTACACCACCCTCCCTCTGCCTTACCTCCTGCCAATGTGGACTGCTTCCCCAGGAGGAAAGCAGGCAGTGTCTAGAGAGATGGACCTTCGTTCAGCAGATGTAGCAACCTTGAAATTGACTAGCACAAATTTCCCAGCACTGGGTGTCACAGCAGGCTGCTAGCCGTAGCAGTGCAAGCTCTAATGTGTAACAGCAGCAACAGAAAGTTTGCTGATCTGGCAGACAGTCAGGGCTGTCCGGTGCCCTGGAGCTGGGGTTTGTGCTGGCTGGATTTGGATTGCTGCAGCTGCTACATGAAGGTCAGTTTCTGTAGCTGTTGCCCACTCTTTGAGGTTGTCTGTCAGGGAGTGAGGCAGAGAACGCACTGTGATTCAAGGTTCTTGCTAACGTCAGCTACATAAACGTGAAGTTTAAACTGCAGCCATGAGCCTTTTGCGCCAGTTAGCAGAAGGCTAAAGTATTAGCAACACTTTCCCTCCATCTCTCAAAAGCTTCACTGACATTTACAGGTGTTTTATTATGTTTTTTCTCACTCTCTTTCTGATATATCTGTCATTCTGTTTTGGGGATGCTTTGCAGCATAGGCAAATGTTGCCAATGCTGGAGTAGCAACTTTCTCAGCGGGACTCTCCGCCACTGAATCAGGCTTTCACCAAGGGGACGTGCACGTACATCTACATTTGTAGAACAGCCAGTAGGAACA
The DNA here is from genome assembly GCA_035609425.1 of Epinephelus awoara. Taxonomy (NCBI): domain Eukaryota; kingdom Metazoa; phylum Chordata; class Actinopteri; order Perciformes; family Serranidae; genus Epinephelus; species Epinephelus awoara. The sequence goes on from CM069306.1 coordinate 9,168,112, forward strand.
CCTTCTCTCTGAAATGGCCTGTGACTCTCCAAAGTCTCCCACCACAGGCTAAACATTCTAAAGCCTGAATACAGAGCCAAGAGGATGGGCAGAAGTTTAGTGTCCATGTCCATTATCCATTAATTCAGTTGGTATGTAACCCCCAGGTGTCATTTTTATTCATTTGTAAACTGTTCGTACATCAGGCATAAAATATTGGCAAAGACTTTCCTATTTCCAAAGACACTTTCTTTTGTACCTTTATGCTCTTACATAAAAATGCCTCTGTCTTAATATATTGAAGTTAATACAATTGTCTTTGAAAGTGAGAATACTGACCTGCATGCTAGCCATAAATCTGAACAAGCTCTCTTTCTCTTTCTTACTCACTTTCTCCCTTTCCCCTCTGGGGATGTGAGATATCCCTGAGGACTGGAAAGCAGAGACCTCTGAGTCAGTCAGGTCATGGCCTCCTACTAAATGAGCTGTATCTTCCTCAAATGGACACCGATGACTAAGAGAAGGAGGGGTCTGGTGATGTGCCGGTGAAGGTATGTTAGCGGCTAAAGACTGATGATTCAGTGTCTGGAAATGTCAATATGTATGCACCAGATAACCAGATAATGTTGTTAAAGTAATATTCAGTTTTACAAAAATCCTTGGACTGTTTTTGAATTGGAAACAGAAGTTTAAATGTAATATAAAAGTCAAACACTGCAGAGCTACATGTCGACAGTATTTATTTTAATAGTGTGTTAAGTTATGAAGTGCTGGAAGGCCAAAAAGATCCTTTTCTCCTGTAATATTGCTGTCTCAGTTTCTCCCAAGACACACTTATACAACCTTTAAACATAGCTGCATGACTGAATGAGTTTTCCATGATCAAAAATCCAGTCTGAATGGTTTGCTTTGTCAATGATTTATTAAATCACCTTTAAATACTGTAACATGTGCGTGGTTCTTTTCATTTGGCAATTTTTTTTTCAAAGACATCCGGAATAAAACAATGGCCCAGTTGAGGGCTTGAAAACTGTGGCTCCACTTGTGAAGTTTACGACATCGCGAGGAGAGAGAGAGAGAGTTATTTATTTTACCAAGCGAGAGAAATACAGGAAATGTCCCCTCCCCCCTTTTGCTCCATGTACAGTATGCATTTGATTATAGTTTCATAGAAAGAGTGGAATATTTAAAATGGACTATAATCACTTCACCACATTTGTATAGACTGGTCTGTCAAGACATAACACTTTCTTGACATTAAGTGATAATCACGTGTTTGACGTGGATAAAAATAGGCACACTCTGACCTAAGGTAAAGAAAAATTGTAAAAAAAAAAAAAAAAAAAGTATAAACATTATTGTAGACTGATCCAACATGAGAAGAAGTGGCTCATTTATAGTATTTAATAGTTGATCTGTCAGTAAGTCAGAAATTTACCCTGTAAACAATAAAATATTGAATTCATTCATCAACCAATGGATTAAAAAATGTTTTAGAATACCCATATTGTTGCCATTACTCTACAACAAAGACTGGGTAATTCAACATGTTTCAAAGATGCATGACACCTCTGTTTTCTGTGCCAACTTCCATCACATTATAGCCCCATATAATATTAATTTATGATATAGAAATATAAGGAGAATTATGTTTTGCAGCTGAAGATGACGGCACTCACAACTGGTTTTTAAATACACGCTGAGATGTGATTCTATACTAACCATGGCCTTGAGCAGTCTTAACTGAGATCACACTCAAGTTCAGCTTTAAGTTTTATTAACATATGCCGTATATATTCCACTACTATATTGCTGCTGACTGCTACAGTCTAATTATGTGGTCATGATTTATGTTCACAAGATGCTCATGTTGTACAGAGTTAGGTTGAAAGTGGGAAAGCCCACCCACGTAGAAACACAGCTGCTTGTTCATTTCTTGCAAGTCGAAGTGTCTGTAAAGATGTCATTCTGATCAGAGGTGGCAGACGTGTTCACCCTGGAGTCATATGTGTGTGTCTTCGCCTGCAAATTTCACACTGTTCATTAACACTATATGCCCCTTTCCCATCCTCCCTCTGAAATCCAAATTGTGCCTGAGTCAAATACATTACCTAACATAGATAGAGACAGAGCATCGTGCCACATTTTCTTCTCCCTGTGGTACATTGGAGATGAGTCTGTTTGATGAGTCAGAGGATCCTTGTTTACTAGATTTATCTTGTTTAGGGCTGAAATGACAGAACGCCTAAACCTCTACAGCAAAAGTTTGAGTTGATTAACACCAGAAAGGTTAGCTGGCTGTCAAGAGTTGTCTGTCTGGTAGTTGTTAGTGGAAACATAGGCCCTATTTACACCTGCTATTAACGTGTATGCTGAATTTTGGATCAAAAGTGGGAAGCTCTAAAGGCTCAGACACACCAAAGCGACACTGAAGAACCAGACGCCTCATGTCGCTGTGTCTCAGCCAAAAAGTTGCACATGAACACACCAAACCGACAGCCAACAAACACATATGTTCTGCGCCTGTGTGAGAGGATATACCCCCCCATACCAGCAGATGGCAGTCGTCTGTAATTGTCATTAAACAGGGAAACCGGAAGACCGTCTTGATGCTAGTTAGCCACTTAGCATATTAAGAACACAATCCGGTGTTGAAAGAACAGAGCGTATTTACTGTGCGCCAGTGAACAATGACACAAACCATCAGGAAGCGTCTCTGCTAAAGAGCTCAATGGTTAAAGAAAAACAACCTTACTCCACATAGCAAATTTGTTTCAACCTCATTGCCTCTCAACTTAAGCTGTTTGTTTACATGCCTCACTTGAACTGAGATGAACCGCCAATCAGAGTAATGTCATTCGCCAACTGGCGCAGATGAGTTCCAAAGATCACCAACTACCCAGCTTTGACTGATGGCCAATTGTTGGCTTGGTGTGTCAGTGCCTCAAGTGTGAATGCACCCAATGCATCTTCAAGGCGTCTTCAAGGCTCACCACACATTCGGAGGTGGTCTGAGCCACCTGTCTTTTAGTAGTGTGCAAACTAATGTGTCCTGGGCCACACTGAAGGACCACCTACTCAGCTGACATGGTTACTCATCCGACTCCCCACTTTCTATTGTTGCTGTCACAATGCTGATGGACTGTCAAAGCCACTCTTTTCTTGGGTAATGGTCAGTTCAAGGCCTGTCTTGTTGGCCAGGATTAACACAACAGCAGCGGTTAAACGGTCCCGACAAACTCAGACCGACAACCAAATGGCTTCACTCTGTTATTAAACCCATTAATTACAACTGTTAGGTAATGTTAGGTGGATGCTTCTTACCCCTGTCGGTGTGTACATGGGCGGACTTTCACCAGCTGTCCCAAACACGGAGCTCACACTCCAGCATGGTCTCCTGGTGGTGGGCACTTACGTGTGCGTACAGCATGAAAAACCTCCTGCCAGTAAAAAAACAACAACAACAAAACAAGGCATTTGGTCTTTGGAAGCAGACATGATGTTTGTGTTTATTCGCATAAAGAGCAAATAAGTGAGATCCGATCACAAATGGTCACTCAACATAAATGTGGAGACACATTCTAGTACCAGATGTAAACTTGAAGCTGTCCACTTGTGATTGGATCACAACATGTATGTGCTACATGGATGCAGACAATCCATCCACACACACACGGAATATTACTGGATGACAATAAGATTTCTATTTCCAGAGCTTCATGTTTTCCATGTGGTTCAAATTCTACATGCTACTTCGATACTAAAGTGAAACCAATGCACCCAGTAGTCTCAGCCTCGGTTACATCATTTTGATCATGTTCACTGCACAGCTGCCATTTTTATGGATGAGGCCACTTGACTCCTGTGTCACTCAGTAATCTTAACCTATTTCAGAGACAGATCAGTTTCATATCGCATGGCTTTGTTCCCAAATCTCCCAAGTCTTTGCTGTGATCCAGCCTGCGGTCCTGATCCGCTGTAAGGCGTGAAGCTGCACTGCTGTTAAGACACCTGTCTACATGGCAACTTTATATTCAATTGCTCCTTTGATGCCAGTTGACAAGAGACTGTATTGTTGTTATTCTACTGTCATTTTATTATCCACTTGTAAGGTATCAAGGATCTTTTTCTCCATTGGTCCCTTAACACAAAGCGCTTACAGCTACACACAAAAGCTCAAATGTTTCTGATTGCCATTGAATTCAGCCTCATACATCTATTCTTTGAACTGTCAACTGTCAGAGCAGTTCATATTGAGTAACTGTGAATAGATACCTTGTTCAAGGAGGCATTGGTGACAAAAGATGTTGCCACTGACTGTTAAGCTGTTTATGTTAATTGTTTATAATCGCATGTTCTCATTCCCCTTTATTTTGTCTAATGCAGTTGACCGAGCATGATTACTATGCATGTTCACCCAAGTACAAGTTTTCTGTATTGCCTGTACCAGCTGACTCACCCTTATTTAATCAGAAAGAGTCTTGTTGTTTACTCCAATCAAGCTGTTTAAGGTCTGATGAAAGAACTCCTCCAGCAGAAAGGTATTTTTTGCCAATCAACGCAAAGCTTTACTCTTGCTGGCAGAACCTGGCAGCCTGGCATTTATCATAAATTTCTTATACAACATGTGAAAACGTAGAAGGTCACCTTTCAGATGCTCTCAAGCCTTTGACATCTCGTTGCTATGGAGGTAAAGGAAATTACAGAGGAAATGATTTTGACTTCCTGGTGATCCTGGAACAGCCACCTGAGGGATTTGAGCTATAAGCCAAAACCAACTGGGGCCCAAAAAGTAGTTTAAAGGAATACTTCACCCACAAAATGACTATTTGTAAATCAATTAGTCATGCCCTTTGACCTTCAATTTGTGAAGAAAATTTTTTCCATATGCCTCCACAGAAAACTTTATTTTTTCTCTTAAATCTTTATTAAAACAATTTTTGTGACATCGACATGTCAGTTACAGCAGCATATTACAAAAATATAATAGTCTTAAGGATTAGTGCTGTTTATTATTCCAGTATTGTCTTTTTGAGTCTGGCATAGAGTCCATTTTTCCCATTTTCTTTCAAGTTGTGCTTTTTGTAGTCTCAGTATGTGTCAGTTTCTCCATTAAAACGACTTCCTCCACCACTGTTAGCGATGGTCCTTCATTGGTGGTGTTTCATTACCCCAGTTCCTGGTGATAGCTTCCTTGCTTGCTACTAGCAATATTTTAATCAAATATCTATCACTAGTGCTAATGTTTTCTTCAGGAAATTTACATAGATAAAGCACCAAACATCTGTTTAGAACCTCATATCCTAGTATGTGATTACACTCATTACATAATGTTTTCCAAAATACAGTTGTTTTCTGACATTTCCAAAAAAAACATGAGAGTGCTCTACATCAAAAAATCCACATGCTAACGGCAAACACATTGATTGATTTATTGATTGAGGACCTCTCACAAACTCTTACACAACTTAAAAATAATAGAATAAAACAAAAACAGTATTGGAGTCTGGCTTGGAAGACAGTATAGATGCATGAGTTGTGTGAGAGTTTGTAAACTGATGTTTTGATATAGTTTTGCTGTTGCTCAACAAGGTCCCCAATCAATTAACAAATCAGTATGTTCACTGTTTTCTGTGGAGGCGTGCGAGAAAAACAAAGCTTTCTTCAAAATTTCAAGGTAATACGGCGTGACTAACTGATTCACAGATGGTCAATTTGTGGGTGAAATATTCCTGCAACTATGATATATATTGCTGCTGTGAAATGACAACACTGTATTTTCTAAATCTCAAATACTGAACAAAAACATTTTTCTTGCTTGACAACCATGTAATTGTACAATTACAGTGATCTGAAAAGATTTGTTGCCTGCTCACCCGGAAAAAAAGTCAAGTTGAATATTGTGACCTTAACTTATTTCATATAACAACAAACATACTTCAGTACTCACTTACAGTGGTTGTGGTGTTGTTCATGATGCTATTAAGACCAGATTTACAAACACCACTATCCTTTTTAAGAGCTACATTGATACCTTTCATCGGCTGTCATTTTTCATTTAATTCCAGCCAGTACAGATTTTCCAGCCTGCTTCATAAGGTTGTTCTTTATATAGGAAGCACTGCCTGCAGTTTGTCATGTGTTAATATTTATCCAAGAACGCATCCGCTCAAGGCTGCAAAATAATGGGGATTGTTCAAGAAAACTTTAATGGAATCTGCAGCAACTGTAAATTTTTTTCTATAAAAGCTTTTAAGGACAGTGCCCCGCTGAAACATATGTTGAAAGAAGACCAAAGTGCACTGTTTAATATATGTACTTCCCTGAAGCACAAGAGTTTCATTGTTAGTGGTATCAAGGGAGCAAGGATGTGTCTGGGTTTCGGAAGATTTAAGAATAGGATTGCAGTCAGACATAAGGTTTAGATTCAGCATGAGGACAGACCATTCCTTTGGATGGGTGGTGAGACAGAGTAGGAGCTTCAACTCAAAGAACGACACTGTCACCTGTTGGTTTTTAAGTTGTACTACAAGGGTTTAATAATGCTGACCCTAACCTTGGATTGACTCCTGTAAGTCAAAACTGCAAAAGCAGACAGTGATGTTGAATTCAAGTCACTGCTGTTATCAAATTTAATCTTGTACATGTCTCAGAATAAATTTGTAGTTGTCAAATAATCAGTTTGCCCTACAGAAGGAAGCCTGTTTGGAGCTTGTACTTATAACTTCCTCAAAGAGAACACATATCTTCTTGAGTATCCAATGTCTGAAATCTCTAATAAAGCAAAAATAATCACACTTATTAGTCAAGATGGATAGGACTCATCCACTAAATTTGAAGATTTGATTTACTATATCACTCCTGGTCGATAGGTGGCGACATATTCAGTGTGTTATCATTCTCCTTCGATGGTTTTGCACAACATAATCATCCAATATGGCTGCACACAGGATAGCATGTCTCGGGTTAAATGCCCTTTGCTCCACTGTCTGCGCCCCAAAGCAGGTAACTTACCAATTTTAATGCTTTATTTTGTAGTTCAAGTGTTTTTTATGGAGACAGCATCACACACAGCGACAGAATGATGGAGAATGCAACGTTTTTGGTGTTAGCAAGCGGTCTTGCTAGCTTGCTGGCGTTAGCTTTGTAGCTAATGCTAGTTAGCCTGCTCTGCGACAAACTCCTTTTATACTGTTGTTAAATAATTACCTATCTAATAGACGCATTGCTGATAGTAACGTAAGTGTTTTAGTTGGTTGATATATATTTATGTGACGTACACAAGTCGTGAGAGAGAAGTGAAAACGACTTGACATCATTCATGAAGCTAACGGTGCCTGGGAAGCGTCCTTACCTGTGTGACACCACACTCTGTATAATGTCAGTCTGTTTGTGTCAGGTAGAAGACTGAGGGAGATGAATTTAAATTATTTAGACACACTAATAAATGAGTGTCGAAGAATTTACAAATGAAAATGTATAAACCTGAGAGGGAAACATGAATGAAAGCTAAGCTAGGTCTGGTTAGTTTGTAGGGACACAAATCGGGGTGGAAGATGCCAAGAAAGAAGGTGAAACAGGGGTTATTACGATATATGTTTTTGTTTTGTTTTTTGGTTAAGTTAAAAAGTTGTTAACTGTTATTAAGGGTGTTCAAATGTGTGTAATGTATGTACAAAATATACAAACTAAACCTTCCTTTCTTAACGAGGGCTAAAAATTGTACTACTTACAATGAGTTACCCCCTTCACCTGATCTGAATTTGGACTGTACCAATATTTCCTAACAACACAGATCAGCTTGTCAACTAAATAGTTATTATAGTGTGATTATAAAGGTGATTATAAAGGTGATCTGCATTCCCTACTTGATTTCACAGCGTTTCCCAAAGTACAAAAAATACATAAATTAAAAGCAGTGAGATCATGTTTATTTGTCTTTTTAAAACATATGTTTCTTCTAAAAAAAAATTCAATCAATCTGATGCTCTGATAAAGATTAGTAATGAGGTGATGTTGAATGAATTCGAAAAGACATGCTGTCGCCGTACTCAGTTCAATTCAGTTTTATTTCTATAGCTTAATATCTTCAATCGCAGTTTGCCTCAGAGGGTCTGCCCTTGGATCCTCACAGTGGATGAGGAAGATCTCCCCTCAGCTGCTCTGAGGAAGAGCAGCTGAGGAGGGATCCTTCTTTCAGGATGGACAGATGTGAAATAGAAGTCATGTGTACAGAACAGCTCAACATAATGACAATCTAATGAAAAAAAAAAGACACATGGAGAGAGATGTGAATCCAAATTATCAGTCTTGTGATCACAGAAACATTTTGGTAGGGATATTTTAGTTTTCCTGTAAGTCAGTAAGAAAGGCTGCACTCATTTTATCACCCATATGTCAGTGACCAGTGTTTCTCAATCTGTGTTCTCAGTCTGTGACATTAGGCTCAGACTGCAGAAGACACTCTTTTCGAGCCTTTCACTCAGTATGTTATATTAACTCTCAATCACTGTGCAGGCCCTGAGGACTTGCTGGGGGGCAGTGGAGCAGGTTAGGGGTTACTACGTTGACTGGAGAATGCTGCGGGACGTCAAAAGAAGACGGATGGCCTTTGACTACGCTGATGAGAGGCTACGGATCAATGCACTGAGGAAGAACACCATCCTTCCTAAAGAGCTTCAGGTACGACACAGTATCTCTCCTCAGACTGAGAATTTTTTTCAATGTACTGTAGAACTGAGCGGTAAATCAGTGCTATCATTTATTAAATATCACTGGAATCAAATCTTTTGTAAACAATATTGGATATTATTCATGAAAACAAACATCCAGTATGTGTATATGATTTTAAAGCAGTTTAAAAATCTTTTCACAGGAGGTGGCAGATAAAGAAATTGCAGCATTACCGAGGGACAGCTGCCCTGTTAGAATACGCAACAGGTGTGTGATAACTTCCAGACCTCGAGGAGTGAAGCGAAGGTGGCGACTGAGCCGGATTGTCTTCCGTCACTTAGCTGACAACAACCAGATGTCTGGGATTCTGAGGGCAAGGTGGTGACTTGGACACAATGGTTGGATTGGATCATTAAACCAGGCTGTTTCAGTGTTTATTATCATCATTCAATAAAGGCTTGTTTTGGCCTTTAGTGTTTGCAGCCTTTAAGAGATACTGACTGTAATAAAACAGTTCCACAATTACCCACAAATGCCCTGGAAGGAGTTAATGTTTGAAGTGAATCCTCTGAGAGTATAGCAGCATATTTTCAGTATTCTGTGTATGCTGAGGCAGGAATATATCCTTTATATGAATCATGTGTGTGTCCCAGTCAGTAAGGTGCTTATGCTTTCTTATGGGTCTTTATGAAAAACATATTTAAAGAGAAGTGTTAATGTGACTCCTCAGAGGAGCAAATATCCATGCAATTTACTGTACTCAGAAATGGGTGAATAAATATTGTTTTACCATACAAACCTTTTTCATACTGTTTCTTGTTTTAAGGTGTAATGTAGAATTTTGGACCGTTGGTACGACAACTGTGGTCAAGGAAAACCATACTTTCCTCCACCATCAGAGGCTAGTCACCCTTTTAATGTGACCAAAAAATCACCTAAAATGAAAGCTACATGTTCAAAATGTTGCAACCCCAATGACTCAATACCTGAGATCATGCGTTCTCATATAAGTTAATTTAGGCCTGTTGTCCTTGCTTTTGGACACTTTTTTGTGCCATGTAGTGGCAGTAAGAGCACAATACATGGATATATGTAAAAACAAGATGGCAGCCATCTCTGTCGTTAGTCTGCAGCTGATCCTAACACAAAAGTGGATATGGTTCAAAACTCGTTTATTTGTGTTTATATTGCATACAAATGTTGACCAATTTTAGCAACGGGAACAAACTAAGACACTGAAGTATTTGTTGTGACATTATCATCTCGTCTGTGGACACTGGGACATGATTGTTGCCGCATTTCACACAGGCCAGTTGGGTCAGACGGACTGTTCTTTCAGACTAAAAGGACATTCCTAGCTTGGAGTATGGAGCAAGGAAATTTCATACAGAATTACAAATTGAACAAATCACATTTTAGTTTTTGCACAGCCATGCTAAGGCTTTAAAACGAACAGTTATGAGCAGTTGTAGACTTGAACAGTGACCTCAAACCCAGAGTTACAAAAACATTGAACAAATGCTGCATTGTTTGTAATTTTGTTTGTGCATTGAAATAAAGAGTTTTACACTTTATTACACATTTGTGGCTGTGAAAAAACAACAACAACAATGTCCCCATATGAGGACATCATTTAGTTCAAAAACTACTTCCTGTTCAAAGACTGCTTTGTTTATTATACTTATCAGATCCGACTAATCCCAAATAGCTGGGAGAAATGAAAAATGCATATCAAACAAAAGCTTATGCATAGTGTAAATAGAATATAAAATACCATCAAGTGGTGCTAAGTGGTAAATGGCAGTAAATTCTCCAGTAGATGGCGGCAGTAAACCTATAGACTGACTTGGTAAACGAAGAAGAAGAAAAGTCCGCCTGCAGTCCAGTCGAAGAAGAAGAAAGAAGGCGGACTGTACTGCAGACAGAGCAGGGACATATTTCTCAAACTAGCTAGCTGAACAGAAAAATCCTAAATGGATCTAACGGAACAGGTAAACGGCATGTTTCTGTGCATGTGTTCCCTTACGACAGGGAAAAATTGGGTGTCGTAAAGTCATAGCCAGCTGAGGAATCTTAGTTCAGCTACATCTAGATGTTACATGAGTCAACTGACGCTCAAAGCAGTGCTGCGTTAGCTAGCTTTGGTTGGTTGACTTAACAGTTAGCTAGTTAGCAAGCAACAGCGAACCGGTGTCTGTTATTCTTATCCGTCGTGAAGACTTATGTAATGTTGTGTAACTTACTCAAACGCGTACCTTCCAAAGATACAGCAGTGCAAAGTCATGTCTGACAGCATGTGTCAGTAGCTAGCTAGCTAGCTAGCTAGCAGTAAGCTAGCTTTGACTGCAACCTACCAGAACATTCTAGCAACGTAATGTCAACGTTAATAACATTAGCTAAATGTTGAAGGTAATTTTTTACCATGACAGGGAGATGAAAGTGGGGAGATCCACTGAGGCTAACGTTAAACTAATGGGCCCAGTCGATCTGTATAAGTTAGCTGGTTAGCATCTCATTAATACCATATACCTTAGCATCCCTCGTGTGCATTGATAGGATCATCGGTCCTCTTCCAGTAGACTGATTTCACAAGTCAAGTAACTTACATTGACTCAGATAGATGCTACTGTGAATGGCGTCTAACGTTTTTAGTTACATGGTGATTTGCATTAGATAAAACTGTGGGCAAAAGTAGAAACAGAGGAGTCCTCTCAGTCAGCTGGTCCTGAGGCTCATCTCCTCTAACAGTACAAGACATCTGGACAACTCTCACACAATCCAGGCCAACCAAATTATTGCTAAAGAAAAAGAAAACTACATCAGCTATTACAGACAGTGCACAATGGCAAATTATCTGTCCTAACTACAGACTCAGCGATCACAGTCTGGCCATGGAGACTGGCAGACCTGGCCCCCTAAAGAAATCAAAATAATATTCTTCACAAAAATTAAATGTAAACTCCAAGATTTTGATTCACTCTCTGACCAGACTCAAATGCAGCATCGACTTGGAGAAAATAGTGTCAGCGCCATAGATGCAGTAAGATATGTCAGTCATGGCCTAAGAGACAGCCAACACAACAATATATAGTTCACCTCCTCACTTAATTAGTTTCTTAAAATTTATGTTCATGATTTTTTGTATTAATACACTGTTGGTAATTGTTTCTGAATTCACCATCTTAAATTGTAATAGTGCTTTGGCAACGCATGAAACGTCATGCTAATCAAGCTTATTGAATTGAAAATAAATTGAAAGATTTTATTAGCAGGGCTGGAACCATATAATAAATGTGTTGTAACAAACAGTAACTAAATATATAATAATAATGTTCTAGATACAGGAAATATTTATCATTTTTAACTTGAGATAATTGAACTGTTTTGGGCTTTGCCACATTATCAAGAAAACGTGTAGTGTCAAACTGTCTAAATGGTCTAAATTGATGTTCATTATCTCCAATACAGATCAACCAGTTGGAGGCAGATTTGCAGGAGCTGGGGTCACTCTTGGAGAAGGCGGAGAGGAAAAGAGTGCAGGAGCTGCTCAAGCAGGAGCAGAATAAGGTGGAGAAGGAGCTTGCAGTCAAGCGACAACAGAAGGAGAAACAAGCCAAGAGAGATGCAGACCCGTCTGCTGCCACCAAAGCAGCGTACACAGTCAAGATCACCAACTATGGTACGTTGCCATTGTTTAGTAAGACTACCAGTTATTTGTGAGAAATTACAACAGTTAAGATGTGTGCAAGAGCTAAAAAGCATTTGAAATTGTTCATGTTTCCTCCTCTGTGCAGCTTGGGACCAGTCTGAGAAATTCGTCAAAATTTACCTTACACTGAAGGATGTGCACAAAATTCCATCAGAAAATGTGGAGATCAACTTTACAGAAAAGTATGATGATAATCAACACATATATATATATATATACTGTACATCCACTGATCTATACACAGTGTAAACTAGTCATCATATGGCACTAACCACACAGTTGGTTGTATTTGTTCATCCTCTCTTTTGCAGCTCATTTTCTGTGCTCATAAAGGATCTCAGTGAGAAAAACCATCAGATGTCAATTCTGAACATGTTGTATCCGATTGATGAAAAGGAAAGCTACAAAAAGGTAAATAAAGCACATTTATCAGTTAAAGGAATAGGCTGTGGTTTTTGATACAAAGTGGCACAAGTTTCTCACTTGTCACTTAAAAATTGAAAGCGGGTAATGGGCCTACATAATAAACATATTTAAGCCATAACACTACATCTCAAAGGACCAGTGTGTAGGATTTAGGGTAATATGTTGACAATAATGGAATGTAACATTCATAATTATGTTTTCAATTGTATACTACCATCTGAAACGAAGAGTCGTGTTTTTGTTAGCGTTGAACAAGCCCTTTGTATCTTCATAGGGAGTAGGTCTTTTTCCACAGAGACTGTCATATTGTGGCGTCATGTTTCCACAGTAGCCCCAGACAGACAAACTAAGTGGCTTGAGAGAGGGCCTTTTTTGTTTTTATGTTGGTCACTGTAGGTTCTCATAAGCCCCGTTTCCACCAAGCAGTCCGGTTCAGTTCAGTTTGTATGGTTTGGTTTTCAGTTTCCACTATGAAAAGTTGTGGATGGTACCAATGAAACCATTCTGTACCGTCCCCATTTTTGTTCCCCCCTCTGTTGGGGTACCTAGCACACAGATCTGGTACTAAAAGGTGGAGCTGTGAACACTGCAGTCCATTGATCAGTCAGGAGAGAACTCTAACCATTCCATTCGTTTTTCTTGTCTCTCTTGGATGACAAACACTTTTAGTAATGAGTGGATCTGCAAGCATTAAAAATATGTATTAATTGCAGATGTGTCACTGGAGATGAGGGAAAAACAGTGAGTGCTGGACGAAGCAATGAGTGACAACAACCCCGCCCACATTTAAGAGTACTGTTTGGGGTGGAAATGCTAAACAGATCTATGGACTATGTACTATGTCTTCAGGTTTACTTTTGGTTCCAAAGCTACAATACCAGAAGGGTTTGGTGGACATGGGGCTATACATGCTTGGAGAGTGAGAGGTGAGGGGAGGGAGGGGTATCCATTTGGCTGTAGTCTGCAACCTCGCTGCTAGATGCCACTAAATCCTACACGTTGGTCCATTAAATCAGCTTCTGATGCTTAATTGTTGCGTTACATTGTGTTATTTTTGGAACCTGTTGTTAAAAGCTCATTAGCACACACTAGAACCTGTTGTGTTGCTGTTTAATCTGGATCAGAAATGTGCAAAGGTGTACAGCTGAGTGACATTAAGCAGTTGGATGAGTCCAAAACAAACTTGCAGTGATAAACCTTAATTTACCACATTGATTTATCAAGTATTTATGGCTAAATACAATTGCTTAATGTTTCTAAAGTCCAGTTCAGCCCTAAGATTTATTGAGATGAGTTGAAACTTGTAATGTGCTTGTCTGCAACGTTCTGAAACCTGCCAGTATACCAATGCAAGGAGATGGTGTATCGTCTGTATAGCAGCAACACTCTGTACTTCCTTTCTAACTTGACGCTTTCCAGGTGCAAGAAATGAGTGAAAGATCACTTTGTGGGTGTGACATGCGTTCATACAGTGCACTGCAGCAGCAGCGACCCGCTGTCAGACACAGACGCACTGTGAGAACGGAGACCGCATATGTATTGACAGTTGCGGGAATGTAAATGAGACGGAGTGGGGGTTACCATCAGCCAGTTCAAGTCGAGCTGACATGGGCCGGTATATACTGATGCAACTTTTCCCTGCGACTTCATCTCGTCACAAATCATGGGTCTGAACTGGGCTTTACACATCCAGCAGCAACAAAGAAACACGGGCATCAAGTAGGCCTAATCCGTTTTCACGCCAGCTGCTGAATTCAGGCTCAGTGTTGACTCGCATTTTACCATTTGTTCAGTCTGCGTACTCCTGGAGGAAAATAGAGCAGCAGTCTTGTTGGCTTTTTGAAAACCCTGTTGTCATTAATCTTCCCATCTTTCCTCCCTTCAACAGATAAAGACAGACATGGTCCTGGTCATGTGCAAGAAGAAGTCAACAAAGAAATGGGAGTGCCTAACAACGCTGGAAAAGCAGTCTAAAGATAAAGAGTAGGTTCAAAGAAATAAGGAATGTTAATTTCAGTTCAAGTAATTTGCACAAAGCAGGGATTTTGAGTGACATAAGGCCAGCGCAGCGCTTTAAAGAATTCATTATCATAAGGTATTGTGCAACATGTAATGAAGCTTTTAATTAGTGCCACTACTGATGCTAATGTGTGGTGGTTTAGGGTTAGTGGCGTTTAATGACCATTTCCAGTATCATACAGGTCTGGCCCATTACCCTAGAGACATTGCAGTGCAGTACCATATCTGTAAGCAAGGTGTCCCTGTCTATAATGCAGCCTGGGTGCATGTCACAAGATGAGACTGAGAATCGTAGCTAATTGTTATCCAATTGTCCCCCGACAGCAAACCCAGCATGGATGAGAACGCAGACCCCAGCGACGGCCTGATGAGCATGCTGAAGAAGATTTACTCAGAGGGAGACGACGAGATGAAGAGAACCATCAACAAAGCCTGGTCAGAGTCCCAGGAGAAGAAGATTCGAGGGGAGGACATGATGGACTTCTGAACTGCTCTCGCTGCGTGTCCACGGCAGGACCAAGTGAGAGCTGCCAGGGATGCACCTGACATGACTTGAATATTAAATATCATAGGGTGAAACTTCAATAGAAATCATATTTACACGAAATCTATCAAAGTCAGTGTACAGCTCATAAAAAAAGTTTTGGGATTAATGTCTGAGCCCTGTATGGCCTCATTTTGGCCCTGCTTTGAAAATCAAGCTAACATTGTCCTGATTGTCACGGGACACAATGCAGAAACCTTTCAATGAAATGCCTGTGCAAACTTAAAGGCAGTGTCCAGCAGATGGCGACCTTAACACAGCAATCAGATTCAATGGGGTAAATGACCACAATGCAGTTATTATTGTTAATTATTGTTAATAATTCATTGTTACAGTTGGACCAGGGCACATTAAACATGTGAGAAATGTTCTGTACAGCAACATCTTATTGTTGTTGCTGTATCCAAGTGTACATTTGCCAAAATCACACTCATATTCCTTTGAAACAAAGACAACCAGAGGACATTTTTTACGTCTTCATGTCAGCCTTTTATTCATCATTACATAAATAGCTCAAATAACAGCTGCAGCGCCGTTACAGCTCATGCATCTGTCCAGTGTAATAGTTACATTCCTGCATAGGTCTGTGTTTGACATGTAATGAATTTTACCCATTCCTGTTGCGTAGCGTAATGCTTTAAAACATTCTTTAATTCCCGAATGTGACTTCCATTGTCATAGCTTCGACTGTTTCCCACTATAATTCCTATTTACAGTTGCACTGTTCAAGTCGCCTATTTCCTTTCAGCATTTCTGAATGTTTAAAATTTTATGTTTTATTATGATTATTTGCTTTCGGGCTTTTGTTATTCATGTATTGTTGCCTGCCCTCAGGGTGTTCATGAAGGTCTTATGAATATAAATCTTGATTTGAGTCCGCTCTGCCTCTGCCTCTGTCTTCTAACAACTTGCTAGACTTGTCTCGCCCCACTATGCACGCTGTCATCATATAGTGTCTTGAAGTTACATTATTGTGTAGTCATGATTTAGATACACCCTCACAGAAAAGTTGGCATTTTAGTGACTATGTAAACTTGATCTTAACACATTTGTTTAAAAGGATTCTGCAAAGTAAGATGAGCAGTGGTTCCCAACTGGTCCAGATTTCTCCTTAGTCATTAGTTAAAGGTCCCACAGTTCAATACATTCAGCATCATACTTGCGTTCGGCCGTGTCATTTAGCGAGCTTTCTGTCTGTGTCAAGTAGCTGTCTGTATACCCCTCCCTCCCCTCACCTCTCACTCTCCAAGTGTGTTTTTTAACAAACTTGACACATTAGTGAGTCACTTAAGATCCATCCACTTTTGGACAGTGACCTACCAGTTGGGAACCACTGACTTAGAATATTGTTTAAGATGCAGTACTGCTTTTAATAGTTTCTAAGCTGCCATAGCACAGTAAAGCTGCAATGACTAATTGTTGAGAGCGAGTATCTGCATCTTTGTATCTGTCTGACAATGTTTCTGTCCGTTGAGTTTCAGATCTTTTTTTTTTTATCATAAGAGTAGTAGATTAAACACCCAAATCAGGATATTCCATTATCACAGTACATATAATGACACATTTTACTTGTATGATACTCATAAATGGCACCTTATCTGTACCGGATATGAGTTTCATCCATGTTTTCGGCTAAACTTTATTAATTGCCAACCAATTTGATAACTGATTAATCAGTCTGAGTAATTTCTGTAAGAAAAAAGGCTAAAGTTGTCTGATTCCAGCTTCTTAAACATCAGTATTTTCTGGTTTCTTTACTCCTCTGTGACAATAAAGTGAACATCTTTGGATTGTGCATAAATCAAGACATTTGGTAACATTTTCAGACAATTAATTGAGAAAATAATCGACAGTAAAAGTGTTAGTTGCAGTCTTACAACACAGCTTGGACCAGTTAGGGAGTTTAAAAGCATTTATATAACCAAAGTTTTACACTGCATGAGCTTTAAGCTGCACCTTTTGTCCACCAGGTGGCAGCTGTGATGAGGAGTTCACATCAATCTCTGGGGATTTCACACAGACTGGGAAAATCTGACCAAAGACTTTTTGAAAACTGTAGCTGTAGTTTTATTTTGTAGGATTCTGAGACTGGCAGAAAAACAAACTAATTAATCTACCTGTAAATTGCGAAACTGACGATAAGACTCACTGCAATATTTTAACCATTTGTAGGTCCTATAATTTATGAGTTATGGAATTATGTTGCTTCTACAGGTGGGGATCACATTACATGACCTGTTGTAATATTTCCATGGTAGGATTGCTGCATGACTGTTTAGAATATGTTGTGCCATTTCTACATTAGACCTGTTAAATTAACATATTAATTATTGTGTACACATCCTGAAGATGCATGAGTGAATGTGGCACAATTCATTTTTGGAGGAGAATTCAAATATTTCACGAAGATTGAATTAAAAGTAAGAAAATTATTCACATTTTTTGGACATAATGACCCTTAAATAACAAAAATCCAAACAGTTAAGAGCCCAGGTTCATTATTTCCGGTAAAAACTGGCATTATAATAAATATATTCCCCCCATCAGTTCCAGGTACCCATTAACTAAACTCTAGATTAAAGGTGACCAACATTGGAAACCCCCTGCGCTCTGCTCGGGTTACATCATGTCATTGGCCTCACAGCAGCTCAGTGACATGAGCTTCATCAACGTGAGCGCAACCGATTGGTTTTTCATGAGCTGTTTTCATTCATATTTTTTTCTCCATCCCAGATATACTGTTTTTTTGATTGAGATTTTGTCTGAGCAAATCGTCTGGACTTTCTCCACCAGTGCGCCACCTCCCCACGCCCCCTGCTCCGTGACGTCGCCGCTCGCCTATATAGCCTGAGAGCTCCGTGCCCGGACACGCCAGATGGATACAGTTGGACGCAGCGGAAGCATCATTACGCACCAGACGAACCACTGAGAAACCAAGGGAAAAGGATATATATATAAATATACATATATACACGAACTGATCGTTTGCATCACTGCGTTTAATGGATACCGGTTGTTTCACCGCGGCGCAGCGTATTTCGTGCCACGCCATGAATGCGGATTTATTCAAGCCCGCTCCGGAGCGTGGACCCCAACAGTCCTCTGCCCCGGTGAAAACCAGCAGGAATAAACCCGAACAAACCAAACCAGAGCTGGCCCAGGTGGTGACAGACTCCAAAACGGGAAGATCCTACAGTAAAGGGAAGCTTTTGGGAAAGGTACGGAGGTTTTTTTAATATTACATGTGCTTGTCTCGCGTCACCACAGGGATG
Source organism: Epinephelus awoara (assembly GCA_035609425.1). Classification (NCBI taxonomy): domain Eukaryota; kingdom Metazoa; phylum Chordata; class Actinopteri; order Perciformes; family Serranidae; genus Epinephelus; species Epinephelus awoara. The sequence goes on from CM069306.1 coordinate 9,186,734, forward strand.
TTTCTGAGCGTCTATCTGAGGCGATGTTGAATTTAAATGAAGCTGTCTGTGATTAGAATGCATCATTAGCCATTTCCCAGGTGTGACACTAATGCGGGAATAAGGGAATGACCTCGTGGTGGTGGATGTGGCCAATCTCTCCCGGCTGTGCGCGTCATTGCTGAATGAATCAGGCGCAAGGTGTGCCCAGCTCCGGTGCGCACACATGATTGGCAACACCTTAGAAAAGCCGATGATTTATTATCCACAAGAGTCCTCGCGTTTTAACGCCTCAGACAGCTGTTAACCCATTAATGTCTGTCTGTCTGTGCCATGACTCCTCTCCTTACAACACCGCATGTAATGATTTTTGTCACCGTGTGTGCGATGTGTGATGGAGCGACTGTATCAACATGTTGCTCGTCATCGATACGATGCGTCGGGCAGCCAGCCAAGTCTCATTTTTTCTCCACAGCTGCCTGCCGCAGAGCTGGAAACGTCTCCGTCAATTTCACAGTTAATGAATGCAGCAGCTCCGTCTGCTTCAACCCTCGTGTCCTCGAGCCTATTGCACCCCGAGATCTGCATAAATAAACAGCAGTAAACATGATATTAGAGGCTGGTTGTCGGATTTTAGAGGCAAAGCAGAGCCAACAATGCAACACAAGATGCTTGGTAGTTGATTATCTTGACTATAAAATGATGCATCTGATTGGATTTAATCCTGATTTGGTTATTTCCTCTCTTTCTGTCCTCACTAGTATTTCAGAATTCGCTAAATCATTCATTTTGATTGCTGTGCAGCCATTGATCCCCACATCAGAGACTTGCCATTGAAGCAGATAATTTATGGCCATTGCAGGTTTTCAACCTGCTGCTATCTTAACTGATCACCCTGTTTGTCTCCCCTAAGGGTGGCTTTGCTCGATGCTACGAGATGACAGACCTCTCCACCAACAAAATGTATGCCGTGAAGGTGATTCCACAGAGCAGGGTGTCCAAACCACACCAAAGGGACAAGGTACATGATGGAGCTTGTTTATGTCTTGCAGACAGGCCCGTGCACAACCTGAATTCACTGTCTGAGCTGTGTTGGGATTTAAATGTGCACACAAACTGACAGATTGTCAAATTTGAACAGATCACGAACGAGATCGAGCTCCACAAAACCCTGTCGCACAAGCATGTGGTGAAATTCTCTCATCATTTTGAAGACCAAGAAAACATCTACATATTCCTCGAGCTCTGCAGTAGGAAGGTGAGACTTCAGAAATCTCTAGAACAGTTCTGCACAGCTTTCTCACGTACAGCTTGCCTTGTATCCCTCCTCATTGACACAACACAGACCATACATGCTCTATTTATGAGTTAAAGCATATACAGCTAACAGAGTTATCATTATTGATGAAGAGTCTCCATGCCACTGCGGCTGTGTGTGTGATGTACATGCAGCAGTGTTGTACAGTCCCACTGATGGATGCGAGGCTGACAGCTCACTCATTGCTCTGTCTCCGTAGTCCCTGGCACACATTTGGAAGGCGAGGCACACGCTTACAGAGCCCGAAGTCCGATATTACCTCAAACAGATCATATCCGGCCTCAAGTACCTCCACAGCAAAGGGATCCTGCACCGAGATCTCAAACTAGGTATGTGAGCAATGCGACTGAAACGTGGCGTACGCGCACAACAAGCATGCCAGGAATCTGCTGTGACTTTGGACAGGCACAGGCTATCTGCGGAATGCTGACAGGACAAATGTTTTTGTCTCTTTCAGGCAACTTCTTTGTCAACGAGAACATGGAGCTGCGGCTGGGAGACTTCGGCCTCGCTGCTAAGCTGGAGACAGTCGAGCAGAGGAAAAAGTATGAATTTTAACTGCTTTTCATTTAATGGAGGTAGCCACAAAAACTCGGTTTGAAGAAAGAGAGATATTTGAAAGTTAAAATAGTTTTTGAAAGCAATTTATACGCTTATTTAATTGTTAAAAAAAAAATCAAAAACATACACAGTGCTGCTCCATGAGTGGCGACCATACATAAACATAACATAAAAGAACCTGAGCATTACAGTCTTAGCCATTTTCTAGGCTTTCATAATACACACTGACCTAAAGCCATTACGTCAGTTACTAAGCACCTTCCTCCTCCCACTACTTTCCCCCCAAGGAAGTACCTAACTAAACCGGTTTCCAAGTGGCAGTTGAATGTAGCGCTTAGAGCCGAGTTTCAATACCAGTTTGACACCTTCCTGTGGAATACCAGAAGAATGAGTGCGGCAGGAAAAAATAATGCAGCCACCACTTCCTTGTGTGCACAGTGCATCTGCAGAACAGAAAGTAATTTTAAAATCTCATCTGTGCTTGTTTTTCTCAGAACAATCTGTGGGACTCCAAACTACTTAGCCCCTGAGGTGCTCAACAGACAGGGCCACGGCACCGAGTCTGATGTCTGGTCGCTGGGATGTGTCATGTGAGTTATTTGCTTTGTTCAGTCACGTGTAAAATAACATGTGTGTTTTGTAAGAACAGGTTTTGTTTTTGATCTTTGCTTCATCTCAGTGTGATGACAGTGGACCCAACCACTAGCTGAATCTTGAGTTGACTCTTGCCTTGCTTGATCCCATGCAGGTACACGCTCATGTGTGGCAACCCTCCTTTTGAGACTCTTGATCTAAAGGAGACCTACAAGTGTATAAAGGAAGTTCGGTACACCTTGCCATCCTCGCTTTCCCCCGCCGCACAGAAACTCATCTCAGGCATCCTGCAGAAAAACCCCAGCGACAGACTCGCACTGGATCAAATCCTCAACCATGAATTCTTCACCAAAGTATGTTAGTCATGCAAATTTCCATTAGCTAAGCTCACAATGCTTTTTTGGGGGGAGTGGGGACAATGGTGCTTGTAACTACAACAGGATATAGCATGTCAGCGCTTGACGTATCCTCACCATGTCGTGCCTCCTACATCCTCCTCACCCTTTGCCTTTTATTCCTCCTCTAGGGTTTCACCCCTGATAAGCTTCCCCCCAGCAGCTGTGTGATGGTGCCAGAGCTCCACCCCCCCAGCCCTGCCAAGAAATTCTTCACTAAGATGGCAAAGAGCTTCTTTGGCAAGAAGAAGGCGAAAGGTAAGCAGCAGCAGCAAAGTGACTAACACAATAGAAGAGTAGGTCATCTGTTTGTTACATATTTGTCCCTTCCTGAATGTAATCATGTGCACCTGTCATCTTGTTAATCTGGTTTGACTCTGGAGGACTGATGTTTAAAAAAAAATGTTTAAAGCTGAAGACAAGGATTGAGCTCAGTTTCAGGTTTCTGTCAAGCATTTTCTGCCCAAGTGTTTTATGGCTACACATATTTGTTGTGACTACAATGCGAGAAATCTTTGTTTTTTGCAGTGGAGAAGATTCCATGCGAGGAAAAAGATGACAAAGACATTTCCAAGCTGGTGTCTGGCATCGTTAAATGTTCCATCAGCAGGCAGATCAGCTGCAAGACAGTGGGACCCAATGAGGTACGCATTTCATCTCTTTTTGTGCCCTACTTCTGCGAGGGGGAAAAATGTTGGCCTTGTTTACTTAAAACAAAAATAGGATCGGCACAGGTACTAATATGGTAATCAAGTCCCACAAGTAGCACGGGAGTACATATTTTCATGGCATCTGTTCTGTCTGATAACTGCCTGGCATCTATTGTTGGAAGTAGGCGTAACACCATGTTCACTGAAACTGTAAAAGTATTTTTTTTAAACGGCACTCCAACTGAAATTGGGTGAATAAATGTCTTTTAATTATGAGCGAGCGTTTTCCCTCAGAAAAAGAAGACCAGCTTAGACTGAATATGGAGCAGCCATGTTATGTGAACAATGAATTATTATGCTTTTAATTATACAGATATTTAAAATAAATTGGCTTTTTTCTTTCATGGATTAAAAGTTTGTTTTTTTGGCTCTTTAGCTTTGTTTTATTAACGTAGCAGTGTGTTAAATTCTGAGGGAAATTATTGTTAGAAATAGAAGTGCATTCGGTTTATTGAAGCCATTTTTCCCCCTTGTATCTGAGAAAGCTGTTAATGCACCCATCCCTCCGCTTTTCCCTTGACTACATTAATTTAATCCTGCTACCAACTATCTGTGGATGCATTCATTTAAAAAAGACTCAGAACCAGAGCCGAGACTAAATGCCACAACAGCAGGAAGCTCAGTTGGCCAATCCCCAATCAGACTGGTCTAGTTGCTATTTATAGAATCCAATAGGAATTACATTGTTTGCTCTTTGGTGTGAATGTTTCTGTCAGCTTGATTATGAGCCTGTGCCGAGAAACCAGGTTGTAGTCAGGAAGCACACGCTGCGGCACAAAGCAGTCATCTTTTGTTTCTGTGTATGTGCAGAAAAACGTGACCTGCTAACAAACACATAACCACCAGATAATTTCTAAAACACCATTGTTATAAATGACATTAGAACCACATGTCACACTTGCCTCATGCTCGCAAAGCACACATAAGGAAACTGTAGTACTAAAAGTAGTTTCACAGTGCAGTGGCAGTACTATTAACACATTTAAAAGCGGTGAAGCGACAACACTTAAAGCTGCAGCAGAATATAGACAATGGCGACATATTTTTAAGACCGACAAGCGCTAAGCGAGCGTGCATGTATTAATGAAACCCCTCCACTGAATGTGGTCTGTGGTCACCTTTTTTGACCTTTTTTCCATCCTGCTCTTACTTTCACTTTTAGTTGTTTTCTTGTCACAAATCTTAAATCATACCTTTTGTTGCTGCTCAGGTGCCCTCTCCCGTCAATCAGCTTGTCAGCTCCGTGCCTCTGGAACCGACTCCTGCTGAGGAGGAATCCAGAAAGTCAATTTCTCGCTCCTTCAAGGGCACCACAGCCAGCAGCAGTGAACGTAAGCCCCAATAGTTTTCTGAGAGCATATATATTGCATTGCACTTGAATTCTTCTCTCATTCTGATCCATATCTAACATAATTCTTGTTTTCTCTCCAGCATGCGAGGACATTCTCCTGACCCCTGCAGCTGTGTCTGAAGGGGCCGTCAAAGTTCTCAACAGCTGCCTGGCGACCATGCCTGCAGGTAGGAGAGCACTTTTGGCCTACAGCGTGATAATATTTGGCAAGTCAGAACGATGTGTGCGACCTCAAGACAGTAAATAGAAATGCTGAGTTGCATTTTTAAATCTTTGCATCTGCGACTGGGCTACAGAGCACCGAAACATCAAGCCAAGAAAATAATGCGGCTTCCTCCAACATGAACCTTCTCTGACTTTATGTTGTATTAAATCACAAATGATGCAGGATCACTTAAGTTTAATCAACCAGATCTTTTCCGTGCCTCAGCCATTTCTTCGCATCCTCTGAATATCTGCTGACTCATGTAGCCTAAAGCACCTTTAAGCTTATAGCTTTTTCCTTTTTTTTTATTATGAAAATGCTGACTTAAAGACTTTGGAAATATAAAAATTGTGTCCCCCATTTACGCTGGACTAGGAATATTAATACGCTGTGAAATTGTTCCGTGGTCCTCAACATGTCTCTCTTATCTCTGCAGCCACTAGGAACCCACCCTGTTTGTCCAGGCCCCAGTCCTTCCTGTGGGTGACTAAATGGGTCGACTACTCGAACAAATACGGTTTTGGCTACCAGCTGTCGAACCAAAGCATCGGAGTGCTCTTTAATGACGGGACACGCCTCAGCCTATGTGATCAACGCAAGTACGTACATGAAGAGCTGCAGTATTTACTCAAGGTGTAACTGAATTGGGCTGATATGTGTTCCTGCTGTACTTATCAAGTTCCAGCGGCTCATGTCTGACGATGTGAAGGAACATGATCCTTAAAATCATTGAGGAACATTTTTTGTTAATCACATTGGCAGAAATGGGCTTCCTTGAAGAGTAACACTTTAATTTATGGTTGCTTCCTTTTTCTTTCTTTCAAAACAGGACAGTCCACTACTGCTTGCCCAACAACAAACACTTCACTTTCCCTGCCAACGCTCTACCTGAGCAGCTTCGCAGTCAGAAACAAATTGTAGAGCTCATGGCCAACTACATGGAGCAGAACCTTATGGAGGTAAGTGCAAGCAGCTTAGCTTTTAGCTGCTTATTGAATTGTTTGTGTACACTAAGAAGAAAAAGCCCTTTTTAAGTAACTTAAATACAACATGCTGTTAACTTGGCTATGTTTTTCTGCCCTCTTCAGGGTGGAGATCTGCATTGTGAAGATCAAGTATCGGGTTGTCCTCCTCTGCTGCTCCAGTGGGTGAAGACCGACCATGCTCTTGTCATGCTCTTCAACAATGGCACTCTACAGGTTCGATAAAGCTCTGATAATACCTTTTTATAAAACAAGTAGTGTAAAAGTTATAGGAAAATGCATGTGCCCACATCTCTTTATCTTACATTCATGCTCTGTATTTTATCCCTTCCAGGTTAACTTCTACGCAGACCACACCAAGATCATCCTGTGCAAGTCATCTGATGACTCCTACCTGCTCACCTACATCAGCCGGGAACGCGTCTCATACACTTACCTCCTCAGCATGCTGAACGAGATGGGCTGCACCTCCGAACTGAGACACCGACTGCGATACGTGGTCCAGCTGCTCCAACACCATGCTGATGCCTGAGAACACAGCTCTGTGCCTCCCAGGCTGCCTGATTGGGCAGATGTCTTAGAGGCGACCTGACTGGTTAACACCTCTTCTTAGGCAGCCTGACTGGTTGATATAATTTCTCAAGGCAGCGCCGGGACAAGCAGACGGGATGGAAGGGCTGCTCTGTGGAGCTGGGCAAATATTCTTGTCTGAACTGGTGCTTAGGCAGCTGATTATCTGATTGATTGACCTTGATGAACATCAAGCAGTCAGGAAGTTGCCCGATGCAGCATCTGCCTCAAGGGTTTGTGCCTGTCCAGCTTATGCCTCAAAGGTATCCACCTGGAAGGTATTGATACCTAAAATAAGAGACTCCTACCTGGCCTGAAATGATGGATCCCTCACAGGCAGATGCCTAAATGAACACCCACACTCCCACTTACCTTCCCTCACTCACTCAGAACCACTGCTTCTTGGCTGGATCTTTTCAAAGCCACCAACCAACCCTGCAGCTTTTCAGCTTCCCCTGATAGCCGATACCCCAGGCATGGTTTCTCAAAGGTATCTAAACACTAAAATTGTCTTTTTCGCTTGCAACACAACAAGGATAATCTTGCAGCTGGAATTCTTTTTTTAGGCTCCGTTCTCCAAAAAGTATTTTAGCAGCAAGATCATCCATGTCGTTGACTTGCACTGGAACCGTGATCTAGCAGCAGAGATGCTTTGGGAAGAACTGTGGTTTGATTAGAGAGAGAGAGAGCGAGAGAGAGACACCCTCACACCCTCGGTTGGTTTCTGGCCTCTGTGAACTATGGTGCACACAGTTGTTGTTGTTGTTGTTGTTTTTTTTCTCATTTTTAAAATAAGAAAAAAATTGAGCCAGCTCTAGGATCACACTACGATCTTGACCTCACACGCACAAATAACATTCCTGGCCTTATTTGATGATGGTGATGCTAAGGTGTGAAGAGAGTTCTTCTGATCCGACATCACTTTTGTCTTTTTTTTGTTATCGTTAGAAACAAATTTCACTGATGTGGTACACAACATACTAAAGGGGCTATGGGAGCAACACGATTTTGCACTCTGTTTCTTTTTTAATTTTTTTTTCCTTGATTTGTAAATTCATCTGGAGAACGAAAACCTTTTTACTACCACTTGTTATATTTTATTTGTTTTTAACCAGATACCAAAAGGCATTTTCTTTGTTGGTTTTTAAAATGATTGTTTTAAATTCACAATACCGTAGGTGAATGTGTGTGTGTGCCACACATGTGCTGGTGAACAAAACTGTTGGTTGAAAAATGAGAGCGGGGAGGGGGGATAAAAGTGCCTTTCTGAGGGATGACTGTATAGTGCAATAACAACCCTTTGTGAATGTCAAGCTGGATACAAACAAGATTCGAGAGATGGGTTTTACAGGTGGGATTTACTTTTGTACTTTGAGCAAAGTGTAAAAGTAAGTCTGATAGCACTACACTCTCACTACCTGGTATAAGCTTTTAGAACAACTGGTAACATAAGTATATATCCCAGTAATATCTACTATGGAAAAAAGAAAACATTGTACTCTGTTGTACTGTACTGTAATCCTTATCGGTTTACATTGCTTTCTCGACCCAGAGTTGTATCCTAAAAACTGTGACCTGGAATGCAAGTATTACGTACATGTGTTTTCAAAAAACCCAACATTGTGAAAGCCATCTGCCAATTCAGAAGAGTCTTTATTTTTTGGCACATAATGTCTCGTTTATTTATTTTTATTTATACATGTTTTTTATTTATTGTTGTGTAAATGTTCCGGTCTTGAGACACAAGTAAATGTTCAATTCCGATCACCTTTTGTATGTAACATATTTGGGGGGGATGGGACAAAATAAAGTTTATTGAAAAGTTTATTTATTCTGTGCTTATTGTTGAAGACTGAAGATGAGGAATTCATTGATTCTGAAAATTGGCACCCAGCTCCCACCAGATTGATTATGTTTGCAGCATGCACAACAAATACTGTAACATGCTCCCTCTTGGTATATTTGGAGCACTATTTATCTCCTTTAAAACAAACTCAGATCTACTGTAAGATATGTATATTTTTAACATCTCAGATAAAATAAGTGTGTCAGGATAAAAATCACATGATTAAATATTAAGTGCGCTTTTCATACTATTGTCAGCGCTTTTACACTACGTCACATTCACACACTTGTGGCTGAGGTTTCCGTACATGGTGCCCACCTGCTACTCAGTGAGCATTCAGATACACTCGCACAGGAACAGCCACCGGGAGCAATTTGGGGTTCAGTACCTTGCCCAAAGATACTTTGACATGCGGACTAGAAGAGCAGGCTCTTGAACCAGCCAATCTTCTGATAAGTGGACGACCCACACTAGCTCCAAGCCACAGCCAGTGACCAGTAACCATTGTTACTAAACTTATGGCCCGTGGACCAAATCTAGCCTACAATAGGGTACTGGGTAGCTTGCAAACCATCTTCTAATTCAGAATAAAACTAAAGTGATTTGCACTGGGAATTGTTTTTCACTCAGAATATTTTTACATCCCAGAAACGCCTCTGCACACACCTGATCTGTGCAGGGCTGCTGCGACTCTATTTGCCTCTTGGCAAAGATGAGTGAGGACAGCAAATGTCAAAAGGTTTAAACCGGCAATTCATTTATTATCCATGCTGAGGAATATTATTTATGTTTGTTTATTACCTGGCTCTCGGCCTCCTGCAATTTTGCAAGAGCAGCTGCTGGTCACAGCAAGTTCAGTATTCCTGGCTTACACTCCTGCTAGACAGGACTGTCCTCTCAGCCCATTACTCTTTGTGAGTGTGTTTGAGCCTCTGGCAGAGACCGTAAAGCTCTGCAGCCTTGTTTAAAAATTTAGAGATGGACACTATGCAGATGACATTCTTTTGTTTTTAGATAGTTGGCATGATCTGCTCGTGGTTTTCAAAATCATAAGGATTAAAAACAAGGTTCTACTCTTATGGACATCTTGGCAAGTAGTTTAACCCTTGAGGCAACTAGAAGTAACTTGAATTTTGTGTTGACTTTGGTGGCCCCTGTGGACAAACATGGTAGTGTTTCCATGAACACCACCACCTTGTGTTGTAAAGATCTTGATTTTGCTACAGCATGCATTTGTTTTGGAAGCAGGTGAAAGAAGGATGCAACTTTTCATATTATTATTCTTTTTTAAACACAGCTGTTTGCAGGATGGGCAGCACGGTGGTGTAGTGGTTAGCACTGTCGTCTCACAGCAAGAGGGTTCCTGGTTCAGTCCTGGGTGTGGGAGCCCTTCTGTGTGGAGTTTGCATGTTCTCCCCGTGTCAGCGTGGGTTTTCTCTGGGTACTCCGGCTTCCTCCCACAGTCCAAAGACATACAGATTGGGGATAGGTGTTGGTGACTCTAAATTGTCCATAGGTGTGAATGGTTGTCTGTCTCTATGTGTCAGCCCTGTGATAGTCTGGTGAGCTGTCGAGAGTGTACCCTGCCTCTCGCCCAGTGTCAGCGGGGATAGGCTCCAGGTTCAAGGTTGACTTGTGTTTTTGTCCGTGCTCTAGTCAGTTTCTTTCTTTTTTTCTTTGCTGATTCTCCCCCGGCATCAGCTTTAACCACAAAATTTAACATCTTACAGAAAGTTCTCTGATGAAAAATCTCCTCCTGCTTCTTTTAAGTGGCTAACGTCATTGTGAAACTTTGCCTGGGAAAATGTAAACATAGGCTCTACTGGTTTGCATGTCACAGAAAGTTCCCTCTGATTTCACGATGAACTGGGCCTAGTGAAAGGCTTTAGGAATATATATGATGGTGTAAGGTTATATCATGGCATCAGTATTAAATTGAGACTGTTTCATAAGGAGTTAAAAATGTCCTGTAGCTGCTTTAACTACAATGAAAGATCTGCTCAACATTCGCAGGAAGCCAAGGACAAAAATCTGTGCAGTGACTGTGCCAACTCACAAAGACAGCCTTGGTATGCCTAATAAAGTCCAGTAATTGGGCCACAGTTGTTCAGTCTGGGGCTGACTGGCATGACTCTGAGTAAGGTTTCAGTGTGGTCTCCTGGGCCTGTTTCTCCTCTTCTTGTAAAGCCAAAAAGCCAGTTACATTTACATGGTGTATCACGATACTGCAGTGGGCATTGCTAGCCCCCCACAGTTTAGGGAACACTGGCAAGACACCATTGTCAGAATACGGTTTGCTGTAATGGATTATAGTGTGATTTTTAAATGGCAAAGTCAAAAATGAAAGAATTAAAATATATGCCCACCCCAGTTTTCTGTCAGGTACATTGTGAAGAGCACATATACGTTACATTTCACATAATAAAGGTGTATTGTCAAACTGTCATGGCTGTAAACATCTGGTGTGTGATCCAGGCATTGAATGACAAGCATAACACTACACCACACTGCACTATTGTGCTCTACACAGATCCTCAGCTCTTCTTGGTGGCGCCTATCTTGAAGGATTAAGCCATTTCCTTGTCTGAAAACGTGAAAAAGAAAACAAAACCCCCCAAACATCATGTTTCATGTGACACAAGTGAATCTTAAACCAGCTCTGCTGCTTGACTGTTCTTTACAAAGAGGAGCTTCTGAACATGACCTTTTTCTTGTTGCCCTGCAGCCCTCAGCAGTAGCATCACCCCCAAGTGAGTTCCTCATCAAAGCCTCAATACACTGGCAAGAATATCTTCATTAACTAAACAGTGTGTACGCAGTCTGAAGCATGTGAATTCCTCCTCACAGCTTTGATAAAGACATGAAAAAAGAAGAACTCTAAATAGCCTGTGCAACACAGTACAGTAGCTCATTGCAGTGCCAGTGCAGCCCAGCGTGACTCCATTTAGTAACCAGTGCTACAGTAACTCGACATGTCAAAAGGTTTTCTTATTATTCTCACTAATATTTTATATATTCTTCATTATGGAAATATGTGGCTATTTCTGCCTTAATTTAGGTTGGAAGCTGGCACACAGGTCACATTATATTGAATGGTTTAACCGATGAAAACGAAAGATTGTAGGTTTTAGAGTAGACATTTGAGAAACAGGTGACATGGTGGTGCAGTGGTTAGCATTGCTGCCTCACAGCAAGAGTGTTCCTGGATCAAACCAAGGGTGGGAGGTTTAAATACCAGGGTAGGGGGGCGCCGTCGTCCACCAATCCAAAGATCCGCGGTTCGATCCCCGGCTCCTCCAGTCTACATGTCGTTGAGCAAGATACTGAACCTGATATTGCTCCTGATGGCTGTTCCATTAGTGTGTAAGTGTGTTTTATGGTAGTCTCTGTGTGTGTGAATGGGTGAATGTGATGCGTAGTGTAAAAAGCGCTTTAAGTGGTCGGATGACTAGAAAGGCACTGTACAAACGCAGGTCAGTTCCCTTCTGTGTCAACATGGGCTTTCTCTGGGTACTTCGGCTTCCTCCCACAGTCCACAGACACATAATAGGTGTGAACGTGAGTGTGGATGGTTGTCTGCGGGATAACCCTTCGATATTCTGGCGACCTGTTAAGGGTGCACCCTGCCTCTCGCCCAATGTCTGCTGGGATCGGCTCTAGCTCCCCCGCGACCGCTAACAGGATAAGCGTTTGTAAAAAATGAATGTATTATCAGTTGGAAACAGATTATTATTCCAAGAATATAAGGGACTGTTCACCCCAAATCAAAACTCTTGCCTTTAGTGCTAATTATCAGTCTAGATTGTTGTAGAGTTGGAGATATCAGCCGTAGAGATGTCTGCCTTCTCTTGATTATAATGGAACTAGATGGCACTCTGCTTGTGGCGCTCAAAGTACACAAAAAAATACATTTGCAAAACTCAACAGCAACGTCTCTTTCCATAAATCATGACCCGGTTATACAAGATAATCCACAGACCTTGTTATGAGCAGTTTCATGTGTCATCTAGAAGGCAGACATCTCTTCAGCAGATATCTCCAACACTCTGCAACTCACACCAAAAAAGAATAGATTGGTAAATAGCACCACAGGTATGACTAAAAATACAGATTTTTTTTCTAGCTTTAATGGTGAGTATTTCCTGTTTCTACTGGGAAATAAACAGATAAAATTAAAGACCAGAATACAAGCTGTCATGTTTTTATTTGTCTTAATCTGCTCACAGTATCGGCTGCACTCAGTGTTCAGATAGGAAGCAAATAGTTGTAGAGTATGACGTCGCTAAGAGTCTCGCATCACTGTTTTAAACTTGTCAAGCTGGTTTTGTTATCTGTGAAAGAAAAGGGACACATTTTTGTCTGTTATTTCATAATAGTTTCCATTATACCTTGAAAAGGCAGTTGCAGTTTTTTTTATTGCAAGCTATAACTGCTTTGTATCACTGTATTTATTAGCAGGCAGAAATCTGGGGGAGTGAGGGTTGAAATATGAGAAAACAAGCACATAACATATGGAATACCGATATATGAATATGGACAAAGATCTGTGATTTCACGTATTTGGACACAAACACACAAACAAGCCTTGTTAGAGGCTTGTTTTATGCTGTGTGAGTGTGTTTGTGTGTATACAGAATAAAATGGCCTCCAGAAGGACAGGACTCACTTGGCAGCTACTCTATGAAACCCCACAGAGACATAGAGAGAGTGTAAGTGAAATGCGGTCAAACTTCCCTCCTGATTGCTCGCTGGAAACTGAAGCAGCAGCAGCAGCCAGAGATCACAAGGCTCCTTCGCTCTGTGACTGAGGCCAAAATGTGCTGATTTCACATCTTTGATTACAGCGTGAGACGTTCACCCAGTCACTTACCTCAGGTGGTGTAAATGAGAGGCCCTACTCTTAAATTCCTTCTGAATTCTATACTATTATACTCCACATGGTATATGTGTCTGCACTGCAAATCTAGTCTGACTGTTTTGAATTTGGCGCTATGCGCACATGAATGAGCAAACAGGGCTTAAATTTGTGCCCATGTTAGAGAAAGCGATAAGAAGGATTATGCTCTGATTTGCCTGCACCTTCATTGCAGCTGGGAGATACTGTTGCGCTGTAGGGGCACTTTCTACCATGAAAAATCACTAATAGAAAATTCTTTGGCAACTAAGACTACACGTTTCTTCTTTGTTAGCATGTAGCTACATGTAGCAGCAAGATGTTGATTAGACAGCATGAATATTGCACAGGTGTGCCTTAGGCTGGCCACAATAAGTGTAGCACTATTATTTACCTTTTTATTTGAAGATAAAACTGAAAGTGAATGCACCCAAAATAACTGCAGGCCTAATAATTCCTCATCGCACAGGAAAACCACATGTGCACGATTATAGCAGGTAGAGCAGGTTGAAACTGATCCAGGACATTGGTCTGTAAAGTGTGATGGATGTTTGCAATGGACAGCTCGGGTCATACTTTCACTGTTCACCTTTGTTTTTCCTTCAAAATGATTTTCGTTTAAATCCTGAATCATTGTCTGACCGCTTGTGTTTCTTGTCCCATCTGTTTATTTTGATGTGTGGCCGTCAGCAGTCTTTTAAGTGAGTATAATACCATGTCAGATAGCATCAGTTGGCAAACAAACTAAAATAAGACCCGGTTTGTTATTATCTGGAATAATCCTTTAATACGAGAGAACGTATGATTGTGTGAACTTCCGCTCCACATTACTGTCACACGTAAAAATAGTTTTAATGGATTAATAACTAGTGACATAATCTGTGACAGAAATATCCCTCATGCTCCTTCCTTTTAACAGAATGATGTAATACATTAGCAACGCAACCCGTATTTATGTTTATGAAAGCTCTTACATTTGTTGCCTTCCCAGGAAAAACCTGCAGATGTGCAGGAAGTGATGCTTTTTATACTGCCAGCAGCAACAGCAGCTTGTTTGGAATAAATAGAAGATCTCAGTAAACAGTGTGGAGAGGAGACAACAGGAAAAATAGTCAACCAGGACTAGGACTCAAACATATCTCTGTGTGTGACCTCTGGGTAGACAAACACTATAGGATTTCCCTAAAAAACAATGTATAGACTCATACAGAAGAGTGTGGCCGCGACTCTGTCCTCTGCCTGTATTTTCTTCTTTTCTGTGTTTGAGATGTTTATGTATGTGTATCCCCACAGTGCTCAGGTGAGATTGAGGCTTAGTAAAAAAGATAGCGACTAGGTGCCAGACAGTAAGCAGCACACATCAAAGAGACACAGCACTGAAAAAACTGCAAATATATCGAGATGAAATGCCAAACAGGAGTGAATCTGGGGTTGATGTTCACTTTCACTTTCACTGACGAGTGTCTATTTGCAGCACGTTCTCATCCCGAGTCGTCACATATCGGCGAGTTGTCAGTGGCCTGTCATGTCTACATGTTATGCGCTAGGTATCCTCCTTCGGCTGCTGCTGACATTCTGGGTCGCTGCTACCAACGCCGGGACATCAGCAAAATCAAATGGTTAGGTATAGGCAACAAAAGCTGGGTTCAGAGCAAATCATCATGGTTTGGTGTGACATTCATACAGGAAGCAAACAGCAGTCTCCCAGGTGAAAGTCTAGGTTTTGTTGGACCCATCTACCACCTCTCCTGGGCGCCCTATGGGGAATTTCCTGCTTCTGAACTGACGCCGCCTGTCTGCGTATCTGCTGCCACAGGTGTCGCCTGGCTGACCAGCAGCGTATCATAACACCGTGAAAGGTTACATCTGGCTGCATAAGAACTAAAGCCACCAAGCGGCGTCTCATGCTGCCACAAACAGAGGCTTTTGGTGTTGGGTGTCTGACACAAGGATCACTGACAAAGCCGCGGTGTTCAGTGACGGGCTGGTATTTGAATAATGCTGATACTGTTTAAAGACAAAACAAAAAGATACTGAAAATGTGTTAAATTCAGACATTTGTAATTGGAATTTGAAGGGATACATCCTGGCAATACACTGCACCACCTCCATAGCGGAAAACACAGTATCAGTAAGCTGTTTCCTCTCCAGCAATATCAGCATTAAATAATTTGCTCAACAGAACTGTACCTTCATGGAAATCTTTCTTTCTTTCTCTTTTTAATTATGGTCAAACGATCATGCCTGTAAATAGTTCACAATAGGATGATTAATCAGTGAGGTCAATCAATCATTACTGATGAGAGATTAAAATCTATCTTTCCTAATCTGTCTATATAAATGAGGTCACTCTGTCATTGGAACGGATTGTGCAGTATATTGGAGTGAGACTGTGACGTGCTGCAGCATGTCGGGACAAGTCTGGTGATGCTTAGTGGCTCTGTTTCTGTCACACTGGTGGCACAGGAAACTAGACTTGAATGCAGAAGGTTTTTTTCCTTAAAGTATAATTGTTTGAAAGTGCTAATATTTTAGTAGGTATAATGTAGAATTGTTAAACATGTGGATAATTACTGTAATGAAAAGTGGCAAAAATCTATATTTGTTTACTAGGGGTGTAACAGTTCACAAAATTCACAGTTTGGTTCAATGTGATGCAGTGGTGTCACAGTTCTGTTTTAAATGTACGAAACTAACATAATTTGGGCTTTTGTTTTTTGCACAAAGCATTAATTATGGTCAGGCTGAAATGGGCTCCTTAAAGTCTGGGTAAATCAAAATCAGACACATTAAAACACACTGTGCATGATAGAAAGTACTTTGAAAACTGTGTCGTACTGAGTTAAACTGTTAAACTGACTTTCATAATTTCTGTGTCCAGGATTTTTTTGGATGGGCCTCAAAAACATGCTCCCAACACCAGACCTGTAGGTTGTTGGAGGATCTTTTATTTCTGGTCTGGCTGTCTCGCACTGAGCTAGCTTAGCGTAGCTGCCTCTCAGCGTGCCTCACTGGAGCAGAATGCTCTGGTTTGGGGGTGGATGAAGCAGACAGCATGTTGCCTGTCCTGTCGTGTGGGCTGCCTTGTTGAGTGCAGTGGCACTGACAAAATTATATTAAACACAATTTAAGCTGTGTATTATATTTTCCAAATATCACAGGATGGTTCAACCACCATGGCCCTGTAGTTGATGAATTTCTAAAGTGGTGTGACAATGGATTGCTTCAACTAAATGTGCAAAAAACGGTTGACTCTGTAGAAAACTATAAATATCTTGGGACTGTAGTTGATATCAAACTGAATCTGAATTGCCACGCTGAGGCGTTGTGCAAAAAAGGCCAGCAACGTCTTCCTTGCCAAAGGAAACTGTCTAAGTTTCACAAGTCTCTTATGATCCTATTTCACAGATCTTATATTGAGTCTGCTCGACCTGCTCTCTTCTCTGCTGGTTTGGGAATCTCAACATCAGATCCGAAACTGCACAGTGAAAACGGGTAGCAAGATCTTGGGAGTTCAGCAGAGTCCTTTATCTGTCCTGTCTCATAAACAGATAGGAAGGAAGGATAAAGCCATCCTTTCCAACACTTCCCACCCCTCATTCTCTGAGTTTCAGTTTTTGCCTTCTGGCTCTCGTCTTGGATCTCCCCCCGTTAAGAGTAACAGATACAAGCACTCCTTTATTCCTACTGCCATTTCTCTTTTGAATGCAGGGCAGTGGGAGAGTCAAACTTAGCACTGAGGCTCTTGTTATGATCATGTGATGATGTTGATGATGATGACGATGTTGTTGATATCCTCCCTCCTCCCCCCAACTTTGTAGTATTTATATTCGTATGTTTTCTCTTGTGATGGAAAATTATGGGTGCCTGACAAGATATGGGCGTCTGGGGCGTCTGACCTTCTTTTCACCCCTTAAGGTGCCATGCAAGACTTACTTTATTGAAGTTTACAAATCATCCCATGCTCTGTAACCCCTCACTTGATAACATCAGATATATGGCGGAGGCCTGGTTGAAAACAAGGCCGAAGGTGAGCCTTCAGAGAGGCCTTCAGAGTTATGACCCTGCTATTGTGTCAGGAGACGGTACTCTCTGGCACCATATGTTGTGACTAGGGGTGGGCATGTGTTTTGGGTAACTATAAAGATAGAGGGCTGGAAGACATTCGCCAGCTCTCACTCTGACTGACTGTTCATGCAGTTTGTACTGTTTGTGAGACTCCATTCATGAATGCTCATTAAAACTCAAGAAAGACAGCCGACGTATGAAGACTCTTCATTGGATTGTATATTGATCAGAGATTTTGCCACAACAATTTTGGCGTCCCTGGGTGGGCCTCATCTGTGAGCGGATTCTGGAATTTCTGGACTGAAGGTGAAAGACTGTGCACAGCAAGAGTTGACACTCTTAAACCTCGAACTCCCCCACAAAGGAAGGTTGAGGAGAGGGCTGGCATTCCTTTCACCGTTGGGGTCCAACGAACCTGGTGGCTGTCAATACCTCGCTGTCTGTTCTGGTGAGTTTTTGAGGACTGCGCAGGGAAAGTCTTTTCCACCTGTTGTGATAGGTTGGCAGATGTGCCAGGCACCATTTCTGGGAAATTGAGTGCAGGAAAAGTGTGAGCTCAGTTTAGGTCAGGGACCTAAGATAGTGTAGGTTGGGAACCTAACACGACACCTGATTTCTCAGCGGTCAAGACAGAGGGAAAGGGTGGTAAGCAGCGTAGGGGAGAGATAGATACACCTGCTATCAGAACGGAACAGACAGAGTGGTAAATCTGTTCTTTTTTGTTCATAAGTCTGATTTTCACTTAAAGGTAAAAGAAATTAAGAAATTCATTTTGCGAATTTGGCTTATTCCGTGCTATAAAAAAAACGAGAATTTGATTACAATGGGGTCTGGCCAGAGCACGACCGCAAAGAGGATAATTGAGCCTGATTATGGCGCTCCCAATGTGAAGTTCATGAGGAACAAGTATGGGGAGGAGAGCGCGGCTCAGTTAGATCTGTGGGTTAAGGAGTGCTGTTTTCCAGAGGGGGGCAGCCTGAGTGTTAAACAACTCGAGGCGTTGGAGATAATGTTAACAGAGTTAGAAAAAAGAGGATTAGTGGGAAAATTTGGAGGTAAGATTAAATTCAAGGCAAATTGGTCAGCATTTAATGATTGGATGAAAGAGGCCAAGCATAGGCAGGGCCCTAAAGGTCTCCCGGCGCAGTGTCCGACACTGGATTCGGACCTCAACTCGGCTCCACCTAGACGGCCCCCACCGTACGCCGATCGCCGCGACGGGGAGAGAGCGGGCGGCTCCTCTGCAGCAGCGGGAGACACAAAGGCCACGGCCCCCTCCACTGACATTGTACACAAAACCCCACAGGGCGACGTGCCTCCACATCCAGATCCCTCCATTCCCTCATCCCTGCGCTCTGGAAAAACCTACAGACCTGAGCAGGGAGAGCAGGACGAGCAAAAGACAGAACAGACTGCTCCCAGGCTGGAAGTGGCAGCGGGGAATGGAGAAACACAACTTGTGTACAGGCCATGGCTGATGAGCGACATGCTGGAGGCCATGCAAACCCTGCCACTTATCCTGGAAGGAGGAGAGAAATTTGGAGAGCAACTGCTGTTGTTTGCCCAACAACACAGACCCACCAGCGGTGAACTGAGACGTATGTTAACACGTCACCTCGCAAATGACTGGCACAAAGTGGCTGATGTGTTTATGGACAAGGACTCTATCAGACTGGTTCACTGTGAGTATGGACACGACTCCAACGCTGCCTACAGAGACATTATGACTCAGCTGATGCTAAGGCTGAAAATGAAGTTCCCTGTTCGTTTGGACTGGGGAAGAGTGCTGGCGACTAAGCAGGGGCCATCGGAGAATGTCTCTGCTTATCTGTACCGCCTGAGACAGGCAGCAATGACATATGGTGGACTGACTGAAGCTGAAGTTGAGGGGAAAGAGGGTGAAAGACACGCAACCCAAATGCGTCTGCTTTTCCTGCACGGGATGAAACGAGAGATTTCAGATGTAATTCACCGTGTTTTCCTTACATGGCCAACAGCTGATCTCGCAGACATTGAGAGACACGCTGTGGGTGCTGAGGCTGAAATTCAGCGTCAGGAGGCTGAGCAGCAGCGTCAGCGGGAGGAGGAGGCCACAAAGAAACTGGAGAAAAAAGATCGCCTCTCTGCCAGCCGGAAAGGAAAGTCAAAGGGAGGGCGCAGAGGCAAAGATGAAGATCGTTGCTACAACTGTGGCAAAAGTGGACATTGGGCACGAAACTGCCGCAAAGGGAGGAACAAGAGAAAGGATGGGGCAAACGAGTCGGACTGACTATGTGGTGAGAGCACGAGGACGGCCGAATCTGGTGACGACACTGACACTGATTTTTCATTTTGGTTCTCACTCATTCATGTGCATGACAGTCAAGTTCCCTTAATTGTTTTGCTACCTTTTATGTGTTATACTTACTATGCTTTAGCTTAGAATGTAGTATAAGGGATTTTTTACCCTCATCATATAGAGGTTTTTTCCCTTATTGGATAGTGCAGCTAGATGGTCAAGTCTTTTACCTTTCTCCTGCGTCAAAAGGGAGGGGGGATGTTTGGCTTGTCCATGCTTGTGACCTGTGACCTCTGCCTGTTTTTCTACTTCTCTTATGTTCAGGGAGGCCTGGGGACACCAGCGTTTGGCTGGTGCAGGTAGAACTCGCAGGACATAAGGTAAAAAGATTGATGTGAATTTTCCATGTTCGTGGATTAGCATGAGAATGCTAAAAGGGAGGAATGTGATGGAAAATTATGGGTGCCTGACAAGATATGGGCGTCTGGGGCGTCTGACCTTCTTTTCACCCCTTAAGGTGCCATGCAAGACTTACTTTATTAAAGTTTACAAATCATCCCATGCTCTGTAACCTCTCACTTGATAACATCAGGAGGCCTGGTCACCTGATAACATCAGTTATATGGCGGAGGCCTGGTCGAAAACAAGGCCGAAGGTGAGCCTTCAGAGAGGCCTTCAGAGTTATGACCCTGCTATAGTGTCAGGAGACGGTCCTCTTAGGACAACAGGCTCTCTGGTGCCAAATGTTGTGACTGGGGGTGGGCATGTGTTTTGGGTAACTATAAAGATAGAGGGCTGGAAGACATTCGCCAGCTCTCACTCTGACTGACTGTTCATGCAGTTTGTACTGTTTGTGAGACTCCATTCATGAATGCTCATTAAAACTCAAGAAAGACAGCCGACGTGTGAAGACTCTTTATTGGATTGTATGTTGATCAGAGATTTTGCCACCACACTCTCATGTCTTTTTTATGTATGTTTTTACTTGCTGTGCAACTAATTGCTCTCCAGGGACAAAATAAAATTGAAGATGAAGTTGAATACAAATATATGTTGTTACACCCCGAATCTCTCTTATATTACTGTTTTAAACGCAGCATAGAGCTCCTTTAAGTGATGTTGAAATAGGCGTCCTAACAGCGTCCGTGCGTGTGTGTGCGTGGGTGTGAGAGATTCACACAGTAGTCTCACGTTAACCTCCAGGTTAAAGCGTAGTATTAACTGGAAGATGTGTTGTTGCCACACTTTTCACACATTTAAAAGATGATAATTCCCCTAACATGCGATACGACATCAGGTTCTCATGCTGAGGTCAACCACCCACTCCCAAGTCTGAAATGATTTCCTGTTGGAGGATGCACCTTGAGGTTGAGGTTGGAACTATAGAAAGTTTTTAAGCTGCATTTATGATACAAGATCTCATCTATGGCCTGGTTAAAGTCATTATGTAGTCTCTGCAATTATCTTCAGAGGAATAAGTAAGTATTAAGTATGGGGTTACTTCTTTGGGGATTTTTGATTTCCATTATTGCATTAATATGAATGTAGAAACATACTAATCAGTCTAACCACCCTCCCACATCTGCCTTCAACTTCAACTTTAACTTTATTGTTTCACAGGGGAAATTTGTCTCGCTGCCGGGTAAAAACCTTAACTCATACATTTTGGCTGAAAAATGAACTTATAAACAGCTTAACAGTGCTTTTATGAGGAGAGCAATGTCGCTTACCTCTCCCATGGAGCAAAAGGGGAGAGGAAAAGCAGGAGACACACCTTTATAGTATCAAACATTCCACATATTGACTATGGAGGCCTAAGTGTGTCAGGTAATAACAACTGTAACTAATTTTGTGCAATTATAACACTAAATATTAGACATATACGTGTGTGCTGTATGACTGACCCTGTTATATAAACATGTAGGCACATTGTCAAGTGACAACAGGAAACTTGCAGTATGCCATCTCTCAAACCATCAGCACTGGCCCCCAGCAGGTAAAACGGAAACTTAACACCGACCCTCTGATGCCAACCTTCCGACTCCACCACTCAGGGCCAAGCACCGGACCTGGGGCGACAGAGCCTTCTCCATAGTCGCCCCCTCCCTCACACATTTGGGACTGCACCGGCCTCTCACGGTCTCAAATCATCTTCTCATCTTTTCAAAACAGCTTTTAATGTGTGAATAATGTTGTGTCTATGTTATTGTAGTCTATTTTATGATCGTCTGTAACAAATGTAAAGTGTCTTTGAGTACCATGAAAAGCGCTCTATAAATACAGTGTATTATATCTCTGTCTAAGATGACAAACTCTGCATTGATTTTCTTCTGGCTGCTTTATTAAGGACTCACTTTGGGAAAAACTTCAGCCAAATACTAAATGATATGGGCGTCTTCTGTGTTAGTGTGAGTAAGCGTGAGTGTATGTGATGCTCACATTTCGACACAGTTCTTCTCTTTAAGAGTTCTTTAAAAAGAAAGTGATGATTGTTTACTTTGCTCACAATTACAGGGGAAAAAAAATCATCATCACTGCTGTGATCTGTGAAATCTTCCAAAAGGGAGTGTGAGGCAAGGCTAAGTGGGTGGCGCAGAAAGGGAGTCAAAGGAGGGGACATCCTTCTCTTCCTCTTTTGCTGTTCCAGTGACCCTTGGCCACGTCTTTTGCTGGCTGTGATGTGTGTTTGTGTTGGCTGCGGCGTATCCTTCATGCGGGATCCTGCTGCTGATGTCACATTCCTGCCTGTTAAGGCATTGCCACACGCTCAAGTACGTCACACGCCAGTCCTACAGGAAATGTGTGTTTCCTTTTACGATGCTCCCTCTGTTTCCCATTAGAAGCACAGAGGAGAATGTCATCCACTCTTGTGCTGCCAGACTGAAATTTTCTCTCCAGTGAATCAGCGAGCACCACAGTGACTCAAGAGGGTGAAGTTGTTTCCGAGCATGTTGAATCTAATCATCTGCCTTTTATTTAATGATCTTTAAGAAAGCTGATTTCCTCAGTATTTTGGAGCTTTGAGTTTAGAGACTTTGTCACACTTTGTCTTTTTATTAAAAAGGAAATGATATGAAACAAAAAGAGATCTGGACAGGCAGCATGTCTCAGTGTAAACTGATACCCACTGACTATCACTAAGCCTCCTTCCTTACTGTTGCTACGGCTGTGAAGCTACATAAACGCTTGAAAGTGACGGTAATTTCTGAAACACAGTCAACTGTGAACAAGAAAATCTATGAGCTTGTTTCATGTGCTTTGGCAGATGCATCTGGTCCCTTCTGCTTTGGGCAGATTTCCAGCAGCCTGAGACGTACCAGCCAATCATTACTGTTTATCTAATATGGGGCATTTAGATGAAAACTGTGAAGAGGACTGCTGTTGAGGCATTTTTGGAAGCAACCAAGATGGCTGCAGCTCATGTGAAGCTTTCTGTTGATAACGGCCCTTGGAAATTGAAAATTATTTGGCAGGTTCCAGACTTTGCATTTGTGATTTTTGTGTGGTGATGTCAGGCTAGAAACATGGGGTCTTTTAATACAGAAGCAAAGAAAAGGTTGATTCCCATTTCTGGACAAATTTTGTGGGCTAAAATGAAAACTGTCGCCATAGCAACTGAGCATGAGCTAATGCTAAGTCTAGAACTCTGTCTCAGGCTGACTTTTTGATGTTTCCTGTTTATTCTTTGCAAACTTGTCAGAGTAGTGCAACATAATTTTCTCAAATCATGTGCAATACTACTTCTTATTGTTATATCATATACAGTATAGCACTGATTATCAGGCACAGTCTGCGATTCCACCACCATTTTAGTTTATTTTAGTAACTCTTATACTTACCTTACTCCTGTTGTTACTCTATTATATTTATATGTATATTTGATATTTAACACAATGCTGTTTTTATAACTGGGCCCAGTGAGGGGCCGTGACCCGGGGAACCCACTGGTCAGTGTGGTTGCTGCTGGTTGTGAATGTTGAATTATTGTTACTGTACTTAATGTAACTGAAATTTGAAGCGGCCCAACATTTGTGGAAAATCTGGCAGTGTAAAAGGGGATTATGTTAACTTTTACTAGAGGAGGCTAAACTTCCCCAAACCAAATAATAACACTTGATACTTGAGGCCTCAGTAGTAAGCTAGCACATTAAAGCAGTTTTAATTACATTCTTACCCTTCTGCTGATGTATACCATGGGATACCATGTCAAGTTCTGCCTGTTACATGCCTTGTGTCTTTTCAAAATACACTTCCGTTTTCACAGGAAATATATGGCGTATACGGTCTCGTTGGCACAATACCTCAAATTGACGTTTTCTTTCCTTCAATAACAAATGCAAGTGGTTGAGTAGGAAAAAAGACCAGGATTCGGTTTTATAATCATACAGGAAGCAAACACTGGCCTCCTGAGGTGACGGGCCGCATATCATGCCGATGTGAAAGGACAGCTTATTTTCGTCCGTGCCTGACGCCGGAAGTCACTGACCAAGCACTGGATTTCGATGACCTCAGAGTGAGAGCGAGTTGGTTGTGTCTATTTCAGTTGCTCAGCTATGATTGGACAGTCATTGTTTGGGGGTGGGGTTTTAGCAACTCGTCAGTTGCTGTTGTTTGCATTAATATCCATTTCATGGTCATATTGGTTTCCTGTGGACTTCCTATTCCTGTTCCAAGATACTCTCCATACAGATGGAGGCCTTTGAAATCTATTAAAACACATATCCTGTATCTCATGTCTCCTGTTTAATCTATTCTGCCTTTTTGTTTTTTTCTGCAGCGTCTTTCTTCTTGCTCTTTGGTGTTTCAGCTGGGCTCATTATTCATCCTCACTAATGATCAGCCACAATCCATCCTGCTGTGACAACAGAACATGAAACAGCACTAAAACCAAAGTAAATGCATCAGGAAGTTAAACATCTGGAGGGAGACAGATGAGGGGGGAGAAAGAAAGAAAGAGAGGAGGGAAGAATTCAGCCAGACATCTAAGTGCTGTGGGACAATTTTACCTAATTAGTAACTTCTGTTTTCTCAAGAGCTTTCTCTCTCCCCAGCCCCCTTCAGTGCATGTGTGTGTGTGTGTGTGTGCCTGAATGTGTGTGAGGCCATTGTAATGTTCTTTCCTCATATGAATTCCAGCCAAGGCCACAAGCCAAGGCCTGTATGACTGTGTGCGGGTGGGTTTTTTGCTTTTGAAGGGTTTCTTAGCTTAACACTCATTTCCACTCAGGAACAAGCGTTTCTGAGTCATTTACATCAGTTTCACCAAACCCTTTCCCTTCCCACGACTCTGCGCTCAGACCTGCTACATCCTAATGCATTGTTCAGATTTGCACCTCCATTTCCCAGATACATTCATTATGTTTATGGCTTTCCCATCCACATCCTCAACACAAAAAAATGACGTCTCCCTCAGGAAGCATCATGTGTTCACACAAAAATAATCCCACTTCTTTCGCAGCATCTCAGGTGTCACCCACAACCTGTTTCCAGGTTTCCCTCTGTTTTCCCCATTCTAGATCTAATTTTTTATTCTTCTAGTCTATATATAAGTATAGCACTCAGCCCCTGAAATAATGGTTTCCTAAAGGCACCCTGTGGAGGTTTTGACCACCACTAGCGCTATGGAGCAGGGTTTTGTATAAGTTTTATGAAGAAGGTCAGGGTTCTCACGTATCCTGGAAAGCAGTTGATCAATTTTCCAGTCATAAAAACACATGGAAAATAAGAGGAATAATAGGATGCCCATAAAATATGGTCTCGCCTTCAAATTTTATTCCAACATTCTCCTATTTTCCTTTAGCTTAGAATGAACTAGTAGGCTAGTAGCAGATACCATTACTATTTGAAAGGGCTGAGTTGTAGTTATAGTTTAAAAACGCTGTGAAACCATCCCCAAGTCATGTCACATGGTAGCGCATGCAGATAGGATGACATGACAACCTAATTGGCTGAAACTCCAAATAATGCAAGTTATAAAAAGTAATAGTAGGCTACATCTATACCGATAATTCTTTCAATTTAAAACATATAATTATTGCTAAATTTAAGCCCAGCATCCGCACTCGCACTAGGCTGCAGACCCTGTTTTATTTTGAAGCCTCCTGGTTTGCATTTTAGTCTTGACAGGCGAAAACAGACCTTTGGAAACGATGACGCGGACGCCCACTTTCGCTTCCTGACTGGGACTCATCAGTCACAGCTTGATAAACGAAAACATCATAGCTAGGTCCACATACCTTTGGTGATTGTATCCGTCTTGTGCAGGAACTCCTTTCCCATTGCCATGGCTCCCACTACTGATAATGCTCCAAATACTGCCCTAATTTGCTTTGCATCGACTCCCAGTCTGTTTTCCGCCATCTTGACTGTCTCATACTCATGTTAGTTTCATTAACAGCTCCACCTCGTCATCCACGGTCTTACTTTTCGTCATCTCTGTAGTATTTTCTGTACTATACAACCAGCCACAGAGACTATCTGCTTCCTGTTTGCACTGGTAAGTGCATGCCCAGTGTACGAGAAGGTTCACGTGATATGCGTTGCCAGATGTGTTAATATGGACATGGATTCATTCTGAGACTGTGCTAAAACACTCATGTGTACGGACATCAGTTTCATTTTAATGCACTATTTTAAAATGAAAACACAGTGTGGATGTGGCTGTCGTTCCTGCTATTAGGATTATAATTAAATGTTGCTTTCTTCCTAATCTATTTTAATGGTTGAATGTTTGATCCAGCTGCTTAAGTTGATGTGCCTGCTTACTTGTGTTGCATGCAAGTCAGTGATTGGTTTCAAATGTGTGTTGAACATCGTTGAGAGAGCCGGATAATACTAAATGAGAAACCGATGTCTGTGGTCTTTTTTTTATTTTTTATTTCTAAGCATGTAAGAGGTGATTTCATTGATAGGTTATAGCCATAGACTGCATGTCTTTGAATGTGACTTAGAGTATGGTGCGATCCCTGTCTGTCATATCACTGAAGTCACTTGGAAATGTCCCACAGAAGTCCTGGGAAATGATTGTTAGTAAAGAGCGGGAATCCTACAAGTGCATTCAACATGTCTACAAGAAGCCTACAGGCCTCAAGTAAACACATAATGTGTTTTTATATGAATGGGTTGGTGTTAGTCAGTAAAAATACTTAGCTTTTAACAATGTGCGAGACCTTAGCCATACTCATTGTCAAATACATGTGCTGGCCTGATGATCTCACGTCTCCAACTTGGCTGGAAATCAATCATCGTAAATCTTAGCTGAAACTATTGTGGCCAAACTAATTCACCACTTCTGCATTTTGCACAGATTTTACATTGGGTCTGAACTGTGTTTAACACACTTTGAAGACAGTTGAGAAGATTAAAATTGCAACCAACATTTAACAGCTATGCGGACAGAACTTGCAAGGTATAAAGATTATTTTCATTCACTCAAACCCCACTGATTTTCAGACATGTCATACACTCTTCAGTGCAGATATGAGCTCGCAGTAACACCAGAACATGGCACGATACAGTCTAGTGGTAACAGATTGTAAACAGTCAGCCGACATCAGTGTAGCTCCACAGTTCTTTGATATCTGATACAAGTGTGCTGCTAATGACAACATAACTGTCCAGATGGCTTGCAGCCCTTTGAGCACAGAGCCAAGTCAAAACTGTGACTGTCCTTCACTTGCCTGTGTGTGTGTGTGTGTGTGTGTGTGTGTGTGTGTGTGTATGCTAGAGATATGCACTCAGGCACACAATAACGAACACGTGGAAACAGAGAGAAACTATTCATAGAGTTGAAAAGTCACGGGGGGCTAAGGTGGGTATGTGGGTGTGCTGTACTTCGGGGAAAGATCAACTTATATCCTGTGGTAAAGACACACAGACAAGCCTTCCCGTTTGTCGGGTGCAGAGGAAGCCAGAGACTGTGCCCACGCAACAACAAACTTGTGAGACAGAGCTAAATAAAAACACCTCCATGGTGATTTTTCCATCAGCTACGAACATCAAAGATTGCCACCAGTTACCGTTGGAGTATTTCAGTTTACTTCTGTTGGGATATGAATGTCACACAGGTGTGACCTTAACACCAGTTTCATTTCTGATAGTGTCTGAGATAACAAATCTTGTGAATTCCTGTTGAGCAGCAAATTTGGCTGCATGATTAAATACGTAAACGAGATCGATGATTAAATGGATGATTAAAAATAACTTTATTCTCACAAAAAAATCTCTAACCTGCCTTCAGTGAGGTGAGTCAGAGGTGTATCAGACTTTCTAGTGACACACTGTTTTTCATATTGACTGCTGTGCCACATGAAAAAAGACTTTGCAACATGTAAATACTGTGCGTCAGTTCCACACGCAAATGTCTGCTGGGATTTTTCTAAAACGCTAACTGCAACTTGATTACGCTTCTTTTTTTATTTTCTCGCTCAGGGATGTGAATACTCAGGAAGTCACTGCTGAATATACTTACAATACTGTATGTGTTGTCACTGGACTAGTGTTATTGTTTCTTCACTAGTTTATTCCTCTGTGTCAGCTTCCCATGAGACAGCATATTTCATCCTTTTGGAAACAGCGTGTCCACACCCTTGAATAATGTGGAGACACCTTGTGTGAGAGACTGTTAATCCACTAATGTCTTTGCTAGGAAGAGACTCTGCTGACAAGACAGAAACACACAGAGCCTGGAAACAGATGGCCAGAAGACAGTGATGCAGAGCATGCACTGAGCCTCCAGATTAAGTTTTCTAAAGGGATTTCATAGGTCTTTCACTGTAAATGGATGATTAATTATATCTAAACAGGCAATCTAAATCGATTATCAGCTGTGAGCTCAAGTAAAAGATTGATATTTTTCAAAAGCAGCAGCAATCTGACAAAGACAGTTTGTAGATAATGTGCTTCATCCTAATAATAACTGCTTTAGTGTTTTAGGTTCATGTAATTGTTAATCAGTTGTCATCACAACCATCACAATGTGATCTCATCCCCACACATTATATTTTTTATTTTGTTTTTTTTATTTGCACACACATAAAACTGCATAAAATCCATATAGTAAAAGAAAAAAAAAGAATAATAAAATAAAATACAAAAAACAAAATAAGATAAAATAAGTGTGTAAGGAAAGGTCAAGAAGCAACAGGCTTATACAAACAGACCTCCCCTCAACTTTAGGAAAAAATAAAAGATAATGACAAAAAAGGGAGAAAAGAAGACAAAAGAACTAAATCAACAAAATGCAGTAAAATATAACAAAAAATAAATGACAGCAGGAAACACACTGAGCAGTCAGTGAAAAAATAATCTAATAAAAAACAAAAAACACACAGAACACAGTGCGGAGAACAAGGAAAAAAGGTAAAAATATATTTATATACAAGTCAAGAAATTATCAGACATCATGAATTAAATACAGTTTCCCTTTAAAATATTCTAAGGATGAGGTCAGCGGGATATATTTAGGCAGCCAAACTTGGTTAGAGTTAGGAAAAGATTGTGGTCAGTGTTAGTCGGGTAAGTCATCACGTGACTAACAGCTGACTTGATAAAATAACTGAATGTCAGCTTTCAGTTTCACACAGGACACAAACACTGGTCTCCTGGGTCAAAGACCTATGTTTGTCAGACCATCCACATTTCACTCATGGTAAACAGATTTTTGCGCACTTTATTTCATGTCAATTGCTCTGAACATCTGATAATGATGCAGATGGGTTTACATTGGCAGTCAGCTGAAAGCCTGGTGCACCTCCAGGGCTGAAATGAGGCCAATGTGGAAGTGCAGAATATTGTAGTTCCTGGAATGGCCACTTGAGGCTAGCTCCGTCTGACATTTCAGTAAGGCTTAAAGTAATGCATAATTAAGTATGTGGCCAATTTGAGTACAGTTGAGTGTCTTTCTTTGACAAGTCAATGCCACAGCAATAACGTTGGTTAGGTAACGCAACTACAGAGTAACCCCGGCTTTACAGAGTATCGGCGTAGCTCGCTATGTCAGTGTGGTTTCAGTTTATGACAGTGAATTGTAATATTTTGGTCACCTTAAAATCTTGGTTTTACAAAATGACCCTCAAAAGAGTCAGCTATTCAGATTTTCCAATAGTAAATTTTGTTTTGAGGGTTTAAAGCCTGTTTTTTTGCTACGGAAAAATTAGCATCAGTATTATTACACTTAATCATAGCTGTAAATGCACCATGCTAACCATGCTTGTTTCGCTCAAACATAGCCACTTCTGGCTTCAAAGATTCAACATGGCAACTGCCAGAATGCCAAAGAAAAGGCTTCAGACTGGGAATCTACAAACCAATGGATGACGTCCCGGTGGCTACATTCATTGTTTTACAGTCCATGGTGTCATTTAGAGGGTATATACAGGGTGCATTGTGTGTCTGTGTCTGACACAGAAGGCCACTACCCAAGTGACATTTTTTGACACCCTGGAAGTGAGACCGACCGTTATCACTCAATAAACAAACTGATAGTGAAGTTCAGCATATGAGAAGCACAAGCAAGCCTTCAGACCACACTGTGGTCAGCAACCATCATGTGACAGGAAGCCTGATGGGACAAACAGCTCATCCTCCGACTGAATCAGATCACTGAGAGCTGACAGATCAGCAGCTCCTCCGCTCATATGATGTTTGATCAAGGTCATACAGCAGCCGGGTCACGTGACAGACACCAAAACTGAGCAAAAAAGAATGAGCAAAGTCATGAAAGGGAAAGTGAGGCAGCAATTTTCTCTACATTAACCTGATTTCCTTCAGATATAATCTTTATAATCACCACGAGCCAACAATAGAGACATTCAGGTCATCCAGACGCCGTAATCATGTGGGTTTTTGTCCCACATCCAAAATATAATGAGTTGATTAGTTAATGACACATTTGACCTCAGAAAGGACATGTGACTTACACTTAGAGTGAGTTTATTTCAGCAAAGATCTAACCAGATTTTTTCCCAGCTCTTCTCTCTTTGTCAGCTGACAGACTTTTATCATAGAGATGGATCTGCAGACGTGAGTTTAGTAGCCAGAAGTCCGTGTTGACTTATAACCATGAATGTTTTTTTTCCCACAATTTTGTAAATAGTAGTTCTATAAGGGTCTGATAGTTATTTATGAGGGGGAGTGGGTGGTGCAAAAACGAGGAGGCATGTCAAAGGCATGTCATGTTTTAAGCATTATGTCTTATGTTTTTTATTTTGGCTCAATTTTTTTTACTTTCATTTCTAACAGTTCTCTCACAGACACATAAGGTCAAATTAACACTTCCATCAAAATAAATAGATAAAATAAAATAAGATAACATGAGATGAGATGAGATAAAAATAAATAAATCCAAGTGATATTTCATTTATTCACTTCACTTCACACTTTATTCTATGTCTTAATATTTGGCCAAAAATAAACCATTTGCACAAACTAACCAGCAGCCATGACAAGAGTGAAAAAGCAGATTTTGTCTTCAACTTTTAACTGTTAGCCTTCAAACATTAAAGGGTAAGTTTTAAATACTTGTAGCTTGGTGGAGGGACAATTAGAAATAAAATAAAATAAACGCACCCCAGCCACCCCCACCTCTGATAAGTAAAGAACAGTGCCTAAAATAATCTAAGCACAAGGTCCACCCACTTGCTACTGTTAACATGAAAATGTCAAACCACTCTCTTGAGTTGGTGTTTTGCCACACGACAGTTTCCAGGGTCAAAAATGAACCGTCATGCTTAGTTTCATTCATCTCAGCTCAGTGTGGAAGATCCCATGTGATTCCTGGGTGAAAAACTCCACATGTGATCATCATATGATCCAGTCACATGGGACAGGTTTTAACTTGAAAATGTGGTTTGGGGACATTTTTGTGCGATAACGATTTAGTGTGAAACAAAATCAAATGGGGATTTTGTGCCTGAAATTACCTTAAACGTGATTTTTTTTCATCTCTGTATGTGCATAATTACTCCTTTGATCCAGCAGCTCATGAGATCACAAAGTCAGATTTATAGCTTCGACCTCTTTCAACGAAATGTTTCTCCTTTTCTCTGAGAGGTGTTTTTGTAAGCCTCAAGACAAGCCTTTTTTCTTTTCCCCATACAATCTCTGAAGGTTCTCTGTTTGACAATCAAGACACTGAAAAGCCTCCTACTACAAGTATGTTAGAGCTACAACTCCGTCTGTTGTAGAATAAGAGCTTGTTGTAGGACAAGGCACCCTGGGACCTCTCACACGTCTCAATGGGACACTTTGTGCTGTGTCCATTTCTATGTGGGGGTTGTCTGAAAACACCCCCACGAGGCTTTATTAGCTCCTAATTCAAAGTCAAGACTTGGTAGAAAAACACAACTGGCAGGAGAAGAAAAGATCTCAAAGTTCTGAAAGAATAGTGTTAATTAAAATGATCTGGATACAGAGATTAAGAAAAAAAATCACAGATAAGAAGATGTGATATTTTCATTTCACTTTTTTACTTTGTCCCCGTCCCTGTTTCTCTTCCCCTCTCTCTTCTCTTTCACCGCTTCTCTCTCTCTGCTCTCCGCAAACCCAAACAAACATTAGCGCTGAAGAGAGATTCCAGACCAGACCAGACTGATAAGAGGGGAATTCCCACACTGTGGATCATCTGACGCACATATGTCCGCACACACACACACACACACACACAAGGAGCCACGGAAGAGAGCCAAGTTTCACCATGAGACACCGACGAGTTCAGCTCATGTTAAGACTTTAAGTTCAGCCAAGATTTATTCCTACATTAGCTTTAATTTTTGGAAGCATAAAGGGAATATGTTTGATTTACAACACGGGAAGTACCTGCGATGTGATTCCCCTACATATACAGGTAGTTAGAGAAAAGAAAGAGGACTTGTTCATGAGATTCAGACTATAAAATCCCCATTTTTCTATGAATTTACATAGAAACATAAACGGGGCAGTGGGTCTCTTTTCTAGTTAAAGGTAAACCAAGTATCAGTCATAGTCAGTAGTTAATGTCATGACATATAGTTCTCAGAAGGCAAATCTAAAACCTTGTGACAGCATTGCAAAAATGGCATTTGGTGGAGACAACACACTACTTTACTGTCTACGAATAAAACCCGGAGGCGAGCTGACAACAATACACATAAAGAGATAAGAAGAATTTAATCTAATCCAGGAGGAATGAGGGGAAAACCCACAACCTGGCTGGCTGGCTGGCTGGCTGGCTGGAAGCAAACTCAGCGAGCTGTGATAAAGGGATTATTGTGCTATATTTCAAGCTGTCCTGTGCCGACAGCTAGAATAGTTGTGTGACTTTGTTTACTACAGGAGAGGTCTTGGACCCTGTGAGCCCCTGGAGCTGAAACCATGATGAATGATTTTTCCGTCCTCCGCCCATTTTGGATCCCATCCCGAGCTTATATGAGAACCAGGATGCTGTGGATGGTAGCAGCTAACCGCAAAATGTTATATAAGTTCATTTGTTTATGTTATAGGCAGGGGAAAAATAATTAATATATAATGAATGGGTTGCCTTAAATGGCCATCTATCATCAGGTTATAATTGATAGATAAATAAGATATTGCTGCGGACAAACAACAAATGAATTGCTCAGTATGTTTTGAATAAAATTGGCTGCTGTTTTGTAGCTAAGATGAAACTCTGTGCACTTTGAAGGGGACAAGTGAAAGCTTTTGTTCCCCAGCAGGATCAATATTAAATTCAACAACTGTCAACAAGCAGGTTACTAATGAATGCCTTCTACCAAACCACTTTTCAAGTGATTTTATTGTCGCCCACTACTGATCAGTGTCAGAATAAAATCAAAAATGTTTTGCTTTAGCTATGGCACACTCCCATGATCTCGATCAGTCCATTCTCTTTCCGAAGTCGTTGAATACCCCCGCTTTGTCAGTGATTTTAGTGTTAGACACCTGACGCCAAAAGCCACTTTTTGCAGCGATATGATACGCCACTGGACGGCATAAGGTTGAATCGCTGCTGTCAACGATGCAATATAAAGAGCTGGAAAGTAAAGGGTGGGTGGTAGAGGTGGTGGATGGGTCCAACAAACCATGGACTTTCACCTGGTGTGGAAAATGAGGAGAAACTAGTGGAGTTATGGAGTGAGAAATCTTAACTTTTTAAATGGCTTCTCATTGCAACTGCTAGTGCTGAATAATTAGTCAAGTATTGCAATTATTTTTCAATGAGTAATCAGTGATTTATGGTATTTTTTAGGCTCTTGTCCAGCACTGTAGAGGAGAGTCATAAACTCAGCTAAGTGATTTAATAACATCATCAGAAGTTTTCATAAATTAGCCACCATAAGCTTTGGGTTATACCACAACTAGAATTGTAGACTCAAACCTGTGAGTGTGCATTTTATTGCTTGTGAATTGTACAGTAGTCTCACTAACTCACAGTTTAAGGCAGGCAGTATGCAACTCAGTAGACTGGTGCAGGACTGAGTCCAAATACATGGAAGTGAGTGAGCCAGTGTTTTTTTTAAAGTGGGTTTTTGGTTAAATGCCTGAAATAAGGTCTATATGATAAAATACCCCACTCATGAATTTTGTAGCTATTATTGGCCTTGTTGTGGTGGCGACATTGAAGTCATGCAGCTGTAATGTAATTAGTTTACAGCCTAATGTTAGCTTTTTGCTTTTGGTGATTGCATTAATGTTTGAAAAATAAAAGTGGTGTTCATTTGTGAAGATTATCCCGCTGAACAAAATGTGTAAGTATCATAAATGTCCAAAATCCAATGGAAAAACCCCATTGGCTTTTTGAAAAGGGAACCAGGTTGGCCTACAAAAAAAAGGTCATCCCTTGTGCTTTGTAGAGAAGACAACTAAGCACAGTCCTCTTGTGGATCCACACTCTGTGACCATCACATGAGCGTGTAGCATAGCTGTAGCAAGGTGTTAGTGTACTAAATAAAAACCTCAATGCTCATTATTTTAAATGCAATATTTCCAACAGCTGACTGCATTTTCACTTGTGTGTTTTAGTTTCTGTAACATATTCATGTCTAACAGCACCAGGCCTACTGGAACAGGGAAATTCTGCGAGGAGGAACTAGATAAGTCACTCTGTCATTTAATAACATGGTAAACAGTTGTCACATAAAACAAGGAGTGTGGAGGAGGAACAACAATAATTCTTTTAGTCAGCAAAACACCCAGCTACCCAGTTCTGGATCTCCCCACCACAGCCTCCTCTGCTTTTCATAACGGCCTTTGATGTGTTTCAATAAACTGTGGGGCTGTCCCACGGGTGCCACCTTCATCAGAACAACCCACGGCGTGTGTATTCATAATCAATCTTTCAAAAAGGGGATCCTAGAAAACCAGGCTTCACATCTGTGCTGTGTTTACGTGTTTGTGGAGGTGTGTGTGTTGGCGTTGGGTGAAACTGAAGTGATCTTGAAAGACCTAATGGTTTCTCTGCTTGATGTTGTGGGGTTTGCCTCTTTTCCTGTAATCTTCTCAGGGTTTACCAGCGTGCACTTTCCTGTTTAAACAAAACAGTGGGCCTGGAGGATAAATAGTGCAAGGTCATGGTTGGAAATGACATTTAAAGGACAACTAGAACCACCAGAGGAAAAACATATCTCAAGGCGATCGAAACGGCTTCTAACACATAACTTATCAGATGGGACTGTATCAGTCGGACTGTAATACAGGCGACTGTAAATATCTGAGGTTGGCAGGAGTGTATTTTATGATAGCTGACAGATAAGGCAGGTATTTAAAGCTATGAATGTCTGCTGATGTTGTTTGCTCATGAGACTTTATGGCTGGTTTTCATCTACTCCGACATGTTCTCACACAGGTTCACGTAACATGAAGTCATGGTCAAATAAAACTATAATAGGTGCTTTTTACAATGTAAACTTCCAATTTCTGTTTCTTGAGGTTTCAGCTTACGTGACATACAATAACACTTTATATAGTGACCTTTCTCAGATTACAGAGATTCAAGGGAATGAGAACAGGGAAGTGAAAGGATTTGAGTGGTTAAGAAAAGATTGAGTTCACCACAGAGTAAAACTATGAAAATTTTCAGGAAAGTCTGAATGTCACCAGATCCAAATTAGCTCCGCAGCACAAAATCACAATATTCTCAATCAACACCACCACAAACATCCACACAAACTTTAATTTGTTTTACTTAAGTGAATCAGAAGAACCTCATTTAAATTTGTTGACAGAGGAGAGAAAGATCCTATGAACTTACTCTGACCCTGAGTACATTTTGATGAGATGAAGTTATGTTTTCACCCGTAACAGATGTGAATTTCATAGAAAAGTACCTCTTCCCTAAGAGTCAGAGCTTCCTTAGTGGCGTATGTTTGTGTTTCTGGCTGTTCTGAATGGCAACACCTGATGATGGGGTGAAAAGCTGGCCAACACAGAGAGGGGCAAGATGCAATAGTCATTTGAATATGTGGATAACGACACACTTTATGAGTCTCCCACTCATTTGTACACACAGAAAGTGACAGAAATAGTTGCAAATAAACAAAAGAGAACTTCAGACACTGCTTCATTTCTCTCCTCGGTTTATCGGTTTCACAAAGTTCAAGAAATTCCCACACGCAGTCCCCATATATTCTGGGGTCGGAAAGGTCTGAATAGGGAAAGTTACACATGCTGACCATCCAATAAAGACATTTGCACATGTCTTCCTCTGGCGAGAAATTAAGGAATTGAGAGATATAATGTATAACCGTGTCAAAATAAGCAGTGACATTATAATTGCATCATAAAGATAAATAAAAAACATTAATATACAAATACAAGTAGAACTGTGCAAGTACAATACAATATAAAGTCACAGGTTGAAAAAAGCCAGCGAAATTAGCATTTGTTGTACTTAATGTATGTGTATTGTATTTGCTGTCACTAATAAAAACTCAACCCTCATTCTACCAACATATTTATTGTAGAAGGACAGCCAATGGAAGAATAATCTACTGTAAAGGCCCTGACACACCAAGTCCATGTTTGGCTGTCAGTCAAAATGGGGCCGTGAGCATCTGCCGCCCTTGTCAGTGCAGTGTGTACTGCACCTTTGGCCCTTGTTTTTTGGCCAGTTCAACATGTTGAATCTGCAACAGCAGAGCCCATTAATGAATAAAATAACACTGATTGGCAGTTCAGTTCAGCGCATGAGAAGAAACTGAAACTTTTAGCCATTTAAATCTTTCACAGAAACATTTCCTGATGGTGTGTGTTCCTGTTCACCGGTGCATGATAAATTCTGTCAGCACTGGATTGTGTTGTTAATGTGCTAACTGGCTAACTAGTGTCAAGACGGTCTTCTGGTTTCCCTTTTTGAACGAGGATATAGACAACCACTGGTTGCTGGTGTAGAGTGTTACTTCCTGTCACTCAAGTGCAGAATGTACTTACTGGTTGACGGGCTGTAGTCTTTGCGGTGTGTTCATGTGCAACGGTTTTGGCCGAGACAATGTCAGACGACGCAGCAAAGGGCTTTCGTTTCTAATACTTCTCTGAAGTCAATTTGGTATGTCTGGGAAACAACAACCATATTCAACCATATAGATTCGCATTATTTTAGGACAGTGACAGTAGGCTAAAGTTAAGTTACAGTTAACTGAGGTTGAACATCATCTTGCAGTTTTTAGGGCCGTCGACAGAGCACATGAGGAAATCTGTTCCTGCATCCTTCAAAATGACTGTCAGAGTGCCCCTATCCCTCCTGATAGTGTGTGACGCTTTAAATTAGGACCCATGGGAAACATAAAGTCAGTAAATAGTTCCTTAACTGCACAGGTGCACCGGGTGCTTTTGACTGGGGTCCCCAAGGGCCGCAATACATTGCTACAAAGCAGAAATAGAAAGGAACTAGAGACCATCTTGCTGATCTTGGGATCACTCTGGCTGTGATACAGCGATCTGCGACTTAATTAAAGCATTCATGTCTGAACTCGGCCTCCACTGAGATCTTAACTACGCACCTGTAAAGTTTCACAGGCCAGGGGCATGAAGTGGCATGGCCAGTGGCCCCTTCCCTGCTTCCCACCCTCTACTTCCTGGTCCCTGCTTGGAGCACACCCATGTTCAAACTTGAAATTCATTTTGATCTGAATTACACACCCGTGATGGTTTTCACTGCATCTTGCACAGTTGCAATGATATGGCGTCGACAAAATCTGTCCACAGATAGAAAGAAAGACAAATAGACACCTGGCAGAACACCCAAAGCACCAGCTGGCGTGACGTTGTCACAGCTGGCCGTGATGTGAAGTCAATATGAACAAATTGATTGACAAACTAATGAGAAACTGGAATGATAGAGTATGATGAAAAATAAACCTCTGGGGTCTATGGGTACCTGAGTCAGCAGGATGAGGGTGTTAATGTGGCTCTGATTCCCATGTGTCACACTTTGCTGTTGTATTCATGTAGATTTTGTTCTCCAGCTGAAGCGTTTTGTGGATCTCTACACAACTATTGCCTGTTCACCATCAGCATCACACACATACACACAATGGGTTACATAATTGTTATCCCATTGTTCGCACAACACTGAAAGAGTGTCATGGTAACTGCTTTTATGAAAATGAAAACTGAAAGGACTCTCAGAGCGATACTTCCATAAATCATGTTAATTATCACTCTTTATTGTTCGTCCACAAAGCTTGGTATTTACAAGCATGCATTATATCTCTTTATAGGAGTTTACAAGTGTAAATTAACCCCGGAACCCTGAGTGTGGGCTTGGATCGAGTTCAGCTCGGGGAGTCTGTATCAGTCTGTGTCAGGCTGTAAAATGTTCTCTTGCACTTTTTCCTGTAAGCAGTCAGCACTCCCACTCTGAGAGGCTGCAGAAATTCCAAGCCAATCTTTGCCGGGACGAAACTCAGCCCTGCATGAAATGTATTCTGATCTGTTGTGAATATTTTGTTGTGTTATGAATATTCTTGTCCGTCTTGAATATTCATATACGGCTGTTGTGTGTGTGTGTGTGTGTGTGGGTATGTATCTGTTGTCAGTAGAGGTTGTCATTAATTAATCTCTTCCCAGCAGCATGGTAGTTTAAAGTGACTCTTGTGGAATTTATTGCTCCTCATAGTGTCAGCTCAGCCTGTCTGAATCACATGTCACACGTGTATAAATCACACGTCTACTGATAGAGTATGACTACGCTCACACACACACAGCCTGTGTACATTTACAACAGCCAAGCCTGAGAATGAGACAGAGATCAGACAGATAGACACTGACAAACACATATTGATCATATCACCGCACGGCCCCTGCGTGCACGTGCTTCTTGCACATGCAATCACTGACCAAGTTGTTATCAAATGATGTTGTAACACACATATTCTTGCAAGACATACGTTATAACGGACATATCTGTATCCACCATCAGCTCAATATTCAAGCCATGGGCTCCATGCCGCAGTACATTGTGTCACCGTTTTATCTTGGAACATATTTCATTTGCTGACGTTAAAGTTGTGCACACAGTGACAAAAACATAAGCAATATGTGGTGTGAGAAAATAAATGACCTTAAAAAAAATGTAGGTACTGCCACTGCTCTCTGGATGAAAGTAAAAGTAATTTCTGGTTCTAGGCCTCTACATCACTGCCAACATCCTCAGTAGGTCTGGTGTTGTGCCTGCTGATGGCTGTTGGAGCAACAGTTGACCCCTACCAATTAGGTTTTTTTTAAGGATGGTGGTGTTGTCTTTGTGCATAGCTAGCATCCTCACCACATTAATGAAATAAAGTAAAGTGAAATAAGTGTCCTCCAAGACAATCTGGAATCCATCCACTGAGGTGTGGCAAAATTTAAAGGAAAAGGCAACAGGCCGTATGACGCACATTTAGCTAATTAAATGTATAAATGTTTTTTTATTCTGTGAATAGGCTATACATTTTTACAATGGAGAATGTAAGAATCACTCAAGGCCTACGGCAATGTGGTTTTCAAACTTTTTGTGCACAAGGCACACCGAAGGGCAAGCCAAAATCTCATGGCACACTTGTATTTATATCTGTGCACGTTAGCTTCTATAACGTGTGTTATCAGTCTTATCACGACATGAGACAATAAAAACAAGAAAAACATTTTTTTTTTCTCTTTTCTTGCAGTGGTAGGTTGTCTTCGCCAGTGCTTTGTTGTAATTTGCTCTGTACAATAAAGCGATCCATTGTCCCACTCACTGCTTTCTCCTTTTAAATGTTATCATCCCTCACACTAGCTGACAGTCAGGTCTTTTGATGTGTCACATACTTATAATTCCCACGCGTGAATGGCGACAAGTGATTTTTTTTTTAAATTAAATTACATTTTTTAGCTAGAGTTTGCCTCTTTATTGAGAAGTGGGTGCTCACGACACACTGTTGCAGTCAATTAAAATTCATTCATAACTTTTTGTATAGGCCCAGATGAATACTGCAACAATAATGTGTGGGTATCACAAAGTCCCAAAGGCCCCAAGTGAACATGAACACAAAGTAAAACAAAATGGCATTTCAGTCTGATTCCACCCTCGCAGCCGCATGTTTGCATATATACATATTT
Source organism: Epinephelus awoara (assembly GCA_035609425.1). Lineage (NCBI taxonomy): Eukaryota > Metazoa > Chordata > Actinopteri > Perciformes > Serranidae > Epinephelus > Epinephelus awoara. The sequence continues at coordinate 9,227,039 of CM069306.1, forward strand.
AAGCCCATATTCAAATATGACAACGCATTTTAGCCAGACATCTTTGAGAGTCAGTATCAACTTTAGAATCAGATACACACTGCAAATGTCATGTTACAGCAGCTACTTCTTCCCAGTGAACCTCTCTCTATGCAGCCCCCTTGTCACATTGAAAATATCTGTGCTGCTTGACTCTGTGCAATTAAGGGCAAGTGTGACATTACTGCCACCTTCCACCCACTAACACACAAACAGACAGACGCACTCACACACACACAGAGAAATGAGGCATTAGCACATTACAGGATGTGTTGCCATGGCAATGCGACAACCCATAATCACACTGTGAGTGTGTGTCTTGGTGAGTCATCCAGTGTTAATCCATACTCATGTGCTTATTTCTCTTATATTTGCTGTCATGTGTGCAGTCCTGTGCATAATCATATTCATACTGGAGGCTTTTCTGAATTTAATCACTCAGGTTTATTGGTCAGCGTTGGGACACCATTTCTTATACTCATGGGTTGGTGTGTGTGTGTGAAAGAGAGAAAAGATGGGATGGCTACTTTGTTGAGAAGTGTCCCTAATGTTTTCTCCAGTGACCACCTGCTCCTCTCTCGCTCTGCCTCATTCTTGTTGTCCCCCCCACCCTTTCCCTTTCTTTCGTTCTCTCTGTCTGATGTGTTTTCCAGAAACTAGGTCCCCAGTTCTTCTTCCTGTGGATCCTCCCCCTTTGCTGAGTATTGTATAGTCCCAGGTGCAAAGCTAAAAACAGTTGTTTGTTTCCGCAGTGCAATCAGAAAAGCCCCTTTTTTAAATGCAACTTGGTATGTAAATATGCTGGCAAGTTTACATGTCAGTCTCACGTTTGAATAGAGGGTGCTATTACTGTGTCGGACTACTCAACTGTAATTAGAGTGCTGTCTTATTAATGTACAGGCTATGAAGCACAAAGCTGTATAAACAGGGATATTAAATGTGCATCTTGTTCTACTGTGTGAGAGTAATAGAAAACATGTTGTCACAACGTAAAAATAGCTTAAATATGGTGAGTCAACATTAGGGGGACCAAATCTGACAGGGGTCTGGGGCCTCCCCCTTACCCCAGAGAAAAAATAAACAATTGAAAACTAATTTCCTACTCTATTATATTATTTATCATAACTATGTACATCTCTACAGTATGCTACACAAGCATGCACTGTAGGAAAGCTGCTATTGTCTACACAAATTACACATGCACTGCAACATAAGCATCGAGCCTTCACTCAGACGTCAGGTTCAAGTGTACAAGGCCGTTGAAATTCCAGGTGAGAGTGACTCAAATGCACAACTCTGGAGACAGTTCGGGTAAAATAACAGTCTTTACTGGTCAAAAGGTGGGTTCAGTACACAGATGGACAATCAGTGGAGGCAAGCAAATCCAATATGGATGAGGCAGAGGTAGAGTCTATCAACAGGCTAAATCCCAAATAAAAAAAACAAACCAAGAGCAGGACACTGAGGAACAAAAGCCTGAAACGCTGGACACACAAGGAATAAGACAAACTGGCACTGAGAGAAAACACACACTAAATACTCTGGTGAGGGGTATGATAACGAGACACAGGTGAGGCTAATCAGGGGCGGGGCAGACAATCAGACACAGGTGAAGTCGTCAGAGGGGAGGTAAAACACACAGGGGCAGGAAGTGAAGTGATGTGAAACAAGACAACTTAAATGAATGAAATAAAAAACAAAACCAAAAAAAGTTGAGTTGTGTTTCGCCTAGCTTAGCTATGATAGCTAATATTAGTGATGGTTGATTGATGCATTTGCAGCCCATTCTCACTAAAAACAGGCACACAACATATAGAAACCTGTAGTAAAAACGATGATTTGCTCAGTTTATTCAACATTTTGAGTACATTTCCTATCCTATATTTCAGATTACTTCTGCCTGTTGCAGCACACCAACAGCTCCCTGGAAACCAGTCGACACACTGTTCAGAAGTAAATTCGTGTGCAGCACAATGTTTTACCGCCCGCCTGTCTCAGCCTGTCAGCTCTGACAAGCTAACACGACGCACACAATATCGTATTAATAGATGTGTTGCATTAGTGCAAATTTATAAGCGTAACAACATGATGCATTTTCTATTCAAAGCCATCAATCTGCAGTGTTATCAGCTGTCACCAAGCTCCAGACTAAAAACCACGTCAGACTCTCAACAAAGCACTGAACACAGAACCTGACAGATGTTTGAAAAATTCATCAACAGCCATAAACACAAAGTATTCAACACATATAAAATTAATGGCCCTGCACTATCGCTTGGGATAATGACCATTTTTTACCCATTACTTTTATGATTTGTACAGTTTAAAGCACAAGAACATCTTTCCATGTCGATCTCCTCATAATCTATTTAATTTTGCTTGTTGCTCGAAAACATTTGTCATTCACTTTCTCATGTATTATGGACATTCATTTATATTCTGTAAATGCTTATCCTGTTGGGGTCGTGGGGGGGCTGGAGCCTATCCCAGCTGACATTGGGTGAAAGGCAAGGTACACCCTGGACAGGTCACCAGACTATCAGAGGGCTGACACATAGAGACAGACAACCATCAATGTTATAGATTCCTTATGCGTGCAATTCCTCACCTGATCTGTGTGCTGTGTCTGATCTGATTTTTAATGTTTCAATACACAAATTTGGACTGTTTAATGATTTAAAAGAATAATGAGTGTAATATTCAAAGTTCTTTGAGACCAGACCCCCTGCAGCCTTCACAGCGCACTGTGCCCCATACTGTTTTATTATCGAAGGGGTGGGATATGTGGGTGTGTGTTGCTGGGGTTTATGCTATCTGTGTGTTTGTGTTTAACACCTCCTGGGTGAGTCATGGGCCTCATGCAGAGCCGGTGATCTATGACAGGCCGGTGTGAACTCTGCACAGAGACTCTGTCAGGCAGCTCCATGTGATTCTGGGGGTCTGAGGCAGAAATGATGGCTATGTCTTTAAATGGCATTTCTGTCTCAGCTCCACTGTCCAGTTACAGGCAAAGGCGATGTAGCACAGCGGGAGAAGAGTCAGCAAATGGTTAAATGGAATTCCTCAGCTAGGTTTGGGAAAAGGGATTTGAGACTCCAGCTGTGATTGCTGCTGCAGTTGTCTTGTGAATGAATGAATCTGGATAATGTCACTGTAAATGCATGCTTTCTACAGTGCAATGAATGCATGCTTTCCCACAGCAGAAGCAAAGTGATTCTCATAATGATTCTTTTAAAAAACTTTTTTTTCCAGGAAAAACAACCTTTCTTACTGTGACTAAATCATCAAAATCTTTGCAAATATATGTAAATCAGATGCAGAATTGTCTCAGTTTGCCAGTGGACAGAATATTGATGCACACAACACAAAGTCTTTGTATTCTAAAATTTTATTATGCAGTATAGGAAAAGTGCAGTTGGGGTTTCACTTTAATTTCAAAGAAAATATTCTCATTTAGAAGGACTCCTTTCAGAAAGTGGCAGATGGTCGAAATCCCAGTCTCATTATACGATGAATATTGCAAAGTGATTGCAAAGCATGTCTACACTGAGCAAATAAATAATAGGAATAATCAATGCAAACATACAGATGGATGGAATTATTTCAGTTGTAGGTTTGGCAACCACTACCAAAGGAAAAATCATTTGTGCATTTTCTTTTATTGCTTATCCTGTGCATGGTCACAGGGTGTGGGAGTTTATAGGTTGCCAGTGTATCAGAGGACAAGCAAAACATATGCAAGTAAAATCAGTTCCACTCGCTAATAAACTCATTATCCTTTAATTACAAACAGGTGCTTCAGGGTAGCAGAGAAGGATATCTAATCCCAAAGATGCAACAAGCTTGTTTCATTTCAAGATTACATAATGATAATTGTGCACAGAAAACACAGTGACATGCATTTTCCCCCGTGAACAACCACTTGATTTAAAAAGGGTGATGTAATTTTGAAGAATACCTTTTCATGATCCAGTACTCACCAGTTCCAGGAAGACGACTGTGGAAATGTACTTGCAAGTTACGTAAGACGGGGGACAATAATGAGGATGATTATGAGTCACATAAAAGTGCTCACTGAGAATATGACATTCCACTTGACAAAGATGAACACCCACAACATCTACAAGTGAGTGCTGGTGCAATGTGCCAATGTGCTGTGACAATGTAAAAGTAATTATGTCCAAGTAACAGTAATACATTTTGTGAGTTATTTTTCCAGAGAGTGGGTTCATAATTGGCAGAACAAAAACACTAGTGTCTCTGCTGAAGACACACTGCCACCACAGAACAAAATTAACGTTACTTCAGTGCTTTTATGATCGGGTAATTGTCGCATTTAAAGGAAGACTCTGTAGGATTTAGGCAGTTACTGCGGTTATCCTATCTACACGCAAAAGCTGGCACCGAGTCTTCCAAAAACTTCATCCTGGACTCAGGTTTCAAAGAAACGCAGTTTCAGGGGCCCAAAAGTGCAGTTGCGTGTGGCCAAACAGCCAAATCGCATAGAATAATACACGCTTTCAGAAATACACGGGTCTGTGTGGACTAGGCCTTCGTGGCATCCAGCGGAGAGGATTGTAGATTGCAACCAACTGACATTTCTCCCATGTGCCAAGCATGAAGGTTCCAGTAATGATTCCTTCAGCATTCATGGTTCACAAGATTTTTACTGAGAGCTGGATTATCTGCAGAAGTCTCTTAAGTCTCCTAACCCTAACCCTAACCCTCTCCAAAACAAACAGACCCAGTGATTTTAACCAGTGAAAACACTGAATAGTTTTATGTTACAAATTAGTGTTTCTCCAATGCTGTTTGGCTTGTTGCAGAAGGCCCGTTAGCCCAGCACCTGAATCACGTGGTGCGTTTTTTTGGGAGAGGAATAAAAATAGCTGTTTAATGTTACAAATCAGTGTTTCTCTGACACTGTTTGGTGCATTGCAGATAGGTCACTAGCCCAGCACCTGCTCACGCGTGCTCACCTTTTTTCTCTGATAACTTAAGATCCAGACGTTCAGGAGGTTTTCACTGGGAGCTGAATTATCTGCAGAGGTCTCTTCCTCTCTAAAACAAGTGGACTCAGTGAATTAAAGTGGTGAAAATACTGAATAAAGCAGTTTCAAGTTAAAAAGATCTGTGTTTTTCCAACACTGCTTGTCGTGGAGGGGCTGCCCACTATGATGGCTGATGCAAAAATGCAAATGGCTCCGTGGAGGAGGACCCACTCCCTGTGTAGATATAAACTGCTCATTCCAAGGTAACAAAAACACGATTCTTATTTTCAGGTGATTATACACCAAAGAAAACACACTTATTATATTAAATTTCTGTTAATATATTCCTCTAAACTCTACACACGGGACCTTTAAAGCCAGTTTGTGGTGGATGTCTATAAATTACACCACTTTTGTGTCTCCCAAGAGCTTTGTTCATGAAAACAGTGAATGAAGATAAGAAGCTGAACAACAGACATGATGGATCTGAACCAGGTAAAGACTTTTTAGAGACAGAAATGAATGAAAACAAGAATGTGGGACACATAAAATATTGAACGCACTGCAGAAACTCAAAGGAGATGTGAAAGTTGGGGAAAATGCATTAGAACATCCGCTGCTTTAGTTCTCCGCACCCACAGCTTGTTCATTGGAAAAGACAAAAGGGAAAGGAGGATTATGATCCAGTTGCCATAGCAGCTGTATCTTGGTCAGTAGGATGCTAATGTGTGTGCAGGATGACTCTACATAATGCATCCTGACTGACGCAGGCATTGTACGTAAATGTTGCCATGCACTGACGCTTAATCATCTCACATATAGCTGGAACATCATTGAACTCAGTTACCTTTGTGCCTTGAGGTACTTTGTAGACAACTGATATTGGTCACTTTGTTTTGCTGGCATCCGATACATAGGGAATGAAAGACAAACTGACAGAACAGAAGCAGGTGAATATTTTACATTTAGAGAACAAAGGGGGTAGCCAAAGTACAATGAAGTTCAGCTGATTTCATTGCATCGGAGGAATGTCTAATTAACCTCACACCTGGAGTGGCATAAGGTTAATTCGTCAGGATTCACCAATTGTTTTATATTCTGTATCTTTGCTATGCTCGAGTGATCCAACCATTCCTCACATTATGACCCCAATGAAGCACAAAGTTAAACTTTTAATCCTCAATCTTACTTCACTCATCCTGACTGTACTTAAAAATTCACTGCAAGAAATTCATTCAGTGTCTTACTGTATGTTTGCAGCACTCCCCTCGCTGTCATGAACCTCTTTATTGCTGTATTAAACCTGCAGTAACTGATGTTTGGCTGTGCAGGGGCAGCACAGATAAGCTGTGAATACATGACTGACATATGGTTTTAGCAACAGTATATTATCCAGATATGGAGCAATATTAGCATTTATTTAGTAAACCATTCATATTCTGTACCTGCTGTCTGCTGAGCAATTTGCATACAGTGGGGTTTTGGAGCTTTTGTAAGCTCGCACACTGCTCTTGTTGAGCTTCACAATTTATTAGTAACACTAACCTTTGTCAAGAGCGTTCAACACTATTATTTCCAACAGAGCTTAAATAGAAACTAGCTCACCCATGTCACAGGTGTGCACAGGTGTGAGGGAATTAATCAGCCGTGGTGTGTTTCTCAATAACTGACAACAGCTTGTGCACCTATGTCATATCCCACAAACAAGGGAACAAGAAAAATATAGGAAAAAACCTACAAAACTCAAGTTTCTTACACAATACGGGCTATTTACAAGATTATTTGCAAAAAATGTTGATCTTATGAATGAACACATCGGCCTTGCAGCTTTCATAAGACATTCAATATGTTCAGCGTTCTATACTCTTATGCCTTTGTAATGAAAAGCTTTATTCCAACAGCTGCCCTCTGAAAACTAAGCAGTGAGAGTCAAACAAGACAGTAAAGATGGTGGCTGGGAAACCAAAGCAAGGTGGTTATAAAAAGCTGTAAAGCTCTGTAAAGCTGAGGGGGAAAGTAGTTTATGATAATTCTTTGTGGACTTATAACATGAGTCCTTTACATAATAATTTTATTCATTGTTATTATGGGAACACTGTGATTATAGCTGCGTTATGTAACTTACATTCTTAATGTTAATTGGATGAAACACTTTGAGGTGAATTCCATAAATACATGCTAATTTAACAAAGCTATGAGGTTCCCCACCCTGATCAATACTCTGACAGAGTAACAGGCAGGTAATCGATACAAGCTCCAGAAGGAGTACGTCATGCATCTGCTATCAGAGCGGATCTACGCAGGTTGAAAATTAGGTTAGAATGAATCATGACGGCCAATACACATTCCTTTACTGGAGACAGTGCAGCAGTGTTTCTCCCCAGTCTGAAATGAATAGATATAATAGTGTCCTTGCATGTCTGAATATTGAGGCAGAGTCGCCTCTCATTTCTGAATGAATAGATACTGCCACAGAGCAACCTTGCTTTTGTGAATGCATGCATTTTTCTTGCCCTGAGTGCAATCAGAGAAATAAGCTATGCATTGTTGTGCCTTGAAGTGAACTGAGATCAGCATTTCTTCACACTGAGGTCAATTAAATCTAATGGGATATTTGTGCAGGTCCTTTTGTGAGCCTGCATTTGGTCTCCAGTGCTGAGAACTGTTTTGAAACAAACAAGTTTAGAAGGGGAGAGAGAGCGAGAAGGAGGGCATAAATGATGGAGTAGGACGGTATGACAGTGTGCATCATGCCTCTCTCAGCACAGAGGAGCTGGCTTGCCAATGAGTGAGAGCAAGAGAGAGGAAGACACTGGTATAATGGCTTCCTTTACACGCAGCCAGCCGACCATCCGTGCATTCAGACACAGACAGGTAGTTCCCAGAGGTGCTCCTTTGGTGAATAAAAATGGGAGGCCAGGGTGCACCATTTTCTCTCTGTCTCCCTTTGTCTCGCTCTGCATCTCTTCCCCCTTTCTGTCTCTTCTCTCCCTCGTCCACGTCTCTCTGGGCGCCTAATTCCCTCATCTTCATCGCTTATCTTCTTCATTTTTTCCTTTTTCCTTTCATGCTTTGACCTTTATTCCACCCCCAAATTTTCTTTCATTCATGCACTTCCCCGCTCTCTCACTCTTTCACCATCCCCTCCCTTGCGTCTACTTCAACCCAGGCTGGGAATAGAGCGTTGTCTCTTGGAGTAGAAGCTGCAGCAGAATACCAAATAGAGGGCAAGACTGGAGACAGAAAAAAAGAGAGGAAGAGAGTGAGAGCGGCGCAATGATGTCACGGCTCAGACGTGATCAGCCTACATAACAGGGTTACCACCACACCTGTCATCCTTGCGATCATCATCCCCTGGTTAATGGATCAGTGCATTTTTAATGTGTTTGATTCATTCATGCTTTAAAGTAAAAATAAACATGAATGGGAACATGGCCATGATATTATTATAGCTGTCTGCCTGAATACTTCGTGCACCCTTTTGTATGTACACAGAGAAGATTACTGACTGCCAGACAGGTAGCTTTCCCTGTTCTCCCCATTAACCAGAATGCATTGCGTCTTTGTCTTCATCTTGAACCCCTCTGAGTAAGCCAAGCTCTGACACAATCACACTTACAGGGAGTCTAAATATTTCATATCTTTAATAAAACAAACGCCGCTACGTGAGACCTCTGCAGCTGGTGTGTTTCGTTGCTTTTAGTCACTCCCCTGTAAGAACGGTGACTCATCCGAGTCTGTGTGAGATGTTGTGAATTCTTGTGCTTGAATTATGTTTAAAAATGTGGTTCAGAGAGTTGGCCTGAAGCAGAACTGCCGGTGAGATGGCCTTATGTATGTGTGAATGTGTCTGTGTGATACATCAAACAGCCATCATTCCCCAAAAGTCTCACATTCAGATTTGGTATTTCTGTAATTATTCATCTCTCTGGTAGATCATAATTCAGTATAAAACTAAATGCATGGGACACTTAAACATTAAGAACTGCTAATCATTATCCACCAGAGGGAAAGTTGGGTAAAGTAAGTTATGTCTATATAGCCCCAAATCTCTGTGTGTGTATGGAGTAGACTGACATAACTATGGTGAAATTACAATATGGAGAAATAGAGACTACCAGAGGAGCAGCCAGGTCGAATACCAGTTTGCAGTCAGGAGGGGTGACTGCAGACCAGCCACTCAACCAGTTGCTTTCTCTTGTTGTCACCTGCTGAGAAAGCTATGCTTGTGCAACCACTAACTAAACTAAATGGATCAAATTCTAACAGTGAAACGAATCTTTGCACAGGGGTTGTCATGCTCAAATTTGCAGCTGCCTCTTTCCCAATGTAAGTCTGGGAGAAAGTATTTTTGGGCCCAGTGGCATTCACATGTCGGACCTGGGAGTTGTTTGTGGTGGAGTGGTTTAGCTATAATGTCAACTTCAATCAGGAGAGACTCGTTCTGAGGGAAAAGAATATTTATTTACATGTGCACGCAAGTATGAGAAATGTGAAAAGTCTTTGGTGATTGGTGGTAACAGTGGTGATGAGATGAAGAGGGAGCTGAGCATCTGGATGTGAAGAGCGATGGGCTTTTGATAAGGTGGCTGGCGGTGAAAGGGGTGGAGGAGGGCGTGACGATTCCACCTGAAGTGACAGCTGACAGGAGCAGAGAGGAGAAGAGATGTAAAGTTTGGCAGCAGCAACAGGAAAGCCTGAAGGAGATCGTGGCAAAGTTTGATCGGCTAACTGGAAGAGGGAACACCCATAGATAATTAATGGAAGCAGTGGGAGTGGGATAGAGAGAGAAGTGTCAATGGAAAGTTTTCCTGATTGAACTTATGCTGAGCTTCATTTGGCTTCAAAGCCCAGCACATTTCCTGAGGAGTTGGAGAAGCTAACTGGGGGTGACTGGAGGATAAGCTAGTTAGCTAGGCTAAGCTGGAAGTCAACTGACAAAGCAACAACAATATGAAGTGGAGAAGATTGATAGCAATGTGCATCACAGCACATTAAATTAGAGAGAAAATGAAATAGTTGTGCATAGTTTTACTTAAGTTTAACACATTTTTATTAGTTGGAAAGTTATCTCTCAGTAGCTGGCACACATGCTTGGTAACATTAGCTTCTTTAACGTCCTCTCAGAAAGCACTGGAGCTGTAGAGACTTCAATAGACTGACCTTTTAACTAGATAAGTTGCTGTGCTCCAAGCTGTAAAGGATTTAGAAAACCACTAAGCTTAGTAAAGGGGGGATGCATAGGAGCAGCTCAAGCAGCAGCAGTTGCGTGTGCCATGCATTAATATTCATATGACCTCTTGCAGCCTGGGCGTAGGGATCCTTTTAGAGAAGTGTTTATTGTGGTCGCAGCAGATAGGCTGAAAGGAAAAAAAAAAAGAATCTCGAAGAGCAGACTGCAAGGCAGCAGCAGGAGCAGCAGCTTTGGGGCATTGTGGCAAGTCGACACTGCAAAGCTTTGTATGGACCTCAGCAGGTGGGATCAACCAGTGCTGCCCCCCTACCCATACCCTCCTTAACCCTGCCGTATGCACACACACACACACACACACACACACACACACACACACACACACACACACACACACACACACACACACACACACACATATATTTTCATGGATGTAAGCAAGAAAGCGTACATCAAACAGGCTCACACTGTACATGGGAACAGTAAAGTGGATGCACGGCAGAGACACACTATTAGCTGAAGAAACAGAGACACACAAAAACTCCATCTGCTCTTACGAAAGCAACGAACACTGACTTGACACATGACCTTAAGCCTCGACGGCTGCCACTATTTCAGCCCTACAAAACCGTAACCGCCACTGCTCCTCCTCCTTTCCCTCCTCCTCCGGCTCCTCCTGTCCTCACTAAATGACTACAGACTCCAGTGATTGCCACTGCTAAAACCCCCATAAACCCACCAAGCGTCTCCTCCTCCTCCTCCTCCACCTCCTCCTTTCTGCAGAGTGATCCGGGGCCCCTCGGCTCAGCACAAAGACACGGCTGCTCGTCTGTCAACCAGAGGCGCAGGACAGAGTGGGGCCCCTACTGACTCCTATTCAGCTCCACTGAATGACATTATTGAAATCCCAATCCTGACTGTGTGCATGTGTGCAGGCAATGTGCTCACACCTGTCCTCTTAGTGTGCCTGCCCGAAAAGACAAGATAGGGGGAGTGGATGGGCAGAGGAATGTGTTGATGCACTACCAAACCAGCTGTTTTCACTGAGCAGTTTGCAAAATACCTCCTGTGCCTTTGTGCCAAGTGTGGTGCTCTTGCTTCTGTTGCAATGCTATTTTTAATGTTCGGGTAAAAACACACCAAATTATATATTGTTGTACAACCGTTGCAGAAAAAGAGGATGTTAATCTAAAGTGAGACTACAAGCTTGGGCAGACTTTGACAGAAATTTTGCAACCTACCAAGAAGCTCAAAACTCAAACTAACCTTTAACATTTTGCAACTGAGTTGAAAAGGACTAATAAAACAGGCTATATTGGCCAGACGAGCAAATTGAAAATATAAAAGCCACGTTTTTATTTTGCCTTCAAGGTTTGGAGGGGAGAGATAAGTCAAGGTTTTAACAGCAAGCCGACTAAAAAGCCACCTGTTCCTCAGCTGGAATGCTGCCGTTGGGCAGATAAAGAATGTGGAAAAGTGTCTTGTGCTATTGGTCCAATAAATAGTTTGAGTATGTGTGTACGTGGTGTGAAAATGTGTGTGTTCCTATGAATATACCCAGGGAAAGAAAGTGAGTGTTCTTCAGACCTGCAGGATCGTGGTTCCAAGAAATACCTTATTAAACCCGTTCTTGAACCAGGTCTGTTCAGGAATCTTAGGACCTTGGTGCTATCTACCAAACCAATCTGTGTTTCCACCAGTTGTGAGCAGATGCCAGAACTATTGTAATAAAGGGTGTGTCATCAACAGATTTATAATTTTTATTGTTATTAATTATGAATTATAATTCTGTGTCTGGCTTAAGTTTTGTTAAAGTGATGACAATTTTGTTTCTTTTCCGTACTCAATGTTAAACTGACAGGATGAGCTGTTGTGGTATTGTTGTGAGTGTGTATGTTTGAAAGTTTGTGGACCCCTTGTGCTGGTGCTAATGGGGATCCAAAGAAAGAAAGAAAGGAAGAAAGAGGGTGTTGCACAATGCCAAGGTGTCCTCATACATACAGTACTTTAAGAAGATGTAAATACAACAGTTCATATGATATCAAGCAAATGAGCGCCCTACAAATAATGTTACATATTTATTGTAAAGTTATGTACCTTACATAAAGTTACTTTGGTTAGGTTTAGCAAAAGACACCTTAAAATAACTCAAACTCTTACACTTAATATTTTGAGTGCATAAGTGCGTTCACACTGAGAAGTATGGAAAAATGCAGTGCACTATGAGTACCTGGATGGTGCACTCAAAACGGTCAGGAAGTTGAGTGTGGAACTATGGACACTTCTCGCCCTCAATCGTCGCCATCTTGGCTACATAAAGAAAGGGGAGGGACCACTTTTCAAACTGGAAATAGCGGCCGAGGACTGTGCGCACTACGCCAATAAGTTTACAGTGCACATAGTATACTACATAGAAGTGTACTAACGGAAGTATGTGATTTGAGACACACTACTGGTCTCACATGGGACATGAAAGTCCTGTAGGAAAGCCTTGTGTTTTGTGACCCATCCACCATCCTGTGTCCCCTTGCAAACTACTGTACTTCCTTCTTTAGGGTACGGCTACACATGAGTGAATGTAGGTAAGTGAGCATTGCGGAGGCAATAACGTGGGCAGTGCTGGTTGTGATGCTGACAGAAAGCTAGCCTGGTAGCTAATGTTTGCCACCTTGCTAACAAATACTGCAAAATATGACGTACACCTATCATTTTTATACGTTCCATGCCTGTCTCCTGACTCGCTGCCAACCGGGTAGCATCTCTGCTGGGAAGGTTATATTTTTCATGGTCTCTCTCACACTCTCTCGAAAGGTCTGACAGCAGCAATCAATGTCTCCTCCACACATACAGTAGGCCTTTTCCTTTGCCATTGGTTGAGGCTTTGACAGTTGAACTCCATGCCATGCAAAGATGCAAATTTGCTATTACTGGCTCATAATTAGGTGGGTATATACGAATTGTGGTGCATTACTTTTTATAGGTATATGTACGAACAGTGCATGAAAACAGCCTGCCAGCCACTGCATGCTCTTTTCTTACTTGAGTTCTCCATTGTTGCCTTCTCCAGCCTCTCTTTTCAATCTGTAGTATATGGCACGTCTACTGATGTCGTAACGATTTGCACCTCAGGTCAAGGAACACGTGCTATTTTGTGGTTCCAGACAGGACGGTTCAAAATCAGCTGCTCGAACAGGAACCGAACCATGTTGTACCATGTTGGTGGAAAAGGGGCAAATGCTGCACGTGCAGACTAAAACAGAGTGTATGGTGGTGGTGTGTGTGTGTGTGTGTGTGTGTGTGTGTGTGTGAAGGGTATATCGATTGTCACTTTCATCCGTGCCATTAGAGAGAAGTCTGTAGTTTCCCATCTGCTGCTCAGCTCTTCCATGCCCAGAGATTTATGTGTGATTACCGTTTCTCTGTGTTGTGTGCTTATGTGAATCCCCGCCCCACCTACCAGACTTTAAAGAGTGAATTTGCTCAACACTGTGGATCAGAAACCACCTGTTTAAATGTAAAAAGTATTCTAGAGGGGGGACTTTTTCCCTCTGTGTTTTTAATATTAACAGATTCTTCAAAGGGCACACTAATCATGACACACATCCCATTTATCTCTGTGTGCTCTACTGTTGGTACACTGGGACTCATATTGATTTCCAGGTTGGGACAAGCCTCAAGGGGTTCACACAGGATCAAGGCCAAAGTGCTTGTCATTAGCAAAACACATTAGACAAAGAGACTGACAAAAACAAGTCGGCTTCCCACGCTCATGTGAGGTGAAAGCAGAATGTTTTCTTTGCAAAGTGATTTTAACATTGCTGGATATAAAGTGCATGCATTTGCAGAGGGTATTTTGTTGTCATCATACAGTTCATAAACCTGAATCTGAAATGCACTTCACTGAGCTTCTCTTATTCAGAGCAGGACATTAGTTGTGTTATTCTAGTAATAAAATGATTTTACTGGACTATACGCAAAATGCCAGAATAAATGCTGGCATTCCTGCAAACCACATTTAGTCATTCAATTTCCATAACCGCTGATCCTGTTAGGGGTCACTGGAGCCAGCAGACATTGGGCAGCCTGGACAGGTCGCCAGACTGTCACGGGGCTGACACATAGACACAGACAACCATTCACACTCACACACACACACGGCCAATTTAGAGTCACAAATTAGCCTAACATGCATGTCTCTGGAGAAAACTCACGCTGACATGGGGAGAACATGCAAAGTCTGCACAGAGGGACTCCCCCACCCCAGGATACGAACCAGGAACCCTCTTGCTGTGAGGTGACAATGTTAACCACTGCACCACTGTGCTGCCTACAAACCACAGATATGTGATATTTGTACAGTGTTATGTAGCAAATATGTTGAAACATTTCTTTCCACAAAAGCACTTGGTTATGGTTTGGAAAAGATGTTGTTGAAGCACGTCGCAGCCTTCATGCCACCACACTTTGGTAGATGACTGATTCCTACCAGTGACTGTGAACAAATGTCAGTTGGAGCCTGTGTTTGTTGGAGTGGAGTTTATGGGAACTCTGGCCTGGACTGATGCTCAGTCTGAATTGCCAAGATGTTTTGGCTAAAAATACCAGATTTTGGTGGCACAATCATGTCAGGAAATGCCACCGATGTCGAGCTATAAATGTCTGATTTTGGTGGCATGATCATGACTGGAAATGCTGCCTATGTCAAATGTCAAAGTCGTGTGATCAGATCTACTTAACTTTAAAAACGTTTATATGATATGTATGAAATGTACAAATGCAACATATCCGTAGTTTGCAAAAATGTACAATGACAACATTTTCTTCTTGCGACTGTGCTGCTGAGAGACTGCATCAAAACAACTCTAAATGTAAATGCAGTGTCAGCTGTCAGCGAAAGGTGCTAACAAGCATACATTTTTTTCTTTCGTTTTCTGTGTTCCTGTTACCCATCGTCAACTTTTATATTTGTGAAAGCTGCAGCTTTTCACAGCAGAAGGGTTGATGTGTACCTGTTGTCGTCGCCTCCCTTCTTCTCTCACAGGCTTTATCAATTTCGTCTTTGTCAGTGCTCCAGTATCAACCTTGTGTTAAAAGAATTTCATCTCCAAACTTGTTTGACCTTCTCTGTCAGTTCTGTCTCTGGCATTTTTTTTTTTTTTTAATTATGATTATGCAACACATGCTGTTTTATGGTTTGCCCTTGAATTGAAATCCACTTCTGTGAGCAAACAGGCACACTTTCACTCACACCCTCAAAACACACACACACATACACATACAAACACACACGCACACACCTATTAAACACATGTACATACAGCAGAAACTTGCATAATACACAGAGATTATTACATAAAGTCCTAAACTAATATGAAACACCACTGAAACCACCTCAGGTGTTCTCATGTGAAAATCCTGCTCCTATCTCTTGAGAAGTACGCTGCCACTGATGAAGTGTGTCTATGACTGTGTATGCCTACAGGTGCTTTATAACTCTTTTTTGGAGCTGCTTATTGGGGCAGAAGAACACCCTGACTCATTTTTGCTGAAGTTGTTATGACTTGTGCAGACAAATTGTTCACAATGTTCACACAGACAATACATTGCATAATCCTTGGATCCTGGAATGTGTGCTCACACATATTTGATTGGCCAAAGCAGTATGTTGGCAGACGATGACGTCTTGCACCGCAGCAAAGGTTGAGCGAGGTGGGCAAATGTTTTCTGTTGGGCAATGTGCATTTTTTCTTTTTGTAGCCCTTTTAAGACTCCCAGTGCATCAACACAGTGGTTACATTGACATGAATGAGGGGGCTGTGTTTTTTACACAGTGCTAATGTTGGTATAAGGACGGCCTTGAACATCCAGTAGACACAGAGCAACAAGCAATCAAGTTGGGTGTTTCTGACAATCTGATGGAAAGTCAGATCAAAGTCCAATATTCACATCTTTTCGTTTTTAACTTTAACAAAACATCCAGAGCTGCAGAGCTTCAGAAGAGGATTTCTCTGTGGCTTCAACACCACAGGCAAAATCTTTAATGTCATTTGATCCATTGTTGGTGTAAAACTATTGATACATCAAAACAAGAAAAGAAAAGAAAAAAGAGTTGAAGCGCATGTTTCTGTGTTTTTTCCTGTTTGAAAGTAGCTCACAACACGAGATGGAAACTTCAG
This sequence comes from Epinephelus awoara, assembly GCA_035609425.1. Lineage (NCBI taxonomy): Eukaryota > Metazoa > Chordata > Actinopteri > Perciformes > Serranidae > Epinephelus > Epinephelus awoara. The sequence continues at coordinate 9,243,415 of CM069306.1, forward strand.
CACATTTTGTTGTTCGGCTCATCTGAATTAGACAGAACGCAAAAACAGAGCATGTTGTGGCCTGAAGCTGTATTTAGAAACGTGAAAACAAAAATAAGGGCGCAGAATTTTCAGAAATATACATGTTTGATTTAGGTGTGTTTTACTTTAATACCAGAGCAGCGGTGGTGACTACACGTGCTGTCTACGGAGCATCTGGGTCACCGGAAGCACTCAGCTGGTCCCTGCAGTTCAGCAAGTTTTATTTGTGTTGTTTTCCATTAGGTAGTGGCAGACACTAAGGACTCTACAAATAACTGCTTAAAAATAACTTGATGAAAAAATCCACAGACATTCCTCAAATAATGCAGTTTGGGGACTGCGTGAGCAGCTGGTTCTCATTCCCAGGAGTAAAATACGACATCCTGGTCAGTGGTTGTCGACGTCTGATTCTGACGCACAAGGATCCCTTTAGTGTCTGACATATCAGGCCTTGAGCTAACTCCAGTGTAAATCCATCCAGAGCATTACACGAATATTGTAAGTTATTAGTGTTATGCATTCCTTAGCTTACCCCATTATCATTGTCTCATTTTCTCTACTCGACTTTGAAACAAAATCAGATTCCTTATGATGTCACATAGGTTTTAAACTGGCAACATTTACAGTCTCATGTTGTGTTCACACCAGGAGCGAAGTGTGAGTGAATTATATGTAAAGTCAATGTAAAGACACGATTAGACATGAATTCCCACTGGGCGGCATGATGGATGCAATGTACACGATGCAAATAACACGAATAAAGTAGCATGGATGATGCGAGTAGCGTGATTTTGCGTCATACACTTATTTGCGACAGTTGAAAAATCAGAACTTCACCGACTGATTTGTGCCGAAATAGCCAATCAACATCGGGAACCTTTTGGGCACTTGCATACACATGATTTCACATGTGTGTGGTGTGAGTCATTCGCACGTATGATGCGAGTCAACACAAAATGTTCTAGCATTCAAACTCCCGCGAACACAACATAAAGATGAAATTTAAGCAACACACAGCACAGATTCTTAATAAGTGCGGGAGGTATTGTTGATGGATGGGCCAAAAAAACACCGGGCTTTCACCCAGGAAACTAGTGTTTATGTCTCATGTGAAACATTTTTAGGTTAGATTTTAACTACTATTTTATATAGTTAACATAATGTGATATATTTATTAACTATCTTAGCATGTAGGTTTATTTTGGAAAGATTATGATTGTAAAGAGTGGAAGAGTGGAACGTGTTGGTGTCAGAAGTTTGAGTTTAGCTGCAGTTCAACCACTATTTAATGGTATTCTTGTACATTTATGTGTTCCTTTTAAAAAACTATTCATATCTGTGGCCCAAAGATTAGAAAGACGGCACTTTTTGCTCCAGTAATATTAAAAGGTACACATTCTTTTGAATTCCCTATCATCATCTTCTCTCCACTCGACTTTTGGGCGAAATCAGATTCCTTTTGATGTGTCCTTCAAGCAACATTTCAGTATAATAAAACAGGATTTAAGGGTCATACAGCACAGGGCTTTAATTATCCTGGTTCCTGACCTGTGAATCACTGCCCACATCTCAGATTTTTTCAGTGAAAACAAATTGGCAATTCAGACTGAGCATCAGTCCAGGCCAGAGTTCCCATAAACTCCACTCCAACAAACACAGGCTCCAACTGACATTTGTTCACAGTCACTGGTAGGAATCAGTCATCTACCAAAGTGTGGTGGCATGAAGGCTGCGACGTGCTTCAACAACATCTGAGGCCTTTTTTTTTTTTTTTTTTTGTATGTAATCACTGTCTGTGTCAAACCTCCCTAAAATGCAAGGTCGGCTGAACAGAAGCTGCCTGCTCAGAAGCTCAATTCATGAGACTTACAAATCCGCAGATGAAAGTGTGAAAACTGGTGCTGACAGCAAAACACAGAAGGGTCTGAAAACAACTTTACTATAATAACTGCAGTTTGGCTGCGGTCTGATGCCAGAAAGGCTTACACTGCTCCCTCTTTGATCTGTCTCTCCCTCTCCTGCTCTCTCCGTCTCTCTTTCAAACATGCACAGACATGTCCAGACTGGTGAGCAGGGAAACCCCTGCACATGGTGGGAAAGCGCTGTGCCTCCTGAATTACAGGACTGACCTGTTTGTATAAGACACACAACACTTTGGATTTGGGTTATGGGAGTTAGAAGATTTAAGTGTGATAATCAGAACTGCTTTATTTAGAGCTGACGGGGGGAAGGCCAGACTAATCAGGTCAAAACAATAGCCTGATGAGACAGGGAGAGATGATGATGGGTCAGAGGCAGGCAGATGGACAGACAAACAGTGAGCGGCAGACAGGAGCAGACAGAAACGTTCATGAATATGGATGTGTCTACATGAATGCCAGATTAGGCGCGAGCTGCCGCCTGCCTGCACGTGTGTGCTTTGTGCACGTCCATATAAATTTGCTTATGCTTCAATTCTTCCTTCCAGGGAGGAATGTTTGACCTTTGACCGTCTCCCTGCACCCCCAGCACACACACACACACACACACCCCACCTCACCTCTCTACATCCTGGACAGCTGTCAGCAGGGACCTGGCCAAAGAGAAAGACCCATCTGTCGCCTTCCTTCAAAGGTCAGGGTTCTGTGTGTGTGTGTGTGTGTGAGGGAGGGAGGGGGGAAGCTTCTTTTCACTCAGCTAATCTCTGCTGTTGTTCTCTCTCGCACTTTCTGGCACACTTCTGAAGAATATAGCTGCTTTAAATGCAGACACCCCTCGTGTCCATGTCTGCTGTGTTTAGTGTGTTTGTATATTACGGCCTCGCTTGTTTGAAGGTGAGAGTTCCCTTGTGTGTATGTGAGTCACGGACCTCATATACCGCTCCTTCATAGATTAAGAACAATACAGTCCCGGTGCATATTCAGCACTTTGCCTGTTTGTCATTCTAGTGGCTTTTTGTGTCTTTCTCCAGGACTACACGGATGTCACAGATTTATACAGACTTGTATTTTTTTTGTGCATCCTTGTCTTTGATCGCACTAATTAGATGCAGCACAGTTAAAAGCCTCACCTTGTCGTTTTATTTGAGGGTAAATCAATAATTCATTATGGTAATAAGTCCAAGTATATGATGTAAGAACAGATCTGTTTGAAACTTGTAGGGTTTGTGTTATTTTGGTCAATTTATGGTTATCCCAGTAAATATAAACAGTGTAAAACTAAAACACACACACACACACACACACACATATATATAGTATACCCACAGCTTTCAGTGTAACATATAAAAACTTTATTTTAAGGCTGCAACACTTTATGTTTTATCAAAGCTTTACCACACAGTTATCAGAGTAAAAAAGTTCCCCTTAATTTTCCAGCTTAAATCCATCAGAGGCCTGACTCAAACACTGAACTTCAGTTTTTGATTTGCTCCCCCTGTTGGTCCACATTAAAACAACAATCAGAAATACTGTGTGTTGTTGGTATCAGTCAGACCGAGCTATCAGAAAGCAGCAGAATCTACTGCTCAAAACGCAACGTGGACCCACTGGATGAACCAAATGAGACGATTTTACAGTTAGGTTAGGTTTGGTTGGGGTGTCTTAAGACAAATACTTTGATTAAGGGCTAGATGTCCACTGTGGTTGGCAAGTACAGCCACCAGAGACACATTTTTGTCTTATTTAATGGGGGACAGTGCATCTTTAGGGAGAGATAGCAGGTCAGCAGTTAACACCACGTGACACTGGTATACATAATCATCAAGCAAGGAACCTGAAGATTGTATTTCAAATTTTTCCAGTCACATATCTGAAATAAACACTGTATTTTTGTCAGGCACCATTTAAACTTATGTTTAGAGTGGATATGAGTTTAGAACATTATGATAGAGGTACATGATGGCCATTTCCACGCTCAGTCATGTCCTATAAGTTGTAACAGTGAATTTTGGGTTGATACCATTTGTTACAGAGATTGGGTGCAACATTTAACCATTTTGAACACTTAGAAATTGATAAAAATGGTTGAAAGTCCCTCCAAAATGCCACATTTAGATACCAAGACCTGGAAGAACACCACATAAAAATCCATGCTGTGATTTGATACAAAAAACTTTTGACATTTGGATATTTCTGTACGAATTTCCGGCAATTGGATGACGAGCACTTCTGTTCTGGAACTTGCTGGGAATCCCCCTTAATCTCAGTATACCTGTGGAAGTAATCCATCCTCTGAATTTCCGAGGTCTCTAGTTTGTGGCTTTAAATTTCCTTGAGGCTGTGATTATCCTCAAGGTAACAAAAGGTCATTTTATACAGTGAGGTCAAGTTTAAAAAAATGGTCTCATTGTAACTGACTTCTATAAGGGTAACTCGTCGCATCCCCAAGATTGTATTGCTGGATTCTAGGGATGCGGAAATATTCAAATACACCTTTGAAGACACAACACATTTATACTTGGGACCTAGGGTCGCTGGTTCAAATCCCTGTCCGGACCAAATATGGAGTGTTGACTGGTAGCTGGAGAGGCATTAACACCGACCTCAATCTCCCTGTTTTCAACATCAAATCACTTGTTATAACCAAACCTTTCAGGAAAAACAAATGCTTGAGCATACAGCAGTGGACAGGGCAGGGTTTATGACTTACACTGCAGCCAGCCACCAGGCTGTGATCCAGATGTTTTGGCTTCACTTTTAGGGAGCTGTCATGTTGTCCTCCTTTATACAATCTATGGTGGCTACTCATAGAAACCATATTGATTAAGGTGTCCTGACGTGAGAGGTCAAGGGACCCCTGTGAAAATGGCCATGCCAATTTTGACTTCACCAAAATCTAGCCTAACTTTGGAGAAAGCCCTCTTCCCGACAAGCTAGCATGATATGGTTGGTACCAGCAGATGCCATGGTTGTCCAGTTTTCACTGCCCCCATGCTATCTTAAAAAATGAGCAGGCGGCTGTTCTGCTACTCTCTTAGGGTCAATACATACTCTAATAAATTAGTTTAAGTTTAAACTATTGTTTATTTACAGCCATTTCCAGCTGGGAATATAGGGTCTGTGTTTTTGTTTTCACAACCAAAGGTTTGTTCATAACCAGAATAATCCTGGGACGTTGCCATACACAAGATAAACACACTCTGCAGAATAGGATCTTCCAGTTTAAATCAGCACGGAAGCCTCACGCATCATTGTTCTCCAGAAAAGCTAAAAAAAAAAATCTCTGAGGAAGTTCAGTGTCTTCATCCATAAATTCCATTTTTATATCTTAATCTCCATTTCCTTCAGGAGAGGATATTAAACTGGAAATCCCCTCCTTGTTCGTGCTATTTTACAACCTAAGTGTCCAAACATTCCTCTGGAATTACAGTATGTGTGCAACAATATAATGTTACTGCGGCTGATTTGCGGGCTTCAGATCTTATCAATGCAGCAGATTACACTTTGGATTACTTCCAAGTAGCTCAGTACAGAGCAGTCAGCAGGCCAATAAAACATTTTGACAGGTAGGAACAAGTTGACAGTGTGATAACATGTGTGAAGGAGAACGAATGAGAGATTTAGACCAATGCATTCATGTTATATAAAGGGATTTAGGGAGAAAACAAAGGCTGTCTGTGTGTGATTACTGAGGATCATACGCGTAATCTACTGTGTCTAGCTTTGTTAGAATACACTGCTGGAAATAAGAGATTAGAGCCACGGGGGCAACAGGTAAGCAATTGTATAGTAGGTCAGCACAGACCAATCATTATTATTTAATCGTAAGTGCACTTGGTTGTGGGCCAAGGTGTATTTAAAGTTCTCATTTTCTCATTTTAGTTCAGTGCAGATGGATTAAATGCAAATCACATCTTTTTTGGCCCTCTTCTAATCAGACAAAGATGGCAACCAGAAGAGATTTTTCCCCAGCTGCAATCTTTGTTTGAATAAGGAAATGTACAAAACAGACATGCGACAGGCGTCCCCAGCTGATGGGTGTTCAGAGGTTGCTCAAGGGCACCTCATCAGTGCCACCAGTACACACTCCATACTTGGTCTGTACGGGTCACTTGAAGCGGCGATCCTGCGGTTCCCAAGCCAGGACACAATGGACTGACCTGCTGCCACCTGAGTTCACTCCACAACCATGCTGTCCCAGCATCAGCGGTGGTAACCATCATATGAGTAGCTAGGCAGTGAGTGGGATACACAAAAAGAAACTACTGTCTCCCACACAACAATAAACAGAGAAGCTCAGATTACAACACACACACACAGGTAGCATGGCTCCATTCTCTGCTCAGGATGCCATCACTCCAATATCTTTACATAATATGTAAAGACAGTGTTTGCTGCTATATTAAAATTAAACATGAAAATTAGTTTTGAACAGTGCTTTATGTGCAGTATAGGCTTGTAATCATTTGGATGTTTACCAAAGGGCACTGTAATGGAAACCTCATGTCTGTATTGCACACTGAAAGAATGGCTTTAGAATAAAGAGAGCTTAATCACAAGATGTGATTTCGACATGTTCTCATCAGCGACGAGTTATAGTATGAGGCATACCACAAAAACCATTCATCACCGACACACCCAAGACAGAAGCAGGGCACACTGCGCGTGGCTGCTACGATACAAACACACACCGGTAAAAAAAACAAAAATACAAAAAAAAAAAAAAAAGTGTCTGTGCCACTACATAACCACAGCGTAAGAAATGTGTGTCAAAAGAGACGTAGCCTACATGACCCGTCTGTCACCACCTGTGCTACCTCAAAATGTTCCATGTATGGTGATCGGACTCATTTTTTTCAATGTGTCACAAAGTATCTCAGTGACATCAAAACAACTCAAATGCCAAAGATAAGCATACTGCTAAATAAAATTGCAACCTGTATTTACATGGGACGTCCTGTAGCTCGTCTGGTAAAGCTTGCTGCCCTCAACTGTCCAATCAAATAAAGGCAAGAAGGCAAAAACAAAATAATTTTTAAATACAATCTGTGTCCTCATGACATGCTTTATGCTTTTAAACTATTAAACTGGCTATGCTAATGTTAGCATCGAACATTAGAGCAGATTACTATAACACACTGTTTAATGTATTCCTTACACATTTGCTCTTGAGTGTTTAATTTTGAAGTTCTGGTTAAAAAAAACCCCCCAAAAACATAACTTTCTCTAAATACAGCTTGTATTAGAGCTCCATGCACGCTGTGTCAAAGTGTGGAGAAATCCAAAGCTTAACAGGCCTGATGTAACACGTTGCAGTGACTAAGCCATGATTGGACAAGGGTTTAGCGAACGGTCAGCTGTCAGCAAAGTTAGAGACGGGGGAACAATTTCCTTGCAAATGCCTCGAGGTCAAGATGGAGGCAAGGGGGTGTACAGGTCTGCAAACGAGGCACGTTGGCACACACATGCTACTCAGAATTGTGGATGATTCATCTGTAATGAATATCTTTTATCTCAGAACAGCAGAACAAAAGGGCCTCGCAGGGACTAAGTAAGTACACATGCACACACACACACACACACACACACACACACACACACACACACACACACACACACACACACACACACACACACACACACACACACACACACACACACACAATCCATTTACCGGAAGTGGTTTCACAGAGGGCTGAGCTGATAAAAAATAAATGAATGCAGTGATGGAGGGAAGGAATAAAAGAGGCAGTAGATTGGGAGAAGGAAGGAGAGAGAAGGAAAATAAAGGAAAGATTGAGACAGAGAGACAGATGTGAGGGAACTTGCCCAGAGGGAAGAAGAAGGCAGGGGAGAGAGTGATGCAGTCGAGCAGCCGTGGGCGGTTTGCGAAATGCTTGGTGATGGTTTGGGGCAATTGCATTGCACTGTGTGAGTGGTTGTGTATGCTTTTGTGTGTAGTATCATCTCCTGTGCCTGCGTCATTACTTTGATTAGACTGCAGAAGGGAGAGGCAAGGAAACCCCAGCCCTTTCTTTCCCCTCCCTCTCTTCCTCTCCCTCCTCCACTTTATCTTTCTGTCTGTCTCTTTTTTCTCTTTCTGTCTTTCTCTCAGTCTGACGCTCTCACACATTTCACATCTTAGTAAGTGATTCTTGTAAATAGGCTCTTTGTTTTGCCCTGGGTGTCTTTTTTGATGTTGCTTGCCCTCTTTTTCTTCTACCCTTCTCACTTTCTCTTTCATAAAATACACTCGTGTCATACTGTAAAAGAACTCAGCCTCATATGCAAAATACACCCTCAAACAAAATATGCAAAAACATGAGAACCTTGATGTACTGCAGGGTGTTTGCAGTCTGCTGTAAACAGCACAAAGGAAGTCACTAACAATGCCCCGTGTGACGCTTCTGTGGTCACATTTAGCAACGGTGCGAGGGTGCATGTGCGGCTGTTGTCTCGAACCTGTCACTACAAAACATGTGTCATTCAAATATTGCCCTGTAAAAACTCCCCCGAAGACTGACCTTTGGACGTTTTTCTAGTAATTATTCCCTGATAAAATACTCAGACTACTTGTCATACAGGTGCCTCATACGCTTATCTTTATTACTGTCTGTAAATGGTTGTGTACCAAAACTTTGACAAGTTACTGAATGATTTTTTTGTCATTTCTTTTACTCATTTGAATATGAAAATTAGGGTGTACTACGAGGTAGATTTGATAATACAGTGCAGGTCTTATAGAAAATGCAGAACTTCACTTAAAGCTTATTGATTTCCTGGCTACTTGGCAGCATTTCAGCAAGCTGTAAACACAGCACTGACTTATTATGTTCTCATAAAGTTGCTACAGCAAACACTTTGGAGAGCTATTTAAACATTAAGCAGTCATAAGGAAACATTAGCATTAATTTGAACCACCTGACAAGAGTATGAATACTGACTCCTTTCAGCTCTGTTTTGCTCTCCACTAACCTCTTACAGAAATATCTGCTTGTTAGTTGGTCAATTCTTCACTATATGTTCATTAGCTGCTAACAAGTGGCAGCCTCCAGAAGTGCCAAAAACTGCAGTTCCTCAAATGGCCACTTGAGGCTGGCTCCAAAAGTGAGCCAGTCGCTGTAGACACCCATGTTAAAACGCCCAACTGCCCAAATAGCTAACTTTCCAGTTCATGACAGCTGTACAAGGAGTGAATTTTTGTTTAACTCACTGGTTTAAATTTCAGTAAATCTTAAATTCAAGCATAATTAAGGGCGGCTGCTTTAACAGACTGTGTCATACCACAGTCCATGAGACATTTCCCCATAGACTTACATTGTGAAAGAGACATCCGTAAACCAGTCAATACAGTTTTTTAGGTGTCACAACCCCTGCGAAATGTCTTGTTCCAGTATCAGGATTTGATCCACTCAAGAGCCGCATGATTAAATAATATTTATACCCATTTAAGTTAAGCCTAGTTCACATTACACGATTTTCACCCTGATTTTTTTTTTTTTTTTTTTTTTTTACGTGTTTCTGTCCGCGGGAGTCTCGCCAACTGCATTATGACGTGTGTGTGCACACCACAAGATTTGTCCACCGAGCCCTCGCCAACAAAGCCCCAGATAGCGTGGTGATGTCACCAAACTTTTAGACGACACATCTTAGAGGCACAGATATTCTTCCCAGTGTTGAATCAGATCTGCCTCCAGGGCCTGGGTCCAAACATAACGCGCTCCCCGTGATCCTGTGGACGCCGCCATTGTTGTTGTTGCTTGCCGGCTTGTCAGTGTTGCCAGGTCTTGTGAGAGAAACAAGCAACCAGGGCTATGGAAACAAGCCCGAAAGATGTGTTTGAATTACTTATTAGATGGATATATACGTGGGACATATCCCGCCTCTCATTGGCTGATGCTCTTCGTCAGTCGTGTCAGACTTCTCCAGTTTTCTAGCATACCAGATATCCAGTCCTATTCACAGACAAGGGACTTGCTCGTAGGCTTGTTCACACATGAGGACTCGTCGTGACTCACCTCCGACCCAAGGTGGCTCTCAAGATCCTCTGAGACGTCAAAATCGCGGTAAAAATCGTGTAATGTGGACTAGGCTTTAGTGGAAGTCTAAACCAGAGGTTAGCTGCTTGGCTGCTGTCTCTAGTGCACTCGCTAGTAATCTACAAACCAATAGGTGATGTCATTGTGGCTACATCCATTATTTTTATACAGTCTATGGTTGCAAGCTTTGTCCATCTGCTGCTGCAGGTGCTGTGCAGGTGGTGTGCAATGGGTTTTTCTGAGGTGTATCTCTGATAACAGCCATCTGCTGTGGCTGGAATTTAGAAAAGAGGTTGATGAGTGCTTCAAGAGAACCAAAACAATAAAGTTGCGGGTAGTAAAACTAAAGCAATCAGCTGACAGAAGGTAAAATGTTCCATAGAGCGAAGGGAACTGAGCTTGGTGGTATTTCTTTCTGTTCACTATGAGTGATCTTCATGTAATGATTAGATGATTAGGGGATATAACAATAGTAGACATTAGTGCAGCTTTTAAATGTAGTGTTGCACCAGGCCTCAAAATGTTTACAATTTCAGCATTTCAGAGTGTATATAATATAATTTAATGTTGAGGATAAACATGCTAAAGTCTTTCCCTTTGCTGTTTAATTGTTGTGAGAATATTTTTTGTCAAACTAACTTTTCTCAAACTGCTCTAACAGTTTTCTAACCTAGAAAAAAAAGAGAGAAAGAAATCGATACCACAGAATGTGAAAGAAAGTGAGAGACAACATAAAAGCAAACATGGGAAGAAATTGCGAAAGTGATGGAACCACTGTATGACCTTCTAACATCCTGTCTCCTCAACCACAGCATTTCATTTCACCTTTAACAAACCAGAGAGGAAACAAACACAAGATGTCTCTATGGAAAAAGTCTGACGTTACAGCAGCTTTTGATTGCTCATCACCTCCTTCTTTTTTGTAGTGTTAATCTGTGTAAAAGGTGATTTTCAACTATGTTGTTGCCCTCTCCGGCTTCAGATGCTCTCCCACTGACTCTCACTTTCAGATTGATGATGTTTGAGAAAGTATTCTGTCTGCGGCTGTGACACAGTGCGCCATTGGTTCGAAACAGGCAAAATAAATCTCCAGTATGACATGTCATCGTGTGCGCCACACGATTGTTCATCACTATCTGTGGTTCTCACAGCACGAAATGGAACGTGTTGATAAAACTGTCCTTCTTTAAAAGCTATTACACTGGCATTAAAATTAGAGCAAGAATGTTCTTTGTTTTTCTTTCTTTCTTTCTTTCTTTCTGACCAAGGAGACAGACATACATGGGCAGACAGAGGAATAAAAGCTGAGGTTGCAGGCAGTCTATTTAGTTTAGTGCTGCTGGGGTGCTGCCAGGCAAATGAGAGAGTAGCAGATGGCTGGAATGTCGAAAATGCCAAAGATCAGAGGCCAGCAGAGACACAATGAGATTAGAAGGGAAACAGAGAGCAACCGCCCAAAACCGAGCTGTAAACATCCTTGTGAGCTTTGAGGTGTGTTTGTGTGTGTTTACTAAAAGAGGAGATTTTAAGAGATGTTGCGTGCAGAGATATTTTGTGTTGTTGATTAGCTGCTTTGATTATCCCCAGGCATGAAACTTTAAGTTGAGGTGGTTTTCATATTAAGTCAAAGTAAAGTTTCATCTTTGTGGGATTTAAGTGCTTAGAGGGATACTTTCAACAAGCTTTGTATCGTGCCAGTGTGGGTATAGTGTATGTAAATGAACTGTGGTAAATTTTCCCTCCCAGATCTGCCTGTTCATCTCTCAGTCGAAATCCACTTTCACTGGCTCTGGTGCTGTTGCTTGAGATACAGATTGTACCTCCACATTTTTGTATCCCCGCCACCACGGACACAAAGAGTAAGACTTGGCTCTCTCCTTCTCTGTCTCAAACTCAGACCAAAGTCAGATTAAATGGTACAACTAGTCACGCGCTGATCAAATAAAAAACAAGATTCTGTTACTACTGCCTCTTTCTCGCCTAAAATGTCTCCACAAACATATTTTAGGGCACCATTTGGCTGTAATTAAAGAATTTGGGGACAGGACATACTGTTTCCCCTATTGTGAAAACAGACACTGAAAAAACTGAGATCAAACGGTAAAACTAATCAGTGTTGATCAAATGTGGACCAAGATTCTGCCTGTTTCTCGCCTCAAATATTTTGTTAGAAACATATTTTAGATTAACATTTGACTGTAATTTGAGATCATTTGTCTCCAGCGAACATCCATCTTGTTTACTGTGTCATAACAGACAGCCTTGCATTACATCACTCACCAGTGGCAAGTGTTTACTGGTCTGATGTGGCGCAGCACCTCCTCGTAGTTACAATTTTTCTACGTCTTGAGTAAAAGCAAATGCCACAGCCCCTTTTTCCTTTATGCTCCCTGTTCACGTAGCAGCAATTTCAAATGTATCTGTGTCTTTCTACGGCATAGACTGCCTAGTTAAGCAGCGAAATACTTAAAATAACATACATGGACAAATCGGGTCAACCATCCACAAACTGTTAGAATGTGCCAGAGTGTATTTGCTGAGTAATACACTCCAGTCTGATCTCACAGAAATATGTGATATGATCTCAACCTCTTAACAACCCATTATGTGGTGGCAGCATGTAGAGTTACTCACTTGCACCTTGGAAAGTCATTTGGTTTGGTTTAGAAAAAAACTACATGGGTATGTTTAGGAAAAGGTTGTGGTTTCGGTTAAAATAACTACACAGGGGATGCACCTCATAACACAACTTATCTTTGTCATGAAATGTTACATAGTAATGCGAAGTAAGTAAGTATTTAAGCTAAAAGTTAAGTCAGTGTTGACTTTTGGTTTGACACAAACAGTGGTCTCCTGGGCGAAAGTCCTGTGTTTGTTTGACCACTATGACGAGGTGTCAATTTTGCACATCAAAATCTGTTTACAGGCTCTCAGGTGCACTGCTGCATATGTGGAGAAAGTTGTATAAAGCTTTCTTTGTGCCTCAGAGACAATCATATAACTTGCCTCAAGTGATGTCACTTGAGTGTGCGTCAGTTAGGACTACAAATTTGAAGATGTTAGAAAGAAGATGACCAAGATGACCAGACCTCTATAGCTCCTCATCTCTGCTTGAGGCTAGCAGCTCGATGCTACATTAGCCTCTTAGGCCAGAATCTGCGACCTGTCTGCAGCTGAGCTGCATTGTGGGTACTGAAGGCACCAGGTTTTGACAAGTTAGAAGTCGGCATGGGTGAAAAAATAAGACAATATTTCTGGTTTTGCTGGATCAATTATGATACTTTTTTCAAACTGAGATGTGGTGTTAAATCTGTTGCTTTCCCTTCACGGTAGATAATTAAAAAATAAATCAAGAAAAAAATGTAGGCATCCCAGTTTCTCATTTAAGGTACAGATTTTTTTTTGTCACATGGCACGGGGCACTCAAAAATATCTGGTAATCAAAATAAAAAGGTCATTTTTATTTCCTCAAGAAAAATTAAACTTCAAATAGACCAGTTCTCCATCTGACAGTAATCACATAATTTCACTCTCGACGACTTCATCCAAAACAAGAGTCCTGCACAGCCTCAAATCCACTCCTAGTTTATCTCAGTAAATTGCTGTAATTACACTCACAGATGCACTGACAAATTACAGTAACATAAGGGCTGAATCTGTAATCAAGAAATAGCAATATTACCTCCAAGCTAGTTTGTTAAAGGTTACAAAAAGACTGTTTCTTTTCAAGAAAACCTGCACTTAAAAAAGACTATATGAAAGGTACATCATACCCTAAATAGATATGTCAGTACAAACAAGCAAAACATAATTGCTGCTGAGTCTTAGCAATAGGGCAATTATACTGCATTATGTAATTCAGTTTGTGTGTGTGTGTTTACAAAAGCCAGCAAAACAGGGGCATGTTGGAGTGTGGTGCAAATGCAGTAATGCATGCATCACATGTTGCTCTTTCTTTTTGCTCTAAGTATGACTCTTTGTCTTTTATTTTTGAGATACAGCACCAAGAGGTGGGCAGAAAATTTAGTTTTAAATAACACCAGGACAGTAAACGATCCATTTTGTGGCAGCAGAGGCTCAAACACATCTGAATATTGAGTATGTTTCATCACTGAAAGTAGATTTTATTTTTGCACACCAGGCGCATATGGACGGACACATGTACGGTCTCAGCATCCTTGTGTTTGTGCACGTGTCTGTGTTTTCGAGATAGACAGCGAGAGCATGTGGCATTAGAGCTGCTGCGTGAGTGTACGCTGAAGTGACAACACTCTGCTTTCATTACAGAACTGATGGAGAGGCTTTTACAGTCTCCATTATTTCACCTTGAATCACCTATCAGCAGAGCACAATAGACACAGCTGTGTCTTACATAACAGTAACAAGAAAGAGTTTCCAATCATCATTAACTGTGCTTGTGTATCATCATAATGCAGTGTTTGCTCATCATTATGCTTCATTATGGAGGTCGGCGATTGAATCACCACCCCAGATATTGACCAAAGCAGCTTACACAATAGCAAAAAAAGGAGAGTGTTAGATGTCGTGTACCATTTTTATGTAGCATCTTTCAAATAGAATTAGCACAGCAAAGTTTCACAAACATCCTATGAACTTGGGGATCACACTTTTCAGCCATGTTTTCTATGCTATTATTCTAAGCAGCAGCCCACAGGGAGGACAACCCTCCCCTAGTGGGGTTCAGGGAGAGATCAAAGACTGAAGAGAGTGAAAATTAAACTAAAAAAGGGGAGTGTATCTGTACAGCTTGTTGGTTCAAGCAATGAGCTAGAGCTGTCAGGGTTAGTTTCCCTATACAGTCACTCAATTTTCAGCGCATATTAAAGGTATACGCTGCAGGAAACATTAAAACTTGGTCCCCAAACACTGCTTGTACGTATGCTGCAGGTTATTTGCTGTAATAGAAACAAGCAGGCTAACAAAGCTAACCTACCTGTCCAACAGAAAACAAGCCAACTCTGCATCACTTTTCAACGTCTCTTTTAGTGCTCGCAAGCAAAAGTGGAAGGGAAAGCCAAACTCTGATTCACTCTGTGTAGCGCTTGGCCTCGCTATATTTGAGTTTTTGTCTGCACTGTTTAAGTGATTTTAAAGCCTCCTCTTGGACGCATGCTGCTTCAAACTGGTCGCTATTTTTTTATGAAGCCTCGACTTCACCTGTGTTCTAGTGTTGGCAGGGGGCTACACATCACTGCCTAAGGTTGCAACCCGTAAACATCCTGATCAGTTTTGGGCAGTAGCATCACTACAAATAGCGACATCACTAACTTAACTACATTTCTTAGTAGCATGGTGGTAATGTCATTACTTTTGGAGTCCAGTAGCATTTCAGTAGAGAAGTTGATTAATTGACCAAGTAGTGCAGTAATGGCCACAAAAGCTTCAAGTTATTTTTCCCAGGGAAAGCTGTGAATTACAGCAGACTTCTGCATGACATCACTTACTAATCCTTCAATTTATTCTGTTTGCTGCTTCACTATTGGCTTTTCTGCCTCTGATTGGCTACATTACACTTCTTGACATATCTCTCATGTGTCTTGTCCATAGACTGTATATATTTAGTGGATTTGCAGTGGACACCAGAAAAATAGACACAACTAGGGCCAAGAAAAGAGCTGAGAGACAGAGAACTGTATTAAGGGGAGGAGGAGAGGAGAGACAGAGTGACATACTGACGTCAGGTTTTATTTGCAGGACCTGTTCATGTTCAGATGTGCCCCAATAAAAGCATTTTGTAAATTGTAATTTTTATTGTTTATATTACTATAAACTTTATATTATTTTATCTTCAGGTTGTTTCTTCGTGGCCATGGGTCGGTCATAGTGTCACATCACACAGCCCTGTCCACCCTTTAGATGTGGATTACACATGTTTTAAAGAAAATTATACACACAGTGCATGTGCTACATTGAATTAAATAGTGAAAATGCAAATATTCAAAAATATGAACAGAGAGCATGTAACCAAAAACAGAAAAACAGATGGTGCATTGTGAAAGCAGTACTTTTTGACAGCACAATCCCAGCACACTGGCAGACTCAACTATCCCCAGAGCATTGTTTAAAGGCCTTTAATACAATTACATAAAGGCAACTGACAAAATAACAGTATGCTGTATTATATAATCACATTTTAGAATGAAATGAGTCAACATGAAGTAGATGTAGGCTAAGATAAGCACAAGAGCACTGTAGCCTCTCTTTTTTTAACTTCCTCTACCAAAAACCTGACCGTCACAGTTTCCCAGAAATCTACAAGTGTTACCCAACAAAGGATTTGGTGGTAATGTATTCAAGCACCAGATTTGAGTTGTTGTAATCTCACAGTTAATAACAAGCAACAACTCTGACGTAGTCGGGCCAAATCTGCAGCTTTTGTAAGGTACTCAGTGTGGTGATATTTTACAATGGGAGTGAAGTGGGACATCACATTGTATTGTATGAGATGTGTGCACACATATAAACTGTTTTTGTTCCTGTCACACTGCTGCAGTCATTTGATAATAGAAAAGAGAGCTTGCTGGACTGCAGCCAGCTAAGTGATCAGTCTCACACAACTGCGGCTCGATTGCAGAGTTTGTGTGTGTGTGTGTGTGTGTGTGTGGGGGGGGGGGGGGGGGGGGGTGAAGACAGTTTATGCATGTGGCAGGGCCTACCTTGCCCATCACTCATCAGTGAGATTAAATCCCTCAGGGAAAAGTTAGAAATGAGGAAGATAACACATGTGAATGCATATGACTGACAATAACAGCTGAAGATACTTGCGGTGAAAACTGTGAAGCCGTGAAATTCTCTGAAATTTCCAGAGAGCTCAGCATTGACTTCCTGTTTGCCTTTGTACCCTTCGCTGCAGCTGCATCTCCTGCATCCTGTTGATACAGACTAAACAGAGACTGATCTAGCTTTAGTGCTATTTCTCAGATCAGCGTTTATCAATATGTGTATTTTGTGTTAGTTAATTGTTTGTGCTTGTATTGTGGGCCAAATGTGAGACACACATGTAGCATTGTGACCACAGGGTAATTAAAAAAAACCAAGGAATATAATCCCTTAAAGAACCTTTGAGCTGAAATTAGCTAACCAAGCTAGTGATATAACTGTAATCTAATGTAAGAAGAATAAAGCTTTGTTCTTGTCAAGCACTACTCTCCCTGCTAATACCGGATACAACTGGACACAACCCAATGGCCAGAATAAATGTACATTTCTGCAAACTACATATATGTTACATTTGTACATTTCATATGTAGCAAATGCTGAACCTTTATGTTTCAATCCTAAATTGTAAGTAGTGACAATGCTGTGGTTAACGTGTGGTTAGATTTAGTCACAGAAAGCAATTGGTTATGGTTAGGGAAAGATCATGTTTGGCTTAAAATATGCGGTTGTTGTCACCACAACCACTGCTGGAAAGGTCATAATGTGTTGTTAAAAAACACGTCTGGTCTCACACTCGAAACAGTGGTGTGCTGCTTGGCCTTCCCCGTCCACCGTCCTCTCCTCCTGATGAGAAACTCAGCTCATGTACATGTAATCAGAACTACAACACTTTAGAAATGTTAAATGATGCTTATGAAACAAATGTAACGTGTCCGTGGTTTGTGGAAATGTAAAAAGGCAATATGTTCTTATGATGACTGATCTGTTTGGACACTCTGAATGTACAGCGATCCACTCACACTGTAAAGACGCAAGTCTGTATCAGGGCTGTTCAGTTACAGATTCAGTTGGGTTGGATTTGGTCACATGTCTGACCTAGGCACATCACAAAGTGCAGAAGCTGAATAAAAAAAGAGCTATCAGTGCACAGAAGCATAACAAGTGGCGATAACAATAACCAATAACTCTATCTCTTTCTACCAGTAGCCCTTTTAACACAGTGATCACACTATAGGGCCACTACAAAGTCCCTTCTTTTTGCCTCCTTTGCATGTTTACACAGACCCAAACTATGGCGGCATCATTCTGCTCCAGTGTGTAATTATACACTGCATCATGGGTTTGCAGAATCAGAGAGGCAGATTTCAACCTCTAGTGTGACGCTCGCTAAACAACAATGGCATTAACGTGTCAATAACAATCATTTGCTGTCCCTGTTTTATGGTGGCAGATCTCCTCCTCTGCTCGGAGGGTAAGGAGCTCCCGAATCTCATTGTTTTCTCAATTTGCGGACATTTACAGGTGCTGTTTTTCTTCTTTGAGTTAGCCGCTAAGTGCTAGCAGCTACTCTCTAAATCTCTCGCGGTGGGGCGCAAGCATAAGTTATCATCAAAACGTCACACCCATGCCGTCCAGTTTATACAGACATCTTTGCAGCACTGTTACTACCTCCTGTGACGGCTTAAAGGTGAGATGGTCTGTCCTTCCTTTCTGCAATCGTGCCTTATGTACAGAAGGCAAGGTGGCATAATGGTGCGATATTCCCAAATTTAACAGGCAGTGTAAAAGGGGGTAGTGTCTCAATCCCTCTCTTTTTCTCTTTCTGGCACACCCACACACCTCACCTCATTACATTTTCCATCGAGACCAAGGAAGTGTTTAGGAAAAGACATAGGACAGTGATTGTTTCTGCACATGTGCTAAACTAAACAGAGATGAGAAGGAAGTGCGATGGCTCACTCATTAGTTACTTCCAGGCACTATGTTGTCAACATATCTTGTCATATTCTAGTATCAGATTTAATTTTGCTAGACCACTCGGATATTGCTTCTGGGCCGGATGTGGTCTTTGGGCCACCAACTGAATAGGCCTGCACTCAAGGTTTGTCCCTTTAAATGCTGGAAATAATATGTATTAATCAAACTAAATGTAAACAGGCTCTTTAAATTGTTTGTCACCTCAATTTGTTTGACTTAGCTGTGAAATCAGACGTGAAATTGTGGTGTGCCATGGTCGACACAGCAGCAGATAGAAGATATTAGAAGAATATTTGACCCGTTAGGTGTTCTGAGTGACTCACTGTACTCTGCTGTCTTTTTATAAGCACATCCAGTCTTAGCAGTCACCTGTTTCTAGTCTTTAATGCAAATATTCTCCTCCATCCTTCTGTCACTTAATTTTGTACATAGCTCTCTGTCCTTACCTCATGACTCTATCTCTTTTAGGCTATCTGTGCACATAACACAGCAAATGAGGGAAGAAACAGTTCTTCCATTTTTAGATGCAAGCCTGTTCTGTCTGTCTCGGTCACCTGAAAACAAAATGTACATACTTCTGTGAGCACCTGTGAAGAAAATCCTCCCCAGAAATAAAGTGTGTTCCTTTCTCCCTCTTTTACTATTTCTGCCTGAAACATCTGCGGCACTTAGTCCCCGCAAGTGCCGAGGCAGTCTCTGTGAGTGTGTATTACAGCTTCCCCGTGTGTGGATCCCTTGCCTGCTGTGTATCGCACCAGAATAGAACAATGCATAACTAAAAGTAGGACGCTGACGCAGGATGTGAATAGATTAAAAGCAAAGAGGAAAAGGGGAATTTGACATACAAAAGTCCACATTAAAAGGGTCAGAAACAGAGCTAAGCATCACTGATTGCATCACCACAAAGCACAGTGGATTAAAGTGCGAGCGTAAAGGCATCTGGATTTACCAAACTGCCAATTTACCATAAATAGAACAGCTGCCATTCCTCACTTCAGGCACTTTCAATCTGCCAACACACCCAAAAAAATCCATTTTTTGATGTAACAATAACTTCATATTTGAGACATACAGATATTTTTAAAAAAGTGAGATGGATGATTCACACATTTTGCATACATTATATCTCTGAGAGAGAAAGCGTGTGTGTGCTTCCATGTGCTCTCCACTTCTGCCTTGTCCTGCAGGGCAACAGCCGGATAATCTCCAGAGTGGGTGACTGACTGAATGCTGCTATTTTAGCTTTGCACTGTCTGCGTCTATGAATCACTCTGCGGGGTCAGAGCAGAGGAAGGAGAGGGGCTCTTACAGAGATGGCACAGCGACAAAAGTAAAACAGCTCTGCTTTTGCTTTTTGTGGGTCCAAATAAGACAACAGTGTGTAACGCTTCATCGCAAACAGGGAGAGAACATACAGTTGACATAGGAGGAGCACAAGGAGACCCTGATATTCCAGCAGTGTGTTGGATATTACTGTGACAACCTCCTTTTCTCATAACCATGAACGCTATCTACATATCGGCACTTTGTATTCGTCCTGAATATCCCTCTTCACCTGCTTTTCAATCATCATGCATCTACTCACAGACGAGCAGCTCATGCTTGTGACAATGCAAGATGTAAATATTAATGGCGTCCTCCTTTGCTGAGCTGTAACGTTAGCCAGCTAAGTTGTGCTAGGTGAGCTGGCAATAAATGCACACTTCCTTCCGTACTGTGATACAGTTGGTGGGTGTAGTTTGGCAGACAGAAAATATTAAGTATACGTAAAACTGCTCACAACAACCATCCATCCATTTTCCTCTGTGTATCCAGGGGGCTGCAGGAAAAGCAAAGCACCCCTGACGTCCCTCTCCCCAGCAACGCTTTCCAGCTCCTCCTGGGGGATCCTGAGGCGTTACCAGGCCAGATGAGGTTTATAATCCCTCCAGTGTGTTCTGGGTGTGCCCCAGGGTCTCCTACCAGCGGGACGTGCCCGGAAAACCTCAAACGGGAGGCGCCCAGGAGGATCCTGATAAGATGCCCAAACCACCTTTCGATGGGAAGGAGCAGCAGCTCTGCTCCGAGCTCCCTCTGGCTGTCTGAGCTCCTTACCCTGTCTCTAAGGCTGAGCCCAGCCACCCCACGGAGGAAGCTCATTTCGCCTGCTTGAATTCGCGATCTCATTCATTCCGTCACTACCCAGAGCTCATGAGTACCAGCCGCACCAAACCGCAGATCCATCTCTCTCCCCATCCTACCCTCACTCATGAGGGTTCACAAATGCTCACACTAAGGTCTTTGGATTATCTTGAGTAACTGGGTCATGATTTCTGGAAAAAGATTGTTGAGTTATGTTGAGCACCACATGTGGAGTGCCATTTTGTTCTATTATAATAGAGAGAAGGCAGACATCTACAGCTGATATGTCAAACAATCGGCAAGTCACACCAAAACAGTATCAACAGATAAGTAACCCTACATGTAAGATAAATAATGTGCATTTTTGATTTTAGGGTGAACTATCTCTTTAAGTTTGATGGCAGATTTTTATCCTCTAAAATATCATGTAAAATAGCTTGCTTTTATTTTCATATTGCACAGTTAATATCTGTAAGGAAGATAATTCATATCTGCACTTATTGCTTTTTCTCTGGTCATCCAGCAAGAACAGCGAACTATTGAATATTAATTTCCTGAGGGTGATTAAGCATGCGAGGCAAACTGTATGTAGGCCAGTTTCAACAGCAACATTCATTAGACTCTCATTAAAACACATGAAGGGAACAAGCAGGAGACGTAATGAGATAGTGACTGGTGATGTGATGATATCCAGTACATGTTTCAGTGCTGGTGGTAGCTCCCAGCTGAATCAGGCTGCTCAATAACATCTTACAGTAGATGGTCACAGCTGGTCACAGCTGTCACTGTTTGGCCCCGTCAGGTTCTGGATCATTGGAGCGAATAAAACATTTCTGGAAACAAGAGCTGAAGAGGAGCAGAGGATGTAAACCAGTCGAAGGAGTCAGGTTTTGCACACGGGAGTATTGTTGGTCACAGACGCAACACTGTATTGTCCTCACATCAGACCACCTCACTGTGGCTTCACTCCTCTCATTTGGAAAGCTCATAAATAGATCAATTTACAGTTCAATAGAGGAGGGAGGGAGACAGAGAGGAGGAGATGGATGGAGACGGTCAAGCAGCACAGCTGCACTCACAAAAGACTCTCGGGCCGACAGGGAAAAGCTTGCACAGTGCTTCCCCCTGATGGAAAACAACATGTGATTCTATGGGTAGTCAACATTAACATGATGAATAGAAAAGAAGCCTGAAGCAGTTCCTTTGAAAATATATCAAACACAAAGCGTGTGTTAGTTTCCTTTGTTTCTTCCTGCTGTGCAGCATTTTACAGCTCGTCCATAACCACTGTAAAGTCATGGCCTGAATACAAAACAGTATGCATAGTTTTGATTTTAATGATGTCCCATTAGTCATCATTAAATTAATATTTGGAGGAGAACAGCAGCTTGACCTGAATTCTCTGAGACGACACAGTGGATATGACGGTTAAAGTCTCCATAAATCAGAGTTACACAAACAACTTTTAGTGCTTTTTAAAGACAATTGAAGCTGGTTTCTTTTCACGTATGTTTATAAAGTATTCAGTGTTTTAACTCAATGTCTGGCTGTTTAGCATTCATGATACAGGAATGGCTTTGTTGGTGTCTATGGAGTCCTTCAGGTTAATCATGTTCAGTGTCTGCTCTGGGGCACATGGCCCCTGTGATGTGACAGTTCTTTAATGGTGTATTGCTGCCATCTACTGGACAGAGTTGAAACACCAAACACCACATCTAAAACTATATAAAGTCCAAAAGGTCATGTGTAAAAAGATCCCCTTATTTTCCTTCAGAAGTCTTAGAGATTAATGAAATAAGAGAAATCACAGTTTGTAATTGTCAAGTAGCATTAAACAAAGTTAAACAGACTATATATGTTGTTCCCTCTATTCTGACATCGCCTTTAGTTCCTCTCAAGAGTGGTTTCCCTGGTTTACCTTACTTTGAATGAGATAATTAAATGGTTTAACATGTGGTTTTATTTTTAATTTATTAAATCCATGAGTTTTTCCATTATGAAATGAGAGGTATCCTCTTTATCACTGTTCATTTCCTCTTATGCTGAGTGTCTAGTGATTTAATCACTGCAGAGGCAGCATAAGGCATATGGTGCAATGCCATCAATGGCAATCTATATAGGGAACTTACGAGGGGAAGTGACAGCTCAACAGATCAATGACACATGACTATTTGCACTATTATTATCATCACAACCCTGCCAAACAAACCAGCCTCGTGGAAACAGGATGCAAAATGAGTCACAGAAATCATTGAAGGGTGAAAGACCCTTTTGAGTCCATGACCCTCTGCTGCCACGGGGATTTCAGGTTAACCGATTCAGTATCATGTGACTTCTTAAAATGAGCTTTTACCTGAATATTTTCATCTAACTGATTCAGTTTATTGTGAACCTGTCAGTCACAAGTGCTTTCACTTCTTTTGATTTAGTATTTTTTGCTTTGTCTGCTTCCTTATTCTACAGTAAAACCTAACTTGTGTTAAAGGACAGATCTGGATTGTCCCTGTTGTGGAAACTGTTTGCTGATGTTCTCTGTTATCTCCTTGGCCCTGTTTCACCCCTGAGTTCGGTATTTCACTCCTCACGTCACAGTGAAGGTGGGTAATGGATGCTAAATATAGATCGGTGCGTGACACATGAGGATTTCCCTGACAGCTGAATAACTTCCTGCATGTCAGCTGATGCGTGTTATGGCAACCCAGATGTAAACTTCATGGTACCCTGCTCAAATGTCACATCTGCAAGTGCTTACAGTATTATTGATAATAACAAGAGTGGCCATGGCACCCTGGTAGCTCACCTGGTAGTCCTTAGCAGTGGCCCAGGTTTGAGTCTGTCTCTCTACCTCCTTTCACACCATCTGTCCTATCAAATAAAAGCCAAAAAGGTCATCTTGAAAATAAATGAATAAATAAATAAAAGGAGGAATCACCATTAGGAATCCATTATCTTATCTAAAACCTGAGAATAGCCTTCTATATCCAGCCAAACACTAATAGGAAAATGACTGCAGGATTGGAAGTCTTTTGTATGGTAAATCCACTGTGTGCAGGATTTGAAATGTTAGCGCCCCCAAGTGTTACTTTGAATATAAGGCAGACGGCAGTGCACACTTCATTGTGCAAATCTAACTCAAAAACACTGAGACATCTCAGACGGATGGGGTGTTTTCTGTCTCATGGGATAGGTGACCCCTGGTGACCTACATATAGATGAAGAGTTTGCATCATTTAATCATTGCAAAACAATATTTAACGTCCCCAAGTCCCATTTTTTGCTATCTCCAAATGAGGCACTATGTCAAAATAAAATTCAAAATTTTTAAGCCACGGTCGAGATTTGCTTATTCATTCATTTCCTGCACCTTCCACTGGGCTCCAAACATCTGATATCTCTCTTTGTTTGTCTATCCACTACCTCAGTACCCTGATAGAAGCCTGGTTCAGTGCACTGAATATTGGGATGTTGAGACACCTGGACTCAATGCTTGATTAACATCAGATACAAACTGATTCAATACAAGTCACCTATAGACTCCATTACTCAAACACCAAGCCACACCAAATGTATCTGTCTGTTTCCCCATTTTGTGACAAATGCAAAGTGCAGAGGGCTCTTTAACAAATCGTTTCTTGCACTTTCCTCAAACACACAGTTGTTGGTGTGAAATATTCCAGTGGTCCTCCAGCATCTATGGAAGAGGTATTTACACCGACCCAAAACTGAGTCTGTTCTGAACTATACCTCTAAGGGCAGCTGGCACCAATGCTCAAAATGGTAGCTGCCAAGAAGATGATTCTAACCAGCTGAAAATCTCCTACAGACTCCTACTTTCAGAATGAAATGATCATAATCACACAAATGGAGACTAAAGCGTCCAATCGATATATGAGCAACATGGATCCACTCATTGCCTATCTCAAAGATAAATGATCATTGGCTATATGTCTGTTCTCTACCTGTACTCTTAACATCTGACTATGTAACATTTTTAAAATATCTTACACAGATATGTACAGTATTTCTGTATGTTTGTTTGTTGTTTTTTGTTATAGTCCTCATGTTGTTTCCATGTTTCTTGTATATAAGACTGAAAATGCAATATGTAAAACAAATTAAAAAACCCAATAAGAATGAGTGTCATTAATGCAACCCATATACTACAACATTTTTCACTGGGGTGACCTCATTTACATCTTACTCTGAGAATAATTAGAAATATTTCATATTCACATACAATTTAACATATAGCATCTTTAAAATAAAGATTTTTGATGGTTTGATGTGCATGTATATTTTTGGGGGCTGTAAATGAAGTCCTGCTTTGTCAATTTTGACTCTATGGTCTTGAATGTTTTGTCCTATGCTAATAATGACAAATGATTATCACGTATATAATTTCTGATGACAAATGCAAACCAGTCATGAGCTTTGACATGTGAAACGAACAAAGAAAGAGTAATGACTATTCACCACAGTCACATGCTATCAGCTTAGCAACAAACAGAAAACACTGAACAGGAACCTTTTGTTTTGAGTCACACAAAGGCAGAGAGATAAGAACAATCAGGGAACCAAGATTGATGCAAAAGGCAATTTACTGTTGTTTTAATAAATAACATTTCAGAAAAAAAGGAGCTAAAACTACTGTATTTATCCAAAATAAAAATAGAATAAAATATAGTTTATACAGTATCCTTCATACAGTAACTTCAGTTTGATAAACTAAATTAACTTCCAGGTGTTAATGTCATTTAAACCAGTCAGTTTAAACCTTGACCTGTCCATCCATCCATTAAGCTTCTATTGAGTCCTGAGGAATCTGTCCCAGCAAGTGCTAAGTGCAAAGCAGGTAACACCCTGACAATGTCACCTTTCTGTTTCAGGGCCTCAAACCTTGATGTGCACATACCCTACCATTTGTACACACACACACACACACGCACACACACACACACACACACACACACACAAAGGCCGGTACAACAGCCGTTAGGGTCTTTTGCAGCTGAATGGCATGTCCTTTACAGAAGGTAAGTGCTTTACATGCTGCCTCAAAGAGTTTTGTGCCACCAACAAAAAGTTTGTATGGTCTATTCAAACAAGAGTTCACACACACACACACACACACGCACGAAGTCACACAACTTCATAAGCAGACACACATGTACAGATAGACACACACATACACCTCCTTAAAACTGAAAGCCCATGGCTTCTCTCCTCAGAGGGGCAATAAATACTTTGTAGCTGTGCCAACAGACAGCCCCTCTTTCACAGTGTCAGCCAGGCCATGAAAGAAACCAGTAAACAATGACTTAAAGAAAACATCAGCTTATCAAGTAGTGATGTAAAAATCTTCCCCAAACAGAATCCATATTTCATTTACAGCATTGAATTGGATATTAGCTTTGTATCAGTGAGGCAGTAGCTAAACAGCTGTCAAGAACTGTTTGATGATAAAAAAAAAGGTGATCGTACAGTAACACACTCAAATTTAGCTTGTCTAAAGCTGTACAGCACCGGCCATTTCCTCTGTACATTGTTGTGTCCCTTATATTGTATATGATTACGTTTGTACGTTTTATATGTGGCAGATTCGTTGAATCGTAATGTTTCTTTACATTTCAGTGTGAAACGATGATGAAACAATGTGGTTAATGTGTGGCTAGGTTTAAGCACAAAAACTTGGGAGTCAGAATGCAACACATTAGTTTTGGAGCCTGGGTGTTGGCATGTGGATTTACGCTTGCTACATGCATTGTGTTGTTTCAAAATAAAAACGCATTCACACTGGAACTCTTTGGTCCACTTTAAACGAACCCTGGTCCGCTTCCACGGATAGTTCGGTTCGTTTGGAGTGGTGTGAATGCTCATGTGAACTCTGGTGTGGACCAAACGAGTGAACCCTGGTCCGCTTGAAAACTGAGAGTCTCGGTTCTGTTGCAACTGAACCCTGGTGCGGTTCGTTTACAGTGGGAAATGCAAACGAACTATCCAGCGAACCAAAGAGAGAAAGTGAACCAAAGAGAGGAAGTGACGTAGAGCGCATTGCATATTGGTGTTTGATGTTTTTGTGGTGACCAAGCTGGCTGAAGGGGATGGAATTCCATTTTTGGTCCTGGCCAATCGATAAGCCGAGTTTTCTCCTCCCTCATGCTTTTGCTCTTCCTGGTCAGTGGTCGTTTTGGGCAATAACGCCCCCAAACAAGCTGTTGTAACTGCGGGACGTTGTCCAGGTGGTTTGGTCCGCTTTAAGAAGTGCAGTGTGAAAGTGAACCAAACCAAATGAAGGTGTGGAATTTTTCGGCGTTCCCCGCCCAATTGAACTATCCTGGTGTGAATGTGCCCTTCATTTCTGTTTTCACAGGAAATGTACAATACCCACTTGTCAAATGCATATAGTCTCTTTTCAAAATAAAATTAGAACATCAAAAACTATAAAAAAAAATATGTTTGTTACCAATGAAATGTAATGCAACGTATATCTCTTTCGTAGCATGCTACACATACCAACACACTATGCTGTTACACAGTTGCAGAGGAAACAAACAGTTGTCTCCCAGGTGAAAGTCTGTATGGTCGATCCACGTCACTTCCTCCCGCATGCCTCTGTGCTCTTTATAATACAGCAGTTGCTCGGAGTGTTAAAAAATGACACCACCTGGTGCGTCTCATACTGCTGCTAAAGGGAACCTCAGTACACTGGTATCTGGTCCAACAAACACTGACCTTCACCCGACAGAGCGGTGTTCACGTCCTGCAAGATTCCAAAGCCAAACCATGTGCTTTTGTTACCTAAACCCAACCGTGTGTGTTTGCTGTTGAAGGAAAATACGGTAATTAGTGGTTTATTTTGAAAGAGACTGCATGTAAATGTTAAATTTCCTGCGAAACTGGAAGTGTATCCTGAAAGAAGACTATGCAAGTAACAGGCAGAACTTGACATGGTGTCCCAGAACATCGACAACCGACGCACCCAGGGACGTGTGGACGTGGAAAGTCCATGACCAAACGTCAATATGTGACGAGGTTGGAGTGAGAATGTGTTCATAAAGAAAAATAACCCCAAAAATATCCAATGGAAAAGTATGTTTTCAGTCATACAGACACACTCCTGCAGTGACTGGAAGAAAATTAAAAACCTGTTACTTTTACAGCTCAGCTTATTTGTCACTAAACATCACAATCCAGACACACACACACACACACACACACACACACACACACACACACACACACACACACACACACACACACATACAAGGCAGTCACAAAGAGGGAAGTGAACGCTTGCTGAAAGCTAAATTGAAACATCTTGCAGTCATGATGCCATGACTCGCCATTGTTTCTGGGCCCAAAGAGTTGTAGCAGGAGAATGGGAGAAGCGAGAGGAGATGGAGGAACAAGGGGAGAAAGGAGGACCTTGCCACCCATTGGCAGGAGAAAGCGAGAGGAGACTGATATTAGGCGGTCTGTTTTGAAAACTGGTGGACACCCCTTTGCATACACACTCTCTCTCTCTCTCTCTCTCTCTCTCTCCCTCAGCCTCATTCTCTCTTGCTCGCTCGCCATCCCTGCACCCCCAACCTCTGTCTCTCCCCCCTCCTCCTTCCTCCTGCATCCCCCCTCCCTGGGAAAACAGGGACAACAAATTAGCCTTCTTTTCTCGGCAAGGCCTGGGGAGGAGGACACTTGGACAGCCCTCAGAGTGTCCGCCTGGAGTTCCCATGGACCCCTCTTGCCCCTTCCCCTTTCAGCCGGCGAGGAAGCAGTCATTGTGCCAGCACCTGTCTCTGAGGAAATTGGTAAAAGTGATGGCTTTGTTAGCCGTCTCCATGACAACCAGGAGAAAAGAGCGAGGCCAGCGAGCAGGGATTGGGGTAGAGACTGGGGGGGTGAGGAGAAAAAGAGTGGGAGAAGGAGGGAGTTAAGGGGTTCCACAATGGAGTAGCAGTTGCATCGCTTTGGCTTTGCCAGAGATCTACGTGAGGATGCTGTGACTTGCTGTGCGTGTATGTGTTTGGGAGGGGGCATTGTGTGGGTGTAAATGCAAAACTTGTAAGTAGCAACCAGTGTAGAAACCTCCACCGACCACCTCTCTCTTTCTCCCTCTCCCTCATCCCTGTGGGTGACACTGTGACATCCACCAGTGAAGCAAGGCGTGAGTGTGAATGGGTTGAAAGCAACAAGGTCAGTCACATCATGTCCAGAGAATATCTCCCCCTCGGAGCAGCAAGCACACACTTTTAATAATTGAGCGGCAAGTTTCCTCCCTGCAGCCCAGCTCAAACATTCAAGTTTGAAGTAAATGAGACATAGAGAGAGAATTAACAAATTTTAGCCTGATTCATGACATGTTTAGGTAGTCCAGTTGAAGCTAAGGAATTATAGTAAAATCTAGTATTGTGCATAACAACTCCTTAAAGGCCAACAGAAAGATTTTGCTGTTTAACGCTTTAAAAGAAGAGCACCTGTCTCTGTGTTTTATCAGCCTTTTACACAGTGCAAAATGAACGCTGGAGAGGCAAAGGAGAGATTGATGCAGCTGTCACTTTCAAATCATCTTCTTTTGGAGGTGCATCACTGTTTCAGCTGAGAAATACAATAAAAAGCTCCTTGAAATCTTCATAGTACAACATTGAAAAATACTGTACTGTAGTGCTTGCAAAATGGCAAAAATGCCCTGATAGAAAATGATTTGATATAAAAGGACAGGGTGAGAACAGAACGTTTTATTTCAGTTATATTATGTGAGTCACCAAGAGTAATGCTGGCCATTCAAGCACTTCAGTTATGTAAGGATGGAGTATTAACATCACTTTGCTCCACACTCATTCATATTGACAACATAGTTTTTTTGTCCTGCACCACCAAGTCAACTGCAATACTTTCACCAGACCAGCAGATGGTGCTCATTCACTTGCTCTTGCAGAAGCAGAATATCTTTCAGAGGCCAGCACCAGAGTTTTGTGATTATATTTTTAACAGTGTAACTAAGGAGCGACCAATTACTGATTAATTCATTATGTTGAATGGCATATATTTATATGATTAAAGGCCTCCAAAGTGGGTGGAATAAGAAAAAATATATACACTCACTGTTTACTTTATTATGTACATCTTATTCAACAAGGTGCTGGAAACATTCCTCAGAGATTTCGGTCCATATTGACATGATAGCATCACACAGTTGCTGCAGATTTGTCAGCTGCATGGTCATGATGCAAATCTCCTATTCCACCACATCCCAAAGGTGCTCTATTGGATTGAGATCTGGAAGTAGCCATCAGAAGATGGGTACACTGTGGTCATAAAGGGATGGACACGGTCAGCAACAATACTCAGGTGGGCTGTGGTGTTTAAACCATGCTCAGTTGGTACTAAGGGGCCCAAAGTGTGCCAAGAAAATCTCAACAACACACTTTCAACAAGAGCAGCAGCCTGAACCGTTGATACAAGGCAGGATGGATCCATGCTTTCATGTTGTTTACACCAAATTCTGACCCTACCATCTGAATGTGGCAGCAGAAATCCAGATTCATCAGACCAGGCAACTGTAGCCTCAGTTTCCTGTTGTTAGCTGACAGGAGTGGCACCTGGTGTGGTCTTCTGCTGCTGTAGCCCATCTGCTTCAAGGTTCGACATGTTGTTGCTTCAGAGATGGTCTTCTGCAGACCTTGCCTGTAACAAGTAGTTATTTGAGTTACTGTTGCCTTTCTATTAACATTTTCATTTTCTTTTACTTTTTAGAACACATAGGTTTGTGCCTCCATGAGTGTCTCAGAGAGAGTGACCACATTTAAAGGTATGATTGATGACGCCCCCTCTGTTCAAAAAGGCTTCATATCCAGATAAGAGGAAACACAACTGTATTAGTGGTCAAAGCCAGGAAACTGCTGTCACTCACATAACCACAATGGCGATTTTGATTTCCTCCCACATCAGTGAAGGTCTGAGGCTGCTCTTAAAATGTCTCATATATGCTAATATCCCGTGGAGACAGTAATACTTTAGCTCTCTGTGATGTTGGGTAGAAGAGAAAAATAAGAAAACAGCCAGAAGAGTTTCTTTTGATCCTGTCACTGTGATAGAATTCAATTTTGTGGCCATGAATGACAGGATTAGGGTGATTTTACAAGGATGAGATATATTTGTCATATTGTACATCTGGCTTTTTGAGTCAAATATGGTCTAATAACGTTGATGGGCTGGCATGACCTCTACTTGTCCTCATAAATACAGCTACATTTGGTAATTTTTATAAATAATCTACCTTTGTGTCATATTTGCTGGAACTGTCACTAAAAGCAGTACATGAGACAGATAGAGATGCCCTTCATCTTCCTACCGCTTTTAATGGCATTTGCTAAAATTGACTGTGCCAATTAGAGCAGAGGAGTCTCCAGTGCTGCTGTCAATCATGTCAATCACTACGCATGAACTGCGGCCAAACTGTCAAACTAGGCAAGATTCTGTTACTGCATTGCTTATCTATCATCTAATGTGTATTCATAAACATATTTTAGTGCACTGTTTAGCTGTAAAATGAGAAAGTTTGAGACTTAGCCGCCATGTTTGAAATAGTCAGCTGAAATACCAAGCACAGCTCACCAGCTGAACCAACTTTCTCATTTTACAGCTTAACAGTACACTAAAATATATTTCTGAAAATGTCTAAAGAGACAAATAGACGATGCAGGAACAGAATCTTGATTCATATGCAACCAGCGTTTGACCTCAGTCCTCAAGCAGTGATTGCAACATGTGACGTTTTGACAGCGTGTTATGGGTGCGACTCATCATGGGAGATTTAAAAAGCAGCTGCTAGCAGTTAGCGGCTAACTTAAAGAAGAGAAGCGGCCACAAATGTCGGCAAATTGGGAAAACAATGAGTTTCAGAGGCTCCTCCCCCTCTGAGCAGAGGATGAGATAAGCCACAATTTAAGAGGGACAGTAAATGAGTTTTATTGGCACATTAATGTCATTGTTTTTGTTGACGCATGCGTGCTGCAGACGCATATGCTGTGCAGCTGTTGTGTTACATGTTACACCCATCATGCCTCTTTTGATTCTGCAAAGCCATGATGCACTGTATAATCACACACTGGAGTGGACTGATGCTGCTGTTGTTTGGTTCTGTGTAAATGTGCAGAGGAGGCATTAAGATGGGACTATGTAGCAGCCCTATAGAGCAATCTCTATGTAAAAAGGGCAGAAGACTCCCCGGCTCTGATTGGTTGTTTTTGTTCACATGCATTAATGCCATTAAAAGCATTACAAGGCAATAGAGTAGGCAGATGAATGTGATTTTTTTTTTCTCGCAGATTCTCTGTCTCTGTCTCAGTGGTCTCTGAATACAGTGACAGTTTCAGCAAACAGGAGAAAAAAGGTAGTTCATAAAAGTCACCAATTAATTCAATATGACTTCAGTTTTTGTTACTCACCACGAAATTTTGATCACGGCCTTGTGATCAAAATTTGTTTTGATAAATGACACCTATAATCATCTATAGTAGTTACTGTGAATACTATTCATTTCCCTGCTGGTTGTGTTGGATTACTGCAGGTCTGGAAACCTTTATGCATGTGTAGGAAAAGCAGGGGATTGAGTGCCAGGTATTTTATAAAAAACAAAACAAAACAAAACTGTTATCATCACATAGATACAGTTACAGTCAAACTATTGTTAAGCTCCCATGTTAGAACCTCATATCTTCTGCATGTAGAGCAGGATGTTGGGACCACCCAGGTGTTCACAAGATTGAGTTGAGGGGTCACAAGAGAATTAAAGATACAAGAAAAAATCTTATGTTTAGTTTTTCTCATGATTTCTTTTTTGCATTTGAAGTATGAGATACATTCACCTTACACTGCCTCTAAAAAACACTTCTTGGTTGGACTGCTCACAACCCATGCCAACACTCAAAAGTGAACACTACCTGAATAAAGAATTCCAGCATGTAGTTTCCATGGTCTGGGAAAGTTCAATCAATATTTATGAACATGTGCTACTCTTTGTCAAAGCCAGACACCAGAGAAGTTTCAAACCTGTGAGGTCATCAGGTTTAAAGTCTTGAGATGCTCCGAATGAGAAACTAATTTTGTGGACCCACAAAATGCTTGTTTTCTTCTTTATTCCCAAATGAGATTTAATCTACTGTAGTGCTGTCAGTTGTGAAACAGAAAATGTACCAATATACTCCGAACATTCCCCTGCGTGCTCTCAGTGTCATCTCTAACAGTTCCCTCCAATTCATTGTCTACGGAGCAGCTCTGAACTTTATACCCTATGACATCACAAAGTTGAGGTTTAGCACTCTGGCTTTTGGGTTTGGAAAAGAGCTTAATTTTAATTTTGTTTAATTTTGGATTGTCTCAGACCATGGGAATAACAAGGGAATTTTGAAAATGGGCGCAGCTCCCCTTTGAAGGAGGAGGCTGCAATTCTGGAGAAACATTGTTGATATTTGAGCTCAATACCCAAACAAAGACACCTCTCCCATCAGTGCTTCTTCAGAAACTTAAATAATATATCACTTCCATTCCATTACTATCATGGCGTAGCTCCGTTCGTCATGGGGGAGGATGCACGTTGAAGAGAGAGATTGGACAGGACAGTGTTGTGTAGCTTGGTCAGAGCCACGCTATTTGTTTCCTATTTAAGACATCAGGGCTGTGTATTTGTACTTGTCTATGTATTTTATTTCCTCCAGCACACAAACAGACCCGACAGGTTGTGAGAAAATTTGACAAAAAGTGTATTCAAGGATAAAGCACGAACATTTTGTCTTTTATGTGTTGCAGAATTTCCATTTCGTCTCCTCCAAAGCAGAAAATAAAATGTGATGGGTAGCAGTGAAATAACTGGTAATATGTACTGTTGCTCCTGTCCTGCTGCTCTGTATGAGTGTCATTCCAAACAGCATCTGTGAATATTGCCATATGGGAACAAAAGGAACGCGGTGGGTTTACAAATGCCTCTTAAAGTCTCTTCACTGCTGTCCAGGGGCTTAGATTTATCTCCCCTCCAATGTGAGGCTGCAGTACGTTCACTGAAACAAAATGCTCTCAACATCTGGAGCAGACGTGTGTGTGTGTGTGTGTGCGCAAGTCACCCCATCTTCTTTTTGATACAGAAACCCTTGAAATGATACTCAGCCTCCTCCTCAAAATATATTTCACAAGAAACAAGCAGTCATTTAGATGTTGTTCTTTCCTCCCTCCATTGTCTTTAAGACACGCATTAACACACATTGTCGTGCAGCATGTGTGTTAGATACGGGTGTGGGCTGATGCAGCTACTTGATCTCCACCCTTCAGCACACATGCGATCAAACTTTTGTGTCATATTTCTTAGGAATTTAATAAGAAAAGATTGTGAACTATCTCCACACCAAAAGGTTATCCCCGGGTCAGTAAGGAAGTATTGGCCAGCAGGGGGCGACTCCACTGATTGCAAAAAGTAGTCAGATTATATAAAGATGTCTATGAAAAATTGGCCCTACTTCTCACATGATTTATTACCTCAGTAATCATTCTCACATGGAGTTTATGGTCTCAATCACTAGTTTCATGTCTTCTTCAATACAAAATGATGCTCATTTTGTAAATTTAATGGCCCATTTAGAGTAAAGTAGACAATAAAACGTGGTGTGTTTTAGGGCGTGGCTACCTTATGATTGGCAAGTAAGTACCATAGTGGTGTCTACATGCACTGTGTCAGATCCACCCCTCGCTCCTTGCTAGTTTGCTAACTAGCTAATTTACAGTCGTCACTTCCGGTAAGTGCACAACGGCCATGTTTGGTTTGAGACAACACTACCCTGTCGAATTTCACGCACTATGCCAATGAATATAATGCACATAGTACACTACATAGAAGTATAGTATGTAGTATTAGTAAGTATGTGATTTGAAACACACCAGAGTCTGCAGCCATCATAGACAGAACTATTAAGTGTGGTCGAAAAACAAGTACGTTTGGGGTGCCCAGTAGCTTAGTGGGTAGAACAAGTGTGGCAATGGCAGTCGGTTTGATTCCAACCTGCAGCCCTTTGCTGCACATCATCCCCTCCTTCTCACCCTTTCAAGCTTGATCTGTCCTACTGAATAAAGGCGATAAAGCCCAAAAAATATATGAAAAATCTAAACAAAACAAAACAGGTAAGATCTAGAAACACACATCTTTTAGCCACAAATAAAACTGACTTACCCTATTGACATTTGCAGTGAAAACACAGATGTAATTCGGCATACCCTGGGTCAGAGGTTGACCTAATTCAACCAACTATACAAAAGCAAAGCCAATCAGGGAGTGATGCAACTAGTGCCTGGTGCTAGGCCATCATTTGTAGCATCATTCGAGTGTCCTCAACCATTGTGCATGTCATGTGCATATGCGAATGTTGTGCTATTTACGCATCGGTCTATAATGGTCTCTAAATGCAAATAACTGTGTCCATATATTTTATAGTGCCTGGTGTTACAGTCCTTTGGGGAAATAACACAGAGATGTAAAATGCTGGTGAGGAATTGTGCTCTATATGTTACTGAATGGCTTTCCTGTTATTAGGGCTGAGTTGCTGTTATTTTTACAGCATGAGTGTGTTTTATATGCCCCCCAAAACACAAAACGTGGCCAGTGTCTAATTCCTTTGGTTCATACATGGTGACGATGTATTTAACAGATTTATTTCTGTAGTTCAGCATGTTGTTGGATACAAATTGGCGATGAGCCATTTTGCTGCGCCTCAAAATGACCAGTGTTCTGATATCCAGCTCTGAAGATGAAAACCAAGCAACCTTCACTTGCGGATGAAGAAAAAGGCCAGAGAACAAGCATGTCCTCACACTGGAAGTTTTTGTCTTATTTTCAATCTTAATAATGAACTGTCGAGCTCTAAAATCACTACAGTAACTGCATTTATTCCAAATAGAGTCACAGCAAGATAAACAGTGGCACCTGGCACAGTGGGTGTATAGTCAATAGTGTGTGTGTGTGGTCATTCACTGATGGACTTACTGCAGCTGTGCACTTGTGTACTAACTTCATGGCTTAGCCTATGTGAACACGTGGGGCACTTTTAATGGCAAACCAGTCACTGACCTTTGATCCAATCCTCTACAAATTCATGTCATCTTTGGACATCCATGATTATAAGATACTAAAATACAGTTTTTGTCAGCCAAACTCGCCAGACGAAAATGTTGGAATTGTACATTTCTGCAAACCAAAGAAAGCCTACCTTTCATTTGTAAATGTGGCTCAGAAAATAGAGCAGGTCGTCCACTAATCTCCTCCAGTCCGCATGTTGCTGTGTCCTTGGGCAAGATACTAAACCCCTAATTGCTCCGAATGGCTGCTCCATCAGTGTATGAATGCGTGTGGTTGGTTACAGAGAAGCAGGTGGCACCATGTTTGGTAGCCTCGGCACCAGTGTGTGAGTGTGTGTGTGAATGTGACATGTGGTGTAAAAGTGAGTGGTCCGAAGACTAGAAAAACACTGTAAGAGTGCAGTCCATTCACCATAAGTATCATATCAACATTTCTAAAGGGACAATGTATATGAACTGACTTTGACATCAGACGGTGGAGGGAATGGTGGATGGCGTGATACCTGGGTGACATGACTGCCAAGAAACAAACGCCTTTTCGAGATCAACAAACAATAAAACAGGTTGTTTTTTCCAGGGTTTCTGATGGGGGATAGTGTCATGAAAGTGATTGTTTACTACCAAGACATCGCTGCGTTTACAACAGGGATAGTGCCACAAAAAGCTTTTTTTTTACAGAGGTATTGTCAGGTTCTCAGATGAGATTATGCCACCAAAAGCGGGTATTTCAAGCCAAAACATGATCTTTTCCTAATCATGACCAAGTGTTTTTTGTGCCTAAACCTAATCACATGTTAACCACAGCTTTGTCAAAAGGTAAAGGTTCAATGTATCTGCCACATGATAGTATACATGGTGTGCAGTGACATACAATTCCAATATTTATGGGTTGTTTTGCTACATGTCACATGTTTAACAAATTACTAAAATGCTAATAAAACCTACTGTGAATATTTTAACTGCGGCAGGCATTTGTGGTTAGTTTTTCTGTAGAACAAAGACACAAACGTATGGTTATGTTATGTTAAGAAAACCATGTCCAACATCAGCCGAACAAATTTCAGTTTTTCTTTAATATTCTTGTGTATACAATTATTGTTAGTCCTTTTAAAACTTTATTTAGAATAAAAACATCTTCTTTTTATAGTTTATTGAAAATTTCACAGTGAAAAGTATTAAAAAAATCTAACACAACTTAATGGACTTTTTTTTTGTCAAACACTTCTTCACCAAACGACCTACACTGCGTTACCCTCAGCATTAGTGTCTGTACTAAGCAAAAAGTCACAGTGTTCCCAGACAACTTGGATCCAGCAAACTACCACAGACATTTTTCCCGATTTCTTTATCTCTTTCTCCCATTTTCAAAACACAAACATTTTAAAACCATGGTTGTTCCTCAGTTCATCGTTCCCTCTCTTGCTCTCTGTCTCACACACACACACACACACACACACACACACACACACACACACACACACACACACACACACACAC
Source organism: Epinephelus awoara (assembly GCA_035609425.1). NCBI lineage: Eukaryota > Metazoa > Chordata > Actinopteri > Perciformes > Serranidae > Epinephelus > Epinephelus awoara. The sequence goes on from CM069306.1 coordinate 9,280,787, forward strand.
ACACACACACACACACACACACACACACACACACACACACACAGCTCACAAGCCAGCAGACAAACACCTTAACCTCAAACGTAGGTGCAGACAGGACCACACATACTGTCTCACACACAAAATGTTTGGAATGCCATAAACATTTATTTCGGTTGAAAAGAAGATTTTTTTTTCATGTGTGTGTGTGTGTGTGTGTGTGTGTGTGTGTCTCAGTGTGTGTGTACGCATGTGCACTCTCTCTGTTTTTGCTGAAAGAGAAGGAAAGTTTAACTACACATGTAGGCCACCAGATAGAAAGAGATCAAACATGACCAAATATTTTGGGTGTGTTGTCCATAAAACGGGACAGGTTTATACATAAAAAGAGCTAAACCCAGTGCTGAGTCATCGCTAACCAATGAACCATTTCAGACGGAGAGAAGTGATTTTGCAAATCATCCTGAATTTGTGCTTTTAGTCCCTTTAGGAGTTTGCTGTTACAGAGGAGGAGGATATTTCGTTCTACAGAGGGTGTTTTTGTCTTTAAATTTGTAATAAAGTTAAAATGATAATCCTAACAGCACTGAATTTGTTGTCATATAGTTAGTCATATAGCTAATTTGCAGCTATGGCCTTAGACAAGAATATATTAAGGGACAGAAAAGTATGATATAGATGGTTAAATACAAACAATTAAAAGCTAGACAATTTGTAAATTTATAAGCTGTAATGGTAAATGGACTGCACTTAGCGCTTCTCCCATCTTCCAACTACTCAAAGCACTTAAAGACTGCATGTCACATTCATCAATTCTCACATACATTCACACGCTCATGGCCCAGGCTACCAAGGTGCCACCTTCTACTCAGTAACCATTCACTTGCACTCTTCCCAAAAGTGGACGACCCGCTCTACCTCTGAGCCCCCTAGCAGTACCTCATATTAGATTCACAACTAAAATTTGAGAAGAATATTAAGATGCTGAGCTGGGTTGCAAACAGTCTCATGCATGCTATGAGCATCTACAATAACTTAGCCTCTAATGATGATATACAATCGAGTAACTGAAATTTTGGACAGGAAATCAATCGGAGCACATCATTGCCACATTCTTCAGAAACTAAATATGTTTAGTTTTGATAATTTCATTAATTTTGCCATCCATAAATGCCAACACAATCAGGCTCCGAAGTTGCTCAGTGACCTTGGTTCCACTAGAGCTTCTGGCTCAGTAACACGTGGAACAGCCAATGGCAATTGTAAGGTTCCCCTGTGAAAAACCTAATTTGGACAAACATCTTTTTCTGTCTGTGGAATTAACATGTGGAATTCTTTACCTACAAACTCAAAATGAATCCTGATTTAGATCACTTTAAACTGTTTTTGAGGAGGAATCAGCCATGCAGTCATGACTAATTTGGTGCTTGTATTGTTCTGTAGTCTGTATTCTTTTGTATCTTAAGGCCCAGCTAACTGTGGTGTGTGGCATTTATGTATGCTGCATGTGTCCCTATACAAATGAGCATTTAATAAATAAAACATACAAAATATATATTATATAATCTCGGAAAAAAAGTTGATTCCTTACAATAGTTTCGATCAGTGATCACAGGATTGTCTTGTCTTGAGCCATGTATTGTAATATGCGTTATTTTAAAAACTTGTGCATTCGCTGATATGGGTGGGAATTGACTTCCATTTATCCGCTGAGTCGTTTCAAATTGTTTTCTTTTTTTAAAATGTATCGTGCTTTTGCATCGAAATTCCTTTCAATTAAGTTGCAAGAATTTCCATCTATAATGTCTATTTATTCCTGTGTGTGCTAAGATTTTCCTGATAAGCTTTTGTAATTATGAATGACTATTGCGTCACATCAGATTGTGAAATATAGAAGAAATACAGAAGCAAAGCAGGTTGGAAAGTATCCCAAGTCATTCCTGTAAAGCAATTTCCTTTTAATTCATTGTAATTTTCCAAGAAATCTCCTCAAACATGTTTGAAATAAAGCCTGGAGATGTAATTTCCTCAAGAAAAGACATGCGTAATGTAATGTTTACTATAGCTAACTATCGATATATACAAAGACTTTCTGTGTGTGTGACTGTCTGTCTGTCTATGTCTGTGTGTGTCTTTCTGTGGCCACATTATGTCTTACGGACTGTCCACTAACTGGGAGGTCCTTCAACCACACAGGGCAAAAATGCAGACACACACACACACATGCACACACACATGCACTGAAGACAGGGAAGCTGCTGTTGGAAATGTGTGGTCAAACCACGATGGGATTCCTTTCTCTTACTTATATCTTTTCTTTCTTCCTTCCATCCTTCATCTTATATTGCTCCCTATGTTTCTTATTGAGGTTGGAAACCATTCATCAATGGCTTATGTTTCTAAAGGAATATAAAAGCCTGAGTAAGTAAAAGTGTGTTCCTTAGACCATATATTTGTCTTTACCCACTTCTAACTTTTCACATTGTGAAATGTATCAGTAAAGCAACAGCACTTACCTTCACAAAAAAATGAAACTTCAATACAATACCTTTAAAATATCAGTATTTGATTTTTGCGCGGTGGTTAGCATTGCCTCCTGACAGCAAGAAGTTTCCAGGCCCTTCTGTGTGGAGTTTGCATGTTCTTCCCATGTCAGTGTGTTTTTTTTCCCAGGTACTCCGGCTTCCTCCCACAGTCCAAAGACATGCAGGTTAAATGGTGACTCTAAATTGTCCATGGATGTGAATGTGAGTGTGAATTGTCTGTCTCGATGTGTCAGCCCTGTGATAGTCTGGTGACCTGTCCAGGGTGCACCCTGCCTCATGGGCAATGTCAGCTGAGATAGGCTCCAGCCCCCCCGCGACCCCTAACAGGATAAGCGGTTACAGAAAATGAATGAACATGTTTACAATTCCATTTTCAATTACATGAAAAAAAATTACATTTAGGACATTCAAGGTAAATTTTTAAAATGCAAAATGACAGCAATGACTTGTCTTTACTTGGTTAAATGCAGAGAACAGCAGAATGACTGCAGTGAATATTAACAACAAGAGAGAGCAAGAAAGTGCATTTCATACATGTGTATCGATACTGCAGAAAAGAAAAATTGAAATCGCGTCAAAAACTCAGAGCCGATATGTATCAATAAATCAATATTTTTGACAAAAAGGGTTTTTTTTTCACACTCTATACCATAGAGCCAGAACTTAACATAAACTTTATCATAAGATAACAACATCTTTTGCAACACCTATATTCTGAGAAAGAAAAAGCACAAATATATAGTATTTTTAACACCACAAGCTCAACTCGCCATTCAAAACACCTGCTTCAGAATATACGGATTTACAGTCCTTGATTATAAAATGATCCAAACGTTTTCTTCAAACAAAAAAAAAAAGTGTCATATCATATTTTGGCCGATAAAATATAGATGGATAATACAGAATTAAATGGCAGTGAGAAGGCAAGACTGACATTTAATGCCAATAAACAGAGAGGAAGGTAAGTTAAAAGACAACACTCACAGTTATAAAGTCAGTTGGACACACAGCTAGAATGGACAGACAAGCAGAGGAAAGTGCCAGCGCCTTGCGGCAGGGAGTTGCCCAGCTTTTCCCACTCTGGCTCTTCAAAACTCAGCCCAGATATTTCCTGGTTCTGACACCAGCTTGGCTCTCAGATTCCTCCTGCTGCATGTGGAGGGAAACAAGAGAAGAATTACTCCAACTGTGTTCAAGTGAAAAAGAATGAATTTCAAGGTCTGCTGACGCAGACTGTTGAACCTTTGGAAGAAGTAAAATAAAAAAAACGCATTTATTTGTGAAAGTCCTTGGAAAACATGCTTCATGTATCACAGTTGTTTGGGTCGATGACACTTAACGTCTTGCAGCTGGTTTCAAGAAGTAATGGTGAACAAATCTACTCAGTTTTGGGGTTTTTTGGTCCAATGAGACAATGACCCGTATCTCGTTGAAAACGTGCATAACAAGAGTCTTAGTAAACAAAGAAGGCATTCACTGTAATTAAAAGCATGTACGTGCACCAGCCAAGCGCCTGATTATTTATGGTAATTAGTGAAGGAAAAAATGAATAAGGAATCTCTTTTTACAGTAAATAAATATCTGTAGCATTGTTAAGCAGCAGTGCAGAGAGACGTCTTTATCTGTGGCTTGTGTGTGTGTGTGTGTGTGTGTGTGTGTGTGTGTGTTAATCTCTGACATTGGGTGAACGAGCCTGTTTTGGTTTCCACGGCAGCGGTGAGGGCCCCACAGTGCACTGGCCCTGGAAGTGGCGCAAACACAAACCACAGTATGTCTGTGTGTGTGTGTGTGTGTGTGTGTGTGCGCGCGCCTGCGTATGTGTGAGACCACATTGGAGTGTGTATGTGCTGCAGTGCCCACCTCTAAACTCGGAGGGAGGCTTCAAACACACACACACACACACACAGACACACACACACACACACACACAAAGTACACGCCCATGCATGCACGCTCACACACACTCCCTCGCCTTGGCTGTGCTCTCTCGCTGGGTGGTCCGTGCTGCAAATGTTTATGATCTAAACCAAGCTAATCCAACTGGCTTGTTTCAGTGAATTGAGAATGATTTACAAGACGCAGCGTCGGGGCCAAGGAGGGAGGAGGAAATCAGAGGAAATCTTGGGGCTCCATTTCAAGTCACTCTGTGACTAGATCCTGCACACTTGTCTCTGCGTCTGCTCTCATGCCTACCTCCATTTGTTTCTATCTCAGAGCTGTGGTATTCTGTGTTTGTGTCTTTTGCATTTGCCCCCCACTCATCGCTTAGACGGATGTCTTTATTTGACAAATTAGCCGCTCTTTGACGATATGCAAAATACAAGGGATCAGTGGATTTTCAATTGCCTGTGAAGGCTCTCAGCCTCCTTTTCTAATTTCCCACAGAAAAGAGAGAAAGGAAATCTTGATAAGAATCTGTCCTGGGTCTCACGCACACTTCTCTAATAATGAACATGCCATATGCAGGACGAGATGACGCAATGGCATTGTCTTTCCAAGGAAAAAAGGATATGCCTGTATAGCAGCATGTGCTGGCAAGACAGTCACCCACCTTTTGTATCTTTCGCAGATTCGTTTGCGTCTTGTCATGTGAGCTTTCAGTGACACCAGCAAAATGCAGCCCACTTCTCCACTTCAGTTATGTGGAATGTCTTGCACACATCAGCGCTCTGTGGTAAACCAGTTAAGCAGTAATCTTTGTGAGTGTCAGTGGTTTGGGTTGACTTTTATTGGAGCTTCACTTTTTTTTTTCCAGATCCCCCTTTTTATGAAGAGAGAGGGATGCCACCTGCACACTGACAACACCTTGTAAACTGGGCGGGTGAAGACGAGAAACAGGGAAACATAAAGGAGCCTTTGTAGCTTGGAATATTTGCTGGATGAATGATTTCATCTGTAAATTTTCCACAAAGTTTCTCTAAATGCTATCTGTTGTAAGTTTGTAGCTACATTTTTCACACCGCAGTACTTTAGTTTCATGAGGAGATTACTTTTTTCCCATTATCTCCTAAAAAGGTGCAGCATTGCAGTTTTAAAGTCTGTGTCAAATGTGTGTCTGTAGTTTGTGACAAAAGGCTCTACAGTCCTACAGATCACACATGAATAAATAGATAAATGAGGGATAAAGATTCAAACATTGTCACGGAGTTTAAGAGTGCAAACACTTAAAATCTACGGATTTAAACCTTTGGCTCTGTCCTCAAAAGAGCTTCAAGTCTGAGAAAATAATGAGGTTATCTCAGCCGGGGCTTGGAGACCACATATTTTTAACAGAAAGCCTGCAATACACACTGGAGGTGTGAGTTTTGAAAGACCTGGGTATTCTTGTGGACTGAGGAGGTGATAATGAAACACTGTTATTGGCTGCAATGTGGGAAATATAGGCTGCATTGTTTGTGAGCTTGCCTCTGCTGCTTCCATTTTGACAATTCATTTTTAATCCCCCAACACTTATGGAAATTCCACACAAAAATTGAGTGGAGGCAAACTTCCCTCTGTGAGGTTAACATGTGTTCCTACATGAAATTGCTTACAACAAGTTGCGTTGACTGTCTTGAGTAACAGGGTCATGATTTCTTAAAGGAGACACTGCTGTTACAAATATATTTTTTGGTAATTTGAGCACCACAAGCCAACGGCCATCTAGTTCCATTGTGTTTGAGAGAAGGCAGACATCTCTACAGCCGATATCTCCGACACTCAGCAACTCACATCAAAACAATGTAGATTAATAACTACGGGTAAGATGTAAGATACGTATTTATGATCTTGGCTGAACTCCCCCTTAATCAAGCAACCAATTTGTCTAGTCATAACAATTTCTCTGGGGAGTATATTAGACCTTAACTTTTAGCACTGAGCTAGTAGGCCCATCACCCTACTGATGAGATTATTTTTAATCTAAAGTCATTTTTAAGAAATCGAAATTTAGATTTTTTTTTTGTTGTAAGGCATTTGTTCCTCCTCCAGTGCATGTTGTTGTATACAAAGCAGTCTATGATTTGCAGCATGATGGATGTATCACTGTCTATATGCTAATAGTGCTGAGCATGTGTCTATTGAATGTACGACTGAACTCCTACAAGGTAACAGCGTCAGCTGTTCACACAACGATGACCCCCATGTGAGGGAAATGTGAAGCCTTTCCACAGTTTGAGACGTTTTACAAGAAAACCGCGCTCTCTATTTGTCTGACTGACTCTCATCTCCATGTCTGTTTCTCTCCCCTTCTTTCTTTTCCTCTACCCTTCGATCACTCCTCTCCCAGCTGTTTCCCTCCTCCTCACCCCTACTCTTTTCTCCTCATTACTTAAGGACCCCTTTTCCAGGAACCTGTCTTTCTAACTTATTTTCACTTCCTCTCTCTTCTTCCTCCAACATTTTCACCCACCACGCTTTCCTCCTTCCATTATTTTCTTATTTCATTATTCTGGCATTCAGGCAACAACAGACGGAGGAGCTTGTTTGTCTCCTTCTCTCTCTCCCCCCCTCTCCTTCTTCCCTCTTTTCTCTTGCTCTTCTGGTATCGCACAAGCAGCAACGAGCAGTCAAGCTCATCTCCTGGCCAGAGCAAACAAAACCAAAGCCACATTCCCCAAGCTCAATTTGCTGTTACGTCTCAGCTCTGTGAATTGGGAGTTTTCAAGCTTGAAGTCTGGAGGAGTAGCTGGGTGGCTTCTGGCTGCTAATCGGCTCACACCACTTTGTGTGTGTGTGTGCATGTGTGTGTGTGAACCCAAGGAATTACTTCTACTGTGGTCAAGAGGACAAAAAAGATGCATGTGTATTTCAAGCTCTTTATATGTTTAATAGCAGTTATTCAGTTGCAGACAGAAACTGGAAATAAAAGCAACTGAAAAACTAAAAAATGTATCAAAAACATGACATGGTTTGACATGACAAAACATGACATGACATCATCAGTGACAACAACAACTCATGAAACTCTTTCATAACTCTGGGTACTGGTTAATATGGGGAAAATCTAATAACACCATAATTTTGACCAAATACCTCCATGCTGACATTGCTTTCACAAAATATTTACACAATTAGATATCTGATTAATAATCATCAGTAATGTGAATATTATACTAAGTGGGTAAAGGAAAGTAATAGAGCAGAACAGTCTAAACATGCAGCCTTTAAAATCATGAAAAAACAACACATGCGACATTATATCCAAACATTATCTAGTGTCATATGACAATATCAATATAATGTTGAGGCATTGCCCACCCCTCCTTCATGGTAGAGTCACTGCTTTGTCTTTTATTACTATGGTTACTTAACTGGGTGGTTATGTAAGCTGATGATGTGTCTTCCATATAACTGGTGTATGGAAATGGTTATGAATTTGATGGGATTGGATGGTGATAGCTGTTTGTGGATGTATCCAATTTTATGTGATGCTACATCATATTTTGTGTACACTTAATATTTTTTTTTATTTTTTTTTCTCTTTGTAATGATGATCATCTGTATAAATCTGTATAACATCTGTATATAATCCTTTAATATGTTGGTGATTCTTGAGTCAATATAAGTGATTAGTATCTATCTATCTATCTATCTATCTATCTATATTGTACAGTTTACTACATTTTCTAAACAGTTAAAGTTACTAGTTAGTCTTCAGATTAATATTTTATTCACAAAATGTATGGGTCTGTTTTACAAGTTTATAAATTATGATGCATAATTTACAGATGAAATGAAGAAGTAACACACAGTTGACCAACTATAAAACTGATGAAGCAATCACACATTTATGATCAAATAATGTAACACTGACAGAGGCCATCCTGCTTTTACTTTTAATTATTTTGGTACGTTTTGTTGCTAATACTTTCATGCTTTATTATAATATTAAATACAGGAATATTACATGTAAAACAGTATTTTAATAATTAGAATAATCAATGCAAACACGAACCTGTCCGACGCTGCTCCCCTCCACTCTTCCCCTCTCCGTAGGAACCACTCTGCGGAGGAAGTAGTTTCCTACCCGGACGTATTTCACTGAACGCACCCAGGTGTCATCATTCAATGCTAGTTGCTAGCTATCTTAACGTTACCTCTGTCAGATAATTTAACGAGTAATTTAACTTCTGCCACCAGCGCTTATCGGAGTGGGTGTTTGCTCTCCGGAGGACGTGTCCGGCTGCCTGTGAGCTGTCTTTAAAGCAGCTGTATCGTCTGCTGCTCGGTGCTAATTGTTAGCTAAGTGCTAACAACAGTGACAGCAACCAACTTTACATGCGTCTGCCGCTGCTGTCATTACAAGTGGCAGCGGATCAACAGGGATCTCTGACAGGTACATTTAGACTTATTTTCAACCACGCAGCGAATCAGCGTGACACTTTCACCTTCTTGTTAATGTTTTAGATTCAGTTGGCAGTGTGCCTTTACCATTTATTACCGGCGTACCGCTAGTTGTATCAGATAAGTGTCAACGGTGGCTGCTGTGTTGGTGACCAACGTCATTTTGACATAATGCAGAAAGAAATGCTGCTTTCCTCATGATTTTTATGCCATATATGCAAAAAATAGTACAGTAAAAAAGTACAGTACAGTAACAATACTGTTTTAAAACGAGTGACTGCATGCTGTGAACAATTGCACACTCACTTTTTGCCTAAAATACACACGCATATATTAAAAAAAGGCATACTTTACTTTTGATAGTCTTCCATGTCTAGTGGAAAAACATTGCACTCACTTAACAAAAGGTAACTATAACTTATGTTAATCAATTAAAAAAAAAACACCCAAATCAATGAGAATACTGTTTTAATTTAAGTTTGTATGCATCACAGGGGAGTAAAATGCAAAGATGTTTCTTTCCTCAGTGTGCAGTAGTCATTTAGCATTAGTTTTGAGTCACCAACAATGAGTTAGACAGTTCATTACCAACAGGTAATCAAGTGGCTACCTTTGGTAAAATACTTAACCCCAGTCTTGCATCATCGACAGTTAGGTGAGGATCGGGACATAGATGGACCAGTAAATTGAAAGCTTCAGCTTCAGGCTCAGCTCCCTCTTCACTACGATGGTCCGGCACAGCGCCCACATCACTGCAGAGGCTGCACTAAACCACCGTTCTATCTCACGCTCCAGTCTACCCTGACATTTGTCATTTGTCATTATAGAAGCCAATCATACCATGAAAATCCCATATCATTACAACCCTAGCACCAAACAAACTAAAATACACAGATGTACACAAACTGTATACCATTAACTGTATGCAGCCTTATGTCTCTACACAACACCTACACTCCACATACAAGCATCTGTATTTATACAGGTTAACTCATATTAATCTAAGTTTTGGTGGTTTTTCAGTGTATATGAATATAACTCTCCGTCAATCTGTTTGTCCCTCTCCGGTAGACGTCCCCAGCAGACATCATGGAGCTCCAGGCCGTATTGATGGCAGCGGGTGGGGGTTCTCGTATGACTGATTTGACATACAACACCCCCAAAGCAATGCTGCCTGTTGGCAACAAGCCCCTCATGTGGTACCCACTGAACCTGCTGGAGAGGGTGGGCTTTGAAGGTGAGAGCTCAAAGTACTTCTTCTGCCACTACATCTGATACCCCCTACGACTGCTACACCTGGCTCAAATACTGCTACTACTACTACTGACCTCTATGAGTATTAACGAGTATTATTATTCCAGCACATCTAAGAATGCTGTCTTAAAGATTTCCTTACACTAAATGATACTACGTTAGGAATGATGCTGCATGACTGAGTGTAGGAGTATACAGACAGGGCTTGAGTGACATCTCCCCCACTCTCCTTTTAGTTTTGTTGCATGATTTAGGGCGGGACCTCGTTAGTGATCTGCTGTCCTTCAAGCTGAGCAGAGGTCTAATCAGCCAGAGTAAATGAAAACACCTGTGTGGATGTGCATGGCCTCTAAAGAATCATTGTGTTTTCATTACTTTAGAAAGAGCTGTTTATATCTACATTAGGAGTGGGTCCTCTTCCATGGAAATTCATCATGTTGCACCACAGTGTTTCCACAGTAGCCCAGAGTAGTCAAACTAAACACTGATGGAGTCATTCACGTTTTCTCATCAGCCACTGTAGTTCTCCTGCACCCTTGGCACATGGGAAATGTTCCAGTTGGTTGCTATCTGCAACCTCAGTCACAAAATGCCACTAAATCCTAAACAGCAGACCTTTAAATCAGTTAAAACAATAGAGAAATTAAACAATAAGTAAGATCTTTCTCTCATCATTATGGAATTTGAATTTAACTTTAACCTACACTTGATTAACGAGATAATCAAGGACTGGAGGATTAATTTTATAAATGCACTTGCCTGTCACTCAGGTCTGATACTGTAACATTTCCTTGTCGGAGCTTCACATTAAGTGGATCTCTTGGTAGTGGTCTCATGTGAGTTGTTAGCCCTCCATCCAGAGTGTCAGAGACAGGGGTGGAAATTGTTACAGGAGTGTACTGGCATTTTTGGTTGGTTTCCACATAAAATGTAAAGAAGCCGAAATATGGCTCACTTGGACAACCTGGAACAAAACGTGTGCAAACTTCATTTTGGCATGAATGTGGAAAGAGGAACTTTGAGAGAAAAGGTCACCTCCGTTTTTCATTTTAGGCATTTGCACTGGTTAGGTTATATCACTGGTTTGATGTCTGTTAAATATTTAGGCATTTTAGAGAGCAAATGTCACTGAGCAAAACTGATATGGTTGCAGTTTATCATTTCCCTATAATATGACATGGGCAGGTTGAAAGAGAAGATGATACAAATGTTTTTTGTAACTACAAGAAATTCATATAAACTATGATGGAAAATCCAATATAAATTGCAGTTGACATTCGTTGTGGCTATTAAATTCAGAGAACATCTATGGAAATACAAAATGCAGTTCTACAGACAGTAACTAATCTATTGGGATGGATGAATTTCAAAATTTAATGTTGCAGGTGGGTCACACCTTCTCTGTGATGTGATACTGAAAGAGAGACTACAAAATTTGGACTGTACATTTCAACCGGTGTTGAAACGTATACGGAAATAAATAGGAAATAGTTATTTATGAAATGTGTCACACCATCTTTGAATCCGTTCATTTTAATAGCAGAACCAAAATCTAATTGTTTCTTCCATTCACGGTCAGCGGTAGTTAAGCTGTTTGTTAGCCTGAAAAAATGTGAGTACTTTTGCAAATTGCCCCCAGCAGCACTGCTCTCTCTCCGCATAAAAGGTACTGAGTTTACGACTGTGCTGCTTTTTTCATACTTTCACCAGCTTGTCATCACATCATCAGCCGTTGTCAGGTGTGCATTTCCTGTCTAGATTTACAGTCCAGATTTTTGCCTCTTGTGCTGCAGCATGCAGTAGGTCCAGAAACTCTGGGCTTATAAAGGGATTTGTTGCAGTATGCTGCTCATGCCAGTAAACAGGGCTGTTTGTTATAAAAGCCTGTAGGTCCTCACTAGCCTAAATAAAACTAGCTTTCTATACATAATCATCCTGTGTGGCCGGCAGTTTACTGTGTGCAGCCAGCTAGCCAAAGCCCTGCAATTTGGTTTTACTAGGCTGACACAGCTAGAGTGAACAAATGCCCGGTAGAAAACATTTTATGCAGACAAGGCTAATTAAAGCAGACGGACTCTGCAATGTTCCAAATTCATAAAGTGGTCTGTTAATGTTATTACCAACTTTATTAAAAAAAGGGAGCAGTGGTCCTGATTTCAAGGAATACTTCACCCACAAAACAATTCTATATATATATCAGTTAATCACCATGTGTTTCCTTAAGTTCATGAAGAAAACTTTGCTTTTCTTGCATGCCTCCACACTGAGTAGAGAATCCAAAATATGCAAACATGTTTCATTAAATGAAGTAACAGGGATCCTCATTTAACAACAGCAATGCTATATCAAAACATCTGTTTACAAACTCTTACACAACTCCTGCCTCATTTATCCAGTCATATTATCAGTGCTTCCCAAACACACGCAGTCAAGGTTAAATGCTTGAGTAGAGTTCCCAGGCATGCGACTCGTCCATGTGTGTAACTGTTTGTACTGATCTGTTTTAAATCATACATTTTTAGTGAAAATGCATGTGTTTGGGAAGTCCTGAGCATGGGACTGGTTAAATGAAACTTAAATTATACTGCACGAGTTTGTAAACAGACATTTTAATATAGTTTTGTAAATGAGGACCTTATTTACTTCGGTTCATCAAGAATGTTCACGTTACTTGGATTCTTCGATATCTGTTGAGATTCAGATTCAGTTCATTTATTGGTCTCCTTAGAGAAATTTGACTTGGAGCTAGGGGTCAGCATACACATACATACAATCAATCAACATATAGTAACCAACATAAAATACATGCATTACAACACATAGTCACCCAATTGTCTCAGTGCATCAAATTAAATACATCATACATACATCAGACACACTCCTCATTAATCAGTTTAACACATGGCAAGGCAGCACATGGTGAGTAACTGATACAAAAATGGTTATATAGCTGGTGAAGTGGTCCTTTAAGGTTCAGGATGTATCATAGCCAAAAAGACATCTTGTGGGCTTTTTATTTGGCAGCTTTGTACTCATCAAGGTACTGCTCTTAGCTGTGTGGGAGCAGGAATTCACATTTTGGTTCACCTAATAGGTCCTGAAGGACTCTCTCATTCAATCAAGGATCAGAGAGAAAGATTTTACAATTCTTTATCCTGTGAATAACAGGCCTAGGGACGTTTTAAAAAATGTCATAACCATGGCAAAATTTGTCTTTTTATTAGGGACAAAAATAGCTTTCCAACACATGGAGCACTGCAGTTATTTGCAATTTTTGCAGCTTTCTACAGTGTGGGTTGTCTGATACTTATTGTCTGTGAACTGTGTTTTCAGAGGTGATAGTGATCACCACCAAAGAGGTCCAGAAGATGATGAGCACGGACGCTAAAATGAAGCTGGACACGAAGATGAATCTGGATTGGGAATATATCCAGGAAGACGGAGACATGGGCACCGCAGGCGCTCTCAGACACATCCAGCGGAAGATCAAGGTGTGTGTATCTTTGTGTATGGAGACAAGAGGGCAGGGGATTTATCATTAAAAGTGAAGTCTGCTGTCCTAATCTAATACACTTTTTAAAATTAAGTGAATATCTCCTCACGGTCTGCTAGCTGACTGTTTTGTGTGTGCGCTGAAAAGAATATCTGGTGTTCATTCTCAGTCCTGGCTCTGTAAATGAGAGACACAGTGGCTTGGACCGACACAACACTATGTAGGCTAATGTCCCTCTTTCACCTCCACTACCACGATGAACGGAGCTACATCAGGGTAGTTATGAAACTTAAACAACGTCAGAAATATTACCAGAGTCTCTGCAGGAGCACTGATTGGAGAGGTGTATTTGTTTCTTTCTCCAGAATGTCAGACTCCACCTTTAACTGCTTTGGGGTGTAGCCAAGTTCATGCCAGTCAGATTAAATTCCCTCCAACAGAATGGTCTTTCAAGGTCAGTTTCCTGCCTGATGTTTCAGGTTTGCATTGGGAATTTTGAATACTACATTGTACTTATTATAACTACAGTTAGCAATAATTTTTAGATTTAAGATGAAACGTTGAATAATTACAGTAATTGCAGTGTTTTTAAACGGTTTGCCGTGACCCTTCTGTCCCAGAGTTTAAATTTGTTGTTTTGTCTTGTTCAGCTTAATGTCCATATTTAAGTGTTTTTGGCCACAAGCTCAATGATCTAAGAATATAAAAGGAAAATGGAATAACTTCATTTGCTGTTATTGGTTGCTTACTTTTCTAGATGCAAGCTCTGTTACTTGCAATGGTACTTTAAATATAGCCACGTAACCCCTTGGTAAATGCGCCTATTTTCATCCAGGAGTGTCCCAGTGTTGTTAATCAATAATTGTTGACTCCTTACAACCTTAATTTTAAAGTTTCGTTAAGTTATTTGTAATAAACATAAACTGAATATTGCTTTGTTATGTAGTGAAAGGAGAGAGCCCAATAATACATTATACATTGCCACTACCAATAGCCAGTGTTCTTCAAGCCAGTGATTTGTAATGAAAGGGATTTTTTCTTGTGGAATTTCGACCCCCAAGAAAAAAAATTGCGAGAGAGGTTGAAGGTAGAGAAGGAAAATGACAAAGATTGAGGGGGAGGTTTAGGTGGGCGTTGTGTGTACTGCTGGGTGACCACTGATCCGTGCCTTTCCCTCCCCCGAATGGTCAAGGCCGCCGCAGTGCCTCATTTCACCTTTTTAGAATCCACACAAACACGCACAGGCACACACGCATTTACATGTTTGCCGACATGGCATCCATGACCCCCAACCCCAATTTCCAGACCCCCCTCTGTATCCTGCCTGCTGATCCCACCATCCCTCCCTTCATCCGATTCTCTCTAAACAGATGAGGTCATGGTTAAGACTCAAACTCCCCGTGCTGCCAGTTTACCCAGTGCACCATTTATTCTCATCCTGTAGTCATGCACATCTGTGCAGCATTTGTGTTTGGGTATGTTGGGGTATATGTCGTCCCTCAGTATATGCCATGGTTCCGACTGACCTCCTGAGACCATGAAGACATGCTTGTATGAGGTTTTGTGCCGTTTATAACTGTTGATTTATTTCTAAATCTGTCGCTCTTGTTTATTGTTAGACTATCAATGCTCTCATGGAGTTGGCTCAGTATTGTTGAATTGTAGAGATCTGTACTTCATAGTATAATTACTGTGTCCTGCTTGGTGTCTCTGCAATTTCTAGGGGTGTGGGGGATAAACCAGTATACTTTAAAATCATAGCTATTGTCTTCTATGATTCTGAATTGATATACAAATACCCCCCAAAAATCGTGTACTTGAAATACACTTGATGGAGGGAATAAAAAGGGAGACATAACAAGTTCACAAAACTGTGATGTGATGTGGAAGGAAAAATTAATTCAACCTGCTCAATCATCTATGAAGTCAAGCTTTTGGATGCTTTTTCTCTATAATAATCTCCTGGGTAATGAGCCTGACATGACTCACTCAATATGTAAGCTTTTAGGGGTGTTTCATACTCTTACTTACTGCATTGCGGTGGGCACTAAAACAGTAAATGAACCTATGCCGTAGGCTCTGCATAGATGGGTGTCCTTCGCTGTAGCCTAACGTGCACCTCCACAGAAATGTAACTACATGTCATGGCGACGTAGATCTCCTGTTTATTTTTGTAAACTGAAAAAACAATTTCCTCAGTAGAAGCAAAACTTTTATTTACCTTCATCTCACAGATAAGAAGTAATAAATTGGAAATACAGTGTAGGAGCCATGAATTAATTTAGAAAGGAATGAAGGAGAGAATTGTAAGATTAATACGTTTTGGGATGGTTCATATTTGTTATTTTGGAGCTGTTTTTTGTCTTTTAGTTAGTTTCCTGCAGTTGCTACAGACAGTAAAGCCCCCATAAATTAGCATTTGAAGTGTTGTGTGTGATGTATCCTGGCTTAATATGAGCAGAGGAAAAGTCTGCTAGTGGCAAGGATAATTTATGAAATGTGAGATCCCTTAGTCTTATGCAAATAACGTTAGCATGTTTGATATGTGAGGAAAGCGTGACTAGCAAAAGACAATTGTTTAGTCTATGAACCTCGTGAGTTGCGCTGTAATGGAGCAGAATTTTATACTTTTGTTCAAAGTTATTGCTGCTAAATATGTTTTCTGTGTTCGTTGAATCAGTCAAACTTTACTACACTTCACACAAACTCAACACAGTGGCATAGAAACAGTACAAACAACTAGCGCGTTGGAGGTGAAATTGAAGAGCGGCACAGACAAACCACAGCACAATTATAAATGCTCACAACAACATAGGCCACTTGCAGTAGAGCCCATGCACAAGTATAAATCAGCCTCCTGGATTTACTGTACTGCAGTTTAAAACATAAGTTAAATGTCTGGATGAAGCATTGACAAAGAAAAGCAGAGAATTGTGTCGGGGGAACTTTAAAAAAAAAATTGAATATGTTTATATAACTGTGCTCATTTGCATTCATTTTTTTTATTGGCAGTTGTCTGCAGTATCATTACCAATACAGTCATCGAACAAAACACTGTGAATTTGGCTCATAGATCGCTTTTAAATAATGTGATCCTACAAATTAAAAATGAATCATTAAACTCTTCAGAATTCCCACTCTCAACGGTCTCAGTTGACAAATATCCAGATACCGTCTGTATTCAGAGCGTACCACATCAAACGCACATTTGAAGACATAAGTGTCCTGCCACGGCAGCTCATTACATTCTTCACAGAAAAAGCAGTCGGCTTTGCTTTTGAAAACAGATTTATCAGAGACTTAAAATGCTGAATTTGTTGTGACAAGTGAGTTTAATGTTTTTTCCTCTGGCATTTGAATGAGTCCGTACAGATTCTTATTATTCTCTTCCCTCAAGATTTTTTTTCCGATAGATGCATAGTAGACACACACACACACACACACACACACTTAAACAGGACTAGCTCCAGCATGCTCCCATTGAGAATAGTCGAGTCCCTAATCCTTTGAGCAGCCAGCTAGATTAGAGGCATTGAGTTACACACACTCGCACACTGGAGGGTGATGAGTGAAGAACTGTAACCATGGCCTGCCAAATCCCAGCACAGAGATCACTCAAACTGTCAAACTGATGCATGAGTACAGTATAGACACACACACTCACTCATCTCTTTACACAAACACCCTCCCATGAGGGGATTTGGTGTAACCTATCAAACAAAATACTTACAGGAATCAGTGTACGCTGTGGCTGAGCAGAGCAGGTCATTCCTCTTGATTATTGAAAAGAGAGATTATAAGCAGCATATTTTATTTTGTTCACTCTTCAAACAGCGAAGTTAGACAAAAGCGGAGGGATGTGCCTGATTATTACTTAGGTCTTTCACAATAAGCCAAACTAGTGAAAGGAGTACTTTTTGCTTTGTGTGCTCAAAGCCTCTTTGACATTTGTATTATCGTTCAGGCTTAATCACCTGGCAGAATGAGTGTGTGCAGGCTAAAAGAACTGTATATACATTGGAGTTGCTTATTCAATGGCTCACCTTTGGTCTACATATGTTAGTCAGCTTCTAAGACCCAAGACAAAAGGTGAAGAGAGAGCAGATTGAGAGACGGACCTGAGGCTTTTCATTGGAGAGGGACATGGCGAACAGATGAGACTTGTCTTCTTTTCATTTGGTTTACATCTTTTAACCATTTCGCGCTACCTTTTTCCTCCTACCTGTGACACACAATAGTTAAAGTTTAAGAACATTATGTTAAGCCAAGCCAGTGTTGTCATGAGAACTGATACTTCACTACTAAATCAAGGCCAAAATTCTAAAAACGTGATGCTCATTTTTCTCCAGCACCACAGATACCGGGGATGCAATTCTTCCGGAATTGATGCAGCAGCATATACGGCTACAAGAGCTTTAGTCTGCTGATAAATGCTATAAAAAAAGAGCACAACAAAAGCAAGAATAGCAACACGTGGAAGACGATGACAAGTGCAGCTGCAGCGACGGCATTACTAGCGGTAATCGCCAAATGAGCAGTGCTGTTAGCTAGCCGCCACCAGACCCAGGTGGTGCGCAGTGCAGAGCAGCCAAGGCTAGCTACCCAGGCTAGCTACTAGGGCTGTCAAAGAATATTCTAAATTCAAATTTAAATTCAAATTTGAAAAAAAAAGGACCTTCGAATGTGAAAATTGATATTCGATTGTGAAGAAGAAGAAAAAACACCACCGCAGCTGTCCCCTTTGCGAGTGGGTGTTGGCCTGGGTAGCTGCACTGAACGCACCGCAGGGCCGGAGCACGTCCTTTCACATCAGACTCGCATTTCTCCACGCTGGTTGACAAGCAGTTCTGCTCCCAGCTGTTGTCTCCGTCACCCGGCTTGACACAATCGCTCGCGACTCGCGCAGAAAATAGACCAGACGCCAAAACGATCGCGTCGTTTATAACATAATGTTATAGATAATTGTTTTATGTGTTTTAATGTGTAGGTATGTACATGTTTTCAAAGATGTTTATGTTGAAATAAAAATACCTACAAGTAGTTATGTTTCCTTGTATTAATACAAATACAAGTATGTTTCCTTGTATTAGTTTGCCCTCTTGTGGACATAATGCGAAAAAAATAAAAATTCGAATGGTTTGAACCTATGAGTTATTTTCAGAAGTAATATTCGAACGTCATTTTGAGCAATTTTGACAGCCCTACTAGCTACGCATGTTACAATGGCAGGTTGTCAATCTGTTGTCCATTAGATCCAAGTGGTGCTCAGTGCAGTAAACTGAAAAGCAGCAAAATTTACCTATAGACCGACATGCGTAACTGGTCAAAAATATTCTCGCTGGTCAGCATTGATCACTGACTAATGATAAACTGTTGACATCCTACCATATGTGTCCTCAACCACAAAATCTCATGCACCCAGACAGACTAGTACTTTGCTTCTGAGGCAGATTATCAGGGATTAATAATGAATTTTAAGTTTAATTTAAATGTTTTTGACAAAGGAGTGTATGTTTAACTACATAGGATTTATTGATTTTTACTGTGGTATTGAAATTTGTATCAAGAATCATGAAATTTCCCTGGTATTGGTATCAGCTACTTAATTTCTGGTATTGTGACATGCCAAGGTTTGGGCACAGGACCACATGGTGGAACATGAAAAGTAAAAAATAAGAGAAAATTGTGTGGACGCCATTGTGGAATATGATATTCAGTCATGATGATACATCCATGAGTACATCCTAGAAAGGCACAGTCACTGTCATATGTAAGCCCTACAGAGAATTTAGAGGTTTCCAAAATGTCCACACTCTCCAAAGTATTTGGCCAGTTTATTTGTTTATTACCGATCTCTACAGTTAATAAATAAGGAGCAGTTTGTCACAGTTTTTGACAAGAGGACAGGTGACAGCCGTTGTTACTCATCTACATCAACCAAGCAAAAACAGAAGAAGAAACAAGCTGAAATCTGCATAAAGCTACAGACTTGGGTGTTGATGTAAAGCGAGGTTATTACTTTCCATTTTATTTTTTGTTACCATCAACATATTCCTTTACAGATATTGAATTTGAGTTCAAAGTTTCAAAGTATTCGTACTAAAATGGGTCGAGATTGTGTAAGCAGTAGTTTTGGACCACAGGGATAAGTGTGTGTCCGTGTGTGTGTGTGTGTGTTTGTGTGCATCAGTGTGTGTGGTCCTGACCTGTCCAGAGATCCTGGCTGTTGAAAGGCCAAAGTGTCTTTGTCTCTCCAGCTGACTCCACTCTGCTGTCGCCTGACAGTGTGTGTCTGTGTGTGTGGATTGTGCAGGCGCATGTTTTTATGTGTGCGGCGCGCATACTTGTGTGCTCTGTTTCTGAACATGTGTTCGAGCTCGCCTGTGTGTGATAGAGGGAAGAGAGAGTTGAAAGGTCTCCCGGGTCTCCGTGTCAGTAGATCTCCTGCAGACACCTCCAGCTCTGCCGTGGCAGCTTCCTGTCGCCAGGTCCAGACCAGGTTATGCTGGGGGAGTTACCTCCAGGTCAACTACACGACCCCTGACCCCACTGATACCAGCCTTCTACACACACTCACACACACGGAGCTCTTCAACGTTCAACCACAGGGCTCATTACTTACAAAATCAAGTGAATTCTTTAGTCCGTTGTAGTTTTTGTTTCAAATTGGGAATTGCAAATGCGATGCAAAAGCAGCTTGAACTCCTGCTTCCTCTTCCATTTTATTGCCAGCTCTTAAAAATGTAGGAGACAGAAAAAAGCTACAAGGCCACTAAAAAGAGTATAAACCTCCGCCAAGGCCATGCCTTATTTCACAATGTTGAGGGTGCAATATACAACATTAAGATCATTCATTTAACAGCAAAGTACTATTATTCATGTCCCCTCTGGCTGTCTTATTGCCAGCTCTCTGCACTATCCATTGCCTGGGCTGGGTGTGCACAGGAGAACGGTGCTCATACAGGATGGTATGAGCACCCACTGTATGATCACACTGTTAGTGCTGCCATTGGTAGCACTGTTGGACTGTTAGCACCGCTGATATCCCGACCCACAGTGGCAAGACGACCTCATCGTGGAAACAGAAGGCGCACACACACACACAGAGCAGGTCGCCCCAGAGACTGCGATAACCCCCATTAATAATGTCAGCTCTGTCAACACTGTTGTTTAGCACTATTCGACCCCACCATTTTGGCTCAGCCACCTCAATGTTTGCTATGTGTAATCACGGCCCAGTCTGTGAATATTGTGTGTTGCATAGCAAAAAATAATTTGTCTATCCGCTCCAAAATTTAATGGGTTCTTACTTGGCCCAGGCTGCAACCTTCCACCAAGTTTCAAGAAAACTGGGCCAGTAGTTTTTAAGCAATCACGCTGACAAACGCACAAACCGAGCCAAATTCATGACCTCTTTGACAGAGGTTAAGATGTGTTCTGCAGTGGACTGTTTAACTTCTCATTTATTGTTCCTCAGGTTAAACAGTTATAATGATGGTTGTGTTTCAAATACATAGAATATGCTATGGATGTATACTGAAGTTAGTTAGTTAATGCAGTACATAGTTTTGCCCCAAGCCCCCCCATCCTCACACACTCTTTTTTATTTTATTTTTTTTACTTCTTCCCTCCGTCACAGACAGAGTAAAGATGTCTCTGTCATTAAGGCGGCTGGTGCTAATGGTGGGATTAGTTCTTACGTTGACAGCCTTCATCACTGGACAGACAGATGGATGCCGCACACACAGACACACAAATGTGGGCGCACCCACATGTAAACACACATACACGCATGAAGACGTAATGTCCATGGAGGCCAGTTAATAGGATTGATGTCTGTTCTGTGCTCCCTGTCGTTGGTGGTAGAGTAAGTGATATGTGTGTGGAATTCACAAGCTGTGTATTGATATACAGTTTAAAGCCTGGATTGGTTTACATATTATTACATAGCTGGAATGTTGAAAATAGTTTGAGTTTATGATGGGAATAATCTCTTGAGGGTGAAATGGTAAAAGAATAATCTTCATCTGTCCTTCCTCAGCAAATGATGAAGAGTTTCTTTTAAATAAGGGTATATTTTGTCATTTGAGTTTTTGGAAATCAAGCACCGAGATCTTTGTTTTCTTTCTGTCATTATGATGTTAGAGCGCTGCTGTTTTTGGACCAGTCCATAGGAAGGTGCTAAAAGCCAGCCAGCCCAGCTCGTTGTTCTGGGTAAAGAGGGAGGTAGGAAGTTATTTATGGGATATTGTGTCAGTCTCTGCCAGAAAAGTGACAGAAAAATGAACCAGGCCTGGATACAAACATGTTTGGGTATTTGCAAAGTTAGCCGTGATTTATGCTACCCACTTATTTTTTCAGAGATTTGATCGCTAACACAGGCTGAAAAGCAAACACATCAGATATCTCATCTGTTAAGCACTTAAATGGTCCTTGAAATTACAACTAGTGCAAAAGAGTTGAACAGAATTTCAAATACAGAAAGCAAACACAGGTTTACAGCTGAGAGGGCAGCTACTGGTTGGTCTTATAGTGTCCTATAAGCCAGCTTTCTGTTGTTTAGAACGTATTCATCTGTTACTGTCTTATTGTGAACAGTGATTTGGTAAATCTTACCGCTTCAGCTTTTTATTTTCAGACATTTCTGTACATATAATGCTGGGATGTTATTTTGTAGCAATATTGCAGATAAAAGATGATAACTCATACTTCTTTGTAGCACAACTGCACACAATTTGTGCAATAATTAAACTGTGCAATATTATTCTCAAATAATATTCTTACATGATTGTTATTTATACTGTTCTTGTGTTTATATTTAAGACACTTAGTAGTATGATGCACATTTTTGTGTGTATTTCTTATTTTATCAGAGATCTGACTGTGGCTATAATCTGGTATCTCAAGACTCCGTTTGCTGTCTGTTCTGTCTGAAACTACGTGCATTGGTCTCTCTGCCTGACTTCAAAGATCTCATAAGTACCGGTTGGTTCTTGTCATTGTGCGTAGTTGTCCTAATATTTCTACATGTTACTGCATATCTTTTATGTTTTTTTATTGTGTAGCTGTATTTTTTATTTTTTTTATGCTGCTGTCTTAGCCAGGTCTCCCTTGTTAAAGAGATCGCTGATCTCAGCGGGACTTACCTGTTTAAATATGGGTTAAATAAAAAAAAATTATTTTATATAGTGGTATATATTGTGACATAATACATATATTTTTATATTTTTACATACTTATTTGCTCCATTCTTACAATGTCTCTATGCTTGTATGTAAGAGCAGCTGTAACGTGTCCTGACTTCTCCCTGAGGATTAATCAAGTATTTCTGATTCTGATTTCTGATATTTAAACTTTTCATAATAAAAAGCACATTTTCAAACAACATCACTGGATCTGCTTAAGAGAATTGGACAAATTATCCAAAAAAAAAAAAAAAGTTCATTAGACTTGAAGTCACTTTAACACAAGTCGTGCAATTGTGTGTGTGTGTGTGTGTGTGTGTGTGTGTGTGTGTGTGTGTGTGTGTGTGTGTGTGTGTGGGTGTGGGTTTGGCCTGTGTACAGGCAATGCTAAAGTTCTCTGTTGACCAAGAAGTTATTTCTTCACTCTCCTTTGTCTGTTTATCTCAAATCCCGCTCAGTAAGCCGAATTCTGTTTTGAATATTGAAAATAACAGTCAAAGCTCTCGTGTCCTGAGGTGTTTATGTGCAGCGTTGTCGCCACATACTGTATATTTATGTGTAGTCTACATGCATGCTGAGATGACTGTTATGAGTGAGGAAACCTCACTTTATAAACATGACTCACTCGTCAAACTATATTTTGCACATTTCTGTGGGCTTTTGTGTGGGTGCAGGGGTGATATTTAATATTTTTAACATCACAACAGGTGGGAAGATTTTGTTCCAAAATAGAGTGCGCGCCAGAAAACCTCTCTCTGAGTGCCTGAAATCTCTTAACGTGGTGAAGCAATCATTGTCCAGCACAGTCATATTTTACTACTACACAGTGAAATAAAGAGGCTGGTTTGGATATAAATCTTACTTTATTCTCTTTCTCTTTCCAACCTCCCTCCTCAGACTGATGTCCTGGTGGTGAGCTGTGACCTGATTACAGACGTGGCGCTTCACGAGGTGGTCGATCTGTTCAGAGCCCACAATGCAACACTGGCCATGCTAATGAGCAAAGCCCATGAATTCACAGAGACAGTCCCAGGCCAGAAGGGCAAGAAAAAGACAGGTAACATGAAAAACTAATGACAGGACACTGTGACATGATTCGGATATGATAAATGATTGGTCTTTATATATTAACTTTTTTATTAATCTTCTTGTTATCATGATCAGCAGTTGCCTACTCCCCAATTAAAGAAGCCCCACTCCAGCCAGTGTTACTTGCTGTTCTTTCTCAAACAGAAAATGGGGGTTTGGGTAATAGTCAGACATAATTTATTGCCATGGCAACTAGATTGGTGTCAAAGCGATAGCATGACTAGCGAGCGGTCACTCTCAGTTAAGTTATGAGATGGAAGATTTTTCTTCATCACCTTCACCTGAAGGAAATATAAATGAATATGAGTCTAATGTTACTTCTGAATGACGACTGCTTAGCTTAACTACTTAACTGACAGTTCAGTGGGCAACCAGTTTGTTTGCTACTTTCTGAAACGCCAACAAGTTAATGAATTATCCATATTTTAAATTAATATTTCCTGTCGATTTATAGTTATCTTTGATAGTTAAGTCAGCCATCCTGTATGTTGAGGACTTCCTCTTAGGGGCCTTGATCGTCCTGTTGAGGCTGCTTGATAACTTTAGCTCTTACTTAGCCAACTGTAGTCAATGATGACATATCCTTGTTACACAAAGTACACAACAGTGAAAAAGTTGAAATTTCACAGTCTGTGCTGGGTCTAAAAACTAAAGACACAATACGATACAATCCAAAAATGAAAGCTCATCATTTTGTTTTGCCTGTGACACATACATCCCTATGTCGTATGTGCGCTGCAGATGTAGTCAGTAAAAAAAAAAAATACAATCCACAAATGGTCCACATCCATTATGTCTTCAGTGTAGCCAAAATACAAGATAAGTTGACTAGCAAGCCCACAACGATGACTATCAGTTTTGCTGCTCAGATGCAAAGAGGCATTACACTGCACTGGCACAAGGTTGGAGAATGACAAATGACCTGCAGGTTCTACTGTCGTCATGTAATCTTCACCGTCTTTTTTTAAAACTTAAAGCACAAAATAAAGTTATTTGTCAAAAAACATTTGAACACAAAAACAGTCTGTCTATACCAGTGGTTCCCAACTGGTGAGTTGCAGTCCAAAAGTGGGTCAGAGGTCCACTCTAAATGAAACACAAGTGACTCGCAAACATGTCAAGTTTGCAAAAAAAACACACTTTATTTTGAAGTACAGTGAATTTCGGACACAGAGTTTTTATTTTGAAAACCTTTCCTGTTGTAGAGTGACTGAATAACGAACAGCTACTCAACAGAGACACTAAACTAGCTCGACAATGTGGTCAGATGCAAGCATGACGCTGAATGTATTATACTGTGTGGACTGTGGACCTTTAACTAATGACTAAGGAGGAATCTGGACCCCAGGCTGGACCAGTTGGGAACCACTGGTCTAAACAACATTGCCAGGAAATGACTTGAAATATCAAATATCATAATAATGCCAAAATACACTGGAGTGACGCTTTAAAGATAGGAAACGGGCTTCCTCATAAATGTAAGCAAAGCAAAAGTGTTGTATAAATTGCTATTTGTGCCAGTTACTGTTAGACTCCATTGTTGTGTGTTAAATTAAATGTTGTGAATTTCTTCTCAGCTGAACAGAGAGACTTTGTGGGAGTGGATCACTCAGGGAAGAGGCTGCTGTTCATGGCCAATGAGGCCGATCTGGAGGACGGGCTTTCAATTAGAAGATCTATCATGAGGAAGTAAGTCAAGCCTGAAGGCTGGGTTCAATCAAATTACAATCTATTATAAACAGACCTTGTTGTGAACAGTTTTTATAAGAACTTTCTCTTCAGCAGAAATTGGTTCACTGTTCACAGCAAGGCCTGTCGACACCTATATTCCAACTTTGTGGTATATTAATGGCTAAATATTGCGGAAAAGAAAACATGTTTGGTTATTAGGTGAACTGATCCTTTAACGGTCAGCGTTGGGAGTTTGACTGATGTCAAATATGTTCTGTACGTCTGTAGTTTCTCGTCAGGTTTAGGAGAACACATGTTTGGGTTTCTAATCAAAGTCGGTGTGTTTTAGACTGAAGGTTCTGTGTGGGATTTTTGTTACAGGAAGAGTACTCTAGGTAGGTTTTCGTTTCTGAGTCCTAAAATGCATGTATGTGTGAGAGCGGGTGTTTTGGGAGCTCGTAAATACTTCATGGAGCCAAAGCCACTGTAAATTCTGGCCAATAAGAGGGGGGCCAGAGCAGCTGCTTGCATGCTTCCCTGCACAGAGAAACCTTTAGCCACACACACACACACACACACACACACACACACACACACACACACACACACACACACACATATATACATATATATATATATATATATGTGTGTATATATACACACACACACATTCTGTCCATTTCACACACACAGAAATGCTTATATGAACACATACAGAGACACGTAACACGACCCCGAGGTGGACAATGATGGAGCGAAAACACTCACACGTTGTCATCAGTGTTATGGAAACACGAGCCCACAGCTAAACATTTATGGCTCACATTGAAGGACTTATAACGTTTAAATCACCTCTGATCATTTATACACACACATGTCACACAACCACACGAAGCAGATTTAAAATATCTCTCCATATACAGTATTCATCACCTAAGGAAATAACAAAATAAATTCCAGAGTTCTGGATTTTTATCACACACCAGTGGGTCGTTTTACAAGATTTGACTGCTTTGCACATCAGTACCATCCAACTTAAAGGGAAATTTCGGTTTATTTCAACCTGTCTCCTATCGTCCTATATTTGTTTCAAGTGACTAGTGACAAAAAAATCTTCTTTGTGGAGAAAAAGCTTGTTTAGTGGACCAACTTTGCACTTGAAGTATGCCCTTTCACTTACGTTTTAACAGGTCTGACACTATTATGCGCCGCGGCTGTATCTAGGCTAACGGCTAACATGCTAACTATTATTTCTATGTCACTAGTCACTTGAAACATATTTAGGACGATAGGAGACAGGTTGAAATAAACCGAAATTTCACTTTAACTTTAAAATATTATATCCTTTTTCAATATAAAGTCTCAGTTATTCTATTCTCTTCACTCTGTTCTTCCAGCCATCTCTCCCTTATTCTGTTCTTCTGTCCATACAGCCATTCATCCTTTCTTTCATCCCTGCACAACCTCCGTCCAGTGTAATTTTTTTTCTCCTCTCCTCCTCTACGGTTTCCACATGGTTGAGGTGTGTTAGCTCAAAACATTCTGCACATGTGAGATTGTTTGACCTGGAAATTGCTTAAACGGTGTGAAAGAACTCCAGCAGAGCTTCCCCTCGTACATTACAGCTCCACCTGTCAGAGTCTCTTGGAGGCAGGCCTGCAGGAATGGTTCACTGCGTGTTAATAGGCCGATTCAAAATCAGAGTTGTTGGAAACACGAGAAAGATTCCAGCAGAAGAGGCACGTGTTTGGGTTGTGTCATTTGTCTATACTTCTCCAACACTTATGTATTATGTGCCTTTACTTAACATGGTAACATGATTGCTCAAGATACATTTCTGGTTTGACGTTAAAGTCCTTGTAAAAACAGTCGAGCAGGGAAGCTGAGAGAGCTTGGATCACATTTTTAACTGCAGTGACCTTTAAGATATTGGACCAGGAGTTTGTTTGCATCTGTTAGCAATGATGGCACAAGACAGAGGGGCTCAAACCCACCTAATCAACACAAATACCACATGCTATACCTTCCAAAAATTGACTTCCACTGCAGCTCTTCAAACAGGCACTATAACAATAATGCAATAACACATTTTAGAAACACAATAAGCACATTTCCAAGTGTTTTACAGCATAAATTATGATTGTGCAATACTCCAGGCACTCTACTAAATGTAACAACTGCCATCAGTTTATTCTACTGATGTTTCTATAGACTGGACGCCATAAAGGGATAATTTAGTAATATATTTTAATTATATGCTCACATATGAGTTATTTTGTGTATCTGCTTTATGGATATTTGTTTACTTGCTGGCTCTTAATCGTTTTTTGAGAATGTCAGAGCCTCTGAATCATTTGGCACATTTGAAAGCTAAAATCTAATTGCTGGCACACGTCAGTCTGGTTTTCATTTGCTTTTTATTTAGCTTTTCTTTAACATTTTAGATATTACAAAACATTTACATTATGCCCACAAGGATCACTCATTTAGTCAGGTGGTGGACTGTTATGAAACCGTTTTTTTAATCAATTAATTGCCATTCACTCAGCAGAAACATGACAATTTGCTGCTTTCCTCTGTTTCATATCATTGTAAATTGAATATCTCTGTGTTCCTTTGGCAAAACTGCAACTTGAAGACCCGACCTTGCATTATGGTAAACAATTTTCTGACATTTTATAAACTAAAAAGGATGTCTCTATGATCCCACATACCGACTGTGCTGGTTTTGTCAGTTGTCAAAAGTGACCTTGATTCACCAGCAGGTCCATGTGTAGCCTTATAACACAGGTTCAAGCATGTGAGTCAGCTCAATTAAGAAAGCATCTATTAGACTTGTATTAAGGGAATCACACACATTTTATTTTGGAGGCAATAGTTGCATGCCCTGAATAAGTCGTAAGCCCTTCAGCCCTGTTGGCTCTGTAGTGGAAACCTGACTAATGAGGGTATTAACAGTCATTCTGCTGCGTCTGAGTCATCGTCCGCTGTGGGGTTTTAGTTGTAACTAAATAAGACATTATGCTGTGTGTGTTTGTGTGAGCTCAAGAGCGAGAGAGTTGTGACTCCTCTCTCCCACTGAGGACTTTAGTGGTACTTTAGTAGTCCGTCATTAATCTAAGGGTTGAGTCATCCTTGCCTGCAGAGGCACTAAATTCCTGCTCCCCTCGACACCGAACTCTACAGCACTTGCAGCAACCAGAAGTCACATGATGCTGCTGTTAGGAAAAGCAAGATGTTTACGCTTGTTTGGGAAACGCGAGATGTTTGTTGTAGTTGGATGCTGCAAAACGTGTAAACTAATAAAGTGGCATGTGGCCAGTGTTTGGTGTTTTGAAGCAGAAGGGCTAGCAAAATGGAAAGCAGTGATTTATGTTCCAAATAGTGAGTGTGAATGC
This sequence comes from Epinephelus awoara, assembly GCA_035609425.1. Taxonomy (NCBI): domain Eukaryota; kingdom Metazoa; phylum Chordata; class Actinopteri; order Perciformes; family Serranidae; genus Epinephelus; species Epinephelus awoara. Next base: position 9,309,723 of record CM069306.1, read on the forward strand.
TTTCCTGGTTTTAAAAAAAAAATCTTATTTATCAGGTGTTGTCATTTAATACTGACAATTTAGTTTTAGATTAAGGATGAGGAGAGGATTTGGGGATGACATGTTTTAGTGTACAACCAAAGTAATGCCATCCCTAAATAAAAATGGATCAAGTGGCACATTGCATTTGGACTTGTGTTCCATTTCCGTCGGTTTAAAATTGAGACACGTTTGTGCTCACCTAATATTCCAGTGAAACCTTTTTGGCTCTGTCTTTGCGTCAGTGCAGGGACTTGTGCAACAGGGCGAGTGTTGGTGTTTTCCTGACCTTGAATTATGTTTTTTCCTGTCCTGCGTGTAAGGCCTGGCTCTGATGTAGAGGTCGTAGTGTTTTGGGGAAAAAAAAAAATTGGATCTTTTTTTGGCTGTTGCATTTAGGTATTGAATGAGTAATTTCACTGACTGAGATCATGTCTGATCACCACACCCTCCGGGGTACCTTACACTTTATCCAAACCATTTCCTACACAGGATGCAGCACCTATACTTTCAGACTCCCTCATTGTCCTCATGCATGTGACCCAGCAATTATCACTCAGCTAAAAAGGAGTCTTTTGACATCATAAAAACAGGCTGTAGCATAGTGTCAAATCAAACTATTTTTGCTATTGGTTGGGTTTTTCTTCTGGATCAAAAACTCTCTGATAGTTGCAGTTGCTAATGCAGAGTTTCCTGCACTGTTTAACTGTATAGTAGAGGTGCCCAGCTGAAATAAAGAGTGCCTCTGCTGGCGTCAAAATTAATTAATACAATTTTATGACATATAATACTGTATCTGGCCTATTAAGCGTCTTGGAATATGAGCAGTAAAATTTATTCATGAAAAACGAGCACACGTCTCTGTCACCACATTCTTTATGATGCCCGTAAATTCATCGATTGATTTAAGTGTTTCTAATTTTAGATCATTTGGAGATTGTTCCATGCCCAAGGTGCAGAGTAGGAGAATGCAGTTTTCCCCAGATCTGTTAAAACTTACACTTAGGGTACATTACAAATTAACCACCTGGAGGAGCGTAGCTGGTTACTACCTGAGCTGACACACAGAAGGGAGCAGAGGTAGGCCGGAAGTTTGCTTTATAGATAAAAATATACCAGTGCTGTTGTCTGCGAGTGGTCAGTGACATCCAACCCACCAAATCATAAAGAATGCAGTGATGAGTAAGTGACTTTGCATTTGTAATAAAGCGCAGAGACTCATGGCGCACTGAATCAAGGCTACGTAAAATGGAGGCGGTTGCATGCATATAATATGTCACAGAAAAGTGGCTTCCTTAAGTTTTTTCGTAGCACTGAAAGTAAAAAAAAATAGCGACAAACAGCCAAGTCAGTCAGGATGATGTGTGAAGGAAAATAAGTCAGACATCAGACGGCTGAAGTTAGTTTGATAATCACCTGTTGAATACACGTTTTTACCCGGCAGAGTCTGCTTTTATTTTGAGCTGACGTTAGTTTAATCACAACCAGCTTGATCCTCAATGGCTGAATGGCAGAACTAACACTTTATTGCGACAGATCACTCCGCTGTAAAATGTGTTTTTGTCATGAAAGAAAAGCCAGAAGTCCTGCACATTCCTTATACCCGTTCTTCCCCATGCTGCATCAGACTTGTAAGGCTTCCTGTTCCGACTCTTGCTATCCATCCCTCTGTCTTCCTGAAATCCTCCCTTCTGCCCACCCGCAGGTGCCAAACAGTGATGTCACATGTTGGGTGTTCCCATAAATTCCCCTTTAAGCCCACAATACACACACCTGGGGAATGTAGTATGAATAAATACATTTGACAAACACCCACAGAGCGTGTCTGTGTGTGCACGCACATGTGTTTTTATGCTTTTTTAATAAAATAGCTTAACACAGACGGACACACACACAGTTTGATTTATGGCTTTCAGCATCTGGTTGTAAAATGTGTGTGACCAAGCAATCCTCCTGAGTCACTCCAGTTATAAGCAAGCCTGGTGAAGAGAGGAAGAGAGCTGAAAGGAGAAAGCTGGAATTGTAGAAATAGTTTTTGATCAAAGAGAGAGGAAGGAAATGAACAGAGGAGGTAGAATAAGAAATGTGGAAAGAAAAAGGCAAAAGCACAACTGACTCAGATGTTACCATGATAAGATATTAGCAGCAGTTGTAGCCTGACGTATCTCCACAGCACTATGTCAGCACTCGAGAAAGGTCTGGAAGCACACATTACCATTCTACTATAGGGGACAAAATACTCTGGATTGTTTGTATCTCTTTAAAGTAATCACAGTCTTGGGTGGCGCTAAGCCCAGGATGCAGCGACAGTGCCGTTGCAAAATAGTGTCAGGGGTAATTTGTTTTGGTGGGACATGAAAATTGTCTTTTAGAGTGGCTCATTCTCTACAAAAGAAAACGTCACAGAAAACAGTAACAGACATATGTTGAGTGTGTGATTCAACATTCACTAATTAGTGCCCAAGAGGTGACGCCTGACTTTACATCAGCGGTGGAGGAGAAAATCAATAGAGCATAGTATCGTAGTATTTTGAGTTGCAATATTGTATCGATACACAGACACCAATTTTCATATTATATAAATTTTTAAAATTGAAAATTCTTATTAAACTTTTGGCAGCCTATTAGAAAAAGAAAATCAATGGCATTTTCAGTCCGCTTGATACACGTTGCGATAAAAAACGACTGATGTGAGAAGAACAGACTGAAAATTGTATTTTATTAAATACAGTAGTTGTTGACAACTTTTTCCTTTGGGGGCATAAATTGCAGGTAAAAAAATAAATAAATTGCAGTAACGCAATATATGTTATCACAATACTCAGCACAATGTAAAAATTGCAAAATTAAAATCACAATAACTTTGTATTATAACTGGAACTCTCTTACACATGAACTATGGTCTGCTACAACAGTGCTCTCTTCTGAAAGCAAATGTAAAAGTTCAGTTTTTAAGTGCATTTTTTATTTGTTTTAGAAGTATTATTATTATTATTATTATTATCTAATCTGTTTTAAGTATAATGATAATACCGTCTCATTTTGTTTGTTTTTATCATGTCCTTGTTTTTGTGTATGTAACACTTTATTATCTTATATTTTATGTTTGTCATGCATGATGTATCTTAAGCACATTGAGTTTATGCTTGTCGTATGAAATGTGCTATATAAATAAAGTTGACTTGAGTTATGTAACTTGATAATATCATATCATGAGTTCTCTGGTAATTCCCACCCCTACTATACTGTAGCTCTGCATGAATTCACTGGACACATTAAAACCACAGGTGATTAGCTGGCTGTATGTGGCTCTTGCAGAACATTACTACCACAATATCACAGAAGCCTGTGTGAAGCGGCACATATCCAGTAAGTGTCACTGGTGCACGCTGCTGTCAGGGTAAAAAGATGTGGTTGTTAGCTCCACGATTGCTGTCCCTGTGTCAATGTTGAAAATGGTAACACACAGATAGCGGAAGGGGGGTGGAATGCCGGCCTAAATAGCCGGCCAGTGGCAGGTTTATAGCCACAGTCTACATCTGGTGAGTCACACTGGCCACAGTTGTATTGTTACTGTGCAGGAGTACTTTGGTAACACCCATTCACAACGTTGGTCCTGTTGGCAAAGTAGTAAAATGTTCTAGCTTTGGCTACCACCCAGACTGTCTATTTATAATGTAGAATCTGAGATTTTTTTTAGGAGGCCATTAGTTTCCATTAATTTTAGTATGAAATTATATATATATATATATATTACTGTTCACTGTGAACAGTAAAAATCATGTATGCTTTTAATTTGGTTAGTTATGTTACCATTGTGTGGTAACGAGACACAGACTTTTCAAATCAATCTGCTTTTACAACTTTAAAAAATGGAAATCACCGGAGCATGCTTTGAAAAATGGTTCGCAGTAATGGAGGGTATATGTGATTTGTATTAAATGGGCTAAAACATGTAAAAGCACCGGTATGATCGTTTCAGGAACAATGCACCCCGCAGCTTTTATTATGTAATGATTGAAAGGGCAGAGGAAGAGGAGGAGAGGTAGTCAGAGAGGATGAAGGGGTGAGGGTGGATTTGTTTATTGAAACCTGGAGGATGAAATGGTTTTCTTTGGCTCTCGCTTCGTAAATGTCACATGTTCTAACTCTGCGTCCGTGTGTGAATATATGTGTGAATGAGTGAATGCATGAGTGGGTGAGTGTGTGTCTGCGTGCAAGTGCCCCCCCAGTCGACATAAACCTGTCTAACTGGCAGCTGTCTCATGGCAGCAGCTCTGCAGGGCCACATCTACGGTAGCTGACAGAGGACAACAGACAGATATCACTATTCTCTGGCTTTTATGTGAGCCCATGGCGGCGTCTGGTTTTCATCACATGTTCCTGTCCTATGTGCAAAGCGGAGGTCAATTAAAAGGGCTTTGAGTAAATGAGAGGCAAACATAAAACATAAAAACAGCAGGTGATGAAAAGAATGAAAGCAAAATGTCCTCAAAGTAGCAGCCAGGGTGGCTGTAAGGTTAATCAGTGCGTGTATGTCTTGCAGTGGGACTCCACAAATGAATTTTATGATGTAAATTACCTTTTTCTTTTTCTTTTTTAACCTTGTGTGTTAAATGTCAGAGTCTTGAGATCAAAAGTGCTTATTAGTCACATTTTAGTCATTTTTATCCTTCATAGTTTTAGTTGATGAAAATTCATGACATTTTAGGCAACTTTTAACCACGTTTTCTTTGTTTTCTTTTATCTTTAAACTAATCCAGTGAGGCTAATTCATGTTTAACAGTTTTTATAAAAATTCAATTTAGACGATTCTTTCTATGACGACGAATACTTTCTACACGCTAACAAACTTGATTTCCCCAGCAGTTTTTGACAGGTTTAAGGAGGAATTACGAGCGCCATTTAGTGGCTAACGAAACAGTTTAAAGATAATTACAGGCATGGCTGTTGGCTTTCAATGTGTGATAGTCCACAACAAACATTTTCATCATGTGTCGTCTCATCACGTTTATGTGAAGATTGATTTTTAGCTCATCATCATCTTGTTTTCATCTTGGAAAAAAAGGGCTTTGATGAAAAATTTCTGTCATTGTTTCCATCAATGAAATTAACACTGGAGACAATACAACCCCTGTCCCGACTACTTAGCCTTTACTCCTCCATTTTACATGTAAGGACAGGATGTCCTGATTCTCTGACAAAGGTTTCTCAGAGGCACACTTCAAACTGAGTGTAATGTGAAATCATCTGCAACATGGTTACACAAGCAACAAAAGAAGCCCACAAATTTATATTCTTTTTTTCTGATACGATAACCATCATATTATTTTAATGTGGTTTCAGTGAATTATGGTCCTTTTCCTTATAACAAGCATAACAAGAAAAAAAAACTAGTAGTATACTGATGTCTCAGTAGCTAGTTAGCTAACCTTACATTGTCATTGCTGATTTGCGCATGATAGTCCCGCATTTTGACATATTTTCATGCAGCTTTCCTCCGTCCTTTTATGGCATATGACGCCAAAAATTTAACTCAAGTCCAGCAGCAATGTTGCTGCACTTGTTAACGCCCCTGTAATATCAATGCAGACTGGCAGAGAAGGAGTATGGGTCCCTAACGTTGGCCTACAGAGAGCTGCTAGTGTCCTGGTCACTACTGATGACGTAACAGGGTCTTAATGGTTGGTGGATTGGGGAAAGTTACCACCTCTGTCTCCTGTAACTCTGTTCAGCGCGGCAAAAAGGCACTCGAAGAAGAGGGTAGATAATGGGATTGAGCCTGTGCCTTTTTAGTGCTGTGTGAGTTCTGTAAAAGTCAACTTTGATATGATATTCCTCTCTTGACTCTGTGTCTGCCTCTGTCTGTCTTTTACCTGCAGACATCCCAGGATGCACATCAAAACAGGCCTCGTGGACGCTCACCTCTACTGTCTGAAAAAAGCTGTGGTGGACTTTCTCGTTGAAAACAAGTGAGTAAATATGTGAATGACGATATAATTAGACAATTGCCTGTCCAACTTTAAATTTTCTTTTGACAAAATACTTTAAAATATGGCCAGTTTGTGTCTGCAGTCTGAGCAGTATGGGTATGAAGTACATGCACACACTTGGACATGAACCCACGCAGTCAAACAGACATTCACATTCGCAGCTTAATCTGTAGCAAGTGTTAAACATGGTTACATGGTGTGTAAGGCTTTGAAAGGTCCTGTTAGCAGGGTATTCTAGCGAGGTGTTAATTTGTTTTACTATGTGCCACTGAGGCAGGCTGTTAGGCCTTTAGCCTCTGAAGTGAAGCAGTGTCACGGGGAACCCTCTGGAGCCGCCTGGGTAATACATGCATGGTTAGACTGGTCAGAATAATCAAAGGATCTATATGATATGAGGTTGTATTACAGTGTTTTGCACTTAGGTTTTCTTTATTACGTAATAGTATTAGGAAGGGGTGCAACAATACAGTCACCTCACGATTTAGTTTAATTCATATAAGGCCTCATGGTTTGATACACTCACATAATGTTAATAGAGTATGAATGAAAATGAAATATTGTCATAGAAAATTCATTCCTTTAATGTAGTTTTTACAAGCTTTCTAAAAGATGCATTAACAACACATAGTCAGAGCAAACATTGGAACGTGTTAGGTTAAAAATGCTTCAAACTACTTTGTCATTTCCAAAGTAACGATGGTAATATGACATTTAGAGGTGGCATGATGCCAGGAGAAGAAGGGAAATAAGACAAAGAGTTTCAGATTAGTCGGGAAATCAGTCTGCCTGAGCTGCTTTTCATCACAGCAAACATCAGGTGAGGACCTAATACTGTAACTGCAGCATGCTCACTATGGGATTCCCTAAAAACATGGTGTTTCACCAGGATGGGCCGAGTGTAGCAGTGCATGCTGCGATGAGCTCTGCGACCATCTCAGCCCATGCACCGAGTTCACGTTCGTACTATATAACCTGTATGCACCTTTGTTAGAAAACAGACCAGAAATCATCAAATTAGTTATTTTGGTTTGATGAAAATGAGAAGTTGGACTCAGTGGCAAAGTATGGGCTTGTTTTATTTCTAAAGCTCTGAAAATTAGGCAAACTAGACTGAATAATACACACAGTTGAAAGTGTACAGAATATACTATCCATGTTTTCCCATGATTTGAGACCGTTTGATATCAGAATACTAACTCCCTGTCTGAGATAGATAGATTTCTGTTGTTGGACAATTTAGTCCACCTAAATGTTAATGTATATTAGCACTATTTCATTACATTTCCCAGTATAACATTATGATGATTAATTTGAGAATTTATCAGCAATTTGGTCATTTGAAAATCTGCAAGGAAGTCTAGTTGCAGCTGCAGCCATGTCATTAGTAGAAGGAGCAAAAACCTAAGTGTCTTCGTTAAAACAAAAAAAAAAAGAATAAGAAATCAGCTGTGTTTAAAGTCACAGTTAGGCATGAGGTCTCCTGTACGTTGATCCTTTGGTTCAGCGATGACTCAGTGTGAGCCTCTAGATGATGTTTAGTCAGAGGAAGTCTTACCTCATCCCTTCCTGACTATTAATAATACAACGTAAGAGTGCTGACAAAAATATCAAGCGTGTTTGATAACGACGGGATAAGATCCAGATGCATTCCAGACGAGGTTGCGAGCTAAAGAACAGCATGGCGCCGAGCTTCTCAAAACAGGGTGGTGAGGAGACTTTGCCAATTTGTGTATTCTGAACATATTTTGGAAATGGTCCCATTGAAAAGGGGGCGCTTGGCTAAATGGTTGGATCGTGGAAATCTGTCATTGCCCAGTTTTAAATCTGAACAATTTGACATGGAGTGGCTGGTTTTAGTTGACACATAAATAAATCCAAGGTCAATCCAACAAACACAAATCTCTCAGCTACACTCCATCTCTTCAGCCCGGTTGAATATTTTTGGTCAAGGCGAGAGGTACACTTGAAAATTTGCGGCAAAGATGTAGATATAAATCTTACATCATTACATCACTAATGCACCCTCTGCCACCGCCATATATCATCGCTGTTGTCGGATGACTCATTTCTTTCTTCGGCTCTTTTCTTGGACTTTCTTTTAACAGCTCCTCTCCTCTCTCTCTCTCTTCCTTTCTCCTCCATGCTCTCTCTCTGTCTCTTGCTCAAGGAGAGAAATGGACAGAGTAACTGTTGTTTTTCTCCTGTCATTCAGATGGAAATTCTAATCTCCCTTTAAAAAGAAAGTAAGAGAGGGCAAGTGAATGAGGGGGGTGTGGGGTGGTGGAGAGGAACACTGAGCACAGTGCAAAGAGAAGGAGAAAGAAATTAAGACGGGGAAGTTACCTCCTGGTTTATAGAGACAGAGAGAGACTTGAAGTCATCGAAAGAATCTTCTGCGCTCGTTGTCATGACCTTTTTTTTTATTAAGATGTATACATCATTTACTGAATCTGTTTTCATTACTGTTTTTAATGTTTCTTTTACTAACAGTCTGCTCAGTCGACTTCCTGTTTGCAATTACTCCCAAAGATAACACAATCACTACTGTAAAGGTAATATAGATGTGTATATATACAGCTAAACTGTAGCCTGGATAAATGCTGAACTCTAACTGACTAGATGGGTGTTCGTTCATTTCACACAAAGTCTGATGTCACTCTAAATCATTATGTTACCAAGACATTAGCGGGCTGTGGATTTAAACATCTAGTGCGTGAATGTGACCTGCAGCAGCCAGAGGTTTAATCAATTTATCCGTTTTAGGATTTCTCTCTCTGAATGTTAGTGACAGTTTCTGGCACAACCTTGACCTTTTCCTCTCTGTAGATACAGCGTAAGATGTTGAGCACAAACAGCAGCAAAGCAAGAGGAAAAAGTGTGGAGTTAATTAATTGCAAGGTCGCGGCAAATGCGTTAACCACCTCAAACTGATTTCCTCACTTGCTCATTTAGGCTACATCCACACCAGTATGTTTTTATTTTAAAACATGTAACTATTGCTATATTTATGCCTCACTTCCACACTATACTGGCGTATTCGGACCCCTTAAGGAGGAGACTTCTGGGGTGCCCACTGGCTCACCAGATAGAGCAGGCACCCCATGTACAAAGGCTTGGTTTGATTCCAACCCAAGACCCCTTGCTGCACGTCATTCCCCATCTGTCTCCCCCTTTCACTCTATAGCTGTCCCATCAAATAAGGGCAAAAAGCCCCGAAAAATATCTTAAAACGGAGACTTCTGAAAATGCTGCTGGCCTCTATTTTAGTTTCAAAACTCAGGGACTTAGTTTTAGTCCAGACGGGCAGAAACAGAGACTTTTGAAAGAGCTGACAACTCATGTTCGCCACACACTGGCTCCTTTCCAGTCACGATGTGTCAAACCCAAACATCTGTGATTTCATTATTTTTGTGTGGGTACTTATTCCCCATTGCCATGTCTTCCTCTGGATGGATAATGCTCATGGCACTGTGCTGATATTTTGCCATATTTTGCTTTCCAACCAATCCATATTTTCCACTGCCTTGAGTTGACCACCCTATACTCGTTTGTTACTTTCAGTAACAGTTCCACCACGTTGTCGGTCATAGCAAAGACATCAGTGGCCTTAGTTCCTCCATATTATTTTCTGTAACTAGGCAACCGACCACAGAGTAGACAATCTGCTTCCTGTTTACATCAGCACATGTATAAGTGAATGGTCATGTGATATGCATTTTCAAGTGTGATCGTTTTCATATTTAAACCCCATTCTAAGATGAAACTGTAGTATTGTGGGTGTAGTCTTCACTCACAGTTACACATTCTCTACCAAGTGACCATTAGGAAGTGAACCATTATGTAGTGACATTAAACCAGGATCATTGACTTTCCTCTTATGTGTGCTGCAGATGACTTCGTAGGATGTTTAACATCATGTCGGAAAACTCATATAATCTTTCCTCTTCTTGTATCGTAGGTCCATCTCTTCAATCCGAGGCGAGTTGGTACCATATTTGGTCCGAAAGCAGTTTTCCAAATCAACCCACAGTCCAAAACTCAAAGACGACACAGAGGATCAGAATCAGAAACTGAATGACGGCACCACAAACCACGGTCAGTATTTGCACGGGCACTTCACAACTTCAGCCTGTTCAGAATGGCTTTGGATCTTATTCATGAGCCATCAGCATGGAGAATATCTGTGTTTGACTGTTGCAGTAAATTAACACTTAAGTTGATTAACAAAAGGACAACTTTGCCTAATCACCTGCCTCGCTTCCGTCCCTCTTTATGGTGCAGAGCTCCTCATCTCATCACGGGACGAGCGTCTCCTCCAGCTGGCCCAGGAGCGCTCCTGTTGGAACGACCACCACGGTGACATGAGTGAAGCTTACCATGGAGGAAAGCTCCGCTGTTATGTTCACATTGTCGACCAGGGCCTTTGCTACCGTGTCAACACTTTAGCTGCTTACATTGAAGCAAACCGACTGGTAAGTCAGACGTTAGCCTGCTCCCTCCAGGGTTTTTGTTGTATACACATTTTCAAATGTGCATGTTCTGTTTTCACAACAGGTTTGTGCATTTATCTGTTTATTTTTATGATTATATTTTTTGTTTTATATAAAATATATATAATAATTAGACATTATCATTCTCTGGTTCCAGCCTCTTAAATGTAACAATTTGCTGTTTTTCTTTGTCATACGTGACAGTGAATTGAAAATCTTGAAATTTTGGGCTTATAATCTGTCCAAAAGAGCAAATTTCAGACGTTGTGTGGGCTCTACGAAATTTGAAAATTCTAGCTTAACCGTACAAAAATCCACATCACTTCTGTCCAAGCCTGACCCAAGCTAGAACCAAGGCAGCAGTTTTCACCCCAAACCCAATTAAAATGCCGAATTTCCACTGTAAAAAATAATAATTGAATAATATTAAAACATTCATTACAAGCTAAAGTCAGCTAAGGTATTTTCAGTGCATTAAAACACATTTGTGACACAAGGTGCCTTCATAAGTAGCCACTCTGAGGACTGGAGCTCACTCTGGCACAAATTGGATGGTTCATAATTTCAGGTCGCACACAGACACATTCATACACTTGTGGCTGAGGCTACCAGAAAAGGACCCACCTGCTACTCCATTAACCATTCACACACACTCACACATTGATGGTATATCAGCAGCATGTTAGGGTTCAGGATCTTGCCCATGTGGACTGGAGGAGCTGGGGATTGAACTGTGGATCTTCCCATTAGTGGACGACCTGTTTTACCTTCTGAGCCACAACGTTGTGAAAATGAAACACAAGCGTTCTTTAATTCATATCAAAATCGAACACTCTAATGAGAGGAAACTGGCAAGAACGAAACCAGATTCAAGCCTAGGGGAATGTTGAGAAATTACAGCCCTGCCTGAATGCGGTGGGTCGGGTCAGATCAGGTTCTTACAATGAATCAAAGCTCTGTTTTGAATGTCATTTTTTTCTAAGCCTTTAAAATTTCATGGACTAATTGATTCATGGAGAAAATTATTGATAATAGTATTGTCTCTTCCAAATCTTTTTGACCCTCTCATTCTTCTGTTTTGCCATTTTAAGCAGAATTTCATTCTTATTTGAATGTTGAATAGTTTGCCCAGTGACCCAGTTCCTCTACAGGGATCATCAAACTTATTCGATAATCTTTCTATTATTTTAAGTTCATGTCTAACTGGGTTTTCTCTATTAGGCCCCAAAGCTGGTTGAGGAGCCAGCAGTCCACTCGTCTGCTGTCATTTCTGAGAGATGTCAGGTAAATATAATAAAGCAGAAGTACCATTATAGTCTTTTATCTCTCTCGAAGTCTAATATGAGCTTGATCTTAATTGGAGAGGCCTTTGGATGTATTTCTGTCTGAGTAATATTACCGTTTGTGTGTGTGTGTGTGTGTGTGTGTGTGTGTGTGTGTGTGTGTGTGTGTGTGTTCGCTCTGCCCATTAGATGGGATCAGACAGTATCATCGGAGCACTGTGCCAGGTAGCAGATAAGACTTCCATTAAGAGGTCCACCATCGGAAACTCCACCACTGTAAAAGAGAAGGTCAAAGTCACCAACTCTATCATAATGCATGGGGTTACCATCGAGGAGGGGTGAGAACACACACATCTGTACACACACACATGCACACACTTGTTGATAACATGAACTTTGAAGTGCTTTGGCGTACCCATAAATTTTGTCTGAAACCTTCGAGGCAAGTTTGTGAATTAAAGTTCTAATCCTCTCGGCGGCTTTTGTTAGGAGCTCAGTCGGTACATGCACACTGTGTGACAAAGCCGTGGAATTTAGTAAACAAAGATTTCAAAATAAGATGAGCTGTCTTTTGTTGCCAGGAAAAACTTGTCCTTGCATCATCCCCAAAACCACTAAACGTCTTTCCCTTCATCTGTTAACACTGTGGGTTTCACATGTAAAAGCAGCGGTGCGCCTTCATTCACTGGGTGTCTTTCCACTGAATTTTCTAGGTGCTCCTATGTGTATGTGTGTGTGTGTGTGTGGGTGTGTGTGAGAGGCAGATGCTTGTGGATGTGTGTGTCCGTTGATAGGAGGTGTAACAGGTTTTGTTTTCTGAGCTCTATGGGGTCAAACAGGGAGCGCTGAGTTAACAATGCATCTATTGGTGTGCAACCAGCCAGAGACCAGTTCCAAACAAACACAAAGCTACTGAACTGAAACACACAACATTCATATATTTTATTTAGCCGCTAATTTACTCGCCTACACCAAGATTCCCACTGGTTATGGAATTTGTGGAACACTGGGGGGGGGGCTTGAAAGGTGTTTTGCAGACGGCTTGGTAATTTCTCTTAGGAAGTAAGCAGCACTGACATGGTTAACTGATCAGTTTCATCAATAACAGCTGATGAAATGCCAGAACATGTATCAATATCCAGTTTGATAATCTATTTAGTCATTTTTATTAGGTTTAAAGGGACAGTTCACCCCCAAATCAAAAAATATATATTTTTCCTGTTACCTGTAGTGCTGTTGATCAGATTGTTTTGGTGTGAATTGCAGAGTGTCCGCGATATCGGCCGCAAAAATGTCTGCCTTCTCTCAAATATGATAAAACTAGATGGCACTCGGCTTGTGGTGCTCAAAGCGCCAAAAATATAACATTTGTAAAACTCAACAACAATGTCTCTTTCCAGAAATCATCACTATTTCTTCGTACCAAACCACTACCTCTACTACCACCAGCTGTATCACCGCGCAGAGGGAGGTGTGCATCTACTCATGGATGAAAGGCTCATGCTTGTGCAAAATGCAAACATTATTGCTGTCTTCTTCAGCTGAGCTGTAACGCTAGCTTGCTCAGTGGTGCTAGGTGAGCTAGCAGTAGAGGCACGCTTCCTGCTGTGCAGTGATACAGTTATTAGGTGTTTGATAGAAAGAAAATAATTCCTACCTGAAACTGCTCACAACAAGGCCTGTAGATTATCTTGAGTAAGCGGGTCATGATTTCTGGAAAGAGACATTGCTGTTGAGTTTTTCAAATGTATTTTTTTGGCATCTACAACAATCTAGATTGATAAATAGCACGACAGGTGAGAGGAAACATTTCTGCTTTTGATTTTGGGGTGACCATCCCTTTTAGGTGCAAAATTCCATCAACTGGAAATGTTGTAGGTGTCCTCTACATCATTTCCCAAATTTCAACCCAGCATATTTGATATCCTGCAAAACATTGGGTCCTCGACATTGGAAATAATATTCTGAAAAAAGGCTTTGAAGAAAGTTTGGCTGCACAGCATGAGTTTACAAAGCCTGGGTTTGGGTGGTTTCAGGGAATACTCAGCATTTGTTGATTTCATCATCATAAATCTAAATATTTGTTTTCCTTTTCCAAGTTATATTGTTATAATTTGAATAAGTTATTTATTTATTGGCTAATTAAGTTGGTTGCTAGACATAATATCCAACAGAAAACAGAAATTACCAAACAACCAAAGAATGTGCTAAAAATGAAACAAATGTGCTGCTTTTCCTCGTTGGAAGCAGCAGTGTAAAACAAGTTATTTACGTTAGTGCAACTTCTCTTCAACTGAAATATCACCTCAAGTGAACCAGGAGGGATTTTCAATTCCAAATTTGATGAGGAAACTTTTGAGGACCATGCAGGATGTAACAGATTTGCAACATCATGATTTTGCTTGGGTGCAAAAAGCCCCATTCTTTATATTGATGCATCATGATCCGCCACATTATTTCCCTCAGTCTAAATGAAGTCCTGTCTTATCTTAATGCACATCATGATTGTCAAATGTAGCAAGTAAAGTGGTCAAAATTGACGGCTTTGTTGCAACAAAAGAAGACTCATACAGAGAGCGCCAGCAGCCACTGTAGAATTAGCATGTAGATTGATCTGCTCAGTCTCTTAGCCAGGAACCCCGGTGGAAAGAGACTCATCTTGGCCTCAAGTCTGGATTTTAATGCACTCATTCACTGGCTCCTTTTCTTTTATCTCAATTTCTTACTCCTCCTTCTCTTTTCTCTCCATCAAGGCCTCAACGCCATCTCTCTCCTCTCTCTCGCTCTTTCTGTCTCTTTCCACCTCTTCTTAAGCCTTTCAGGGACCCCAGCCAGCCAGCATGGGGACCCTCATCATGCCCATGTAGGTGCACGCACAAAGGCATGAAAGAACGAGAGAGACGGGAGAAGAGAAGAAAGAAGCGAGGGGAAAGCAAGCCAGCCCCGCAAGAAAGAAATTGCAATTCTTTCTTTTCTTTTCTTTTTCTTCTTTTTTTTTGAGGACATAAGAAGGAAGGAGAAAGAAGGAAAGAAAGAGCCAGTGTGAGGGGATTAGCAGACCCCGGCCATGTCGCAGAAACCCCTCGCATTTCTGGTTTCTTTGTTTGGAGCTGACCAGAACTTGTTGACAAAGCGCTGCGTGTTTGGGAAGGGGGATAGTAAGGGTCAACTTTACAGGGGGGTTGGCACAGGAGGTGGGGGTTGACGTGTGTGTATGTGTGTATGTGTGTGTGTGTGTGTGTGTGTGAGGGAGGATGGGGGGGGGGGGGGGGGGGGGTCATGGCAAGGAGGAGCCCTGGTGTTAGTAATTAGTGGTGTTTCAGCTCCGAAGCTTCTTTGGTGGTCTCTCTCTCCCTCTCTCTCTAATGTTACAAAACTCTGAATCTTGTAATCTCCCATCACCAACTACCACCACCACCACCTCCTAGGTAGTCACTCACACACACATCCACACACTCCTTTCTCCCTCTCCCTCCAGGCCTAACCACCTGAATAGAATGGGCCAATACAAACCTGTCTGTGTGTGAGGTGCGGAGGGCCAAGTGTGTGTGCGTCACTGACTGGGCAAGACCAACATGTGTTCTCCAACGGGCTCCCCAAGCTACTGAAGCACACATTCTCTAACCCACACACTCACACATACACGCCCTCTACGGTTAGCCGACACAGGACACACAAGACTGTCTGTGTCTCCCCTCCAAGAATTTTATGGTGATGGTTTGGCTGAATGTGAGCATGCACGGTGGGTTGGCACTGCCAGCTCAGGTGGGACTCTAGCGTGAGGCCAACAATGTCTGAACACACACACATGTGCACACAGCGCTGGCTGCTGTCTTCTTTAATATAAATGCTAATTTCACGTCATTAAGTTCAGTTGATTGGATGTGTTTGAGTCTTCAGAGCAGGTGGGAGGATTCCTGAATGTTCCTACTGTCACTTTGACCTCCAGTATGGCACTCGCTCCTCAGCTGTGCGAGTGGAGACGCTTGACAGCCAACAGTGGAAGGCTGTAGCTGTACTGGGCAGCTCCCAGTATGAATATTCCTAAATGTGTTTGCGTGCCCGTGTGTGCATGTGTACATAAGGTACAAGGGAGAAAACAGAAGTTGAACCATAAACATGTTTGAATCTCCAGCGGGCCCAAAGAGCAAATAGCAGAGTCGGAAAACACCACCAAACTTATCCCAGCAAAATACTGATCTTTAATTACTCGAGAGTTTGCAAACTATCAGTTGGTACCAGAAGTGAGTCACTGGTTCACCGCTTTCAGGCCCGTATGAAGTAAGTCAAGGTTCACAGATATTGTTGAGTGGCTGTGAAGGTTTCATTATTGATTAATCTGTTGATTTTTTTTTTTAACTTGTACCATAAAGTTTAAACATTTATTCCAAATCTGTTGTGTGAGGGTACAGTCACACATGAGCGAAATTAACAAAGGCAAATATTCTACTCCTATCACCTTCCATTCAATGCAAGCAAAGGGATGAATAAAACTTTGGCTTTGGGGGGCAAAGCAAATTTGCATCTTTGCGTTGTGTGAAATGAACTTTGATGAACTTTTAGTTGCAGCCTCAAGCAATAACACAGGAGTATGTGTGGAGAAGATATTGATTCTGTCATGTCTAACCAGCTGATATTGTATGATACTGGCCATGGAAAATACAAATTGCCCCACATGAGAGATGCTCCCTGACTGGCCGTCAGCTGGGACACAAGCATGGAACGTATGAAAATGGAAACTGTACCAATTACATCTTACTTTGCTTTATTAGCAAGCTAACTAACATTAGCTACTAAGCTAGCTTTCCATTTCCATCACATCAGGCACTATTCGCATTCAGCACGAATATCGCCTCGGCAGGCAATAGCCACTCATGTTTGACAGTGCCTCGAGACTGCACTATTGTTTTAGCTAGGTGTACCTAATAAACTGGCATGTGAGTAATGTTATCACAATCTAGAGTTTTAAACTTTGATACTGATATATTAATTCTGAATATTTGAAATGGTTTCAATTCTCATTTTCCGCAATATTGATCCACAGTTACACAGAGCTGCGCTTTCTAGCTCTTTTGTATTGTTATTGTTTACTTCAATCATTCTCCTTTTCTCTGCTACTAAACATGAACAGAAAACTTCTCACTGATATGTTTTAGCCTTGTTACATTTATCTTTTAATAAAAATTAAAAATGTAATGCAAATAATGTTAGTTCTCCCTGTGGAAATGACAGTATCATGAAAACACTGTTCGATATTATACTATTATAAAATGTAGTTCTCGATACCTCTTTCAGTGTCATGATAAAAAGAAAGAAAGTCCTAAGCACACAAAATAGGATCATTTTTTCTTTTGCTCGTGGCTCTGCCTCTAGTCAGAGAGAAAGCTGTAAAAGCCACAGGTTCAGAACCAGTTGATTGTCTTCCCCATTGTTTCATCTGTGCAGACTTGGGTTGAAAATCAGACTCTGAATTGTTTTTGTGTTTTTTTGAACTACTCTCAGTATTTTTCAATGTGTAATTAACAGCGGTCGAATGGGTTTTAAACGTATCGTAAAAGCATCAAAGTATTGATACCTTTGGCAGCCGTGCATGTGAGCGTATACAGTATATAATGTACCTTTTAGAACAGCAGTTCCCAATCCTTTTGTCTTCTGATGCCTTAAAATAAGCAATATCTTCTTGTGACCTCACATCACTGCTTATGGCCTTAATGTGGAAGTGAGTTATGAGCATCTCCACCAGTAAGTGATTTTCCCCTCACAGACTGTTTCATTTGAAGTCCTAAAGAGGTATTAACGATTCCACAGGGAGGAAAACGTTGCAAAAAATAAACTTTATAAGCATGTGATGGAAACATTCTTTTTTCTTTCTATTCCCTTTTATTATCTTGTGACCCCTCAGGTTTATGTTGGGACCCCACAGCTAGTCCTGACTTGAGTGTGACTTGATTCACACTTTAATAAATACTTGACAAAATCAAAAGAAGACTTGGAATTCGACCTGAACTCGTGACTAGATCTCAAGCCTTTTCACCTGAAAATACTCAATACCTTCCCCAGGGCAAAAGAACAACTTTATTTATTTACTTTAAAAGCTTGACATGAATATTTTTATTTCATTTAGACACAAAACATGCAACAACATACAATATCATTTTAAAGGAAAGAAAAGGTTTACAGAAAGTGTTTTAGAAACTTGTGAAGAGAAAGTTATTGATGTTTTTTACAATATAAGATGAGTTATATGCCGCAAAACAGGACAGAAAGAAATTTAATTCTGTTGTGGTTATTAATGATAATAATGGTAATACATTTTATTTATAGATCGCTTTTCATAGTGCTCAGACACTTTACATCATAACATAGAATGCTTATGATTAAGGTAATTTGTGTGTGCTGTTTCCAGGTGTAATATCCAGGGCAGCGTGATCTGCAGCAATGCTGTCATCGGCCGAGGAGCAGACCTCAAATACTGCCTGGTGGGGAACGGACAACGGATCGAACCAGAGGGTGAGGAGCATAATACACGCACAAAAGAACAGCCCCAAAATATTTAATTCAGCTAATTTCTCCTCACAGTAATTGCCAGCACATGATGCCTTGCTCAACAGCCTCTCTCGTTTCATTACCCAGGGAAGCTTAAAGTACATTTTAGGCATTTGAATGTGGCAACACAAATAAAACCCACTGGATACTGAAAGAAAGTACAGAATAAACAAAGTAACACCTTCCATTATCACACCATTCAGGACAAAAACGTAACAAATGAACGCTATCTGTTAAAGCCCCTGGCACTTCTCCTTGGCTGACTCAGTTAAGGTGTTAATGTATGTGTGTGGTATCTGTGTGTAAGTGCCAAGTGTTGAAGCCAACTAGGAAAGTTTCTTAATTCTGAAGTCTGTGTGATAGAGAGATTTGTCAGAGATTTTTTTTTTATTTCCTTAATCCTCTTGTTCCCGAAGCTAGCTGTTTGTGTGTCTGCGTGTGCGTGTCTGTGTGTGTGCATGTGTGTGTGTGTGTGTGTCACATTGATGGAGAGGTTAGAGAGCAGGGCCAGAACAGGACCACCCGGAATTCAACAGCAGCAGCCTCCAGCCACATCCAACACTCACACACTCACACACACACGCACGCACACACACACACACACACACACACCACACACACACACACACACACACACACATATAGAGAAAGAGAGAACGCGCTCGGCTTCCAGACTGAGCAGCCTAATTGAGTGAACAACAGGGTGCTCTAAGTAACAACAGTGTGAAGTTGAGCTAAACTCGCTTTAAAAAATGTTTGAGACTTTTGGAGCATCCAGTGAACGATCGCTGCATCAAAACCGATTGCCGCTTTAGCTTTTTTTTTTTTTTTTTGGCAAATCTTTTCCCACTTGCCAGCAACGAACTGCTAACATTATGTTATTGAACACTGGAAACTTGGACTCCTGGTTGCATAATTGTTTTGCATACACTGTATAGCCAAAGTTCAGTCGCACAGTTGCAAAGTTCCAAACTGTGTCTATGATGGACAGAATATCTCTCTTACTGTTGGTGTCACATGGAGAGGTCGTTCTCACACCCTGTTGTTTTCATTGTAGTTTTTTTCTTTGATTATTGTTTCATTGAATCCCATTTAATAGACATTTTAAAAGGGATCTACTGTATATAGTCAAGTGAAATTTATTATTCAAATAACCCCAAACCGCAAGTGTTTGCTCAAGAGGGCTTCACAGTATGTACAACATACAGCAGTCTCTTATTCTCAGTGTGGATACAGGAAACAAAACGGGGAAGAAACCCCAGAAAGAGCAACACAAGAACGACCCCTCTTCCAGGCCTAAAGAGTAGATATAACTACGCAGGTTCCTGAATCACAGAGTTGTTCATAATTATAGAAATTTGGCGCATTAACTTTTTGGCACATGCGGACACATGTGGTGGATATCAAACTCCATTTCATCCTGAACAGAGTAAGAGGGAAATAAAAACAAACCTAAAAGATTTTTTCCTCTTTTTTTATAATCTTGGATCACAGGCGAGCCTGTATGGCCAGCCTGGTTTTACTCCCCTGGGCTAAAATACACTGCTTGGGCGTGGCCCCCGTAGTCATTATGGTGATGCCGTAGGCACTGTTGGCGTCTGTGTAGGACACACCGGGCTTTCCACCAACTTCAGTGTAAACCCATCTTTGCCATTATTATACCCTTTATCCACCAAAATGAGTGCATGTATGTGGGTTAACATGGGATAACTAAAGCTTAAAATAGGAGATGTAGAGCTTTCCCATTGCCGGGAGGCCAAAGCCGTGAACATGGCTCTGCAGCAAACGAGTATGCCTTTCTGTGCATGTGTGGTTTTTTTTTTGTTTTATCTTTGTTAATTTTCTGGTTTGTCACGTTCGACATCACCAACAGGCTGGAAAACAGGCTAGTAAACAGTAGAAAGCAGCATGGTGCGCAGTGAAGACATTACGTTAGTTACTTCTTTTTTATCTCTTATTTATTAAGTCTCTCAAACTTGGTGCAGACTCATATGGAATGATGTTCGAGTGCTGCTTGGAAGGAAACAGAGGTTATTTTGAGATGCCTGTCATTGCATCTCACCAGCTAAGGGGCTGAAATGATCGCATCCACCGGGGTGTCATATTTATATCACTGCCAATCGGAGCTTAAGCAGATAGATACTCGTGACTACTGCAGAGAAGAGCTTTAATCAGGCACAAAAAATCCAGCCCGAACTCACCCGAGCCCTGTCGGTGCCCAGCCTGACCTGGCCTGGCCCTGTAACTGTAATTATGAGCCTGAGCCCGGTTTAAACCCGAAATTTTTTTAAGGATAAGAACGTGGACATTGGCATTGACAAGGCTGACTCTGATCTTTCTTTCCTTCGTCATGTGCCTCTTAAGTGTCGAGGTCCATGTCTTTTTGCTGTCATATACCAGCATCGTGCTGCACTTCGTTGTCACTGTCGACAACTCACATGTGTGCGGCCAATGGCACCGTAATAAATAGCTGGTTCCAAGGATAATTTTGGCCTGACCCGGGTCGGGTTTGGGCTCGAGCAGAGAATCTAAGCTCTACTGCAGAGTCATTTGAGCCTGGAGTGAATGTCGACTGTAACCTCTCCCACTCAATAAATAAGCCAGATGTTAGCGGTTGTTGTGGTTCTTTGTGCTGCGGGAAAGTGGCTTTAGACGCTCAAAACAACGGACGAAGTTGAAAGAGGAGGTGTATGAGTCCAGCTAACATCGGACTTTGTTTCAGGAGACCAGTGTTCGAATCCAACAAACAACAATATTGGTTGCAGCGTTTGTGCCACTCAAAGCTGGGTGTTTTGTACAGATATCCACATTATTTTTCTAACCATAACCAAGTAGTTTTGTTGCCTAACATTAACCACGGATGTCCTCTTACCGCCGCCCCCCTCCACACCGAGATACAACACAAAATTGCTGCCCCTACAAAACATTTTAGTAACAAGTATCTTCTGCCCAAACCACAAAATGTGACGAGTAGGGATTCTTAAGTGCTACTATATCGTAGGCAACTGGACTTGAGTTTGATGTTGGTTGGGTCACATTAGATTCATCTACATAACACATTGCTCTAATGATGTACCTGCTCCCCTGTTCACTTTATGTTGCATTGTAAGAAAGCACAGGATTGTCTCTCGCCACTAATCTAGCTGTCTGACCATAGGCTGCGAAAGACATTACACACCCAGTCCACTGTTAAAGCTGTTGCAGCCATGGACCACCCTGCTAGTTAGCCACACACACACACACACACACACACACACACACACACACACACACACACACACACACACAATTACAGATACAGGTCTGTCAGGTGTTGATATTTAAAAGATACATACCTCTCCTTTGGCTGCTTCAATAAATACACACACATACATGCATTAAAACATGCATACATTGTAGATACATACACACCGTCTCTCCTTTTCTTCTTGCTGTGTCTTGAAGATGACACTGTTCTTATCTAATGGTGCATTGTGATTACATTTAATTTTTCAACTATATTTGGTTAGAATATGTGCCTACAGCATACGACTCATTTCTCTCCTTTATTTGTTGATTCAGGTCAGAGTTAGAGCTGTGTATTATCATTGGCTCAGCAGGAGGAATATGTAAATATATAATCTTAATACATTTAAACATTATATAAGTTACCGATGAATCAACAGGCCCGAGTTGAGTTTCTTTCCCTCTCCTTCCCTCTCCTTACCGTCCCATGCTCCATTTGTCCTCCCCCTCCACACGGCAGAGGATAAACTCGTTCTGAGCAGCAGATTCCTTCACACTAAAACCTGTCTGTGTGGATGGAACATTACTCTCTGCCACCGTTTGCTTTGGATCAGTACCGATGCTCGGAGATGGAGGGATGGAGGGAGGAGCAGCGGCAGCTCTCCTCATGCTGAACTAGCTCTGGGTTGAGAGTGATAGCGAGGAAAGGCTGGCTGACTCACTTTCAAGCATCATCTATTTCTTTCTGTGAGGTTCAGGTAGCGGTCAGGGTGACCTCAGTGTTACCACACTGAAGGTTCTGGGACTGATGTCAAATATATTATAGCACCATACACTGAGTTTGCGTGTTATAAGCCATTAACTATAAACTGCATATATGTTTATTTTCTATCTGACAAGCAGCCATTGTTTTCCATTCATTTCAGTATGGTATCAAAATGAATATGCAGAAATTACTTAATGAGTATCATCAGAGTAAACACTTCAGTGCCTTTAAAGGTCCAGTGTGCAGGATTTAGAGGGATTTATCAGCAGAAATTTAATACAATATTCAAACTATGTTTTCATTCGTTTCTAATCACCTGAAACTAAGACTCATGTTTCCATTACCTTAGAATGAGTCGTTAATATCTACATTTGGAGCGGCTCCTCTTCCCACAAAGTCAACCATGTTGTTTCTACAGTAGCCAAGAACGTACAAATCAAACACAATCTCCAGATAGGGCCATTCGTGTTTTCGCCTAGGCCACTGTTGGTCTCCTGCATGCTTAGCATGCAGCAGTAGTTTCCGTTTGTCGACCCTAAACACCGGACCTGCGAAAAAAAAGTCAGGTTATCTGAGTCCTGTAATAAAGTTGCGAGCAAAGGACTAATAAAAAATCTTGAGGAAACTCAGACAAGAGTTGACAGTCACCTGCCAAGTAACATTTTTTAATGCCTGAAAGTGCCAAGTTTTTCAAGATACAAGTGCAAGGCCATATCAGGTAATGGGTGGCATGGTGTCAAGATGTACGTAGTGAAAAATGATATTTATTTATTGTGTTTTATTGTGTTTACCACCATATATATATATATATATATATATATATATATATATATGTATTCTAAGGAACACTGCATTTAAGCGTTGCCCTGTTTAGTGTCTACTAATGGTTAAAATGGACTTGTGTTTATTAGTAGTAGGACATGATTAAATCTCCTATTGCCTAAAGTAACGACAGGATAATCTCGTCCACAACATGCTTGTCCATTGTATGAGCTGTCACTTGATATTTGATGAGTTTTTGCGGCGATTTATAAAGCTGAAGGGTCTTACAGATTTCTTAACTGCCAGAGAAACTGGCAACTAGAAAATGTGGATTTCAGTACAAGCACAAGAATCAGCAGAACATTATCTGCCATTGATGTAGGCATGTAATACCAGAAGTGTAGTAGTGATATCAGTTCCAGTGAAACTCCACCATTCTTGATACCCAATAAATCCCACGTACTTAAACATACATTCCTTTGATAAAAACACTTGAATTAAATCACATTTAAATTTAATTATCAGTCCGTGATGACCCACCTCAGACGCAAAGTATTGGTCTGAGTGGGATCATGTGATTTTTTGGTGAGAAAACATATCAGAATATAGCCTACAGCAGTGGCTCCCAACTGGTTCAGCCACAAGGTCCAGATTTGTCCTTAGTCATTAGTTCAAAGTCCACGCAATTTAATATATTCAGCATCATACTTACATTTGGCCATGTCGTCGAGCTAGTTGGCTGTCTCTGTCAAGTAGCTGTCCATTATTCACTCACTCTGCAGTAGGAAACAGCACTTCAAAGTTAAAGTTTGTGCCAGAAATTCACTGTACTTCAAAATAAAGTGTGCTTTTTTACAAACTCCAATCAAAACGGACCTGCAACCCACTTTCAGACCACGACCCACCAGTTGGGAACCACTGGTTTTACAGTATATTAACATATTTCTCCTCCATTGTTGTTTTTGCTCAGAACTAGTACATGTAAGATGTGACATTTGGTCTTTGTCGTAGGCTGTTTGTCCTGCCCTTCTTCCACTGTGATTGGACGGCTTGGTAAAAAGTGACAGTGAGGAGCGCAGCATTTTACCCGGTGTTAAACATTTTGAATTCTTGGTGACCAGAAGAAAAAAACATAAAATGTGCAGCACTCGGTGCAGAACAGACGCTCAGTGCCTCATCACGCTGGCGTTTGTAGCATAGGGTAAATATGCGACTCTCCCATTGCAAAGAATTCTTTAAAAAAAAGCTAGCCTCAAGAAAAAAAGTCTGTCAATGCAGCTGCACTTGTTTCCATCCTCCACATGTTTTTCTTCCATGCTAGTAGGTGTTCTTCCTTTATAATTTAAAGGCAAACAAGTACACTCATAAGCGTATATGCTGCCCTGTCAGATCTGGAAGTATTGCATTCCTGGGACCCAAGATGCTGGGAAAAAAAGAGAGACATCAGAATTCTGGCACCGCATTGTTACAGAATATCAGGTCTTGTGACGTCCCCGCTTTAAAGTAATATTTTCTGATACGTTTCTCTCTCTCCCTCAGCTGAGAGGACCAACGAGGTCATCGTTGGAACGGACCAGCTGATGGAGATCTAAGGGATAGAGTGGCATCCCCTCATTAACCAATCAGAAAGCATCACAACACAGACAACGGCTTATTCATCGGCTGACTGACCAACGAGAAGCCTGGATGCTGCCTGACGGTTCAACACTCTCCTCTCACAGGCTTTTTTGTACATTGTGTCCAAATAAAGACAAGTGCTGAAATCCATGACTCGGCATGTCGGTGTTTTTATTTATTTTTAATCTTAAATAAACTGTAGTGTCTTAAAGCTTTGAGAAAATATGTGAAGTTGCACACTGAAAGAAATGGAGGTGTCGTGTTCAGCGGGAACACTTTGGCTGTCAGTTTCAGGTAGATCTTTGTCGTGGTTTTGCCACACTAGTCGTTATCAGACTGTTACTTATCTCCTATAATGGCAGGACTCAATTACTCAATTCACCCTGTTAGAGAGGGAGGGGACCCATACACGTTTGAATGTGCATGGGTGTTCATATGCACACTGTGCAGCTGTAGATACCAGAGATGGAGGAAATTTAAAAAAAAGAGCAGTGGGAGGGGTGACCACAATGGCGTGGGGGTTAAGTTTATTTGTACACAAAAATGGTGTACGTGTAGGCCCCAGACCACCCAGCTTGATCCTGTATCAGTTAACACCGACACCCCACCCTCACACACACTCATACAAACACAGCAGAGGAGGAAGCTGACTCGCGCCTGACACTTTTCGCTCTTTTTCCTCCTCTTCTTTCCCTCTCTGCTCCCTTTGCTGTCACAGGATTTATTGCATTCCTTCAGCAGAGCATTTCTTAAATTACAGGTTTGAAGTTCCTGAGTCACGAAAGAAGATGATGAGGACAGGGATGTCTGTGTGTGTGTGTGTGTGTGTGTCAGTCATTTGCTGTCCTCTGTTTCCTATTGTGTCTGCGGCCTTGCAGGAGTCATTTAGACTGTCTCTTGTGGCCTGATTATGTGATGTAGCTGTGTGTGAGAGAGACGGAGAGATTATGATGTCTCGTCTTCCATCTCTACTGTCCATTAGATGTGCTTGTTAGCCTGTCGGTTAGACGGACATGTTTTTATGATTATTACATAAAAAATGAATATCACTGATGTGGCTTGGTATGGTTCATTTATACCATATATTGTTTATATTAATGTTCAGTATGCTGCACTAAAACTGTAATAGTGCTGGATATAGAATAAATAATAGTCACGAACTCATAAACGTTTCATCCTCGGTCTGCAGCACAGTTGAACTTTGTGATAATTCTTAAAGTATGCTAGATTTTGCTCAATGTAAGAGATTGTTGAAACAAAAATCTGACACATTTTCACCCTGTTTAAAAGGTCTCTATGGGAAATCCACGACGTATGAGCTGTCTTCACATGGTGCTCAACATGGAGGTGGCTGAGCCAGCAGCTGGTAACTGTACTAACTCCACAAACAGGTAACAGTGTTAACTGGTGGGAACCAGAGGTGGGCGCTGCACTTACACAACAACAGCATCCCGATATTAGCTTGAACTGCGGGATGAGCACACTGCAAAGCCCTTGCTATCAGCCACCCAGTTTGGATTACAACACACACACAGGCAGCATGACTTCATTGTCTCAAGACGCCAGTTACTCCGCTATATCTTTACACAGCAAACAGTGTTTTGCTGCAGTGTTAATGCTCTGAAAAACATATACATAACATTAAAGGGGCAATTTATTATTTAGAAAAACAATTTTACTTTTTGTGTATAGAGCAGACACACTTATTAATTTTACACATCAAGATTAGTTTACCCATGTCTGTGAAACAGCTGTATAATGTCTTCTGTTGCTCTGGAGGGGCTTCCTGGAGTCAGAGAATATGATGATGATGATGTCTTAAGGGTTTATTTTGAGATGGGATCCCAAACTGAAATATTTTAACATGAATCCTGAGTTAAAGTTGCCTTACTGGAAATGTGGTATTCAACCTTTTTCAACCCACTTTCCTACAAAGTATGTTTATCAATGTATGAGTGTGTTGTTGATGTACACTTTTTCCCCACAATGTAATACACAAATGAAAAGCTGCTCACTTCCTGGGTATGAAATTATCCGAATCTTCCACATCATCAGGCCCATAAAGCAAACAAGACTTTCAGGAGTCGAGTGGCTAACTTCCTCTTTAGCCCTCCACTAACTTGAATGGGGGATAAAATATTTAATCGTGCAGCTCAGATCAAATCCTAATAGTGAAGCGAATCATTTCTTGGGGGTTGTGATGCTCAACAACAATTTATCCACTGATTTACAAAAACCTTTTTCAAAATGAAAGTCTGTGAGAAAAGTCTTTTTGGACCTATAATGGCGTCTCGTGATAGGAGGGGCATCATAGTGAGGGTAAAAGTCAGACTGATTACCTAGGGCCCCAATTGGTGCAGAATCCAAAAATCTTGGAAAGCAAAACAAAAAATGTTTAGAGAGAGATCTCATTTTGTTTAATTGGCAGAGATGTGCGCTTGTTATCATCTCCTAAAAAATGTGAAAGTTTTGTATACGTACGGCTTGAACAGTGACACTGAATACACAGGATAAATCTGGATAATAGCTAGTAGTCTGTCTGCACAATGGAGTGCAAAACAAGAAGTCACACTTTCATTTGACTGGTTTCCTGACAAGAATACATTCCATAAATGTGGGTCCCAGGCTGAAAAGTTGACTCCTAAATAAACAACGTATTCTTTATGTGGCCCCACCACTGAATTGTCTTCTCACAGTGTTTACTCTAGATGTGGCTTCAACTGACGGATTGAAATACTTCTCTGTGCAGTACTTTTCCATGACCCTTGTTTTACCTGTGTTTGCTTTCCTGTTGCATTCCTCCCATTTCATTCACATTATGTACGTCTGTATTTTTTCTTTGCATTATCACTTAGCCACATCTATCAATCTATATGTCATAATTTTCTTCAGACAACAAGAGAGTCGGGGCGATAAAGTGAAAGACGACATTTGTCACCTCAGTTATGAGGAAAAAATGGTAAAAACCACAGTTAAGGCTCACTTTGTCCGTGCTCTTTGTCTTGGCTGTGTTAACCTTTTTAGCGGTCTCACACTCTGACCTCTCTCCTCAACCACATGATGAGATCTGGCAGCCGGGTATGTTTGGGTAGAGGTTTGTATATTTACTCAAAGACCCCAGAGTCCCCTCAATACAACGCCACCATGGCTGAGCCTGCCTTCCAGCTCATACATGTGTTTGCCGGTGTATGTGTGCACACATGTGTGCAGGCTTACCTGTGTGTGACTATTGTTAATCCTCTGTCACACAAACTAATCAATGCTGTCTCACACCCCTTTGAGTGAATGCATGCATGCATGCGTGTGTGTGTGCACACATGCGTACACAAATGCGCATGTTTGCTTTGCAGATCTGGAGATCAGATGTCAGGCCGCAGATCATATATCAGGCTGTCTGTCGCTCTTTGGTTTCGTAGTCTTGTGGAATTTTCTGACATCTCTACAAAAGATTTTCATCTGATTATGCATCCCAAACAAATCCGGAGAGAAGAGAAGTGATCTGTAAAATAAAACATTTTTATGCACAGATTATCATCAGTTACCCGTTTTGCTGGCGTCACATTCGCCAACAAAATTTGTTTTAACAAGGATGAAATCGAGCATGTTAAGAAATGAAGATGCTCTCACACATCTGCAGTGACATTTAAAAACTGCCGTCTTTTATTCTGTGGCAAATTATGAGCTCTGAGCTCTGTGTCTGTTGCAATGTCTTTGCACAATGTGTAGTTTCTTGTGTGTGTGCGCAGAGGGAATCATTAAGACATCACTTTTTTAGGACATTAATGTCATAGAAGTTGACATAAGTCTGGAGATTGAAAGGCTTGTTCACATCCGAGTTTTTTCCAAGTCTGGGAAGGAACCCAAAGTGGGTTGGGGAAAATTCCAGTGGGTGTCAACTTTGGTGCTTTTCAAGATAAATGCTTTGTATGACACTTGTGGACGTGATATCTTGACACTGTCTCACGTCTCACATGTATACCTCCAGAACAGTTTTCTTAATCTAATACAGCTGGTTGGTTAGTAGTTGAAAGGGTCGGGTTCCCCAAAACACAATAAGCATATTTTCCCACTTATAACAAGTGGTGTCTGACCATGAAGAATTTGGTTTTATGGGCCACTGTTCTGAGCTATTGGCCTCGGCCTCCACTAGAATACAATAAAAGTGAATGGAATTTTGTCTGCGCTGCACTAAGTACTTAAAAATTACAAAATTTAGCGGCCATGTGTTTTTCAATAAACAATTTCCCAGTTACTCTGGATATTCCAAAGATCCAAATGTCTCGCATTAGTTTTTATTGGAACTACTTTCTCCTGAGGAAGAAGCTGTGATGAAAACTGTCCAAAATAAAGTCTGTGGATTATCTAGAAAGAGTTTGATAAAGTTGGGGAGCAAATGTTTGAACTTCCTCAACTTTGATTTATAATGTGAGATGTCAGCTAAGCAACAACAGCATAACGCCGTTTAGGATCAGAAAATGTGCAACCAAATAGTTTGGCCTGTGTTTCTTTCGCTTTTTCCAGTTGGATAAAACAAGATTATCTCCTTACACCTACATCTCTATGGTGGGTCGGTCATCACAGACTCAACCTTTGCAGCCCAACATTGAGTTAATTAAAGGGACAGTCAAAAATACATATCCTTCCTCTTAACTGTAGCGCTATTTTTTATTAATCTAGATTGTTTTGGTGTGAGTCATGAACCTTCCACGTCCAGACACAACGTGAAAGGTACCCTGGGTGCGTTGGTTGTTGATGTTCTGAGAGACTGTATCAAGTTATGCCTGTTTCGTGCTATGTCTTCATCCAAAATACACTTCTGTTTTCACAGGAAATTTACCGTTAACAAACAGTCTCTTTTAAAATAAATGCGCTACGTCAGTACTCCTACAGCTAGTGCACATGGTTAGGTTTAGGAAAAAAGAACAGGGTTTGTCTCTCCTGGGTGAAAGTCAGTGTTTCTTGGATCAATCCACCACCAATACCACCCACCCTACTCGGACTTTTGCCGCCTTAACTTTCATTCTTGTCCCACTGTATTTCTCCCTGACACCACCGCGTGCCATTAAACTATGCTGATGTTAAAGGACAGTTTTTTCGTCAGTGTCTGATGCTGCAAGTCACTGCGCCTGATTTTGACGACTTCATAGTGAGACCAGGTTGTAGATGCACACTTCCTTCTGCACAGTGATACGGTTGGTGGGTGCAGTTTCGTAGTAAGGTCCGTGGATTATCTTGAGTAAGCAGGTCATGATTTCTGAAAAGAGACATTGCTGTTGACTTTTTCAAATGTATTTTTTGGCGCTTCAAGCACCACAAGCCGAGTGCCATCTAGTTTCATTATATTCGAAAGAAGGCAGACATCTCTTCGGCCGATATCTCCAACACTCTGCAACTCACACCAAAACAATTTTGATAAATGGCGCTACAGATAAGAGGAAAAATATGTTTGTTTTTTTAAATTGGGGGTGAACTGTCCATTTACTATTTTAACAGAAATCCCAAAAGACACAAAATGTCTCATGTTGGAATTTGACATGAGACTCTCGATCTGTGTGGAATTAGATGGTTTTAACAACGTTCAAAGCTGAATAAGGGGAAACAAATGGGGGAAAATGTGTTTTAAGGGCTAAGACGTGTACGTGTTAAGTGACTTCACACATGCTGGTCTCTGCTTTTGCTTCTGCTGAACCCTGAGGGATGAAATAGAAAATAAAGACCCAAAGCCTTAGATAGATGTGTTGGATGGATGGTGGAGACAAATGTGCGATACATAGACATCCCCAGATGCACAGAGAGGTGGGGTGGAGTCTGAGCTCTGGGTTGGGGGGTCGGTTGAGTAGCTGGGTGGCTTCATGGCTTGAGGGCTGATCGTGGGTGAGCAACAGAGAGACAGAGAGAAGGGAGCGAGCGAGCGGGCCACCCAAGTGGCAGTCAGTCAGAAACCTGTGTGTGTTTGCTGCTGACCCCTACACATTAGCACAACACTTCCTCAATTTGTCTTCTGTGTTCTCCGGCCACAAATGAATTTCCTCCCTCCCTTTTTTTCTCCACACACTACCTTTCAAGATGCTACACCCCCAAACACACACACACACTCACACACTCACACACACACACTCACACACACCACCCCATCTCTAACTTAAACATCTGAATACATGCACACACAAACACTCTTTTTACAAGCTTTAGAGATACAACAGTTGCTTATGTTGCTTGGCCAACAAAGAGTGTGTGTGGAGACACAGATCCCATGTATGGGATAACAACCTCAGTGACATGCCTTACACACACACTAAGCCAGATATCCCTGTCTGTCACTGCGGAGGCCCCCAGCTAATTAACTAAACATTGACTGGGTGGTTGATTGGGATCACGTCTTAAATTGCTTTGCAGTAAAATCACAGGAAGAAGAAAAAGACCGACCTCCTTTACACCCTCAGGTGACCTTTTCTCTCTAATCTTATTAGTTGGAATGTTTATAACATCTACAGCTGAAACTGCAAACAGATCGGCTTTTACAAATCATTAAAATAAACATTTTTTCTGTCTCAAATCTGCAATTATGTTCCCTTTTTTGCACTTTAATTGTACAACAAACACTCCCCCTTTAAATCACTTTAATCAGTTCAATTTAACACCAAAGCTACTGAGCTTAACAAATACAGGAAATGTTTAAGCCATGACAGATTTTGTTTTATAAATGTAAAAGAGATAAAAATGGTTGAAAAAAGTTCCTGCATGATAAAAATGCTTATGTCACCTTTACAGCTTTGTCAAAAATGTGTCTAAATATTGGCAGCTGTAAGTTGCTTCAAAGAGGAGCTTTACTGAAAGGCTCGTCCGTCGTTTGTAACTGATGACAATTGTGCGAATCTCTTTTTGAAAAGCTATACCGTTTCAGCCTATGTTTGCTCACATATACTTACATATGCACACACACAGTCGTGGGTTTCTGTGCTTTCTTTTAAAGCTACAGGTCTGAGTTTGCATTACCACCTGCTAGCCGCGTCTGACAATACCTCTGTTACAACCACACAAACAAAGACTTAAAGAAAAGTGTGTTTCTCTGTCTCTCTCTGTGTTTTGTGTGTTTTTCCCCCAGAAAGGCAACCATTCATTACGATGACAAAGGGGTAAAGAAATGCATTATCATAATTAATCTTGTGTGAGACTGTGGGTGGCAGCTCTGACTCTGCTCTGAGACTGACAGAGGTGCTCAGTGCAGAGAGGGTCTCTCCGCTACCGGGCAACTTTCTGCCTTTTTCGCTGATATCTGAGAAACATAATTATAGACTGGTGAAGTTAAAAAAAAAAGAAAACTCTTACGGGTTTTCCCAACAATATGTGAGATGACTCTTTAAATCAAACACACCAAAATGAAAATGTTTCGTGACTGAAAAAGTACAAAGGTTTCGGTTCACGTAGGATATGGTGGATGTCTTTTCCCATCATGAAATCACACAGCTCTTTGTGTGTTTTTTCAAACAGCTTTATTTGTCTAGTCAGCTGGCGCGTAGCCAAATATTCTGTTTGGTTATCGTAAAAAAATGATTTGTTCATTTGGATAAGATTTGACCTGAAATGTGTTTGTGATTTGTTCTCTCTCTCTCCTTTTTTTATTCCAGGGATTTTTTTGTTACGCCCAGTCTTTTTTTTTTAAGAGCTAGATGTGATGCTCTTTAGTTTGATGCTTTAAAGTGGTTTGCATAATGGAATTACTGTAAATTGCCCTCACACATAGATAAGTATACAGAGGGTGTAATGACAGGGTAGAAAAATTATTATCATCACACCACCTCAATGGCCTTCAGATTGCTCAGAGATTGTATAATGTGTAGGGTCTTTATCTTTATTCTAGACCTGCATCAAAAATCATTCATTTACACTTTTTTTTTTTAGATTTTAGGGGCCAGACTAGTTTTCTACATAAAAGTCTAGACCACACTTTATTTTAGGGAGTAAAAGCTTTGCATTGCTTGTTGAGGCTTCAAAGCTTTAAGTCTCAATATATTTAGACAGTCACAGGCAAGTGTGGATAATATATCTTGACTATGTAATCTCAACATGTTCCTTTTATTATGTGCAATAGCTTTTTGGGTAATATCTATCAAGAAACTGGACATATGAAGACACACTGATACCTGCTCAATATGACATAAAGGACTTTCACTAAACAGGACAGCAGAAGGATTTAAACGATAACCACTTCTGCTAATGTAATATACTTTTAAAGTCAAAGTTTGGTGTTCACCTCTCTTCGTAAATATGGACAGTGCAAGCAGTTGCACGGGGGCCCCTGGGGAAGAGGGGCTCATAGAGAGCGCTGGCCCTTGCAAGTGATTCAGATTGCCACCTTGGAAATACTGTGTACCTGTCTTCAAAGATACGTGATAAGATAAAGACTATTATTCATTTTAAAATGAAGCCATTTGCTTTAAGTGTCCTCAAAAAAGGCAAACCAATCTGCATCATGGTTTTATGTTTATTTTTTTAAATAGTCTGTAGTTATCTAAAAACTACATATGCTTTTTCTATACAAGCTATAAAACAAAAAATTACAATATAAAAACTATTCGATTAAATGATTAATTTTTACTTTCTTTGATATTTTTGTCAGATATGCAGTGATGATTGCTGGGTAATATGCATGTTGATGTTGTCCAATGTCAAGTCTCTATTTATGTCTAAACAATACATGCATGATGGCGTGCATTAGGGCCCGTCGTATCTTCCTTACGCCCCTGGTACATGGAACATAAACAGACAACATACGGTTACACAGACATAGCCGGTGTAGGTGAAAATTGCAAAATTGTTGTGACGCTGTCTTGGATTTGGAGCATATTGTGGGTATTTGTAATGATGGAGAGCAGCAACAGGTGATCGCTGCCAATCAGCTCTTGCTGCCATTCGACGCAGCACTGAAGGACCGTATCTGCAACTAGTCATATTTTGCCGCTCACAGCAGCAGTTAGTATCCGACACCAACCTGTTAATTTCACGCTGACACTGAAAAGGCGTGTGAACGAAAACAACCAGTCAGGGCTGAGGGATCGAGAGAGTTGGTCCAGCTGGCGGGCAGTGCTTAGTACTTTGGTTGACTATTTCCAACATGGCGACTGGATCAGAAACGTTCTTATTTTAAGGCTAGACAGTACACTAAAATATGTCTCTGAAAACATTTGAGGTGAGATATAGGCAGTAACAGAATCTTGATGATAAACATGACCGACAACTGTGTTAGCGGCTCCTCAGCTCTGATTGGTTGTTTTCAGTGTGTCGCGGTTGATTCTAGCCAATGCCATTAAAGACAGTGGGAAGAGGAGCAGGAACATATTTTTTCCACATATATCTCTTTCATGTACTTATTTCAGAACACAGTGACAGTTTCAGCAAATATGACACAAAGTTATTCTCATAAAAGTTACCAGCTGTAGCTTTAAGTAGCTCGTTTGGCATCTTGGTCCCTCTTTCTGTAAACCTTTTAATTCCTAGGAATATATGCCTCTTCCTTGTGTTACCTCCTCAGTGTTCCCCAGATACAAATCAGTGTTATTTGGATATCCCAGAACATAATTTATAGTTGTTGCTTAACTTCTGCTGTGTGTCCAAGACGATTCACTGTTTTACTTCTAAAAAGAAATAAAAATATGTGCATACATTTATTTTACATTTCTTTTATTCTACTCTCTCATCCATCTTTACTTACTCCTTATGAGAGAAAAAGAAGAAATGCAGTCGTGGGCAGTCTCACTGCCTCACTCTTCAATAAATAAACACTCTCTGGGCCTGAACCCAGGGCGTCTCGGCTGTTGTGCGACGGCTGAGTGCCAGAGCGGTTCCGTAGCTCTGCCTATAGCACATACAGAACCCCGGACGGACAGCCAGCCATGCATGCATGGATGAACGGATGGATGGATGGAGTCACTGGGGAGACATGAAATGGAGGAATGGAGATTGGGGGGAGGGAGAAGGAAGAAGAAAGAAGGAAGAGCAGGAGTAGAGAAGCAGATGAAAAAGGGGAAAGATGAAGGTGTTAAGAAGAAATAAAAGGAAGAGTTTAGGAGATAAAAAATGAAGGGGGGAGGGTTGGTTGGAGGGAGGGAGAGGGACCATGTGGGACACAGGACAAGGGAAGGAGGGAGAGAGGGCCTGGGCGGTTTGTGTTTGGAGGCCGGGGCGGTGTGATGGCAGATATCTGCACAGCGCATGGTCATCTCAGATGGTTTATTTATCCAAGGCCTCCAGACCAGGCCTCGGACCTCCCTGAGTTTGTTAGGCTTGAAGGGGCCCCCTACTACACAACCCAATTCCTCACATTCCACATTAGCTCCCATTTTCAGCTGCCTGTTTCCCTCTACCACTCAACCCAACCCAACCCAGTCCAGGCAAACTATACCCAGTCCCAGCAAAGCAGAAAGAACAGGCCGGCCGGTGCCACCGTAGAAACCAGAGCGGCTTATAAGAACGTATGGTCGCCTCCATTTGGACAGATGGATGAGTAAGAATATATGTATGTGCGTGTATCGTCTAACTGCAGAGAGCTGTGGCGTGGTGGTAAATGAGAAGCTAACAACAGTATCTATGATCCTGCGTTCCAAATCAATAGATCGACTCATTGTGAGACATCCTGTTTAATCAAGTTATAACAGGAGATCTGAGGAGACCAGCAGAAACGCTTCTTTGATCTCTTTTAGGTCTTTAAAGCTTCAAGAGGATGATCTGAAATAAAGAGTTCAAAGAAGATCGTAATGATAAAAAGAATTACGTAGATATGACATTATGAGAGCCTTTAAATTTATTTATTACCCCAACTTCTGTGAAAGTTTTGATTATTTAGCCACCCACGGCAGCCTGACTGATGACTTGTAGTCTCTATTCCTCACCCTGCTGTCAGCGATAAATCATACTTTTAAAGCAAACGGTTACAGAACAATGTCCAGATGGGCTTTGCCATCATTTATATTGTAATGATTGTGATAAGAGATGAAAGAAGAACTCAGATCCCTCACTTATTTCAAAGTATACAATAAAAGAAAAAAAACCCACACGTTCAAAATCATATTAAAGTAAAAAATGCAGAAGTATTATCAGCAAAATGTTCTTAAAGTGTCAAAGTAAAAGTACTTGACTGCAGATATAATCTATCATCATCAGTGTATAAGTAGCATTTTATGGTAGCTGTTTGAGGCAGAGCTGATTTCAACTATTTTATATGTTGCAGGTAATTTAATCAGCATAATCTATGACAATGCATCGTATTATAAAAGCAAATTATATCTTTGTCGTGTAAAATGTTAACATACAACGTCGTATACAGCTGTAAAATAGATGTAGTAAGGCGGAGTAGAAGTATAAAGTAGAATAGCATGGGTAAAATACAAGTACCTCAAAATTACACTGCAAAGAGGGCGTGACAAAATGTACCTGCTTTTCTCCATCGCTGATAATTATTTGTTTTTTATTTATTTAAGACAGATCATGTTGCCGTCTAACTTTGTATAGATGCCATTTAAAACAAAGAAGAATGTGAATGTTTTGTTCATGAACATATATTCTTAGTTTTTTTTTATCCTGACAGCCACTTTCATACAAATTTTACACACTATATTTCACAGTATTTCACACTAGTTTCATACGTAATTATTAAAACAGGGCATACTAGACAAGCATGTCATATATAGTGCACTAAACAGCAGTAGCATGAAAACATTTTACATGAGCGTAACGTATAAAATTTGTGATAGTGGCCATAACTGAGACAAAAATACATATGTTTATAAAGTTTATGCATTTTCTTTCTTGCTTCATCATTTGAAATTGAATGTCTTATATCATATTTAGCTTGGATACTTGTGACAGACATTTTCTACTTTGTTTTGACATTAAATTAATTGGAAAAAAGTGATTGACAGATTATTTGATAATGAAAATAATCATCAGTTGCAGATCTAGATGTGATCTCACAATCATTTCAATTCATTTTACAGTATGACAGTATTTACAAATATGTGTTTAATCCTTATCTACTTCCTTACTTCCTTTACCTGTAGCATCATATAGATGCTGCCCCATGAGGCTGATGCTCAGCCCCTATAGTGTCTCATGTAAACAGTGATGATGGACATAATGGCTCAGCAGCAAGCTGTCACATCAATTGAACGTACACATACTGTAGCTGTCATAAACAGAATGAGCTTACAGCACCAACACCTACACTCAAATTGCTTCACTTCAGCTTCAAATTGTTTTACAGTCGCCCAAAGGGCTTCAAGTTAGCACCAGCAACCTGACAAATGTCCTGCACAGCAGCACAGGTTGGTGTTTAGGCAGAGAATGAGTGTGTAATCTGGTAAAGTGTTTGTTCCTCACCCCCATATTGTCATGAGTGGGGCCAATGGGGGCTTACATTAGCAAACCACCAAGACTCTCCTAACCTCTGTCTCTTTTTTTCTCCAGAGATTAGAAACAATCTGGTCTGAGAACCCCCCCCCCCCTTTCATTCTTTCTTTTTCTTTCATTTTCAGATGTTGTTCTTAGGTGAACTGCTCTCTGAACTCATGAAATCATGCATGGCGAGACATGGAAACGTTCCAAAAGTCTCCGCAGAGATAAGGGTGTCACACTGAACCAGGCAGCTCCGAGGTGTTGATGAAAGAGGTGCATGTGTGGAGTAAGTCCTGCGATCCTTTCGGGGTAACTTTACAGGGATGAGGGGTTATATTTTCCAGGGTGTAAGAAGGCCTATCAACCTTCTTTTAGAAGTGTTTTGGCCACAAGAGTTGAGGTTACAGCTGTTAGTGCTAAAAACCTACACACATGCACTTCTCACAGCTGCCTATAACAAACTGCACTGGCAGCAAATACACCAGAGGGTAAAAAAAAAAAGTATTTTGGGGGGTGTTCTGCAACAAATGTGAAGCTCCAAAACCTCATCAAGAATAAGATGCCCTGAAGTGATATGAGAAGTGTTGAAAGATCTGTAATTCCCCCACACACACAAAAAGAAATGAATCACATGTTTATATTCTTGTCTAAAAAGCTGATTCTTTTTTCTTTCTCTGATTGGCCCCTGCTGATGAAACAGGAAAAATTGTGTGCGTGCGTGCCTGAGGCTGTGATATCAATAGATGGCATGTGCGATTGCTCCTTACAAACTGGAGGGCCCGGCCACTGGGAATAATGTTCAGAGAGCAAGTGAGGCGGGCAGGCAGCAAGCAGGCTGTGTGCGTGAGTGCGCGTGTGTGTGCGTGCCTGCGTGCGTGCGCGGCTGTGCAGAGTTTATTGAAAGAGTTCCTCTCTCCCTCCCCCTCCTCCTCCTCCCCCCCCTCCTCCTCCTCCTCCTCCCCCGTCCTCCTCCTCCTCCTCCCCTCCCTGCAGCCCAGGCAGCAGCAGCCTGGGTGGTCCCCCTCTCTCTCCACTTTGGTGAGCTGTTGCTTAGCAGCTAATAATAGGCGATGTTTGCAAAGTAATTTGCCTCTTCCTTGGCCAATGGGAGCCGGAGCACTTTTCCATCAAACCTCCCTTTTCAGGATTTGCCGAGAGGCGAACTTCTCCAAATGTTACCGCTACGGGATCGGAGTTAGACTTGACACGGACGGCTCAGACATAGGCTACTACTACTACTACTACTACTACTACTACAACTACTACTCCTCTCTGAGACGTCGTTTCACAGACTATCTGGACGAATGAAGACTGAAGGATCTATACGGATTTCGGCGCATAATGTTGGGATGGAGTTTCGAGACTTGTTTGGCTCCAGGGAAGACTAGAAAACGTTCCTCTAACTTGTCGCCGGCGGTGCTGGATGCGCTCATCTTCTATGTTGGATTATTGTCGCTTTTTCTGAACTCGCACCGATTCTCTGTCGCCTCGCTCTGCGCCCCGATCACCCTCTTTGGACTATGGCCTCGGATCGCGGGGTCCCAGGGGCCGGCGTCTATGGAGATTTACCCCCGAGTTATACGCGCTCCCAGCCGCCTGCGAACCCAGACGTGCTCCGGAGACCCAGCTACTGCCACGCTGCTTTCGCACTTAAACAGATCTCAAAGGTGATACAATGCTCGCAGTATAGTGTGGATTCACTGTGAGGGCAAGCTTTCATTCAGTCCGCAGATGTGAATGAAAAGTCTTCAGTGGCAGCTTTTTGATTTAGCCGTTATCTAATCGAGAGTTGAGGGCGCATGTGGGAATGTAGGGCTGAAGCAGCAGCTCCCAAACTGGGGTCCGGGGACCACCAGGACTCCCCGAGGGAGTGCGCAGCCAAATCAGGAGTAGTTCACTTTAACTGTTTATCATTTAACCAGAAAGATATAGAAATTGTCATCAGAGGTTGAAATAGGCAACAAATACTTCACACTTTATGTTAACCGCGACCAAACTTGTTAGAAGACAGATCTCGCATGACATTTTGGCAACCCATCTGGATGAATAAAATGATAACAACTGAAGAGTTTCATATTTGGCAGCATGTTAACTTTGCTGTTTGTCTGAATGGACACCAGACTCTCATTCATTTTTGTTGTTAAAGCCACCGGGAGGGGAGTTGAGTGAGGGCTTGTTCCCATATCCGTGTTGTGCGTGTTTTTGGCTTTGTGCAGGCAGCGGAGAGCGCACTGGCCCGGGGTCTGTTTGGAAATGTGGTGGGTCCTGTAAAGGAATTCACTGATTGAGTTTGATCTGACAAAGCATCTTTGGACCGCCCGGATGCTTGGACGTGTTTCAGCACTGCTGAGAGAAACCACAACACCAGAGCAATGTCTTCTGCAGCAGTGACATTTGTAGCACAGGGACTGAATGTTTCACCCCAAAGTAGAGATTATAACAGATATTTGACAAATTAGAGGGAACATTGTGAAATGCAGGAGGGAGATGGATGTCAGCTGAAACTTTATTTGTTAGCAGCTCATTTTGTGAGTGTTAGTTTCATGCACCAAGTGTTTCTTGTTGTCCAAATGGTTGCAACAACAGTTAAATATCCTGGTCAACAGCAGGACACATGTGTTGGTAACTTTGCTCTGCATTCTCACCACAGAACAGATTCATATAAAACATCTAACACAGTGACACCTTTTTGAGACAGTGGTGTTTTTCTAACTCTTTGAATCTGAATTTTCACTGTTAGCTTCTATTAAGTCCTGAGTTTGTTCTGATTGGATGAAAATGGTGTTTTTAAAGCTCCTGTTTCTCTGGACGCTGCACATTTAAACAACTAGTTTCCCCGAAAGCTTAACATTAGTACAAATTGTTGCCACAACTGTGCAGAATAAATCATCTCAGATGTGAGGTGTCATGGGAGATCCTGTCCCGGGTCTGGACTGAGTTCAGGCGATAGACATGAGGTTTCAGCAGGAATCTGACAGCGCTCACCCAGTGTAGGACAGCACTGCCATCTAATCTGTGGTTAGCTAGTTAGCACCTTGACTTGTCATCCTGTCATGCAAAGCTTCACCTTATATTCCACACAAATACACCTCTCTCTGTGCACAGATGTGTGTTGTCACTGTGCGTCAGAATTCTTCACACTTGAGACACAGATAGAGACACAATCTGTGAATCCTGCCTTTGTGGACAGTTGTGCAATGATGCATTATTTATGTGTGGTAACAGCAATAATAAAACTGTCCTTTTCTCGCCCTCCCTCCCCTCCTGCTTTGAATCCAGGGGAAGGCGGTAGGTCAGAAAGCTCCTCTTTGGATCCGGGCGAGGTTCCAGGCCCTCCTGTTCTCTCTGGGCTGCCACATCCAGAGGCACTGTGGGAAGGTCCTCTTTATTGGACTCTTAGTGTTCGGGGCTCTGTCTGTGGGACTCCGAGTCGCAGCCATCGAAACGGACATCGAGCAGCTATGGGTGGAAGGTGAGTTCAAGATGTTTCTGTCGACCTTTCGAGCGATGTGATGGTGTTTCTCACACAAACACAATGTCACGTGTCCTTCAGGTGGTGTCGCTCTGTGAGTTCGGTTTTAGGTTCGTGGCTGGGCTTTTTGTGAGGAACTGTCAGCTGGAAATAGTTCTTGATGACTTGATTTTTGAATGACAATAGTGGCTGGTGGGAAGATGCAGGGAGGCCATGATAGTTAGTGTCATCTCAGTGCCATGGGAGGGCACTAGGTGTTCAGTGACTGATAGACTGACTGGCTGAAATCCAGACTGAAGAGAAGCAGCAAGAGTTCGATTTTAGGACACTGGTTTTAAAGCTGTGTTTATCTTTGTCTGGATGAAATTAACACCATCATTACTGCACAGAAGGAACACCAAAATAGCTTGCAGATAGAGTATTAACCTCCTTTTGCGCAAGTCTCTTTTTCCTGTTTTGTTGATGTGTAAAATGCTCTACGCTGTATTCCACAAGCTGTGTTTTTCGTTCATGTCTGTTCATGTCTTACTAAGTCACAGTACCTGAGAAAAACAAAAACACTGACATGACTCCATTGCAATCTCTCCCTCTGTCATGCAGACACTATCTGTTTCTTATATAGGCATGACTGTGTTTGTGATCCTACGCTGACTAACAGACTTTTACATTTGACACCGCTCTCTTTTTCTGCTCCTTCTGTGCAATTTAGATTGAGGTTATCTGTACATTTTCAGCGGTAGAAGCAGCTTTATTTGGTTTTTCACACTGGCCAAATTCCTTTTAAACCCCCAGGCTTTCAGTGCCGGGGCTGATCCCCGCAGCAGATGGACTGTGTGAATGGTTAGCCATCTTTGAGGGCTCTGACCCCTCCCCCCCTCGGCTCCCTGTGTGGTCCCTAACTATTCTTGGATTCCATTCAACAAGAGGCAAGCAGGCAGGCAGGCAAGCAGGCACCACCTCCCTAAAACCCCCCCTCCCCTCCCTCCTCTCCTCCTCCTCACAAGAAGAAAAAATATAAGTGAATGCAGCTGAAGTTTACCCACCTGTTTTGCACACTCTAAAAGCACTACAGCAGTTGGTGAATATAAACAGACTCTATGGGGTTTTTTAAGCCCACCATGTCACCGGAGGACGGGGACAGGCGGCTCCCACAGGAGCTGTGTGTGGAGGTGTTGGAGAAATCACACGCTGCTAGTGTCAGGAGAAGTGTTTGGAGGCTGTGTGCTTCACTTACACAGGAATTTACATAAGTTCCTGTATCAGGCACAATTAAAAAAAAACTGTAATTATTAGCTCGGCGTTGCAAAAGCTTTTTACAACAAACAAAAAAACGCAGGCAACAAGAGTTTGAATTTCCACAGTCTCCTTTTTCTTTGGTTTCATTCTGGTTAGTGTAAAGCTTCAGGATTACCTCTTGAGCTAATTGGCAGATCCATCTCTTAAAGGAGATGTTTAGATGTTTGCGTGCCAGTTGTTTTGCTGTGGGATTGAGAGAGTTGAACAGGGGGCGCTGAAAAGGAATGCTGTGCCTTTAAGAGGCCGTGGCCATGTTTCTAAAGTTTCTGCCTGCCTTGTTTCCACCAATAGCCCATTGACAAAGCTGCTAGGGCCTCAATGGAGAGTAAAGTGGTTCGGTAACAAGGAGAGGTTAGTCCTCTCTCTCTCTCTCTCTCTCACACACACACACACACACATGCACACAAACACACACATGCACCATTGCACATACACCAGAAGAGGAAGGAATAATGTTCTCTCTGATAAGACAGCTGATTTTATATTAAGGGACTCAAAGTATTTTTCGGCATTAAGTTTTATTGGACTGTTTCTGTGTGTTTTTCTGGAAGAAATTTCTAAAGCACTGTAATAATCTTATGAAACAGATCTTCCAGATTGCAGCATAAACAAAGCTTCCCCACTTGTGTCCTCATTTGTTCAGAATAAACTAGCTGTGAATTGACACCGTATGTGTGAACGCTGCCAACATGGTGTAAGCTGTGTGTGTGTGTGTGTGTGTGTGTGTGTGTGTGTGTGTTAGGGGCATATGCTTCCCATCATATATTCATACTAGATGCAGCCCCCACACTACCTACGCATACACAAACACATCCACTTGTCATCTTTGCCACCTTCGGTGTGTGCAGCCTGCTTTAGCCGTCTGTCTGCCCGCCTGAATTTCCTGACTGCGTGCCCGTCTGTCTGCCTGTGCTTTGTGTATGTCTGTTTATATTTCTACCTGTCTGTCTGCCTGCTCTGTGAAGTCAGGCCACCAGGGCTTTTTTAATTGCTTCCTCCCCTCCTACAGGACCAAAACACTGTGAAGCAGAGCACAGCAGTGGAGTCTGTCTGGAGGGAGTAGACAGAATAGGTCGGCAAAGTTATTGTCTGCGCCATGCGTACCTGCGTTCCCAAGCATACAGCCTTTATTTGCATCAGTTCTGTTTGTCTTAAGGATTCTTGTGCATTTGTAAGGAACACGTGCAACAAAGGAGTAAAAGGGGTTAATCATGCCTGCAGTCCTCACACCTGTGTAGGTGAGAATAAAAGCCACACTATCAGGGTGTTTAGTCTGACAAGGGGATTAAGAACGATTTCTGGCTTACTGCTCATTCACACAGAGAATCTGAGACAGACATCACCCATTAAATACCTTCAGTTACTCACACAGGTCTTGTTTGGCAAGCTGTGTTTTAAATGTATCACAGAGCAGCATACTGACATGACATGGATGAATGCTAACAACATGTCATTTATAAGTGCTGGAATGACATTCCTATAATTCCCCAATTTCTGTAACTTCACTGCAAATGACACATTGCATACTGTAAACATACGTTACGCCAGCCTATGTGCTTTACAGCCTGCTCACCTTTGAGTGTGAAAGTTGGTGTGAGCTGGGCAACGTG
This sequence comes from Epinephelus awoara, assembly GCA_035609425.1. Classification (NCBI taxonomy): domain Eukaryota; kingdom Metazoa; phylum Chordata; class Actinopteri; order Perciformes; family Serranidae; genus Epinephelus; species Epinephelus awoara. The sequence goes on from CM069306.1 coordinate 9,353,191, forward strand.
TGACCCAGTCTGAATTGTCCACACGTTGTCCAAAGAGAGAGATCGTAAAAGAAGAGGTGCAGGAAGAAGAGAAGGATGAGAGCAGACATTGGGGGGTTGGGGCAGGAACAAGGCGGCAGGTTTACAGCTAGCTGACACTTTTTTTTTGCTCGTGTTTTTTGCCTGTCCCACTTGAACAAACATCAAGTGTGAGACTGTCTCGTGCACGTTTTTCTTCCATCATAAAGGACTGTGAGAGGCTGTGTTTGTATGAGAGAGAAGTTGCTTGTTTAGGCATGAAATTTTAACTAGAATCTGATTTCTTTTTGCACTGTGTTTGGATTCTAAGTCTTGTATCAATTGTTGAGACTTTCCAGCTCAGATTCTTCCCCTTCTACAAAGGCCCATTTGAAAAGCTTGTTTGGGAAAAGACAGGAAAGAAATGGCCTCCATGTAAAAAGTGGTGGTGTTTACTCTTACATTAACTAAACTCATCCTTCTTGGCAGAGTTTGGGTGAGGCATGACAGACATGTACACAGACTCAAGCTGTCCAAATATGAGTGCAGTGAGACAGGGCCTATCCGGATAGCAGGCGCACCACATGTCCCATAAAGAGGCCATGTAGAAAGAGGATAGGAAAGGGGGAGGTAAAGCCCATACGCAGTCCACATAGCATGAATGCATAGAGACTGGAGTGCTAGCTTAGCCAGCTAGGAGTGAAATCAGACCAAGAAACAGATTGATTAAAAGAAGGCCTCAATGAGAGAAAAGACACCTTGAGTTTGCGCAAACGAGCAAATGCACACGTGGGCATTTCGGTGTTTGGAGCAGTTTCTCTAAACAAACCTCAGAGCTGCACAGCAGGTAAATGCTATAATTCATCGGAGCGCACACAGCGCCCCAGTTCAGACAGAGAAAGGGAGCTCTATGAGGCATTATTGGAGGTGAATAGTGCGCGGTGGTGCCCCAGCTAGATAAATAAACTCCCAGCGCTCAGGGCCCAGGACCTCACTGGTAGAGAGAACAAACAAGACCAGAGTCAACCTGGGTCACTTCTAAATGTTTATTTCACCCCCCTTCCCGCCATCCTTCAATCCAAGTCTCCCTCATTCCATCCCCTTTTTCAGCATCCCCCCCAACACGCACACTCTTCAACAGTCAGACCAAGACCACCCCCCAACAAATAAACACACATTGAGCAGCTATACATGCATATGACAGACACATGGCCTCTGTGATACAGGAAACACACAGGCTGCTCCCTACCTGTCTTTTTAAAGTTTTATAACAAAAGTATCATCACATGGCCACATTTACAGTGATAACACAAAACTTTGTTATTCTGGTGCCAAGGCTTTTATTATTAAAAAAAAAAAGGGGGGGCACTGGACTGTCAGTCTTTGCAACACTGAATGCAACATACCGAGAAAGACTGCAATGCAACTGAAAACCAGATAATGAAAACTCAATCAATATAGTGTGGCACCCTTTCTTTCCTCGCTGAAGAGCAACCTTTGTCTTTGGTCTGTGCGAAATAAAGCGGCACCAGTCACCTTAGAGTTTGCACCATTTGCCTCTGTCTTTACACCATGAAAGTATATAAAGTAAAGGGAGAGGGAGATGGAGAGAGACTGAACATTTTCTTGGTACTTGGGAGGGAAAAAAGAAATGGTTCTCGGGCTCAATAAATTCATTTCTCGTCTGAATGAGACCAGCAACGTGGAAAAATTTTGCCTTTCAGGCGGGGATGAATGTATGTTTCAACCACACATTAAGCAGTATTAGCGGTCAGTGGAGTGTCTAATGTGACTATTTTTCACAGTGGCCAACTCTGCCCATGATTAGCATAATTAGCAGAGGCAAGCCTATACATATGGAAATAGAAAGTGCCTAAATGCCAACCCTGGTGGAAATTTATGTGTGGTGGCTAACACCACTGGCACATCTGAATAGAATGTAAGTGAAACTGATTTTTCATGTTGTTTTCGCTGTTTTATACTGTTTTTAAGGTGTGATCTCAGGGTGGTTGTTTTTGTCATGATGGTGGGAGCTGCAGGACTCAAACACATTGAAACTGATCAATTTCGCGTTCACACATTAATTAGGATTTTCTCCTCCTAAAACAACACAACTGTCTTTGACGATTAATGAACAGCTACAGCGTGCGTGTGAGGACAAAAACACACACACACACACACACACACACACACACTGTATTTCTATAGGTAAGATACCAAAGTGCCAGCTTCTCTTTCTTGCCCCCAGCCTCACCCTCCCACAGCCAACTCTGGCATTGTTTTACAGGCTGGGAAAGTTTTGGTCCATTTGCTTTTGTTGTGAAAAAAACGTTCCCTCTTTATTTTATTCCGCTGTTTGTTGGGAAACATCTGAAAGAAATTGAAGGGTTGAATGACAAAAGGGGTCTGCATTCAGTCTGGAGCTGCTGCACTGAAGGATTGTATGGAGGAACGGCCCATCTGCTGGGGGCAGCCCGCTTTAGGCGGTGCCCTGGCTAGGGAATGCCATAGGGCAGGGCCGGGCTGAGGACCCTGAGTGGGGCACAGTCCTGATTCTGGTGGGTCCACATGTGACAAAAGGACAGAGAGGGTTTTTTTGTGCGTGTGTGTGTGGTGCCAGGCCAAGAGAATGAATTTCTCATTTGGCTCCTTTGCTGAAAATCAAAAGAAATAAAGGGCCTCTTTTGGAGGACACTTTAAAAAAAAAAAAAAAAAAAAAACCTCTGGGAGAAAACGTAAATGATGGATAGAAGATGGCAGCCAAGGAATAGCTTTGTGTCTTTCTATATTGCTGCTACTCTGCGGTGGTCAGACCTCCTTTCTCTTAAATCTATCTTTTATTAAGGGAGGTTCTGTGTAGACGTTCATTACTCCTCATGCTGCCATGCCGTGTAAATCAGGAAACTTCAAATGCAATGCAGGTAAAAGCATACATGTCACTTTCAGCCCTCTTCGTCTTGGGTCTTCCTCCATAGCAGCGTGGGGCCTTTCAGAGGCCCCCTAATCCAGCTAATCTACCACACTGAACTTTGAAGGTGGCCTGGTCTGACCTATCATGGCCTGGAACTGGGACTAGGCCTGTAAGCCACTATGACAGAATAGAATAGAGTAGAATTAATTTGAAGCACAGCACTTAAAAGATGGCCTTGCCTCCATCCTAGATGCCAGATGTGAGAAGCCACACATATTTCACTGAGTTAGGGAATTCTGGGTGTTCGGGTTTTGGGGATGGAAGGGTCAGGTGGAGAGGAAATGACTGAGGTTGGTGGAGACGGGGTCCAGTACATAAACACACATTCATACAAACATAAAATCTGTACACACACAGCCATGAAACCATGTCAGGGCTTGTTGTGACATTTTTCATTTGCTTTTCACTTTCCCAGTGTCGTAATTGTTGTGAAAGTGCTTTTAGTGGTGAAGCTAGTAAATGAATTCACATGTTGCACCCAGCAAAGAAGAGTTGTTTGCTAAAATTTGTCAGATGGTGGTCGAGTTTCTCAAAAACATCCAATGAAAGAACTGCGGACGTGATTTAGACGGAGTTGTTATTATGATTTTGTGATTCCTTTTTTTTCTTCCTTTCATTTTTGATCGTGTTGCCAAACATGGACTAATATTTCATGTTACAAAATTGCACATGTAGTAAAACTACAAGCCACTGGGGTGTTGAAACCCCCGGGTTTCCACACTCAAAGGCGCTTTCTTCCCAGGGTGGGAAAATTTCCGGGAACTGTCTCTTTAAGGCTGTGTGGAGCACAGGCTGAGTGCAGGGAGAGGGTAGAGGGGGGGGGGGATTCAAAGAAAGAGTGAGAAAGAGAAAGACGGAGGAAAAGGAGAGGAGAAACCAGGAGATAGAAAGAAAGACAGATAAGAAAAGAAAGGTTCATTCTGGAGCGAGCTCTGAGCAGAGCAGAGCTGAACTGAGCAGAGTAGTCGCGAAGCTCAGAGTTGGGTGGTTGGGGCCGGACCAGGGGTTGAGGAGAGAAGGCGAGAAAGAGAGCGAGAGAAGAGAGAGGACTGGCTGCCTGGGTGGTCCAGATGGGAGGAACGAGACACAAATAGCTATAATTTACTTCAGGAGGCCTGTAATTACAGAGCCAGAGTCTCTCCGAGCCACCCAGTTCCTGTTGGGATCAAAACCCCACGCTGCAGAGGTTAACATACGAAATGTCAAAAAAGGTTTAACAGATGTCAAAGAGGTCCGCGAACGGAAAGGGTTCCATTTTGTAGTAGCCTTTTTTGATTGGAAATCTGTGTGGCAAGGAGTGGAGTCGAGGAGAACTGAACCTCTTAGCACCATTTTTACACCAAGTCAGATTTTAACATCTATTTAAAGGTGTGAAAATGGCTTAATTAAAGTCAAATAAACCCAAAGAACGTGTACTCATACAAAAAACATCCTTATTTTCTCAACTACAAGAGGAAATTATTTAACATCATCAACAAGCATTATAAAAAAGACTTAAATTTTTTTTTTTTTTTTTGGACCAGATGTGGTGCAATGAGCCAGACACTTAAAAAAAACAGCACCCATGACTACAAATAAACGAGATGACCTTATATTCTGAAGCCCCTGCGTAGGTAATTAAAGCCTTGAAAGCAAAGCCTAGAAATATTGGACTGCGTCTCCAAGGCCCGGAGTTCTAACCTGATCTCACACTTTCGCGGCGTAGGCTGAATAGTTTGTTTTTTCTTTTCTCCCCATCAATTATAGGAGCCTGCTCCAGGCTGGGGGGAGGTGCAGAGAGTGTGAGGGGAAGAGAGAAAGAGGGAGACAGACGGAGAGAAAGACAGAGGCAGAGAGGGAGCATTAAGGGTATGAGAGGAGTACATGGTGGTCAGGATTGAGTGCAGCGTGGGGAAAGTGAGTAAAAGAGTGACGAGAGTTAGAATTAAGAAGGAGGTAGCCCTTGTTTCCAAACTTCCTCCACTTCCCCACTTCCCTCCCTCTCCCTCTCTCTCTCTCTCTCTGGGGTTGTCATGTAGTGGGACAGCGAGAGGGGCAGACGGGCCCTCTGTGATCCAGCGCGGCATGTTTCATGTCCACTTGGCACAGGCACAGATCCCCCCGGCTGGCAAACTCTTTTCAGGGCAACCTCCTGTAATTAGGGGGCTGGAGTCTACCGCACAGCACAACATTGCTCTCCCTCTCTTTCTCCCTCTTTCTGTTTTTTCATCCTCTTTCTATCTCTTTTTCCTTCATCACCACCTCTGACATCTATCTCTCTCTTTCAATCTATTTAACTTTATCTCCGTGTGTCCCCGTGACATCCCCAACTCCTGTGTGCCATATCGGCACCACTGCAGCCATTCGCTGTTTCCCCCTTCTCCTTCTCCTCCCATCTCAATCTTTTCTCATGTGCTCAAAACGTCTAAATCGATATGTGCTGCCCTGAGTGGAGTGGCGGAGGGTTTTGGGGCATCAGAGGGTTGGTTTTCCGAACGAACAGGGCACATCTGTTTCGCAGAAGGAGCCAATGAGAAGCTGTATTACTCATTTCTCTTGGCCAGACGTTGGCTTGTGTGAAGTGCCTTCAAAACCAACACTGGCGAGGGCCAAGGGCGTTGGTCGATACATGTGTGTGTTCTTGTGGAAGTGTGTGTGCATATATACGCACGCTACACACTTTGTTATAGGATCCACATGTGTGTGTGTGTGTGTGTCACTGTGTATGAATGTTAAAGAAATTCTGTGCTCATGTATGAATAGTATCTATCTATCTATCTATCTATCTATCTATCTATCTATCTATCTATCTATCTATCTATCTATCTATCTATCTATCTCATGAATTCAGTGTTAATTTGTCCTTTATTCTTTGTTTTGTAGCTGGTAGTCGGGTGAGCACGGAGCTCCGCTACACCAAGGAGAAGCAGGGAGAGGAGTCAGTATTTACCTCACAGATGCTCATCCAGACCCCCAAAGAAGAGGGTGCCAATATTCTTACCCAGGAGGCTTTGCTGGTTCACATGGAAGCCGCCCTGTCCGCCAGCAAGGTCCAGGTGTCACTGTTTGGAAAGTAAGTGGACCTTTAATGTTATGTGAAAAAGTTTCCTTGTGTGTCGACAGTAAGATTTGTAAATTAAGATTTGTTTTCTGTCTCGTAGGTCGTGGGATCTTAATAAAATATGCTATAAATCAGGAGTTCCCATTATAGAAAATGTCATGATCGAAAGGGTAAGTTCAAAACATTTAGATTTTTTATTTCTGTATATGGATATTTTACCTTATTTGTGATGTTTAATCGTGCTTCTCTTCTACTTCCTGACCCCAGATGATTGACAAGCTATTCCCCTGTATGATAATCACCCCATTGGACTGTTTTTGGGAGGGGGCCAAACTACAGGGAGGCTCCGCCTATTTACCGTAAGTCTTGGAATATTTGACCCAACTTACTTTTTTTGTTTTGCATATTAAAACATTTCATAGAAAGTCTTGGCTCTCCCTTTGCTGTCATTGCTTCCATCTGAGTTGCGTTGCAGACTGGAGCTTCTTGGAGGGGTCCGTAACTTTTAACACATGCTTGATGGAGACATACAGTTGGGCTTTCAGTATTCTGTCAGAGGGTGCTGTGACTGACAGCGGCGGTCAGTAATAGAGTTCTTTTAGGGCCCAGAGAGGGACTGGAGGGGGGTGTCCTGACAGAGAAATTCAAAGAGAGAAAGTGAGGGAGAGATGCAGCGAGGGAGGGATGGAGAGAGGGAGAGAGGAGATGGCTGCAGCAGCAACTGGGTGGTGGGTTGGTAGAACGGAGGGCGGGGAGGCGGCGGCGGCGGCGGTGGTGGTGGTGGCAGGGGAGCCCTTTGGGTCAGACAATGGTAAGCATTCTTTCAGTTTACGAGTGAGTGTCCATCAGTGCAGGGGCCCCGGAGGAGGGAGGGGGGCCGGCTTTGTCAGCTCACGGCTAACACTCGGCATTCTCATGGTAATGCCCCGGGCTCCCAGCTCCCAAGTTGTCCAACAAATAAAATGGGCAGTATTCAAGCCTCAAGTCCCTCGAGAAAGACAGAGAGAGGCTACAAGACGGTTAACAGTGGAGTCTGGGCGTATTTGGGCATTTGCGGATTTTTTTTTTTTCTGCTCCTTTTTTCAGGACGAAGTTCTCTTGAGAAATTGAGTCACTGAAAGAGAGCTCTTTTTTTGTTGTCCGAAGTGATATTTCAATTGAGTCCTTAGTTTATAAAAGATAGTTTAGATCATAGCAGATGTTTCTTTGCAAACAAATTATTTGTTTATATTTCTGTCTGGAGCTGACAGCGGTATGTTGCATGACAAGCCAGCACATACAGAAACAAACACAAGTTTCCCATCCTCAGCATCTCCCAGTTGGCTTGTGTGAAAGCAGAGCCACAGAGAGGGAGAAGGGGGTCTTTGATGATTCACACATCTTAGAAGTGTTCCTGTAAATCACACAAAGTGTTCAGCATCTGTTGTTGTTTATTAATCTTCTTTTTTTTTTTAAACTCGTTTTATTTTTTTTTTTCATGTGGAGCTGAAGGGAACTGGTGGTGGTCACTGAGGCCTGTTTCGCCCTCAGCTTCCGCTTCACTTCAGCTCTGGTTTTAAATACTACAAAAAAAAGAGTGAGATAGAAAGAGAGAAAGGGGAAGAGAGAGAAAGGCAGATTGGGAGAAAGAGTGAGGAAGAGGGAGAGGGAGAGAGAGAAAAAACTTGGGAGAACAAAGAGCAGCAATCTATGAAAAAACAAAAGGGCCCAGGCCCGGTTCACTCAAGCAAAAACTAGCTGATAAAGGAGTGTGTCTTTGCGAGCAGCGGCAAAAGGGACCCTGGTATGTGGGAATAGGAGAGGAGCTCTCTTCATGAGCCATTGGAGGGAGATTGAGCCCAGAGTTTGGGATTCTTTTATTTCCATCTCTTTCCGTCTGTCTCTTTGTCTCAGAAAATGTCCATCTTAAGTGTTTTCATGCTCTCAATCATAAAGTCCTGCCAATAATGTTGAATGTTTTTCCTGTTTTTGCATGTCTAATTTGAAGAGGCAGCAATCAATCCATGTTGTAAAAGATGAGTACAGTGAAAACTACAGGAAGCTATTGGATAACTTATTGGCCCCGACACTGGTCCCTTTAGCAAGTGGACTGTGACACCAAAACTCATATTTAGAGTAGATTTATTGAACAGATAATACATTTATCTCAAGGGCGATGAGGATGGCGGTACAGGTGAGCTTCAGAAGGAGGTTATTTGTCCGTGAACCTCACATAACAAACAGTGTGAGAGTCCCCCCTCTGCTTCTCCTCTCATCCCTCACCTATTTCCTTCCCCAACCTCTCCCCTTCCCTCCCTCCTTATCAAGATGTTTGGGAGGCAGAGGTAATCGTTATGACTCAGTGCAGGACAATGAGGAATGGAAGCGAGCAGGCAGTCACCGTGCCTTTTCCCCGGGCATTGTGGCAGCGTGAAACAGGATAATAAACGCTATTTTATCCTGTATCTGCAGCTAGCCTCCTGCGTAGCCCCGGCACAACCAGAGAGAGAGAATTAAACTGAACTGAGTGAATCATAGTTTTTTTTCTGCTCACAGCAAAGATGAGCAGGAATGCAACACCATGCTGCCTCGCAGGCACAAAGTGATAAAAGTTATTTTACAGTTGCTACTTCTTGGATTGATGGTCATCGCTTCTGTGTGTGTGTGTTTGTGCTCCAGGGGTATGCCTGATATCCAGTGGATGAATCTAGATCCAGTCAAGCTGATGGAGGAGCTGAGTCAGTTCACCTCACTGGAGGGATTTAAGGAGATGTTGGACAAAGCCCAGGTAGGACACACAAATACAGACTGACAGATTTATTGAATGAAACACTCATCTAGTTGCACATTTTTTCATTTACTGAGACTTTTCTGATGTTGTTTGATTCCTCAGGTGGGACATGCCTACATGAACAGGCCGTGTCTAGACCCCTCAGACCCTGACTGTCCTCTCAGTGCACCCAACAAGGAGCAAGGAGAGGTAAGTCATTACATACAACAAGACGCTGTAGTTGGAAGAAACCCTCAGAACCAACACCTAACATGTTTCTCTGTGTTTTCCATCTCTTCCTCTGCTGCTTGTCTATTCAGAGCCCTGACATTGCTGGGCGTCTCCAGGGTGGTTGCCATGGTTTCAGCCGGAAGTTCATGCACTGGCAGGAGGAGCTGATCCTGGGAGGGCGGGTCAAGAGCGGCCAGGATACTCTGCTGAGGTGTGTGTTTATTAAGACAAGTACAGATAGACCAGACACTGCAGTTTCAGGGGATTTTACAGAGTGTGTCATAAGTTTGCTCTGGTCTAATTGGAGGATGTGATAGTAAGGCGGGGTTGTGTGATCGCTGCCGGCTGAGCTTGTGAGCCGCCGTGACTGTGGAATCTGTGTAACCCCTAATAACCCGACAGACACATGCTTGGAATGCCTGGTACCAAGAGGGATCGGTTTCCTGTTTGACCCTGATCCAGGATAGGCCAATTAAAGATGATTGACGGCCACATAAAGGGCCTCCCACCTTGTTACACATTTGTTGTGTAAGGGATCAAACAAGAGGAAGATATAGGAGAAGAGAAAAACACTCAAAATCACATTTTCCTGAAGCTGACCTGTCTTTTCAATCGAAGGTCTCTAGAGTTTTGTTTGTTCCAATTTACTTCAACTGGATTTAAAAGCGTCGCCAATACAAATGGAGTGACGGCATTGAGTCAGAGCCCAGATCACGACCTACACAGGCCCAACAGAGCCTTGAATGAAAGAGGATTCCAGTCCCATCTGCAAGAGCCACACTTACTCTTGGACGTGATTTATGATCATTTCTTTCACATTTTGAGCAGCACCGCTGCTCGCTGTGTCTGTGCCAAGAAAACCTGAGGACATCTGGGATTGCTGCCGAAAGGCCGGCAGACAGGCAGACTAGATAACACCTGCTTTTAGCTGTTTACATTGGCAGACAGACAGGCAGGCAGGCGGACAAATCCTAGAAGAAAAGGCACCTGCCTTTAGCCATTCACAGAAAGGCATGTTCCTGTGTAGGTACCAAGAACATCTAAACAGTCTGACTGGATGATTTTCAATGTGCTAGTCGTGAGATGGATGATGCAGTTGAGGTTTCAGCTCAGCTCAACACACTATAAAGCATGTTTTCAGACAGAGCCAGACATTTCTAAGGTGTCCTAAGCTTCCATCTGTGTGTTTTCACAGCGCGGAGGCTCTGCAAACCATGTTCCTGTTGATGAGTCCGAAGCAGCTGTACGAGCACTTTAAAGACGACTACGAGATCCACGACATAAACTGGAATGAAGAAAAGGCCACCGCCATCCTCGAGTCCTGGCAGAGGAAGTTTGTGGAGGTGCGAACTTACATCACACATGACTTATATATTTAAATGCTCACATATGAATAAAGCAGACGCACATATAAAGCTGGACAGAAGTTCAGATTTCTATCGTAGCCACCATGAAGAAGTAGGAGGAGGAGGAGGGTGAGAAAAATGAGGAGGCATTTCCTTGTCCCTGTGCAGTCTTGTTTTGCTTTGGAATATACACACATACATACACACACTGTGGGACTTACTCTGCAGTGTCTGAATTCCATCAGTCTTCAGCTCCCTTGTAAAGCCAATCGCGGGGCAGACCAGGGCAGTAGGTGTGTGTGTGTATGCATATATGTGTGTGTGTGTGTGTGTGTGGTAGGCCAACCATCTCTCTCTGTCAGAGCCCTAGTTATAGGAACAAGCTGTTGCTGTGATAGCTGACACCCACCATGCTGAGGGTAAGGAGAGAGGGCGGGAGAAGAGTGAGGGACACATGCGAGGGAGGAGGGGTAACAAACGTAAACTGACAAAGATGTGACACCTCCTCCCGACATATTAAAGAACAAGAGCAGATCATTGTGAGATTGCGAATGATGACTAAATGTGAGCAGGTAAACAGCTTTGAGGGGGGCTGCGGTTCATTCGTGGCACAGAGCGGAGAGAGCAGCCTCCCAGGCCATGTGATCCCATCCCTTTCACCTTTGACCTCACAACCTCTGGCATCTGTGCTCATTACTCCTCAGTTGTCATACATACGCACGCATTCACACACATGCTAGCACATGTAAAAACACACTGACTTTCACACACATGCACATTTCAAAGGGACAGGGTGCCTTTGCTGTTAGAGGACCATGAAATATGGGGCTATAGGGGAGGCTTGGGGTAGCACTGGTCAGGAGGAAGTGTGTTTTCATGTGAAATACGTTCAGTCGGCAGTTCAGCCTCCAGGATCTTTTTTGTCGTCTAATTGTTCATTATACAGGTCATGTGTTGAAGAACGTATGATTTGGTGTTGACAATTAATCAATGTTTCTCCGTCAGGTGGTCCACCAGAGTATCCCATCAAACTCCAGCCAGTCCATCCACGCTTTCTCCACCACCACCCTCAACGACATCATGAAATCCTTCTCTGATGTCAGCGTCATCAGGGTGGCTGGAGGATACCTGCTCATGGTGAGCATAAGTCCATCAATTATGGCAAATAAATTAATGAAAAATGTTCAACTTGATTGAAAATTGCTAATATTTAACACGGTCGTCTCCTCTCTAGTTGGCCTACGCCTGTGTGACCATGCTAAGGTGGGACTGCGCCAAGTCCCAGGGGGCCGTGGGGCTGGCCGGGGTGCTGTTAGTGGCTCTGTCAGTGGCTGCAGGACTGGGTCTCTGCTCCCTGCTTGGCCTCTCCTTCAATGCCGCCACCACACAGGTAGGACACAAAGAAAACTGCATACATGTTCTGTGTAACGTTACTTTAAGGCTTACTGTATGTTTAAGGGGAGATTTGTTGTGGAGTGTTCATTCTGACCCTTTCTCATCCCAGGTGCTTCCCTTCCTGGCCCTAGGGATTGGAGTAGATGACATGTTTCTGTTAGCTCACTCCTTCACAGAGGCTGGAAGTAACATCCCGTTCAAGGTACCTTTAAGACACTCCTCTCTTTCTTCTCCTCTTCTCTCCTCTCTTCTCCTCCTATTCTAAACTCTGTCTGTTTTTGTTTTAAAGGAGCGGACAGGAGACTGTTTGCGTCGCACCGGCACCAGCGTGGCTCTGACTTCCATCAACAACATGATAGCGTTCTTTATGGCCGCTCTCGTACCCATTCCTGCCCTGCGAGCTTTCTCTCTGCAGGTATGTTTTTGCACGCACCCTCACACGCATGCGCACAGACATAAACACATGTGCACAATCGCACACCGAGAGGCCGGAGGCTCCTTTGAAAATGAAAGAGATAACTTAAGCGAGGTGACATTCATTCAGGGCAAGGAAAGCCTTTGTTCCCAGTTTTATTGCTGCTGCACCTACAGGGCCAACTTTTTTTGTGTGTGTGTGTGTGTGTGTGTGTATGTGTGCGTGTCTCTGCATGTGTGTATAAGCGCATAAGTGTGTGTGTGCATGTGTGTAATGTGGAATAATCACAGCAAAGAGAGTAATGAACAGAGAGAGAGAGAGAGAGAGAGAGACGGAGAGGGAGGGAGAGGGAGGTAGGAGTGGATCAGTATATCACTGGCCCGTCAAGGCGGTTTGCTCTGATCTGTGACTAACTGTGGGTGGTCTGAAACACACAAGCAAACACAAATACACACACATAGACGCACACACACACTGGAAACCACAGCCAGTTAGAATGTCAGCTTCAGGGGCTGGAGTGAGTGGGGAGGCAGCGGCGGCGGTGGTGGTGAAGGGTGATGGTTTTGCTCAGACTCGCAACATATATATTCCCTCCCTGCTTCTTTCTCTCTGTGTTTCTAGTAGTTCTTTCACTCTGGCTCTCTTTTCTTTCTTTTCTCTCTCTTCCTCTCCCCTTCTGGCTCGCTTAGTATTCCTGGCTGGTGATTTAGAGTAAGGCTTTTCTTTGCTCTCTGGGCTGTGGTCTGAGATACTAAAAAAAAAAAAAAAAAAGAAGGAGCCCTGACTCTCCCCAGCTGGGTTAGGGTGTCTGTAATTTCACATACTGTTCTCTGTCTTTTCTCACTTTGTTTTTCTCATTTTGTCTCCCTGTGTGTCTCTCTCCCCAGGCTGCCATTGTGGTTGTGTTTAACTTCGCCATGGTGCTGCTCATCTTCCCTGCCATCCTCAGTTTGGACCTCCACAGGCGCGAGGATAAGCGTTTGGATGTCCTCTGCTGCCTGTACAGCCCCTGCTCCGACCGCGTCATCCACCTCTCTCCGCATGAGCTGTCAGACGCCGGAGAGCAGCCGCACACGCCTACAACGACAACGGCACACCAGTACACGGCGGGATCGACAATCACCACCAGCACCCAAATCACCACCACGGTGCAGGCGTTCACGCAGTGTGACGCGGCCGGCCAGCATATTGTCACAATCCTACCACCTACCTCACAGATCTCGACCAGCCCACCATCCATCATCCTCTGCCCCACGTCACAGCCTCAAGGTAAATTATGTCATATTAACAGAGCAGTGGCTCTTCAGTGGAGTCTGCCATGTTGTTCTACAGTAGCCTAGAATGGACAAACCAAACACTGGATCTAGATGGGGCCGTTTGCATTTTGTTCAAAGCATTCTCTAAAGTCAGTATGAATAAATCCTGATACCGAAACACTCATTTTCTGCTTGTATTCCCTCCCCCTAGCCATCACACCCTCCCCCACCACCACCTCTGTGCCGGACCCCTACGGCTCCCAGCTCTTCACCCCTACCTCCAGCTCCACACGGGACCTCCTGGCCCAGGTGGAGGATTCTAAATCTGGAAAGAAGTGCGTCCCGCTCCCTTTCCTGCACTGGAACCTGTCCAGCTTCGCCAGAGAGAAATACGCCCCTCTTCTCCTCAAGCCCAAAAGCAAAGCCATTGTAGTGGTTCTCTTTCTGGGCCTCCTGGGCCTCAGCCTGTACGGAACCACCATGGTGCATGACGGCCTCTACCTGACCGACATCGTGCCACGTGACACCAAGGAGTACGATTTCATTGATGCCCAGTTCAAGTATTTCTCCTTCTACAACATGTACCTGGTGACCATGGATGGGTTTGATTACGCCCGGTCACAGAGGCTGCTGATCCAGCTGCACAACGCTTTCAACTCTGTGAAATACGTGGTCAGAGACAGCGACAACAAACTGCCCCGCATGTGGTTGCACTACTTCCAGGACTGGCTCAGAGGTAAGAATCTCAGCTCAGGTTTTTTTTTTTGAGTAAGCCAAGTAATAAGTTACTCTCTGTCCCCTTGGGAGTTAAGTCCAGTAGAGGGTGCAACAGGTTTTTTCAGGTGTTTTTTTTTTTTTTTTTTTTTTTACGACGGACTGGAGTGAATGAGTGTGAGTGGAGGTGAAAATGTGCGAAGGGTGAATGAAAGTTCAGTCGTGCTGTTTACCCCCATCCACCTGGGCTCAGGGGTGGTGCAGCAGACAGGTTGGGGTCATAGGTTATCTTTGCATGTGTGTGTGTGTGTGTGTGTGTCCTCAGGCTAGAACATGTCAGAGGCCCAGTCAGGAGGAAGTGATAACCAACAGGTCAATCAAAGCCAGCTGAACAAAAAAAAAAAAAAATAGATGGAAAGGGAAACTTGATATTTCACATTTTCAACTTTGCCGTAGACAGACACGCAGGAAAGCTCCAATAATTTTATGATAATCGAAGTCATAATATTTAGAAATGACAACCACAATAATCTTTTCTTTTCTTTTTCTGTGTGTGTGTGTGTGTTTTACCTCACGCGCAGGTCTTCAGGCTGCTTTTGATGCTGACTGGCAGGCAGGCAGGATTACCTCTGACAGCTATCGTAACGGCACAGAGGACGGAGCGCTGGCGTACAAGCTCCTCATCCAGACTGGCTCCAAGAAAGAGCCTTTTAACTACAGCCAGGTATGTCCATAAGCTGCACTTCAAAACAGAATCCACATGTCATTCCTACAGCACGCTGTGTGGGACTGTGGAAAACTACATTATCAGGTGTCTTTTCTACCATTCATTCAGACAACAACTCAATACGTGCATTGTCATTCAATCAATTTCTTTTTTTCACTTTTCTCTAGCTGACTTCTCGTCGGCTGGTGGATGCAGAGGGTTTGATCCCAGCAGAGGTGTTTTACATCTACCTGACAGTCTGGGTCAGTAATGATCCTCTGGGCTATGCTGCCTCCCAGGCCAACTTCTACCCCCATCCTAGAGAGTGGATTCATGACAAGTATGACACCACAGGGGAGAATCTGCGCAGTAAGTTATCTTGTTCGCAATATTTTGCAAAGCGCTGATACACCTGAAAATGTCTCGCATTATAAACCGCAACTTCTCTTCCTCCCTCACAGTCCCAGCTGCAGAGCCCCTGGAGTTTGCCCAGTTCCCCTTCTACCTGAACGGCCTTCGCCAGGCAGGCGACTTTGTGGAGGCCATCGAGAGTGTGCGGGCCATCTGCGACGAGTTTATTCGCAAAGGCGTGTTGAACTACCCTAACGGATACCCCTTCCTGTTTTGGGAGCAGTACATTGGCCTCAGACACTGGTTCCTGCTGGCGATCAGCGTGGTGCTGGCCTGCACCTTCCTGGTCTGTGCGATTCTCCTGCTCAACCCCTGGACTGCCGGCATAATTGTAAGCAAGCAATCAGTGTACCCTTCATCACACCTCTTCCTCGTCCCTCCTATTGCTCTTACATTCCTACATTTTCCACCTCATGCTACCTCAACAACATCATTAGCCCCTTCCTCCTCTCACTTTCTTCTCACCCTTCTCAGCACAGCTCAATAACGCTGTCTAGGGGGCCCCTTTTTTCTGCGGAGGGCCAGTACGCACACACACACACACACACACACGGACACACACACACGGGACCTTTGTCATTCTAATGTAGGCTGGGCCGGCCTTAGAAAAGGAAATGCAAAGGAGCAAGAAAGGCTTTGCCCTCCTGAAGCCTCTACCTCCAACTCCCTCACTGCTTTTGTCAGAGGGAGAGGGAGAGACTTGGGGACAGGACAGATCTGCCCAGTTGCGACCTTGGCCTGCTCAACCCATCCATCAGGGATATGTGCGTGTGTGTGTATGTGTGAGAGAGAGAAAGAGACAGTCTGAGTGTTCAGCGGTTGGAAAACATTTCACACACAAGCTGGTGGGACCGGTGGTCCTTAAGGGCCCCCCATACTCACACAAATCCACATATCGCCGACCACTGGGGGGGCTGAAGTGTAGCACAACAACAGTGCCAGTTTCAGTTGGAATGTGTTTTAATTTAAGTAGCAGTCCCTTGAGACAGCGACATTACACAGTTTCCTCAGACAGAGGGAGAGGCACAGCTACATGCATGTACGGTTTCCAAGCATCAGCCAGCCTGTGAAGGTTTCACCCTGCCTGTATGTGGTCGAGCAGTAAAACGGCTTTTATCATTTCCAATTTAACCGTGCCCTGGCTCAGAGCCCCCGCTGGGATCAAAAGCTCCAGTTGGCCAGGAACCGCTTTCTCCTCCCTGTTTTCTAAGCCTTGTTGTTGTTGTTTGCATTGCGGTTTACAGTAACATCGAACATTTACTAGTTAAGACACGAGTAAAACGCAACGCTGCATCTCACTGCAAGATGTTGCATTAAAATATCGGAAACAGTAAAATCGGCAAACAGGCTGGTATCTAGTGAAAAACAGGATCATTTGTTTTCCACAAACACAGGCAGATGTGTAGTAACGGCAGAGTGCCCACGCTCTGTTGTCTCAGGCACTGTCAATCATTTCAACCACCTCTGAGAGGGAAGAAGAGAAAGAGAAGGAAGGAGGGAGGGAGGAGGGGATGGTATTAGCCTCGGGGTGGGTAATTTGATGCCATGTGGTTGAGACCCTGAGCACAGGGTCAAAGACTGTGTGGGGTGAAGAGGAATGAGGGCTCGACTCAGTTGCTAAAGAAAGGCATATTCACCTTTAACTCTCACATGCTTTTATTTTTGTTTTACTGCCTTGTTTCCTCATCATCCCACTGTTTCTTTAACGCTGGTAATTGAAAACAGTTTGTAACATTATTTTTCCACGTCTTCCTTTCAGGTGTTTATCTTGGCCATGATGACGGTGGAGTTGTTTGGCATCATGGGTCTGATTGGGATCAAGCTGAGCGCCATCCCTGTAGTCATTCTGATCGCCTCTGTGGGCATCGGAGTGGAGTTCACCGTTCACATCGCACTGGTGAGTCAAGACTCGGCACAAAGCAAGAGCGCACACATGGATTAAGTGTTAGAGCTCCTACAGTTAAACACCTACTTTACTTGAAACCTGATGCTTTGGTCCAAATGTTAAATACCGATGACAGACTGACGTGACCACATGCTTTGCCTACCTCAGAAAAGAATTACATTTAACCACTAATATTATTGCTAATACTTTTCTTTATTATTTGTTATTGATTAAATACAATTCAACATTACGTGGGACACATATGAAATGTCCCAGCTAATGTCGTTAGATGTTGATATTTGGTTGTGATGCCAAGTAACCAAAATTCAGTGTCAGGACAACGCCTAATTCCAGCGTCAATTTGACATAGAATACAGATGACGTTGATATTTTCCAAACGTGTCACGCCAACATCATCATGACTTAGAATAACAACGTTGAGTAGTAAGGGATGGAGAGCAAAATGTCATGTTAACGTCCACACAACATGAAATTCTTGAGTTCCTACATTCTGGTGAATTTGTATGCACCAGATGCACACTTTAAATATTTATGCCTATGATTAAATGTATATGTCTCACAGCAAGGATTTGTAATAGACGTTTTATAAAAACACTATGCTACATTGCACATATTTGAGTTGTTTTTAAGTCAGTGAAAAGCTCAGACTCCTGTGGCTTAATGCCTGAAATGGAAAGTGAAAAAGGTAAAGTAAGTGTGATTAAAGATTTACAAGGAAACGTTTGGCTTCCTGGTTCACGCTGGCAGCTCTCTCGCATGGTGTACTGTCTTGTAGTGCAGCGTAGTGATCCCCAACAAAACCCAAATGCAGGAATGCCAAGCCTGGCCGCAAGCACAAGTTCTGTGTGATCGGCAAGATTTCCAACTCATTTCTCCCCCTTTCGCCACAGGGCTTCCTGACAGCGATTGGCAACAGGAACAAGCGCTCGGCAGTGGCTCTGGAGCACATGTTTGCCCCGGTGGTCGACGGAGCGATCTCAACGCTGCTGGGCGTTCTCATGCTGGCAGGGTCAGAGTTTGACTTCATCATGAGGTGAGATGATGTGTGTGTCAGCATCTGTTTGCGTGTGTGGCGATGAATGTGCTGACTTCATGCTTCTATGTAAGAGAGTGACAGTACTCACTCACAAAGTGATGGTGCTGCACCCTCCACAGCCCATTTGTTCCCTTCAGAAGTAGCAGTGTTTTGGTTTTACGCCATTAGTGTGTGCATGTATATGTGTGGAGCCAGTTGTCTAGCCTCACTTGGGGACGGGAGGAAGCCCTGTGGGGGGTCAGGGGTGCATGCAGGTGGAAATGTTATACCCCTATTTATGCATACCCCCACACACACACACACAGTGACAAATATGCACCTGGTTCTGTCACTCCGGGCACACACACACACACACACACACACACACACACACACACACACACACACACACACACACACACACACACGTCTCCTCAACCTCAGAGCACAACAAATGGGGAAAACATCAAGGGTGTGTAGCAGCTGCTCGTAAACATGGAAGTGTTCTGCTACCCACTGGGTGATGTCTCTCTCTCTCTTTTTCTCTCTCTTTCAAGCACACACACACATACACACATGCAAACGAGAGGGAATCTGTAAAAATTCCTATCATCCGTTTGGCATTCTGTCCCTCCATGAAGGGTACCGTAATAAAAAGTGGAGCTAAATTTGAACTGGTCAGCCAGTCAGATGGTCTGAAGCCCACCAACAGGCATCACTCCCCACTGTGTGTGTGTGTGTGTGCGTGCATGTAAATTGTGTGTACTTGTGCGAGCGCGTGTTTTCTACCACTGTTTCATGGTCAGAGTGGAAAAAAGGCGAATAGCTCGATGTTTTTCAGCCGAATGTGGTCTAGGCCCAAACCCGAAACCACAACCTTGAGCTCACAGACTGCAGCAGGCCTCCATGACATAAAAAGCACAGTTTTCCTGCAGAAACAGAGACAGAAGCAGAGAGAGGAAAAGAAGTACTCTGAGGGTGGCTTCCTCGCAAGGATATGAGGTCCTGGTGGGTGGGTGGATGAATAGATCCTCAGCAGTGTCGGAGTGGAAAGATAAAGAGGTGTAAATATGTGGAAATAGGGAGAAATTAAGAGTAAATGGGAAGTAGGGTTTGGAAGAGGAGAGCATTTTCAGCGTGATGTTTTTCTTCTTTTCCCCCATTGTTCTGCGAGAGATCATTTTCAGAGGACGGGGCGAGAAAGGGAGTAAGAAAGGTCTAGTGTCTCTGTTGGAGGTCTTGTTTAGCTGTAGCTGTAGCTGTGGTCGGGTGAATGGGGCAAGCCAGAGCTGGCTAGCTGGGGAGTAGCATAAATATACCGCTGTAAACATCTCCTGGCCTTGTAATGCACTGAATAAACAGCAAGCCTAATTCAGCTCTGCTCAGAGTCCTCTCTCTCATGCACACACATGCGGGGCACATATGAGTGCACACACGGACACCCACACACACACACATGAGGAGAAATGCACATATGTACAGGCATGTAAACACTTAGGCTGTCTCTTACACACACATACACACACACGGCTCCCCAGGCCCTGACAACGAATGGAAAAGATTACAGTTTATATAAACAACAGAATTCCTAACAGTGAGACACTGTTGGAGGTCCCACCAACGTCTCACTCTCTTTCTTTCTGTCTCACTCTTTTCTTGTTGTTGTTGTTTTTTTCACTATTAAAAAAGTTGTTTTGGAGCAAAATAAGCGAGCGAGCTGAAAAGTGGAAGCCAGTGCTGCGTTGTAAAAAAAACAAAACAACCGTTCCGTGATTTCAGCGCCTGCATATGAACGTGATTTAACTCAATAAAGCGCGCAGATTAAATATCTGCGTGTGGTTGAAAGACAGTCATGGTTTGAGCAGACAGCAAGAAATTGAAAATATCTCCCCAAAGTGTTTTGTCAAAAGTGGTTAGGATGACATGCGTTATGCTTCTGATAAAGGAAGAAAACATGGACAGAGGTTAAAGAAGAAAATATGTCATAGAGAGTTTTGGAGCTGACGTGGGTGCGAATAAGAGCCGAGAAATAACACCCAACATGCAAACCATGAACTTTTTCCTAAAGAGTGACCTTTGTCAAGTCAAGAAGTAGTAATAATAATTGGAGTCGTCCATTCAGAGGAAAACAAGCATGCTTCCAGAACACCAAGCAGCTATTATCCCCGTCCTTGTTGGCTTTTTTTTCCTTCATTCCAACAATCATTTTTTTCCTCCCTCTTTCTTTTACCTCTTTAAGTCTGGCTGGTGGTTAGCATCTCACTGTCTCTCTCTTTCTGCTTTCTGTTAGTGTTTAAGTGGAGTCCTCTCTAATTTTCTTGGGGAGCTCTTTCTTGTGGCCTGCCTCCACCCCTGGCCTCCTCAGAGCTCCACTGAGATGCACGCACACACACACACACACACAAAATGCACACACATAGTGTGAGTGAAAAACAGAGCGAGAGAAAGTCTTGTAGCAGCAGCAGTGGAGGCATCAAAGCATGTTTTAGTTGGACTGAGCGGGGAATCAGATTTGCCCTCCCTGCCTTTGATACACAAACACTGGGCTTTCCCTGACTTCTTCCCCTCAGCTACTTCCCTTCCTCATGTGCCAACTATGTGTGTGTTTGGAGTTGTGCGTGCGCATGTGTGTTTGTCGCATTAAAGGGGAAAAAAATTGCATGAAATTAAGATGCATGTCAAATGCTAAATGTTGTCAGCTCTGTGTAAAAGTATCATGACTTTGGCTGATGCTCTAAATCCGTCTGAACTTCAGCCAAATCCCTGAAAAAGTTGAGATGCAAAAGAAAAAAAGATTAAAAGGATTGTGGCTCTGTGGCTGTGAGTGTGTGCACATGCATATGCCATTTGCATTGCATGTATGTGTTTGTGTGTGCGATCCAGCTGATGCAGGCAGTAGGCCAGAAGAGAAGGGTCAGGCAGACCTGTTCAGTGTAAACACAGAGGTGCCTTGGTGTAGCCTGACCTCAACTAAAATTCAACTGCTACCAGCTAACAAGGAAGCTCTTCTTGTTTAAGACAGGAAAATAGAGATTACGAGATGCCACAAGATAGTTTTAATTGTCTCTTTTAAGCACTAACTGTCTTCTTGTATGCAAACTAACGCACCTCATCTCTGCATCCTTCAGGTATTTCTTTGCTGTACTGGCCATCCTCACTGTCTTGGGAATGCTGAATGGCTTGGTCCTCCTGCCAGTCCTCCTGTCCATGATGGGCCCACCAGCTGAGGTCACCCCAGTTGACAATGCCAGCCGCTTGCCAACGCCTTCCCCCGAGCCACCACTGCCCCCACCGATGACCCACCATGGGTACTACACAGGCCACCACAATCAACGGTCGTCTCGTCAACCGGCGTTTTCTGAGTCGTCGGACTCTGAGTATTACTCTGAGATGACCACCACATCAGGGATCGGGGAGGAGGACTATAAGTACTGTGACCGGAGCGCGTACATAGCATCGCACAGCAGCGCTCCACCTGCAACATCTCACATACTGCTGGAAGCCAGCAAGAACCCCAGCTTCCCCAAGCTAACGGTATGACCACACAGATAATAGAAACGTTTCCTGTATGTTCTCTTCAAATTCATGTGTTTCTCTGAAAGTAAACAATGGAACTTTATTTGTTGTAGGTGGTGAAGCCATTCAGAGAAAACGCAACAAGCGGCGGTGGAAGGATAGAACCGTTAAATGAACCTTCCCACAACGCACATTCACCTCTCGGCTCCCAGGTTACATGTTGGGATGGAAACAAGCGGGAGCAGCAGCCGGGCCTCCAGAGGCTGCAGGCGCAACACTTACCCAGCGACAAACCTCACTTCCCTGGGAGGACTTGTCAAAGCGGCCCCAGGCTGCAGAACGGCAGAGGGCCCCAGCCAAACAGGACTAAAGGGCCGAGCTATAGCAGTAGCAACTCCGCCCTGCCGATGCAACAAGGCACCGCGGCGGGGCCCGTTACCATGGTGACGGCCACCGCCTCCGTGACGGTGGCTGTGCATCCAACCTTGCCGGGGGCGGCATACCAGGGCTACATGCACGAAGGTTTTGACACGGACAGCGAGTCAGACTGTTTTGAGGCTGCTAAGAGGACTTGTGGTGACAAAACAAACTTTTCTTCATGTAAGAGAGACTCTCTAGAGCTCCAGGACTTGGAGGCAGCGACACAGAGCCAGACAGAGCATCAGCTGGGCAAAACATAAGGTGAGTTAGCAACCAGTCAAGAAATACATGTCGTTTTTAATGAGATTTATAGTCTTTCTAGCCTTTGAATGCCTGTGTAGCAATATCTAACCTTTTTCTCCCTTCTGTGTTTCCGTAGGTGGGTTGAGGATCCAGGCAGCCAAAGATTGCTAGAGTCTCTCACACCCCCAGCCTTCTCTTCGAGTCTCTGGCTGCTTCTCCGGAGCACCTTGCCGCCTCACATGGCGTCACTTGACGTCTTAAAACTCTCAACTGTACATAGACTTCACGCAAAAAAGGAGAGGATTTATTACAAGGACATATTAAAAAAAAACAAAATGATGTTTTAAGAATTATATAAATCTATGAGTATATATTTTAATACTAAAAAAAGAAGGAAGCTATTTAAAAGAGTACTGTATAACTTGGGTATACTCTTGTGTAAAAGTTCAGATGTAAAAGATTATTTTTTTCGTGGGGGCAGTTGATTTTTTTTCCCTCACAGTGTATAGAATAAGAAATGTGCTATATGTAAAAAGTGTCCACAAAAAGTGAGATGTTATTAAGATATTAGGCTATTGAACATACATGGTCAGTGTTTTATATCTATTTGTATTTTTTTTTTTTTTTTTTTTGCTGCTACACTTCAAAATAATTTTAAGTGATTTGCCTTAAAAAAAATGCAGTACCCCCTCCTCCCCCTCTGGTTCAAATCAGTTTTACACAGTATTACTCTGTGAGATATTCTGCATCTGACACACTCTCTGTTGTAGTCTAATTATAGATATTCACAGTGTGCACTGTAAAAAAAAAAAAGAAGCAGAGAATTACACAGCAGATACTGTTTTCTTAACAGTAGAAAACCATCGTGCCTTCAATTTGTCCCCTTTTCTTTGTTATCACAGTATTCAGTATTATGTTCTCGTAAATACGTTTTGTCTCGTCCAGACAGAATTTTTGTCAGTTCTCACCTTCATCTGTCTGTCTATCTGAATACTGTTGAATGTGACCAGTCGGCCAACATGCTGGCCAGGTTGCGTTTAATTCATGTATCATGTTAAATCTTTGTCCGGGTGTCCCAACGTCCTCTGCAGTTTTAAACTACTTGAAGGAGCTGTGATAAGATTTTCCTCTGCAGTTTTTGTAAGCTCTACAGGGGGTGACTTCACTTTTGTCTTTGTGTTTGACAAGTGGGCGCCTTCTTGTATTATTTTGAAAGGGAATTATAAAAATCCAATGCAAAGGGAGTGATTTTTATGTTATTATATTATTATTATTATTATTATTATTATTGTTTTCTCCTTTTTTCTTTGCTGGCTGCTTTACAGTTGTAACACGTTCATGTTGTTGCGACCCTGTGCAAATATTACATGATGTGGTTCAGTCTTTATAGCGCTCCAACCTGCTCTGACTCACTTTCTGATTTCTCACTCTTCTTGCTAATACAAACCTCATATCTGCCACGTTATCTCTAATTCTTAGGTTGTTCGTGTAACTTGCTTTACAACGTTTTCATTGTTGTTGTTGTTCAGTATTGGTCTCATCACTGCCAGGTTAAATTGCAGGGAAAAAAAACTTGCGGATCTATTTTTTAATTTCATTTTTTTTTTTAAAGTGGCAGCTTTGGTTTCTTTTGTACATATGAAAGAAAAGTTAAGTAGCTACTGTGCAGTTGTGAATTATTAAGCAGAACGAGCAAAGCACCATTTACAGTTCGATCGGACCGTAGACAGCCAGCAGGTGTTGTCAGACAGTGGCAAGGAGTTTAAAAGGGAGGGGGGTCGAGGGGGGGAGCTCCTGCATTGGTTTGTAGTTTATTTCGAAAAAAAAATTGTTAATGTCATGCCATATAAATTATTTATATTAAAATTTTATTTTTGTAGTTTGTACAGATGTTAGTATCTAGACTGAAGTTCTATTTTTAAAGAGTGAATATATATTATATATAAATATATCTATTTGTTGCTGAGTTTGTTTTTGTTTTGTTTGCATTTTGGGATGGGGGGGTGGCGTGGGAGGGAGGGGTCGACAACACTTTAGAGCAGAGGCCTTTTTTTTTTTTTTTGGTGGAGCAAAAGGGGGCAGTTGGAGGACCATGAAGGAGAAGGTGTGTAGGAGATTGTGTCACTGTTACACCTTGTTTTTAAGTTTCCTCTTGGCCCTTCCTTCTTCATTGTCATTTTTTTTTTTAAATGTGCTTGTCCATGTCTAAAACACTGTGACTTCTGAAAACTATGCTCAAGAAAACCCTTGTGTGACCGTTATGTTCCCTCACCTGCTATAGAAATTTAACTAACAAAATAAATTGAATGAAAACAGTGTTTCTGCGGTTTCTGCCAGTCTTTTTTCAAGTGTGTGTGTGTGTGCGTGTGTGTGTGTGTGTGTGTGTTTACTTGTGACCCTGCAAAGAACTCAAGGGTCACGACTATTATCACAAATGCAAACGGGCAAACTGACAGTGTTTGCTGGTTAAATACTGGTTAAATAGGCCGACTCTATTATCAAGGTGCATTGTTGAGGTGTCAAACACAAGGCTGATGTATGCTGGTATTTTAAACCTGGATGCATCCATAGTGAATTTATTTTAGGCCTAAATCTCATTAAGCTACATGCTCAAGGAGCTCTATATGACACTCAGAGCATTAATAATTAGTAGCAACAACATTTTGCTATGTAAAGATATAGTGTCCTGAATAGTGAATGAAGTCACTCTACCTCTGTAGATGGCAGCAGTGTCAACTAGGATTTGGCAAGCTGTCAGACCCTCTCAGTGAAATTATTTCTAATAAGCGACCAGTGAAAAATTAAGCCACTTTTTCAGATCATCAGGGAAAAGGGAGAAATATATGATATTGTAATTCATTTCCAAGCATGCTGCTCAGAGTAATCGCAGACCACGGCTCTTCCTCCTCTCCTCTTCCGCCATGTAGGAAGTGTCGAACAGGTAGGAGGTGAGTAGTCGCTGCTCGTCGCAGGAGTTTAGTTGTAGAGAGTTTCTCTGGTTATGTTGATGCTGATGTTATTGTTATTCTTCATACTGGTATTGGAAAGGCGTCATTGCACATGCAAAGCACGCACCCTTCGAAGGTTCACCAATTTGCTTTTTTATTTTGGATAGTGAAGGACTCTGCCTCTAATTGGCTTACCATGACATTCTTACCCTAACTCTGAGAAATCTCACCCCTCTTGCCTAAACCTAACTGATCCAACCAACAAAGGCAACGAGTTCTAGATAATCATACTCATAATAGTTCGCTATCCTAAGATTCGCCTCACCCCATCCTGTTAACACTGTTAGCTCTGTCAGTACTGTTCACGCTGTTAGCTGTTAGCTGCTAACCAACACCTCAGCCAACTCAATTTTAAGAGCCATCTGCAGACACTCTAAATATCCTATAGTCTGGAGCTCCTTTAAGATTTCTCAGCCTCGTTAGTTGTGAATAAACACAACTATTCACATTCAAGAGTATTTACACTGGATAAATCATTAGTCATTATTAAGATATTACTGCACCAGCAAAAGATTGAAAGTATATCCTTGCGTGGACATTGGATCATTATAAATTAGATATCAGGTTACAATGATGAATGCTATGCTGTTATAAATTAACCAAACAATGGGGAATGAGTTTCATTTAAAAAATGTGTCTTTGAACGGCTGATGACCCAGATCAAAAATCAACTGAATCTCTGCCGAGTGCGTTACTGTAATCAGCACCGATTGTGTGACCCTGATGCATCAAAACAGTTTTAGGATATGGAACTTATTACCTTATGAATTTGGTGTGCAATGCTTGGCTCACTTTTTGTGCATCAGCCGTAATTGAAACTGAACTCATAAGATGCTAATGATATCCAAGCAAATCTCATTGACATTCAGCTCTCATGCAAGCTGTTTCAGCAAGTCTGCCTTAACTTACAGTAAACATGTGATCTGCACGTTATCCAAAATCCTTGCTTCACTTTAAAGTTACATTCTCTTTTTCCATCTGAACAGTTAAAAGGCTGTGCTGATGTGCTCACAATCACACTTGTGATATGTATAATGGGCTTCTGTCTGTGTTTAAACTGTGTATGTTACACATGTGTATGTTACCTGTTTGAATAAAGGATTAAACAAAGATTGATCATAAGTCATTCTTGTTTCTACCAGCCAGCAGCCACCCAAGATGGCAATGTCAGTTCGTACATCTGTCCGCATCCTAAAAATCAGCTGGAATCACAACCGGTTTTGTCGTCTGTTGGTCTCAAACAGTGGTTTGCAGGGGTCAGCTTATGTATTACATCACACCACAGACTTTGATATGATTTGAAAAAGTACAAACGTAACTTATTTATTGTTTTGCAGAAACATTTTCCTCTGGCAACTGGGCTAATAATTAAATAGATAAGTCATTGCAGGATAGAATTAAACTGTTTTTTGTTTGTGGTTCATTTTTATTTCATTACGCCTTGGATGAGTTTCCATATTGTGCAACGCTCTGCTTCCCGTCAGTCACCTGACACCCACTGAAACACCAGCAGGCCTGGGTAAAGAAATAATCCCACAGAATGTGTTACCTACCTTACAATCCACTGTCATATCCTTGTTTGCTTGATAAGATTTCTTATTACACTGACAGATGCAAATATTTCGCAATATGTGTTTTCTCACTGTGGAGTTTAAAACGCCTCCACTTCATGAACAATGAATTAACACTGAGAACCACTGAACTGGAGCGCTGAACCACCTGGAAAGTGTCTGGGATCACTGGCTTCCTGGATCATTGTTGTGACTCGTCTGTCTAAATCTCTGCCACTGTGAACACACACACACACACACACACACACACACACACACAAGCAGACACACATTCGCACAAATATCACTGCTATGCTTACGTCAAACACATTCTTAAAAACTTTAACACAAAACAAACTACTGTACGTACTCACACACATACACACACGTACACCCCCCTGTCTCCTCACACACACACACACACACACACACACACACACACACACACACACACACACACACACACACACACACACACACACACACACACACGCACACAGGCCCACCTGTGTAGATGAAAGGTAGATGCTGTAAATTCCTTCGCTTCTCACACAACAGCTCCTCGTTTGTCAGCCCAAGCAAAGCAGCCCATGTCTGAATCTGATACCTCAGTCTTTTGAAGTTACTGTCATGCACGTCCACCTCTAAACCAAACCTCATACACAGTCACACACACATGAAAGCTCACAGTACAACACAGTGTTTATACCTGCCTGTGTAGTTCAACAAAAGCTAAACTTAAATTCCATTTATTTAGTATTTAATCTCACGTACGCCCTGAAGCTGTAAACAATACCAGATTGACTTAGTTTTAAAGCTGTAGGTTAATGAGAACAAATTTGCCCCCGAAATGATGTCATCCTGGGAGCACATGTTGTATTTAATGTCACAGCTCAGTGACAAGAAAATGAAAACATGCTGTCCAGTTATGGGTCACAGCAGGGCTGGAGCCTATCCCAGCATGCATTTGGTGGAAATCAGGTACAGTAAACAACTGTTCAGAATAATATTCACAGCCATGAGCAAAGTAGTGTTTGAAAAGTAGCCGAGGAGCATGTAGGAAACTCGGGAGAACACAGGGAGATCATCCCAGAGAAGGCAACCCCTACTTCGGTGTGTGTAACGAAGCCACTGGACTACATCTTTGTAATGAATAAAACATATTGTGTTTTATGTGGTTGTACTATTAAAGCATTTTAATTTAAGAGTACACTGAGGCAAGACATAAAAAATGGAGAGCACCCATTAATTTTCCAAATGCCCCAGAAAGAAATTAATAAAATAATCAGAAACAAATGTGATGACAGAGGCTGGTTTCAATAGATTTCACTCCCCGAAACACACACACAACTCACAGAGAGGTATATCAGATAAGAAAAGAGAGATAACTTTACAGTTTCATGGGCCGATCTGAACTTTTTTTTTTCCTGTTTGAGTTGAGAAGAGGATATTCAGGATTTTCCTAGCTATGGGACAACAGGAGGGTGTAATGAGAACAGAGAGACCACACTTTAACCAAAAATGTTGACATCATCCTTACGAGCTCCAGGGGTGTTGTTCTAAATGATTGACCTCTAACCTTTATTTAAAGGGACTTGATTGACAAAGATAAATAAAAACAGACCACTGTATACATGAAATGGGGCACTAATTTATAAAAACGTGTGTTAGAATATTGAGATTCTTGATTAATTACTGTCAGTCAGAGAAATAGTCTGTGTGTGTTTAATTCCATTACTTGTATAAATCTATCTTGAATTGCAATTTCTTGTTGTTACTTAGCAGTACAAAAACAACTTGATGTCACTTCCCATCCTTCACACAAGGAAAATAATTAAGTGATATAGTTTGATGTGTGGTTCTTAAAGGGACAATTCACCCCACAATCAAAAGTATGTATCTTTTCTCTTACCTGTTGTGGTGTGAGTTGCAGAGTGTAGGGGATATCGGCCGTAGAGATGTCTGCCTTCTCTCCAATATAATGGAACTAGATGGCACTCGGCTTGTGGTGCAAGAGAAAGCAGACATCTCTAGGGCCGATATCTCCATCACTCAGCAACTCACACCAAAACAATCTAGACTGATAGATAGTGCTACAGGTAAGAGGAAAAAATATTGACATACAACTTCACTGTAAATCTCCAACATCTGAGCCTCCACACAGTGATGCAAGAGCAGTGGATGTGACTGTGGTTTATGGAGCTCACTCCCTCCTCTCTGTGTGTGAGTGCAGTGTGTGGGCCCAGATAGCAGCTGATGGTCCAGATAACACGATCTCCCAGTGCCAACTCCTGACCTGTGAGTGAAGGTGAGATCAATGGAGGAAAAGAAAACACAATGAAGGAACAAAAGACTGAACTCGTGATCTGGTGATGCTGGTGTTGGTGTGTATGCATGTGTGTGTGTGTGTGTGCACTGCTTGGGTGGCCCGAGGATGAGCGCCCATTGTTGCTGGAATTCAATAGGGCTGATTAGTAAAGAAAAGTGTGTGTGTGCATGTGTGCGTGTGTGTGCGCACAAAAACATGCACTGGCATGCGTGTCTGTGTGAAGCAGGGGGTGGTGTATGTGTTTGTACTTTTGCACTAAGCGCAGCAGAGAAGAATGGGGGAATTAGCTGTAAAGCCAGTGAGAAAGAAGACTTCAGGGTGACATACCACACAAATCCGGGGAATGGGGATTGTTTCTCTCCACATCCACAGCAATGCTTTATTTCAATAGAATAACTCTCTTGCAGGCTCCATAAAGTGATAAATATGTTTTTTTTTTTTTTTTTAATTAATGCTCTTTTAAGAAGCAGCACTCATGAACTGAGATACTGAGTTTTGACAGTTGAAGCTGCAGTAATCCAGGAGTCGGTCCCCAGCTTGAAACTCAAACCATTACTGGAATTTTAATTAACTTTCACACCCATCAACTGACCCCATTTCCAGGTTTCTTAGCACTTAAATTATTTTTGCCTTAATACCTCAAAGTGAAATGAGGAAAAGCAAGACATGTTTTCGTAAAACATTTCTTTCAAGGTAGACGCCACGTAGGAAAAGATATGTTTCATCATACTAGCTTTAATTGTACACCACTGACTTTGAGCCCAAGTGTTGCCTGTGACATAGGACTAAAGGAATGTGGATACTGTAAAACATAATCTAATAACCCAGGCAATCACTTGCTTTAATCACTGAAATCAGCAGGCCTATATTTGGGACAGGCCTTTAATTCCTTTCACACAAAACTGTTGCTCATCAAAGATCAGGAAATATAATCAAATCTATATCAATTATGAATCATTCATTTGATTTACCTCCGACAGACAGCACATCAGAGAGAGTGAGTTAAAGCACTTGTGGATTACGGCACACAGCATACCGACACAACACCACTTTATCCTGTTAAAACAATACTCACAATGTGGATTAATTATGATGAAAAACACTTCAGATTCTTTTGATCTGAGGACCCTTACGGATTAAACAAATATGGATAACTTACAGGGTAATCAATGAATGGAGACATAATTTGAGGTAGCCAACAACCCGGTTTTATACATCCAAGAATTTCTATAACTGCTTGGCAACCACACCGGGCGTCCAATTGAAACAGGGACTAGACGTTTAATTCGGACTAGGCTTTTAATCAGAGTTTTAAGGTCAGTTTTTACACTAGAGTTTGATGAGAAGATCCTCGAACAGAAAAATCTGCCTTTCAGCATTTCTAAAGGCATTTTTTCTTTTTGTGCGATTAATTTTCTGATCAATATATTTTTCAAGGTGTTGTTTTTACCATGAGTACTTTCATGCAAAATGTGAAAATTATGCAGCGAAAGAAAATTCAGAATAGGGTTGATTTTTTTCTGAGCTTCTGCACCGCAAATTAAGGCATCAATCGACCAAGTTGCACCTCAACTTATGAGGATTATAACTGCAATAACATGGAGGCTCCTAGTTCAAACGAAGTCTGCAAACTTTATCACATAACAGATCCTATCCTTCTGTTCCTACCTTTCACAATAAAAGCCCGAGACATATAGGCTACAGTACATAACTGTTTACCAGTGGGAACCTAAATTCACTCAGAGCATTTTGCTAAATGGAAACTCAATGAAACAGCTTACAGAAGCTAAGCTTACCTCAGACAGACTGCCAGAAGCTGTCTTGCGTCAATGGATCCCAGTAGTTGTCACAAATTTGCTGCTGATTCGATTCAGATCAAAACCTTTTATTGAGTAAGTGTTGCGAATGTCACAGATAAGCATAGCTGCTTCGCTATTTCGCATTTTCGTGTTGTTTATTTGTCACAGTTTGTAAGGCCTTAAAGCTCACTAATTAGTTTCTTATACCTCCTGTTGTGGGGCGCCCACTAGCTTGGGTTTGAGCAGGCCGTCAAACCCATGGCTGCTGTGTCCTTGTTACAACGAGCAGTGGGTTTGATTCCAACTTATGGTCCTTTGTTGCGAAAAAGAAAACTTAAAAATACCTGAAAAGTGAGCATGAGAGGTGCTGGTAGGTAGAATTTGTTGTTCTTCACATTAAACTAAGCTAACATTCAGTCATGTAGGCCTATTTGGTGTTGTTTGTCAGTTAGCTGGTTTTATTTTATAGCAGATGATGGTAAATTCAGACTGTATGGACCCAGTAGTCGACCACCAAAATGCTGCCCCCTATTTCTTTGGTGCATGTGGGCAGGTATTACCCCAATTGCACCTTTAACTTACTGTTATCAGACTATCTGTAGCATTTTTAATGGACTGTTCTAAAAAATATTCTGTCAAATCTTAGATGAACCTAGTTATGTATATATAAATTTCCCCTAAGTATTTGCAGTGGTTTACTGTTTCACCATTCTGTGCCTGTTCTTTTAAATGGAAATGTCCTTTGAGAATCGAGTTTCTCTGCTGCTGCCTGTATTTATAAGTGTTCCTGCTATGATTGCACACTGCACCAGATTGTTTCTCCTCAGTTCTTCTAATCATCCTTCACAGAAACAGAGGAAGAGCGAGATCAATATTTATTGAAAACGCTCTTAAACATAACAAATGTGTTTGTAATCTATGCCTCGTGTGTTTGTGTGTGTGTGTGTGTGTGTGTGTGTGTGTGTGTGTGTGTGTTTGATATACCTTGGCCGTGACCGGGCCCATTGAGGGGTGGCAGGAGGAGGAGGAGGAATACGAAGTTCCAGGCAATCATGCAGACAGGCGGGAGGGCCCGTATAGTGTAAACATGTTTTAAATAAACAGGAACCAGCGTAATGCCCTTTTAATTGATTCATTCTGTGCTTTGCTGTTTACAGAAGGGCCTAAATATGAGCCTCGTAAGGCAGAGGCCTTGTGTTTATAAGTGGTTTGTTTAGTTCAAACAATAACAGTTTGAACACCAGACGTAGTTGTGGATCAGTTGTAATGCGTTGTGCTGTAGTGCTTTGCGGCGTTGCATTTTTTTGTTGTTGTGTTTTTCATGTTGTCCTTCTTTCTCCTCATCATTCTCTTTGTGTGTTTCCATTTGAGAACTCCATTTTAGGGGAGAATAAAGGAGCTAAAGCAGCTCTCTACAGTACCCCACTGTCTCCTCTTCACAATTTGCAGGCCAGCCAGGGTATGTTGGTGTGTGTGTGTGTGTGTGACTGAAGTTTAAATTGTAGCCACAGTGTAATGATATGGTGGCATGGCATTGAGGGGTACTCCAAAGGGAGGGCGGGGGTTGGTAATTAAACATATGCAGACACAGACACATACAGAGGGTGACACACACACACACAGTCAGACACACAGAGAGGCAAAGAAAGAGAGCAAAGCTAAACACATCCAAGTGGGGTAGTAAAAGCTAATGAAGGCTCAGCGCTAGGCTGGCACAGACAGCCATTTCATGTGGTGAAGAGGAGAGGAGGAGGAGGAGGACTGGGGCAGGCTGGGGAGCAATAAGGCAGAGCCTTACTCTAAAGCAAGTTAGGCAAACCAGAGGATAAACTATAATTGACACCATGCATACGCGTGGTTTTTCAATAGCGTTTGTCACGGGGTCTGCTGGATGATTGTCTTTGCAATGGAAAAGGCAAACAATGGCATTAACACATTTGCAGAGCACCAACAATAAAACTAACACTACAGAGTAGGTAGCTTATTAGAGCACTGTAAGGGTTAAGCACATTAGTTAACCAGCTTAAGTCCACTTAAGAACGTCAAGCACTCAGTAATGACCACAAACAGAATTAGTATTTGGCGGTGGCAGGTTAATGTTCGGAGGAACTGTGCATTTGGAAATAATATAGGAAAGATAGGTCATTCAATAAGGTATTCGATTATGAATAAAGAAACAATACAAATAGCTGCAGGACTAAGTCCTACAGCCCGGAAATGAGTTAGCATTTTTGCATGTCCAGTTTCCCCGTCTCGAAGCCAATGGATTTTTTGAATGGGTTTCTGGTTAGATGCCTGAAATAAGGTCTGTGGCTAACACAAGCTTAAGAGACTTCCACGTTCAGTTCTACGACATAAAATCCGTCACTTAATATCCCGCTCGTAAATTCTGAGGTGTTTACGTGTCTTAAAAAAAGGCTAACAAGTGGCTAAATGAGACTACAGAATGTCATCACACCAAACACGACTTTACAGCCTTGATGTGGTGGCAACGCTGAAGTCACAGTGGGGTAGTTTGTTTACATTAGCTTTTTAGCTTCTGAGCTAATAGGCCTAAGTATTATAAATGTTTGTTTGCTTCAGAGCATATTTTCTGCAATAATCCAAAATGCAGTGGTAGTATAGCCTACCATTGACTTTTTGTCAAGGGTGCCAGGGTGATGTTAACTTCCATTTTGGCCTACAAATAAACATCATCCCTGCAGCACTCCATATACAGCATATCACTGTATACCTCCCAATATGTTGTTGTATGCAACTGTGCACGTTATGCATCATAATCATAAAGTAACCTGACAAACTGCAATTAATATTACTTCCAGCTCTAGTATTATGGTGTACTGCACCTCTGTGTGTGGTGCTGTACCCCAGCAGAAGCCATTGCTTTATGTCATTACTTTAAAATGTTCCTAAAAGTGTAAACCTAGAATGACCCCCCAGTGTTGACTCCATGATCATGAGTGTAGGCTGCGTTGATACACTGCACTAAAATGATTGTGTCACCATGAGGTTTAAGCGGTAATGTCCAAGATTACCATTTCCAATCTTTTGTTTTTAATGATGGTGACATCTTTGATGATAAACCAAAGTTTGCTGCGGTGATTTTTTTTTAACCACGTTTATGAGCTCGCAGTGTGGCCAGTGCTGTGGTTTCTTTATTTCTGTAATTTTTGTTTATAAAGTTTGACTTTCTGGGTCTTTTTCTTCTCTATGTCAGTTCAGCCTCCTTGGTCATGCTAACTACTAATCTTCCATTTGTCTGAAACCGAAGGCTGTTGCTGCTTTTCTTAACAAACAGCACATTACTTATCATGAGCCAGGGCAGAAAATATGCAGCTGAAACGGTTTTATTTTACAAATCATCAAAGCAGGGAAATTTTATCCAAGCTAAATGAGTCAGTGGTTCACAACCTTTTTTGGGGAGGTGGCCCTGAAGTTTAAATCCTTAATAATATAGGAAAATAAAGCCATTGGGACCCATTAATAGATTAAAAAGACTTATTTTTTGCAGTGTATCCCATTGCTGTGGTTTCAGAGGAGGCTGTAAAACTCTGGGTATAGGTGTAGTTTTTGTTTGAGACCTTTGGGCTCCACATGTCGCACCCCGCACTATGCAAGCAAACATGTGACTCCTTTGGTGAGTCCCGTAAAAAAGAAAAAAAAGGGAACACTGGTGGGTTTTAAGGATTAATTTCAAAAGCACACTGACACATTTCTGCGCCATTCATGGTTTGTGGTTTCGATCGGTGTTCCCTTAAAGAGGTCATACGCAGGCCTGCACTATCTCAACCTTTATGGCTCAAATAAAGAAACTGATTGAATTCAAGAATAGAGTTTATGGGCTAATTTCACAGTCATGGATAAAACTTTGCTTCAGATGCATTTTATTTTGTCACAAAAGTTTCAATGGAAAGATTTAAGCTGAAAACTTTTATTTTTCTTTCTTTCTTTTATTTTTTGTGTCGTTAAGTAGCTTTCTCTGCGCTCATATGGTATGAAATGGAAAACTGATGAAGACCAACAGGGAAATTGTGAGTGACAGAGTGGCCCTGTGGACTAGTTACTGACCAAATGGAGAAACAGAGAAACCAAGAGCTGCACTCTGTGACTGAACATGTGTGTGTGACTGTGGGTGTAAAGCAAAAACACTAATGGCATTCAATACCGTAGCCCACAAGACCTTAATGTCTTTAAATGTCCTGAATGTGCCCTAAAAGTGTTCTACATGTCTATTTAGTTACTCAACACGTCAGATTATATCACTTTAAATGTCAATATTGGTGTCGCCAATTTTGTAATTGGTTATAAAAGTTCTTGTTACTGGTGCACATGTTGCTCAAGCAAGTTTTGAAAATGTTTAAGGATGCATATTTGTGTATTGTACATGGAGACTGAAATTCCAGCACTGGACACACACATTACTGAATCATTCTGTCCCTCAACATCTGCAGCCTGCTCTGACCAAAGGGGGGCAGAGTTACACCAAAGTGCTTCTGGTCTATAATACAAGAAGATGAAATGCACCACAAGATGGTATATTTATTAAAATTGAAGATGGTCAGCTCATCAACCAAGAATGCATTTCATGCTGCTTGTATGAATTGAGCATGGAGGCCAGAGAGGAGGATAGGATGATGAATTTTGATCTAATGTTTTAGTAATTAAAGGTCCAGTTAATGCGATTAAAGGGGGATTTAGTAACATCTAGCAGTAAGGATTGCAGATTGCAACCAGCTGAAACTCCTGGTTAGGATTCCTTCAGTGTTCACTGCTCAGGAGGTTTTTATCAGAAGCTGAATTATCCGCAGATGTCTCTTCCTCTCCGGAACAAACAGACAAGGTGATTACAACCAGTACAAACACTGAATAAAGCAGTTTCACATTACAAATGTGTCTGTGATGCTGCCTGGCATGTCGGGCACAGATAGTTTGCCCACTGCATGCTAATGTGCGCTCACCGTTTCTCTTCGAAACAAACAAACCTTGTGATTCAAACCTATAAAAATGCTGAATAAAGCAGTTTAACATTACGAATAAATGTTTTTTCGATGCTGGGGATTCTAATTACAGCGCCCGACACACAAATGCGAAAAATCAAACACGCGAATGGCCCTTTCTGGAGCCAGTGTTTGGTTTGTCCTTTCTGGGCTACTGTAGAAACATGGTAGTGAACATGACGATCTCTATAAACGTGGACCCACTCCCTGTGTGGATATAAACAGCTCATTTTAAGGTAACGAAAACACATTGATTCTTATTTTCAGGTGATTATACACAGAAGAAAATACACTTACTGTATTGTATTCAGTTTCTGCCAATACATCCCCCTAAATTCTGCACACTGGACCTTTAAGATATATATTAATATTTTGCATTACTGTTTTTTTTCCTTATGTAATTTTTTTATATTTGATTTATTGAATTGTTTATTGTCAGTTGTTTTACCACCGTGAATGGTTTAGATGGCTAACCACACCTGCCATCATAGAGCTTGTCAGCCTATAAGTGTGCATTATGTATTAAAAAAAGGTGTGGTTTCAACCTTTCAGACATTTTTGACCTGATAAAGATCCAAGTAAGATCGATTAAACTTGTGCAGGCGTAACTTCCAACGAGCCATAATTTCACAGGCTTTGATTAACTGGTATATTTTATAAAACTATTAACCTTTTCTCTTTAATATCAGCAGGCAAGTGGAATGTATAGCAAATCATGAGCAAAAAGACTGCGCTCTGCATCCACTGAAATTATTCCATTAATCTTATAAATTAACTTATGACTGTTTCACTTGACTGCCTCCAGTAATGTTATGGTACTGTAGAAGGAACCAACCTGTGGACAAGCCATTCCCGAAGTGTTACTGCAGCTGTGTGCACTACTCAGACCACTCTTCACTGCAGAGACCAAATAAATAAACAAAATTATAGTTGAAAAAAAACAAATAAAACTTTGCCAGCTGGGCAAACTGGGGCCGGGTCTGTGTGGCAGAGCTCACTGAACTATTTCACTCCCAGAAATGATGTGTTTGAAGAGTAAGCTTAGTCTATATGGCAGCTTTTCTTAAATGATGGGCCGGGAACCAAAATGGGTCACTGGCATGTTTCAGTGGATCCCCACATGCCAAGAATACTAATATGCTTTAATGAGTGAATGTTCCAGACTCACTCAGTATTTGCTCAGTTTGGCTGCTTGGCTGCAGAAGTTTAAAATCCCTGCTGTAGATATAGTGGTTGGACGCACACTAAGTTCAGTTATGACACAATAAATCACTCCAGCCCATCAGCTGCTTGACACTATAGAAAAGTACATTTAGAAGAGTTATACTCTAATATTGGCGTACTTGGTGCTTTTATTTCCCAGACCTGTGTTTGCTCTAACTGCCTGTTGGTTGCTCTTTCTGTTTGTAGCTATATTGCTCTCTGCTGGCCATGTTGAATAATGCAACATAGATATCCTAATATCACAGAGATGTTTTCCTGGTAGACAAAAAACAAATATAAATTGAATAATCAAATCAGTAGAAATATACACATTTTTCAAGCTTAAAGGGACAGTTCACCCTGAAATCAAAAATACACACATTTTCCCTCTTACCTGTCGTTCTTTTTATCAATCTTAACTGTTTTGGTGTGAGTTGCTGAGTGTTGGAGATATCTACGGTAGAGATGTTTGTCTTCTCTCCAATATAATGGAACTGGATGGCACTCGGTACTCTCACTCCAACCTCACCATATATCAACGTTTGGTCATGGACTTTCCACTTTTTCGCCTGGATTTCAACAACTTTTGCGTGAGACAGGGTTGTGTACATTTTAAAAACTCAACAGCCATAGCAGCTACACCTGCCAGCTGTATCACTGCACAGAAGGAAGCATCTATAGCTCACCTAGCACCACTGAGATAGATAAGGATACAGCTCAGCCAAGGAAGACGCCATTTATCTTTACATCTTGTGCTGTCACAAGCAGGAGCCTCTTGTCAATGAATAGATGCATGCTTCTTGCTCACAGCAACGTCTGTGGATTATCTTGAGTAACCGAGTCATGAGTTATAGAAACAGACATTGCTGTTGGGTTTTCCAACTATACTGCAGACACCTCTACGGCTGATATCTCCAAATCCTTGCAGCTCACACCAAAACAATCTAAACTGTAAATGAGTACTTCAGTTAAGAGAAAAATGTGTATTTTTGATTTTAGGGTGAACTGATTGAAACAAACACAAAGTGACAGGAAAGTAGAAGAACCAGTGGTTCAATACCCCTCTTCAATCTTTCCTTTTTTTCCCTTCTTCTTCTTTGTTCCTCTCACTGCTCCTCTCGGCGTCTGTCAACCTTCCTGGGTGGTTTGTAAGTGTGCTCAGTTCATGTACTGTATGCATGTGTGTTTATTTAGTCTGTATAGGGGAACAGAGCCATGGCCTCTGCCAATTTTCTATACACTGAAAAAATATGCTTTTGGACAGATGGAAAAAGGGGAGCAGTTAAACAGACTCAGGGCCAACAGATACAAGACCCCTCCTTCCTCAAATCAACCGCCACAACTACCGACCCTCCAGACTGAGGAACATGCACCTCAAAATTGTGCGGCTGCTTTTCCATGAGAGAAATTTTCACACAGCACGGTGGTGTAGAGACTAGAGAGTCAACCGTTTAAAGGAATACTTAACCCCCTCAAATAACCATTTGCATTTTAGTTACTCACCCCGTGTTACATTGAATCTGTGAAGACAACTTTGTTTTCCTCACATGCCTGCACAGTGAATGAAGAATCCAAAAATAGAGAAACTTCTTGATGAATTGAAGTCATTGGAGTCCATTCTCCATTTTTGGATTTTTGCTTCACCAGAGGCATGTAATAAAAACAGAGTTATCTTCTCAAATTCAGTGTAACACATGGGGTAAGTAATTATTTTATACACAAAATCATTTGGGGGGTGAAGTCACTTTTTAGGAGAACTTCCTCCCAGTAATATGTTGAATCCTTTTCAGCCTGAGCAAAGCATTGTGTAACAGTCTGAGGGAAAGGCCCAGCAATACATTTTCATTCTAGCGTAGATCACATTAAATGGTTAATCCTAATTTATGACTGGCTGAGTAAATATCTCAGACTCCTATAAAATACCCAATTAACACACAGAGAACTTATCAAAACAAAAAGCTACAGCTGCTGTTGAACGACGTGACGTCTTAACACAGCTGGAGCGCAAACACACACACGTGCATTTTCTCATACAGCTGAGAGGAATAACTGAAACATTCATCATTACCATGA
Organism: Epinephelus awoara; assembly: GCA_035609425.1. Lineage (NCBI taxonomy): Eukaryota > Metazoa > Chordata > Actinopteri > Perciformes > Serranidae > Epinephelus > Epinephelus awoara. The sequence goes on from CM069306.1 coordinate 9,392,481, forward strand.
TATCTGCCTCCTCACACTGCGTGCTCCTTATGACCTGGCCTTCGGGTAAGAAGCTGCGATATGATAAAGACCACCAGAATACTCAGATCTGATATAGACTTACCAGAGACAGACAAACACATGGAAACACTTTAATGACTAACTTGAACCCAATGAAGATATCATGAGTAATTACATAAATCCAAATACCATCGAGGTTCAAAGTGTCATTTAAAATTTAAGGATGAGCACATCCTCGGCTGTTTAATCTCCGTCTTTGTAGAGTGTAATTTAAAACAGTGAATTTTACTCCTCGATTTAGTGGGATATTATTTCAGAGAGAGAAATAAAAAAGAAAGAGTCTGTATTAAAAGCTTGGGTTTTGATTTAAATGACTTTATAACACTTGAGAAAATCAATTTGCATGTGTTATTTGTAAAGATTAAATGTCTGTGGATGCACTCTGGCAAAAATCACTCCTTCATAACAATATTTAATAACTTAATGTAGATGATAACTGAGCTCAAGTACCCACGTGGCATCATTTTCAAACAATGTCATGACAATTATTGTCATTATAGAGCTGATACATGAGTGCAAAAACACGCAGACACAGAAGTTAAAAAACTTGTTTGGCCTACTCCATCAACTCAAGGCCACTGAGGAAGTGTTTAGCCGAGGACTGGAGCTGTGAGAATGGATGGACTGACTGACTGGAGGGGAGGAAAAGAAGGGAGGAGCGCTTGGAGTAGCGAGTATTGAAGGGGAGAGAGGAGGGTTTGAGTGAGAGAGGAGAGGAGGGTGTAGGAGTTTGGGGCATGTGAGGAAAAGAAGGAGGAGGGGAATACCACCCACTAAGCCAGTTGTGGAGAGGTTCTGGGGGTTGGGCTGCTCACAGGAAACAGTTGTGGCTCCATCCCAGGCCTCACACCGAGCAGCCCTGGGCCACCCAGTCATCGACAGACAGACCAAATGGCCTGGCCGGGCCAAACCGACAGGGATTTGTTTATTTTTCATCCTTTGGTGGTGGGGGGAAAATTGTTCAGCACAAGCTGTTTATTAGACCTTTGATTTGTCATGTGTCAGCGTTCGCTTGCGGGGAATGTGTATACATAAGTCCAGCTTGTGTATAGTTAGGAGGTTTGGAGGCTGAGAGGGTGTGGGCACGGAGGCTGGGGGGCAGAGAAAAGAGGAAAAATGGGATGCCTCCCACGCTGAAGGCAGGTCTGAACTGCATTATGGGTCATTCTCCAGCTGTCCCTGATTGTTGATGTCATGGGGGACTGAACTGTTGTGCCTGGTTTGCAATGGGTGTGGGAAGAGAGGCAGCATGTGGACAAACACAGGATTCCTGTGGTCACATGGATGAAATGCAGTAGGCTAAATAGATCAGTGTTTAGCAGAATTTGGGTACAACAGTGGACTGATGAGGAAAAAGCACCAGTTGAAACTTACTGGAAGTATCAAGCCATGGATCCACAGCAGCCTTGTGAATGTATTACGGTCATAAAGCAGACCTGCTCATTGATTACTGTCACACATAATATATAGCAGGGTCGGCAATTTATCGATATTATATTGATATTGTGAAATGAGGCATGATATTGTCTTGTAGATTTTGCATATCATAATATGGTAAATGTTGCCTTTTCCTGGTAGTAAAGGCTGCATTACAGGAAAGTGATATAATTTTCTAAACTTATCAGACTGTTCTAGTGAGATGTAAATAATAATGGCGTCCTCCTTATCTATGCTGGGCTTCATGATTCATCATTTTGACTGAGCCTCAAGGCATGATGTTTACAGAAGGGAGGGGGGTCGTTTGGTGCCATCACAATTGGTGCCTTAAAGTTAATGTACACCTGGGGAAATTACCACCATACTTATCCATCTAATTATTTTGTAATGTTGTTCCTACAAAGGCCTATAAAATTATGTTGTTTAAGCTGCATATATGTAATATTTACCTGAAATTAAAATGATTACAATTAAGACATTGTATTCAGCAAACAGACAGAGGCATTATTTTCAGATGAGAAATACGCTTTATTTACAGAAAAAAATATTGTCATATCATGTCCAAGCTATCTTTGGTTACAGATTGCTAGTTATCATGTTAAAAGTATAATAATCAATAGAACTATTTTACTTATTTCATCAAAGTAATGTAATTTATTACATTTGTTTACCTTTCATGCAAATGATTTAAACGGGGCAATACAACTAAAAAGATGTCCAGAAAAAGAAAAGATGCAAAGCAGCAGAATTCTACATATAAACATCAATTTATATAATACAAGTTTTATAATTTATTGTAGCAATGGCTATCCCACTTCATGAAACCAGTTGTATTTCCCCATTGAGCTTTTACATCCAATAGTAAACTGATACATAGCAAGAACTGACTGTAATATGAAGAGCCACTTCTTGATCCCTAGGAAGCAGAAGCTGTCACAGTATTAGAAATTAGCATATATGTGCATTATCCCTATGTACTCATGAACTTTGTGATTGGTAACTGTGATTTAATTACATGCTTTTTTCCTCAATAAGTGCAACTAATTACAGTAACATTTAATTATGTGTAACTAGTCCCGAACACTGGTTGGGTGTAATCAAATATATCAGCTGTATGAAGTTTTTAAGTGTGTTGGGAAATCTAATCACTCCATGTGATGACTTAACAGTGAATCAGCTATGCTTAAGCTCTTGCTTATAAAACATCTTTCTGCAAAGTGGACATCTAAATGGTGCAGGAAAGTACAAAGAATTCATCCCTCTAAAATGTAACCTTGTGGTGCAAAAGTATAGGGTCACAAGCTTGGTCAAAATCATTTCTGAAGGGCCTTTACATAATGCTATTTTTAGAGACTTTTAATTTGCAATGAACGTTGCAGTCACAAAACCTACAGTTTGTGAATTTCAATTTTAAAATCTGATTCTTATTGCAGAGGTAATTCATCACTGTTCCAGGTAGTGGCAGTATAAGGCCCATTTGGCTTTCACCTACACAAAAAAGACATAGAAGAAGAAGACCGCAGACGAGGACCAATCAGATCTTTTAACACCCGGAAATAACATCCGTTTCAATTTGAAACTTTGGCGGCGTTTAATTTGGCAGGTAGGTAAGTTTGCTTGACGCTAGTTAGTGAGAAAAGATTAATAAACTACTAAAATAAGAATAATACTACAACAGTTCGATTATGTATTAGTTAATTTATCGACGAAAAGATGATACAGTTCTATAGTGAACACAACATACCTGCCATATAGCGCTAGTTAAGCTAGCTCGTTTCCTAAACGCTAACGTTACCTGAATTTTGATTTCTCCGTTACAGCACAGAGAAGGAGCAAAAATGGAGGCCAGCATGTCCAGACTTCTTGTTGGACTGTCTGTAAAAATCAGTCGCAGCGATGGTGAGCTGATGTTTTCTGTTGTAACGTTTACCCTTCAGATAATTACGCTGTATATTGCTAACAAAGCTTGACGTTGACTTGTTGTTTGTGTAACGTTAAATCAGGTCGAGTTCATCTGGCAACGGTGAAGTCCGTGGATTCCGTAAAGTCCACGGTTATGGTTGAGTGGAATGAAAGAAAGATCTGCAGAGGAAAGGAGGTCAGTAAGTCCATAAACACAGACAAGACATTTGTTGCATTAGTGATAATGTGGACCTGTCAGGGACGCTGAGAGAAGGTCCGTCTATGAGCCATGACGTTAACGCCAGTATGATATTAAATTATTATTATATAGGCATGGCATAATAACATCTTTCTTTGTTTTAACATGACTCTGAATGACCAGGATAAATGATATCTAATAGTTAATATTGTCCAATATTGGTGATAACTCATTATCTTAAAATGTTTTACATGTGTCAGTATAGAGAGTAAATTATCAAAATATTGTAGCAATGTTTACATTAATTTTTCCATGGCTGGAGCCTATCCCAGCTGACACTGGGTGAGAGGCGGGTACACCCTGGACAGGACAACAGAATATTGCGGGGCTGACACATAGAGATAGACAACCATTCACACTCACAGTCACCAATTAACCTGACGTGCATGTCTTTGGATTGTGGGAGGAAGCCGGAGTACCCAGAGAAAACCCACACTGACACGGGGGGAGCGTGCAAACTCTGCACAGAGGCTCCCATCCCGAGGTTCCCGAGGAACCCTCTTGCTGTTAGGCGACAATGCTAACCAGTGCACCACCATGTCGCCTGACAGTGGTTTACAGTTTTGCAAATAAAGTGTGTTTTAAGATTACCAACTGAGTGTAAAGCAGAGAATGTGCATTCAGTCTGGTTTCTGTGTTAATGGTTTCAGAGATAGCAGCGACTCTGTTAAGAACACTAAAGTCAGTCATCGTACGGTAGTTTATAATAATGCATATCAATGAGGTTACAGTTATTTCAAACAGGAGACAAACATATATGTGGATACCGATATAGATTCAACCAGTATTGGACCTGTTCATATGAAACGGCTGTCACTTATGTTTGTCTTGTATCCTGTGTTGACATCTAATGTGATTTAAGGTGTGCTTGTTTGTAATTTTAGGTTGAAGTGAATGAGTTATGTATACTCAATCCTGAACTTTTGGACCATATAAAGGCTGTCACTAACCATGCTGTAGACCCACCCTCTCCTGCTCCAGACAAGGTAAGTGTCACCTTTTGTTTCCACAAAAACAAAGAACTAGAGCAGCTTGTTGTCAGTGTCAACAGACTAGACCGTATTTCTAAGAAATGGAACATTTCCACTTTCAAAAGTTTAACTTCACAGTTGTGATCAAATAATCCCATCTGAGCTGCTTCCTTGTTTTGTCTCTCCTATATTGCTCTCAAAAAATGTCAAAGTTAAAAGGGGTCATCATTGTAAAGTGTCAAAATAACTGATGCAATGAGCAATTTTTCCCCCTCTCTCCTTTTGCCTTCTCTGTAGAAGTATGAGGGCCGTCTGCGCTCATCCAGGATTCCTGCCCCTGCCTCCTGTATGTAAATATATCATACTATTTGTTTGTTTTAGATTGCCATGTCTTGTATTTTGGCTCCTAACAACTTGTTTCCTCCCAAAAGCCTCTGCTCCAGCAGTCAACAAAGTTGAAGAGTCAGGTCGGCATGGCATGCATGCTCCTCTCACTAAAGCAAATTAGTCGTATTTTCTAATCACTCCTTTGTTAATGGGATCAGGGTGTAAGAGCAAAAAATCCACAATCCTTGGAGAGCTGAACTCTGCACAGATTCATCCACTGATTATTCATAAAGAATCATCTGCTTTGGTTTAATGATTAGTGGCACAGGTATGCAAATGGACAACTTTGGGTATTGGGAAATTCTGGTCTGACAGTACTATTGTTTTTTGTTCATTAATCTGCTCCAAATTCTGGGAAGGAGCAAAGAGGAGAAGGAGGAGTGTTCAGTATCATCACTGACAACAAAACTACATTTGTAACAACATGTTTATCCAATTCGTGTCTAGTTGACTGTGATGATACAGTGCACTGATGTGAATATTTAATCACCTGGCTGCCACATTTTAGTTGATGCTTTTCTGCACCTGTGTTAATCTTTCATTTTTCACTTCTGTCACTGTGGTTGTCTGGAGGATCTTGTCTTCAGGGTGTCTGCAGGTCCTTAAAAAGTCTTGAATTCAATTTTATAAATCTTAGGCCTTAAATATAATTGAATAGTCTTAATTCTTTATTTTATAAAACGTTTGTGAAAGTACACATCTCTGATGTTCTAAAAAAAAAATTTTAAACCTACTCCTGAACCTGATATTGTCTTTTACTTTATACTTGTACGTAGCTGTTGGCAACTCCCTCTAAGAACCATATTCCTTCATAAAACCTACGTCTGCAGAGGACCACATATATGTTCTTACTTTTGTACTTACTTGCAATGCTTGAAAAAGAAAAGATTTGTCCAAAATTAGTTTTAAATTTGGTTTTAAAAAAGACCTTGAAAGGGTCTTGAAAACTTTAAATGTAGATATCTGATACCTGTAGACACCCTGGTTTCATCTAATGGCAAATCTGTTGCTGTGGCCACTTTTGATTCGGTAGACTACAGACACACACAATTCCATTGTATTGGTTTGGATTACATTTAACCTCAGAAAAACCATGCAAGCAGTATTTAACAATACTTACTCCAAGGCTGCTTAAGTCAGTGACACTCGTATTGCAGCTGTTTGACTTTGATTTGTCTTACTTTCAGTTGCCAATCGGTCTCAGACCAGGCAGACGTGTATGTTCCAGGCCCCGGCCCCTGTTCCAGCACCAGTCCCCACCTCTGAGTCTGCGCAGGTGAACCTAGAGACGGTCCACCCTGATGTCCCCTCTTCATCAGTCCTGACAAACTCTGGTTTGTAGAGATCTTCTGAAAACATAATTGAAAAAGAAGTTGTCAAAAAAACCAGCCCAAAGTGATGCATGCCATGTATTTTTTTTTTTAATTTAACATTTGATATTATTGCCAGTGGGTGGAAATTATGAGACCTGACCAAACAGTATATTTTCCACATCCACATTGTGCACAGTCACATGACACATTGGTTGTAGTATCACAAGATATGGAACATGTTGTTTTTCAGGTGTTTTCCATGTACAACTTAATTTTTTACTGCTTTCTTTGTCCAGTTATTTCAACCTTGACCTTTGTCATCTTTATAAACCCAAGTGCACCCTTTTGCCTTATCTAGCGATTCCTAATCAGCAGCACAGAAAGAATGAGGCCAAACCAGCTCAGTCGCTGCCTTATGTGCGTGAGGGGAAAAAAGAAAATGATGAACCTGAGAGAATGCCACCTCCACCTGCAGTCAAAGGTTAGTGACAAATTTGAAATGATATCATGTGTATCCACTGAATTACTTCGACCTATAGATATATACAATTCAGAAAGAGAGAAAGCTCTAAACATTAATGTCACAAGTGCAGCCTCCCTTCTCCTGCAAAGGATTGTTTTTTGTTCTAAATAAAGAGATGTGGAGATTAGGCACACATAGATAGTATCAGCTCTATGTTCTATAAGAAGAATGAACAGGTGGTGCATGTTATGAGGCACATATCTGTTCTGTGATTAGATTTGTTAGATATTGCAGGGATGACAATGAGATGTGAGTTCATTGGGTGTTTATTTTCATCTGACACCATCATCTTCATCATCTCTGTGCACTGTAGGCAGAAGAAAATCAGTGGCTCCCCAAGAGATAAACAAAGGAAACAAAAGGCTGTCTTGCGTTGTAAAGCCCTCTGACGTTCAGACCAAGAGGGGAAAGGTGTGATACTTTTACTCATTATGCCCTTTTATCTTTTTTAAAAATTGGAAAATACATTTTATTTACATTCTCTTGCATCCTTTCAGTTTGGGGAGGCTCCTCGACCAAACCAGAAGTTCTACGAGATGATCCAAGACTTCAGAGAGACCCTGGAAATAACACCCTTAGCAACTACTGACCATGCAAGTTTGGACTTGAGATGAATGTGCCATCTATGAAGCTGTAAATTGGTGTGCCATTATAGCCCGTACTTACAGCATGTGTTCTGTTTTTACAGATTGAACCTCACAGGATTTGTGTGTGCGTTCGCAAGCGGCCCCTTAACAAACAAGGTATATTTGGAGTGATGTCTAACATCCTGTATACAGTATCATTTGAATTCAAAGGAGCAATTACAGTGTATGCTTGATAATTTAAACTCGTCCAATATTGAGCAATACCGCTGCCAGCTACAGGCTGCAGTCTAACCACTCGGGGCATGTTTACACCATCAGTATCATCAAGTGCTTGATTATTAACCTAAGTGTCTGACAACGTACGGAAGGTATCTCTACAGAGGTCGACCTTTTTGGTTATAGAGTAAGATCCTTTTTGTTTAACAAGAAAGAGCCCAGAAATTGATATTGCTAAACCCACCAGACTCCTTTTGAATAAACAATGATTTTATCATTTTAAAAACACTTAATTCATAGTCGACAGAAACAAAAGAAAATGTCTTGACCGTCAGTCCACTGTTCCAACAATCGCCAACTCTGGTTTGGTTGAAATAAACCTTTAACTCACCAGGTTAGACGTGAAAATATGCTGGCTCTATACACGCTAAAATTACTGTCTATTTAAATGGAGTCTGGTGGAACAAAAAGGTCTGTCTGCTTTCTACAAGTTGTCAGAAACTTAAAATAATAATCTGAGCCAGTCAGTGGCAAAAACAAGTGCTTTCAGTGGACATGAATAGAAGGTGTGAACAATGTGGTTACATTGCAGCCTGTTTTGCGGCTGCAGCACTCTGGCTCAATACTGGACCATTTTCAAAAATTCTGTTTAGTCATGTAGACACAAAAACATGAGAAAATAAGGTCCACGATGCAGAATACCAAACTTAACTCTTTAACGGCATGCACAAAAATATTAGTTATCGTTTGCCAATTTTATTTAATGTTGAGTTTGACATTCTTGTGTATTTCAGAGATTAATAAAAGGGAGATAGATGTCGTGTCTGTACCTGGAAACGGTGCACTGCTGGTCCATGAGCCAAAACAGAAGGTGGACCTCACTAAGTACTTGGACAACCAAATCTTCCACTTTGACTACTCCTTTGATGAGACCGCCACCAACGATCTGGTCTACAAGTAATGACCTCATTTGTCCTTTTTATTTAGCAGTAAGGTGGATCTGATAGCAGGTTGTTTGTTTTCTGAATTTCTACCAAGGGGGTATATGATTTTAAGGGATTTCCCATCTGTCAGTTCACAGGAGCAAAAAAAATTCAACATGTAGGAAAGTGTAGATAGCTGTTTTTAATATCTTAGTATTTGTTCAGAAATGAGTCTGAATATTAATCAGGAGTAAGAATGTTGGAAACTAAAGTTGCACAGTACATTATTCTCTTTGTCTTGGTTTTGCAAAGGGTTCAAATTATGACAGGTGTTATTTGTTTTCTTCAGATTCACAGCCAAACCTTTGGTGCAGTCTATTTTTGAAGGCGGCATGGCAACATGTTTCGCCTATGGCCAGACTGGAAGTGGGAAGACTCATGTAAGCCTCCGCATGCTGTGTGGCATTGACTTATCTCGAAGCAGCGTTTTCATTTTGAAAGTTTGATATATTTCTTTTTTGTTTGTTTGGCACATTTTCTCCCCAGACGATGGGAGGAGATTTCACAGGGAGGCAGCAGAACAGTGCCAAAGGAATCTACGCCTTGGCAGGTAGGACCACAACCATCCACCCAACATGCACTTAACATAGAAGAAATATTTAATGTTGGTTATCACATTAAGATGATAAATAGGACTGTCCAGTTTTTTATCTTCATAATTTGTATTTGATCCGGTTGATTCAGGAGTCCTGTCTTTCCCTTCTAGCCCAGGATGTGTTCGCCTATCTGAACCACAGGAGGTATTCTAACCTGGATCTCTCTGCCTATGTGAGCTTCTTCGAGATATACAATGGAAAAGTAAGAAAACCTTCCACCTTGAAGGACATATTTACTGAGATTGTTTGACATAAAAAACAGCGTATTAAAGTCATTCTAAAAGTTAAAATATAATTTTTGATTCAGGTGTATGACCTGCTGAATAAGAAGGCAAAGCTCCGTGTGCTGGAGGATGACCGGCAGCAGGTCCAGGTGGTGGGCCTGGAGGAGGTCTATGTGGCCACAGCAGAAGAGGTCATCAAGATGATCCAGGCGGGCAGTGCATGCAGGTAGTTAAGTGCTAAGAATGTGTGTGTTACGATCTGTCTTATTCTTCAGCTCAGAAAACGTATAACATTAACTCGGCTGCCTTCCTTTCCCTCTTCCCGACTCTTTCTCCAGAACATCAGGCCAGACCTCCGCTAACGCCAACTCATCCCGCTCTCACGCCATCCTGCAGATTGTCCTGCGGCGCAATAACCGTACCAACACGCTGCACGGCAAGTTTTCCCTCGTCGATTTGGCTGGCAACGAGCGCGGCACAGACGTCAGCAGCAACGACCGCAGCACTTTAGTGGAGACTGCCGAGATCAACCGCAGCCTGCTGGCTCTCAAGGTATTTTATCGCTGCTGTTGAGGTGTGCACCAGGCCCCCAGGAAGTCCGTCACATGATGCCTTTGGGCCCAAAAAGACTTTTTTCCATAGACTTTCATTGGGAAAGAGATGTCTGTAAATCGGTAGATAGATTTTTTTGAATGTCACAACCTTTGCAAGATGACAACATTTCACAACCGGGATTTGATCCATTCGATCACATAACTTTTCCAAAGTCTAGAAGAGCTCCACAATTAAATTACTTTGTCCCCATCAAGTTAGCGGAGGGCTACTTTGGAAGTTAGCCACTCAGCTGGCAAAGTTTCCAGAGCGATCGCTCTGTGGGCAGCATAATGCAGAAGATCTGGGTCATTTTATACCCACAAAGTTGAACTTTTTTGGCTTCATTCATTCAAGTAACTGTGGCTGAAGAGTGAGAAGAGACAGTTTTCTCTCTTTCATCTCAGCTAGGGTGCATATAAAATAATCCTGGCACTCAAGTTGAGACTGTAATGAAGATTGAAATGCATCAATTGCTAAAGTCAAGACATTTAATAGAAAATCACACCTCACATGCTCTTGTGTCCTGTAGGAGTGTATTCGTTCACTGGGAATGAACAGCGATCACATTCCTTTCCGGATGAGCACTTTGACCAAAGTCCTCAGGGATTCCTTCATCGGAGAAAAGTCCAGGACCTGCATGGTACGTTAAAATTTACTCTCCGTTTGGCTTTTGGTGTATCATGGTCCAACTGCCGTGTAATGGATGATATAGATGCACAGCATACATGAACAAACTCTGTCGTGAATATCAATATGCATGTGCGTGTTGAAATACAGAATGTATGCACACGTGTTTTCCCTTTGTTATTCCATAGATTGCGATGGTGTCACCAGGCATGACTTCATGTGAATACACGATGAACACACTACGTTATGCTGACAGGTACATATTTAGCTTACATGATAAAGATGATGTCATGATTGGGAGTGTTTAACTCTTGAAACATTTGCCAATCTTTCACAGAGTGAAGGAACTGAAAGGCAACGCCAAGTCCAATGGAGCGGCTAAGGCACAAGAGCCTGTAAATAGCTCCACAGAGGAGGTGAGCTTGCACATGATCAGTCCAAATCATAATTGATATGGATTACATTGTATGTTTAATTTGCTAAAGTTTTTGCTGTTCTTGTGTGTTGTAGGAATCTGTTGTGGACACCAGTGTATATGACGCCATAACCCAAGTGGCAGAGCTGGAGGAGAAGGTTTACACGCAGTTCCAGGTAGAGTATGCTCAAAAGTGCTCTGCTGTACGGCACACAAGACAAATGATAATGCCTTTTTTAACTGGCTTCGTAAGTCATCACACTTTTATCATGTTTGTGTCTCAGAGGGGTAATGAACTCTTCAATGCAATGGGGCAGATCTCGTACAATATCGAGGCAGGACTTCCGGACCTGATGGATCACGCAAAGAAATTACTGGGTTTGTACAAACAGCAGCTTGATCTGTTTTCTTTCTTTCTGTCCGTTAGTTTAGCAATATACTCCAAACTAAATCAGATTCAGCCCTCTTGGAATGCTGCTGAGCACGACACAGCAAACTGTACCATTATTCCCTCTGACACTTGAACTTTGTTTGGTCACTTCCTTATTATAAAGCCCAAACCTCACCTGGGCACTGTGGGGATACACTCACATAAACATCCCTAAGGAGGACACAGGAGAAACCTCTTGCTGACCAGATCACAACAAGTGCCAGGACAACTCTGCATTATATAAAGGACCTTAATCTGTGTGGGTACATGTGCTTTACCATTTATTTATTTATTCTGTACGATCTGTCATCCACAGACACCGTACTGGCTTTACAGACTGCCGTGGACCAGGAGAGAAGGGCAAGGCAAAGCTTCTAAGAACCCATTGACCTACTCACAAATTGCATTTATTGAAAACATCTGTTTTAACAGCTTGATTTTAATGTTTTAAAGACTGTACTAAATAAATAAAAAGTTTTGGGGACACTACTTCATTTAATATATTTAACTCTTCTGGAATTTATTGTATATTATTGGATGCAGCACTTTTCACTGTGGATGTTTTCATGTCTTATCAGGATTTCCAGTGGCAGATACTGGATTGTTTGAATTTATCCAGGTGCCTAAAGCAGGGACTGATGTTTGATGCTAATGTGGACGCAGCAGCAGAAATTCAGTTAAAATTATTTAATTTTACTACTTTATTACTGTTTGAAGTAACTGTACTTTACTTAAAAATGAACATTTTATGCTTTGTAATTTTACCTCGCTACCTTTTTTAGGCAAATGACCCGAATGAATTACAGTAATTAATTAGTTAGATTAGTGATACAAATTCAATCAGTAAATAAATGATGTAGAGATTAAAATAAAACATTAGTCCCCAGCAGATGAAGTAGTTAAAATTAGGTTGACCTCTACCAGCTTCAGTAACTGATGTACACATTATGCATAAATAATTATAATCCTCTTATATAATATGATAATATATTCACTGCCTAATGAGTACTTTTAGTTTTGGTACTTCAGGTGTGTTTCTGTGGCAGTATCTTTGTACTTATACTCAGGTGAACATTTCAACTTATGGCTTTTACTTGTAGCAGAATATTTCTCCACTGTGAAATTGCTTTTACCTAAGTACAAGATGAAGAGAACACAAAAGGCTCCAGTCAAAAGCATTTATTTAATCAGATATTAAACAAGGCAGACTAGAAAACATGCACCACCCATAAACCCCAGTGAAAATGTGGCATGTGTATAGCATATTAATTTAAATGAAATACAGTAGTTAATTTTTGGACACAAATAAAGCTGTAATTAAACAGTTCGGCTTGAGTATTTGGACTGAAATTGAGTTGGCAGTTCATGGATTGGCCCCTGTTCCACAACAACAAAAAAAGTAAGAGGAGAGAGGTGATTGTACTTACAATATCCTTGTCTGCAAATTTTACCAACCGTCTGTATTCTTTTATAATGTTTTGACATTATTATGTGTTACACTGAATAATGCCTTCAAACGGCCCAGATCGAGCTGACGTGGGGAGCTAGCGACAGACTTAGGATGTTACTACATTTGGTTTTCAAAATAAGGTGTTTTAAGAAAAACACAACATTATGGATTAAGTGTAGAAAGTTTATTTTTACCAGACTGAGTTTTTAAGGAGATGTAGTTTACCTTGACATGTTTCGACTGTCACTTCAGTCTTCTTCAGAAGCGTCATCTGACGTGCGTCATGATGTGTCGAAACATCTCCTTAAAAACTCAGTCTGGTAAAAATAAACTTTCCACACTTAATCTATTTTGAGTCGACAAAATGAACCTAATTACATTACAACATTATGGAAATACAGTAAATTGGATTATATTCAGTAAAGTGTAAAATGAATTACCGGTGTCCCTTATATATTAAAAAATAAATACCACCAACTTGTGAGGGAAATGTCTTTATTCTTTCATATTTGGGTTGCTGGAAATACAAATTAAAAAGATTATTCCTGATGTTGAGGACACGTCTGAAAACATACAGACACAAAACTCAAGTCTTTTTACTGTTTCAGTATTTAGAGATATTCCAAAGCAAAAGTCCCATATTACTACCTTGAAATGTGAAACTTGTGCCATTAAAAAAATAAATAAATAAATGAAATTGGGCTGTGTGTGGCCCCTGAACTAAGTGAGTTTGACACCCCTGGCACATACAGGCTTGTAGTTTAGTTGAACAGCCACACCAGTAGGGGGCGCTGAAGGTGAGGAGCAGCTGTGTTTAAAATCCGAGATTAGAGCAAGAGGAAAAGGAGGGACCAACCAGTGACGACATGTTCAGATTAACCCAACCTGCCGCTCCATCCGACAGACTGAGGAAACAAGCCCCGGAACGGATGGCGATGAAGTGGTTGCGTCTTTCGCTCCTCGTCTTGGGGGTTTTCTCGCTGTGCTGCGCCACGTCTGGCGACAGCAGCGGCGTGAAGAAGATGAAGATGCAGTTTGCGACGGGACCCCTCCTCAAGTTTCAAATATGGTAAGCAAAACAGCGAAAATCTGGCGAGTCATTGCGAGCTAGCTAAACTCCCCGGCTAACAACATCGTAGGCCGAAAAAATGACAGAAGCTAGCTAACTAACCGGACGGTCGTTATGGGTCGTTGATATCATAATACAGGAGAGTGAGCGGTAAAGTCACGTTAGTTATTAAGCAGCTGAACTACTCAACCATTGTCTAATCACATGAGTAGAATAAATGTGTACGTTTCTGCTTTTTTTGGCGACTTCTCGTGAATATTTCGGCGGAAACATGGCCCCACTTCCGCTGTCAAACATGCGAGTAAACGTTAAATCTAGTGACAGTATCTGGTGTCCACGAGTTAACCTTGCATAACCCTGGTCTCTACATTGCACTAACAATATTAATATTTAAAGTCACGTTAAAAATACTCCGTCTCTCTGGAAATACTTCATCTTATTTAAACAATTTGCCCTTGCATTTTCTAAACCGTGCTGAAAAGTTAAAGCTAGCCTAGTTCTTCGTTAGCGTCAAAGAGTTGACGTATGCTAATAACAGTGTCACGTGATTTTAAGATGCCAATATGCAAAGAAGTGTGACTTAAGTAAACAAGACAAAATACACATTTGCATTGTAAATTGCTGCTTTTCTCTCAACCAAACATGCAGCACACAGGAGCATGTAGCACTGGAATACAGAGTATTTAATGTAAGGGCAACAGCACATAAATTAATAACCTCTGTGTTATATTCATGGTTTGGGACAGTTCAGTCAATATTTGTGAACATCAGTTACTCTCTGTCAGAGCCAGAAACCAGAGGAGCAAGTCTCAAACTTGTGATGTTATAGGGCAGTGGTTCTCAAATGGTCTCATGATTTTGTGATTGCCACACATTGTTGTTTCAACATTCAAATGGAGCTATACAGAAAGTTATGATTGAAATTTTAATTGACTGTATTAGTGTATTGTGCACACCCATTTTTCGTCATAAAGAGGCAAACTGTAGTGAAAAACTGTCAGTTAATTTTATAAACCTTCACAAGGAACCTATTTGTCCCATTTGCACGTGGGAATAACAAGTGCGTGACACATGATAACATTTAAAAGGAAAAAACAGAGAGCAGGACAATGGATCGCTTAACTGTACGGAGCAAATTACAACAAAGCACCAGCGAGTCAATAGACAGCATCATGAAAGCTGTCTTTTTGTTGTCCTGTATCATGATAAGAGTGATAACACACATTATACAAGCAAGTGTGCACAGATATAAATTAGGGCTGCAACTAACGATTATTTTCATGGTCGACTAATCTGTCGATTATTTCTTCGATTAGTCGACTAATTATTTCATCGAAAAACTGGTTAAAATGTTGAAATACGTCAGTTTGTCTCTCTAAAACCCCAAAATTATGTCAACTAATGTCTTGTTTTGTATGCACACCAAAGGGTTTTAGTTCACCATCATGAAAGAGTGTGTAAAGCTGCCAATATTTGAACGTAAGAGTATTCAATAATAAGAGTATGCAATAAGAGTATTTTGGGGTACTTTTATAGTACTTTTCTAACAGAAATGACTCAAACCGATTTGTCAACTACTAAAATAGTCACCGATTATTTTAATAGTCGATTCGTCATTGATTAGTCCATTAATCGTTGCAGCCCTAATATAAATACAGGTGTGCTTTGAGATTTTGGCTCGCCCTTTGGTCTGCCTTGTACACTAAAAGTTTGAGAACCACTGTGAAAGTGTAAAAAGTCTGGAGCTGCTCTATAGACAATAAATGGGAGCCTGATCTTGTGGACTCACAGAATTTTTGTTTTCTTTTACCAAATGTGCTTATTCTATTGTAGTGTTCTCAGTTGTGAAACAGAAAATGTACCCAAATACTCAGAACATTCACCTGGGTGCTCTGTGTCATCATCTTCCCCAATTCATTCTCTATAAAGCTGCCCCGGAGTTAATATCCCATGACATCACAAATTTGAGTTTGGGTTTCCTAATATTTTTTGAGTTTCCTAATATTTTTGGACGGGACATTGGAATAACATGTATACGTTTTGAAAATGGGTGTAGCTCCCCTTTAAAGTAGACTGACGTGCTGTTAACTGGAATTTCACACTACCACGAAAACTTTCCCATTAGAAGAACAATGACCTACAGATGAAAGTAGGATTCAAATGTGCCAAATCTCAAGGCTAAATTCACAATCTACCCTTAAGATCTCTGTATTGTTATGGCTGCCTTTTGTCCCCGTTTGATGTCGCAGCTGCACACTGTGAATGTCTCCTCTAACAGTGTGTTTGTCTCCTTGCAGCATTTCCTGAGGGTACAAGCGGGTGTTTGAGGAGTACACGCAGGCCTTGTACCAGCGGTACCCAGACATCCGCATTGAAGGGGAGAATTATCTTCCTGTGCCCCTCTATCGGTAAGAGAGAGATTGTCTGCCTTGTTACAAGTGGATTATATCCAGCTTTATTAAAGCAGCCTGAAAGCTGCCTGGGATTAGCTGTGATTCGACTGAGGAAGTGGAATTCTCAAGCAGTCAGGCTTATGTGGCTGTGGATTTATCTTTGGTAGTTTTGTGGACATAGATGAAACTACTGGCCCTAAAAATGGCTAAATGTAGGTCAAAGGTGCATCATATCATTTAGTTCAATAGTTAGTTTTTTTGGACTTTATATCATTTGAGCTACTGCAAGAATACTAAGAATACATCCCACAACATACTGTGCATTTTTTTCCTGTGTGTCACTACAGTACAAACCAGTACATGTAGGTGTAGAGAACAAGATGTGAAGTTATTGAATAAGGGGGTAACACTCTGGGAACTTCAGGTTGCCCAACAATGATAATCCCCTCTGTTTTAGCTTTCTTTTACTGGCTGCCTGTCTGTGTCAGAACTGATTTTAAAATGTTAGTCTTTACTTTTAAAGCCTTTAATGGTATGGCACCAAGCTACCCGTCTGAGCCTCTTAATGATTACTCACTAGCATGAGGTCGTGGCGATAAGGCCATGTTGGCTGTTATGTGGTCAAGGCTGAAGACATAATGGTGACAGGGTGTTTGCTGTTTGAGCTCCGACCCTTTGGAATAGCTTACATGAGAAACTTTGACTAGAAAATTCACTGCCCTCTTTAAAATCGTCTCCTAGGTCTCACTTTTATCATCTGGCTTTTTTTGTTAATTATATGTTTTTTATTCTATGTGTCAGTTTTGGCTGTTGTGTTTATTAATGTTATTTGTTGGCTCTGACTTTGTATTTAATGGTTCTCTTGCTTTCTTTTATTTTTAAGGGTTGTTTGAAAGATGCCATATACATAAAGTTATTTACCTATTTATTTAGTACCTTAAAATAATGTACACTGGATGTATTTTAACAGGTATCTATTCTAATCCCAAGGAGGTACAGTATAACCACTACTGAGCAACAAAGCTTGAAGTTGGGGGAAGATGGGGTCGACTGGAGTTCTATTACTTTATACATCGGTTGTGATTTATTTCAGAATTCCCATATAAAACTTACCAACACTAGAGGGATACAGACAATGATTAACTATTTCTATCAGAAATACGGACTAGAATTTTGACTCTCACATTTTAGTTCATATAATATAGTCAGCGGGATTGTAAAGCATCAGTGGCTGTATTTGGAGTCAGCACCAGGGTCTTGATATGAGACTCGTTTGTGCACTTGTCCCAGGTGTTGTAGTTAAGGTGTGGTGTGACTGAGACCCTCAGGTCCTCATCAGTTGAGCTCTTAATAAACACTCCAGAGATTATCTCCATTAAAGAAAGGCCACAGTATCACAGCTTGGGCTTCAAATTCCCCAGACAGTGAGATTTTGTTGTGTCTATCTCTGGCCCACTGACGGGTTGTAGTTCAACCAGTTAGACATTAAGGTTTAAAGGTAGTAAAAAGCGGAGTAAACAGGATGCAGGCTCTGATTTACAGATTGGTAAGTGTGATAGTGTTAAAGAAGTATCACAAACTGAGGCCAAGCCCTTAACTGTCAGCACAGTTTTAATCTCAAATGAATATGTTTACTTTGACACCTAAGAATTATGTTTATTGAACATGACCAGCCTACATAAAGCCAAACTACAGGCTCACATCTTTCAGGATAATTGCAATACATCCTGAAGGCTTTGGACTGATTTGATATCTACAAAAAGCCTCTGTGTCTTGGAATTGTATTATAAGCCAGTGTCTTGTTTTATTTCCTCAGACATGTTGCTTCCTTCCTGTCTGTGTTCAAACTGCTGGTGATTGGGCTGATTATTATCGGCAGGGACCCATTCGCCCTCTTCGGTATGCAAGCCCCAGGCATCTGGGAGTGGGGCCAGGGAAACAAGGTAAGGTTTACTATGGAAGTCATTATTGTTCAGATCCTATGAGAGAGTGTGCACTGTGGTCTTCATGTGTGGCAGCGGGCTGAAGTCAGGATTGTCTCTACGATGCAGCCAAGCATTTGTTTTGCAGGTAATCACCGCAGATATCGCAGAGAGGCATGGATTAAATCTAGAAAGGAGGAAAACAGGGCTTTAGTTCTGGCTGTGTCTCAAATACGGTTGTGTACATGCACACTGCCAAGTTCAACCCCAACCCATGGGATTTCATTAGCTGTTCATTCAGGGTCTTCGGGTTGTGTTGTTTTGTTTTGCTTGGATTTGTTATCCCCAGTGTTACAGGCATGCCAGAGGCTCAGAGGAAGAATGGCCAGTGACTGCTAACATCAGATATTAGCAAATAAACAATCCTGTGTTCAACAGAAAGCTGAGGCTGATAAAATATAATGTGGTCTCGGTAGCCAAATGGATTACAAACAGAAAACCGTGCAATTGCGCACAGAATAGATAAAAAGAACCAGCAAGCATTTGGTGTGGATTTACTTTGCTAATAAATTAGCTTTTTTATCGCAGCTACAATTTGACTAATAACAGAACTAGCCTGAGGGTCTCCTGCTTTGTGGGTGTATTTCAAGATGATTTCTGTAATATTTGGTTAAACTGTCTTTTACATCCTGACAGTTATCAATAAATCAAATGACCTGAGAAAAGAAGGGCGGCAGGCAGTATTCACCCCTTGATATATCAGTTGGGCTGCAATAAGTAACCTGTGCAAGCTGAGATGTCTGTGTCTTCCCACAACCTGTGGGTCAGATGGCTTAAGCTTAGTTCACATTACAAGATATTCACCCCGCAAAATGCGTTGCGGAGACTATCATAATCTTTTGAGTGTTCATACCTGGCTATGTGTGTTTCTGTCATTGTGAGTCTCGCCAACTGCGTTACAACCTGTGTGTGCACACCACAAGATTTCTCCACTGAGCCCCCGCCGACAGAGCCCCAGATAACACGGTGACGTCACCAAACTATGTTTTTAACTTAGAGATGACACATCATAAAGGCATGGATGTTCCTCCCAGTGTTGAATCAGATCTGTTGCCAGGTCTTGGGAGAGAAACAAGCAACCAGGGCTATGGAAACAAGCCCAAAAAAAGCGACAGATATATATATATAGAGAAAGGCAACGTTTAGAGAGCAAGCCCAAATAAGCAACTCCACTTAAGAAACAAGCCCAAAAAACAGCAACCCGCGACTACCAATATTTGTGAGCGACAAAAAAACAAGCCCAAAGTCGCAGCTAATAAGCAGACCTGGCAACCCTGCGGCTTGTCCTCCTCAAATTTCTTCCGTCCTCCTGCGTGCTGATGTGGGACGTATCCTGCCTCTCATTGGCTGATGCTCTTTGTAAGTCGTGTCAGAATTCTCCAGTTTTCTAGCATGCCAGATAATCCAGCCCCAGTCACAGATGAGGGGGCGACTTGCTCCTAGGTTTGTTCACACATGAGGACTCGTCGTGGCAGACTGTCTGCCGACTCACCTCTGAACCAAGGTGGCTCTCAAGATCCTCTGTGATGTCAAAATTGCGGTGAAAATCATGTAATGTGAACTAGGCTTACGGTAAGCGGTTAAGAAATTTTGCAAGCGTCAGACGCATGGGTCACTCAATAGCAAACTAGTCCTCTGAATAATTATTAATAATTGACAGAATCATTGAGGAATAGTCAACCTTTCACCTTCTCTTCCCTCTTTATGTCTCTCTCAAACACACACACAACAAGCTCAAGATTTCCGTTACCCATTTTTTAACCAGGACAATTTGTTAAAGTCCAACATATTTTAATTTCTACAGTCATATGCCTGGTAAAAGTACTTCCCTCTGAGAATATGTAGGCCTAACACCCTGTCAGCAAGCATCTTTCTGTCCACAATGAATCTGTTAAACATGCACATCTGTTGCATCATGTAAACAAACCAGGTAGGATATCAGCCGCTCGTGACACATCGTACTTGCGACATAACCACTTAAAAGATAGGTGAGCACTTGCTGTCCCCCAATGTTTATCCTTTTTAAATAAAAAACACACGTTTTCATAGCATCATATTTACTGGACTTGACATGCAATAGTCAACAGCAAGTAGGTTGTTATTAGCGATGGTCTTTACCAGAAACCTAACTTTCAGCCCTGGTCTGCGGGTTTGTGGGTCAAGCTTAGGTCAGTGATTAATGCATATGTTTGTGGGTCGGGTGGGCCGGGTTGGTGTGGTGGCAAATCCTGACATAAGAAACAAAACATTTTGCAAGTGACTCTTCAGCTGAACTACCAGATTTGTATTGACCAAAAATGCACATGGTTTGTCAAATATGCGTAAACCTCATCTGGAGTTGCTGCTCAGTGTTAATCTGATAGTAAACTGTAGCACCGCATTCATCCTGTGGTCTTGGTGTTTCTGTTTTCGCAATCCTTAAACAGTGTCTTTTTAGTGCACTGCTCTTGTGATCCATCACATGAGCATGATCCCAAATGTAGACTGCAAACAAAACTGCTAGTAAATTGGGGAAAAGGATTTGTGCGGAACGTTTTAACTCAAGTTTCTCTCCTGCTTCTTTCAGATATATGCCTGCATGATGGTGTTCTTCCTCAGCAATATGATTGAAAACCAGTTAATGTCCACAGGAGCTTTTGAAATCACATTAAATGGTGAGTCTGTGATTCACAGCGTGGGATTGTTGACTGAACGCAGTGTTTCTGGCTTCAGATTGATTTGAGTCTTTGTGACATAATGATATTAATGCAGTTGTGTGGTGATGGAACAAAACGCAGTGTATTAAGTTACGTAATTGTCTTTTCATAGATGTGCCAGTGTGGTCCAAACTAGAGTCAGGTCACCTGCCCTCCATGCAGCAGCTCGTGCAAATCCTGGACAATGAGATGAAGATGAATGTTCACATGAACACAGGGCCACACCACCACTCCTAACCCTACTCATCACATCCTGGCTGGAGCTAAAAGCCCCTCCATGTAAGCACAGTAGTGTTCGCTGCACTGTTTTGTTTCTGTTCTGACTTTTGGCTGGTGGAATATTTTTTTAATTTGATCTTCTTTCTCCTCTCCCTGTGTAGGTTTGAGGTGGGTTTCTCACTGGGCTGTGAAGTGATGTTTATGAAGGTCTGCGCTGAAGGCAGGAAGACTGCTAGCACAGACTAGATGCTCCCATCAGTCTTCACCATGCCCCTTAGAGACGTCCCGCCCCTGACGCCAGAGTGGGATCCATGGCAACAGTGCCGGCCATTCTGTCATTTTCTTGTACTATTCATAACTACTGCAGATTTCATCCAGATGATATCAGTGGTCCCGTAAGGAGAGATCTAACATTGATTTGTAGAGTCTTTAACTTGTTGCATATAATTGATCTATGTGAATTAAAAAAAAAAAATCGTGTCATTTGTACCACTGAGCCACCCGTAGAATTTTAAGTTTATTGTTCTAAAAGTAGCTTAGGCATGTAGAAAATGCAACACTTAAAAACCTGTCATCACTGTTGTGAAAATAACATTGGGGAATTGTGTCTTGGTATGATTTCTGAATAATTTTTATATTTGCATAACTTCAAGGAAGCTCAGAAGATTAATAAAAACATATTGTAACTATTTAACTGGAGGCTCTGGTGTGGTGTTGTGGTTCACTGACTCATGGGGAGACAGGTGTTAGTAATGACATCGTGAGTGGAGATGGTGGATTGCCATCAAGGTTTAAAACATAAAGGAAACCTGATGAGAAAAGCAGGAAATGGAGCTCTTTTTTTTTTTTTTTTTGTAAAGCAGACTTCTTGCTTGATTCCAGTCATGAGCGCACATCCTTGAGCCATCTGCTCAGCCTAATCCAATTAGGAAGACTTGATGATCCGCAGAGTTCATTAGAAGACAAAACAGATCAAGTGTGAGTGCAATGTGGTGATGTCACAGTGCCAACGTCCCTGACAATGAAACATCCCTTCATTATGACAGGGTTCCTGTAAGTCCTTTAACGTTTGTGATCTTGAGTGACCAAAATCAAGGCCTTAAAGGTTTGTTAAAATGCACATTGCAAGTGCTTGAATTATATATTCTATGCAAGAATACCATTTCTTTGCTGTGCTGTTAGAAAAGACAAGAGATTACAGTGTGCCATCTCTGTATCACAACACATTTGACAAGTGTTAACACGCTCAAGCCTGTCTCTGTCTTAGCTTGTCTGTGAGCTTCTATAGAGCCTGGTAGTTCTCATGAAAATTAAATAATTGACCTTGATCTGTGTCTCAGGCTCTGCTGTGTTGGGTCTTTAAATTTGAGGGAAATTGGCGCGTGGGAAGTCACTGAAAAGTCTTTGAATTTTATGTTTAAGGAGGTGTGGGAACCCTGTTATGAGTTTTAGTAGCAACTGAAGAAAAATTGGGGGATTACAGAACATGAAGGGAAAGCAGTGACCCAGATGTATGACCCCCAGTGTAAATGCAGTATTATTTTGTCCCTGAGATTCCCTTTAGTCACTGTGGAAGGAAAGAATAAAACACCCAAATCACAGTGAACAAGTTTAACATTTATTGGCCACTGCTGACACTGTGTCAGTGTATTTATAGCCTGTGCATTTAAGACAGTCCTGAAGGCACCTATAGATGAAGGCTCTTTCACTCTCACTCATCATCACATTAGCGCTGACTTCCAGAAGTCTCTGGGCAACACCATGGAGGTGAGGGGCTTGTGTGGTCTTCGGCAGCCGGGGATGGGAGGGCGTCATCAGGCACTGGTGGAGATGCTTAATGGCCAGGTTGATCCTGATCCTGGCTGCCAACACAAACAGCTCCTCCTTCAGTACTGGAGGTCCTGAAGCAGCCGTGTTTTTTTTACATTCACCCTGGAGGGGATTTTTTTTTTTTTACATAAGTTACTGAGGCAGAGCTGGAAATGCTGGAAACTGCAAGATGAACAAAAAATGCTTCAAATGATGCTTCACCTGAGCGCAGCAGGTGCCCACACTGAACTTAACCTGTTGACCTTTCGCCAGGAAGGAGACAAACACTTGTTCCCTCCCGAGGACTCGGACCCCAACGTTTTTGTTGAGGGACAGGAATATAGGTTGTAGGGGAGTGGGAGTGAGGCCCAGGCTGCCCCAGCTCCACCGACGAACCCTTGCACCCGTCTCATCCAAACACTGACCGCCTGAACTGCTGAAGTTCAGCCTGCAACATAAACACAAACATGCATCACATAATATAGGTAACTGTGAGCATGGCTACAGATAAGACATTATTTTCAAACTGTAGATGCATCCTTTGTCATTTAAATTCACCTAAAGATAAAGCAATCTATACTTCAAATATATGTTAAACACTTTTCTTTGTACCATATGTTTCCATTGCTGTGATAACACGTCGCCCTGCCATCAGACTGGAACAGCGCTCTAATCGGTTGACAGGCGGTGTCGCTGTCATCATACACAACGCAGACCCTTCCATTTTCCTCAGTGACCACGACAATGAGAGCCAGGAGGCCTGAGGGATAGCTGTTACCATGACGATAAGGATGGGAACACCCACTGCACAATGCATGTTGCATTGCACATATTAAATTCTCCCTGAAAACATGATATAAATCTACAAGCACTGAACTGTGAGCGGATACAAGACCTGAGCAGAGCCATCTGGGAACACAGTGAGAAATTTCATTCCATTGTGGTAATACTTCTGTAGAAATTTTGCCCCAGCCTGTGAACATACAAGACAAAAGATGTTCATAACAGAAAGCCTCCATTATAAAATAACTGTGTGGAAAATGTGGGCAGTCAGTAGGTGCAGGGAGTCTGAGAAGCTACTGCACTATGGGAAATGTAGGATCAAGTGTTTTTGGGGCCTGAGCTGAACTATGGAAAATAAATTAAATCTAAAATAAATAAATCTTTTTAAAACTGCCTCTTGTCCTCCTTCATCATGGAAGTACAATACTATTAGATGTGCTGCTGTTTTAGGACAATGTTGGGGTAACCCTTAAATAGCAACAAATGTTTTTACTAATTAAAAAATAGCCTATTTACAATAGCAAATAGCTTACATTTATATATACCAGCTGTCCCATGGTTTATTGCATTGATCAAACACAGTGTGACCACAAGGGGGCAGTGTATATATTTATGTGAACAGATTAATATAAAGCATTTATAGACTTCTTTGGCTTCTATTTAAAGACATGATGATCATGTGCCTAGGCCAACTACTTGCAGCATGACTTGTTTGAAATAGTTTTGGATGGAAGAAAGAAGACTACAACAAAAGAAAGAAATTGACTGTTTTCTGAAAAGCTGCAAGTAAACAGATTGGATACTTCAGTGCCACTGAACTTGGCTATATGACTTTTTTTTAAGGATGTAAATAATGTATCTATCTATCTATCTATATTGTAAAACTGTATGTTTAAATATGCAAATGATGCATTACCTTGCTAAGTATGCACTAATTTGCATACATTTTCAAGACATAAATCTGAACACTGCAGCTTCAAAATTCTTGTTTCATGTTGTTGACACATCAAGAGCCAAAGGTTTTTACAGAGGGGATATGGGATATGTCTCTTCACCCCCATACTGTCATCAGCCATTTACAAAAAATGAATTTCCATCCTTGTTTTTAGGAGTATAATGTTATACAAATCAGGCTATGAATGATGTATGAAAAAAGAACACTCTGTAAAAGCCTTCAGAACACAGCAGGTGAATATGTTAAATAAATATCACCATGAAATTTCCCCAGCTGATTACTTAAATTAGACAAATATTTATGATTTTACACTACTCTTGCATGTATAATTAACATATGATGCACATATTGTACATATGTCTTATCCCTATCTTCTATCTATTTCTAAAAACTTAACAATTGGCTTCATACGTTGTGGTACAATGCACATATTTAATATTCTTAAATACATTATATATTAGTGTCAAACATTGTAGCATTATGCAAATATTGTATTTTTATTCACTTCCTATTTTCATATTCTTACTTCTGCTTTCTTGTAATTTTATATCAGAGTGACTGTTACTCACTATCATTTCCCCCAAGAGCTCAATTGCGTATTTCTATTTCTGATAACCTTTTGCACATATTTCCAGAGCAGAAATGTGAACTAAAACAAACATATGAATTTGTTCTTTTGGATGTTTTCTTTCCACCGGTCTGACAGGAGATGTGTTACAGAAGCAGAATGCCCTCTGTGTGCAGGGTCATCAGTTTGGATAACATCAACAAGATGCACTTAGTACAAACTAGAAGGAAAACATGACAGTAATTAGTGAGCACCTGATGATGACATATGCTGAATTTAAGTGACTTGTGGTCACAAAAAGGGATCAACGGCTGCTCCTCGTCCTCTTTTGTTTTCAAGTGCGTCTCAGTTGTGCCACAGGGATACACTGTCCAGCATCCTTTTCCTAGAGCGCAAGAGAGCCGGAAGCTGAGGACCTTTGATGTTGGTGCAACTAAACACAAGAACAGAACAAAGTCAGTCTCACAAAGCTCATAGACTCTCTGTTCTGATTGTTCTCTGATGAAGGATACAGATTACATCGCTCTTGATTTAAAGTTTTACTTTTATATCATTTTATATTAAAAAAAACAGAGACATTTTGTGATGCACATTTGTACCCGAGTCCTTGTGGTAAGTCCATGATGAACTTGTTGTGGTCCTCCATCTCCTTGCCTTGGAGGACAAGCCCCTCTGTCTCAGTGGCTGGCATGTCTATGGGCGATGTCGTGGTCCTTGGGTCACACCTCCCCTCAGCCAAACATCTCTCCTTCACCAGCATCTCATACAGCCACTGCCGCTGGGCACAACAGAAGAGTGGACCTGACTAGGATGGACACAAAAGAGGATGCAGGGAGGTCAGCAGTGCGTCATATACACACATTTGGAGAATTTGTTCACTTCCTTTCTCACCTCAGGCCCCCGTGCCCACGTTAGATCCAGTGAAGGTCGGGCCTTTTCTCCACAGTACTCACATTTCACTTCACTCTCAGTCACAAGCTGGGACAAATAAAGTGTTAAATTGGACTAATAAGCAACACAGACTGCTGCAGAGGGGAATTTAGAACAGTGGGTAGTAATGTGATCGTTTACCTCTGGTACAGTGGTTGTTAAGTTCATCCTGTGGTTGTCAGAGTCCCCATTGTACCTCAGAACTCCTGCTGCTCTGATACAATAGGTGGGCGGGTCACTGACAGACTGCGGACAGCCCTCTGCAATCATCTTACCAAACCTAGGGATAAATAAAGTAAACAAGTAACTCATCAAATACTTAAATAAATGAGGTATTTGTTGATTTAATGCAATTAAAATAAAGGAAAATAGACTTCTTACGTGGTCATCCAGGGAATATAGTGGCTCAAGGAGATGATGCTCTGATGTAGCAGCAGCAGCGTCTAATGGTAAAACAAATCTGTGGCATCACTGGATTATGTCCCATTAAGAGAAGTCAACACAGGCCGGAATAAGATAGTATCTTCTCCTAGCTTGTCGTTTCTAATAGTTTATTTTTTATTGTGCCTGAAGCAGACTCACAGGAGGAGCTGGACCTCATCTTGTTGTCTGTCCTTCTGACTGGAGTAAAGCCACTGAAGAGCCATGAAGATGAATATATACAGTGGACGGATTAGGACACAATTAAAAACATCTTAAACTGCACAAGCACAAAAAAGCAATAAAATCAGTACACATATGTGGTGCACTCACCTCAGTGTGTCACTCTTGCCGGTGTTGTCAGTAACCATGGAGATGAAATAGCAATGTGTTAATGTAATGCCTAATTTGACCACTGCCTGACTGGTTTCTTATGTCCACAAATATTTAACAATTACACTATTTACACTATGATACTGTGACAGTGCTAACTGTATACTCTGTCTACTTTCTCAGCAGAAGAGATGTAAACTCTATGTCAAGGCTTCAGTTTAAAAAAATACATGTTCAGATCGTATTAGCCTGAATCTAAGTTTATTTTTTAACATAAATTAGAGTCTTTATAAATGTGAGTTTAGTAAGTTGAGTGTGAAGGTTTGACTTTCATTTCTAAATTTTGCAAAATGTCAAAATCAGATTTTTCTTTAAGGGACCTCCCTTCTATCATTGACCCCTGACTAAGTGACGCACTTCATGGATATTTCACATTATATTCAAAACATAACAATAACAGCACAGAGCAACTGATAAACCACACAGTTTACCTAAATAATGGGCACAATAACTGCAGGAAGTTTGTGCATAAAACAATTTGGATGAATTTTGACATGATTATTTTCTGAATATTACATCAGAGCTGAGTTTACTTGTTTTAAGGAACAATTTTTTTTCTGTCTGTATTATGTTTTTTGTTTGTTTTTTATGATCATGAATACTTAATCAGGGTGTCCACAGATATAAGTTAAGACCTGTTTAATACCACTGCTAATGTCAGTTCAAAATGAACAGTAAGAAAAAGTTTAATGTGTTTAATTTAAAAAGAAAATAAAATCTCATCACTGTCATAAATTCTATTTATTATTGCAATTCTTCAGTCTGTCCAGTGATTGTCATCAGTCATCAGGCTGGAGAAATTTTCACAGTAATGTGACCAAAAATATTCAAGACCCTGTTAACAGGTTGCTCTTTGACTGTTTTAACTTAAGAAATATCAATTTCATTAAGTTTTTCATTAAGATGGACTGTTCTTGAGGTTCTGATCATATCACATCATCCTCACCATAGGTCAAGAATGAACACTGAAGCTCTACTAAGTATGTGAACAGCATCTATGGCAAGGTGCATTTTGAAATTTTCTGAGTTTTGAGGTTGAAGTTTAATGTGCTTTTTTTACTCCCTGTGTCACATGCAAAGCACAATTTCTCCACAAGATGGCAGAATGGTTGTGATTTTTTTTCCTGTGTTAGTTATGTGAGTCAGAGATATTGAACTTTTATTTTTATTATTTATGAATTAACTAAATGAAGCGAATAAGCAAAAACACTGACACTAAACTCCTGTAGTAACCAGCTCATCCCTCCAGCCTTGCTGTCTGGTGACCTTTTGGCATCACAGGTGGAACCAATGCCAGCTAATGAGAGAACAATCAATCAGCACACCTGTCGCAGCTCCTGATTGGCTGTTGCTGTCCTGCATGCAGTGAAGCCTGCAACACAAAAAGCTGCAGCAGAGCACAATCTCTCAGTTCTTAACATTTCCAGGACTCATGTGTACCGTGATGATGCATAAAGGAAAGAGGAAAAGTTCTGCTGTTTACTTGGCTGCGGTTGTTATTCTGATGTGTTATTTAGTGCAAACGATAGACTGCAATCGAATGAGGAAAACAGAACGACGAGAGGGACGAAGAGAAGCTGACGCAGCCCAAACAGCAGCTGTCCAAGAGGGGAAAATCTTGTTCGGGTCAGGCCTTGGGTCACATGCAGATGGGAACAAGAAGTCATCCTCAAACGCCTCTGTGGATGATGAAGCTGCCTATCAAGCGGACTCTACAGGTAAAAATCTGAATTCAATTTGTCCTGTGAATCTTAATGTTGAAGTCTAACCAATGTTCACTTTCAGGCTGGTTGAAAGGACAAGTATATGACCCCAGTCCCAAAGAAGCGTCATTTAAGCGCATGGCACCTTCCCTGCAGTGTGGTGCAGACCAGCTGAAGTTCAGAGCAGTGGGCCCAGGAGCTACACAGTTTGCAGTGGAACAAGGTGAATTTATTTACACTAACTAATGTCCACTCAAACTATACAGTGTAGGCATTTGCACCAAAAATTGTGTAGTGACATTGAGAACTTCTCCCCACAGTAAACGCAGCTCCGATGCCTCTGTCTCAAGTCCCCTCCACCTGTGGCTACAACATGCAGAGGAACCCGCTTGGGCTTGTTATGTTGGTTCCCTATGATGGCTGCAACATGGTTCAAGAGGTAAGCTGTGTAATGGAAGATGTTGCACCTTCAGAATAAGCAAGAGCTGACAAACATGTGTTGCCTAACCAAGAGCTTAAATTTGACACAGCATAAAATTTAGGAAGTGATTTTGTCTCATTAGTTTAATCTTAATTATTTGCAGTTCACTTAGTTCGTTTATTTTAGTCCTTGTTTAGACTATACCCGTATAGACATAAGGGAAAAGGCCAAAGCAAATCTGGACTAATCGATAATGAATAGTGTTAGCTTGAATTGGTTTGAGTCTAACTTTTGTTTTCTCTCAAGGGTGGAAATTATATGCTCCCACTGCGTTGGCAGGGAACTCCAGTCTCACTCATGTGTCCCAAACCTGCAGCACCTGCTGCCACAACTGCTGCCCCTCATCACCCTGCCCCTCATCACCCTGCCCCTCATCACCCTGCCCCTCATCACCCTGCCCCTCATCACCCTGCCCCTCAGGTGCCTCAAGTTCCCCATCCCTATTACTTTCCACCCTACATGTATCCTAAATACCCCGTAGTACCAAAACCTACGACGGCAACCACCACCACAACTGCAAAGAAACCACAAGTTCCTCAATATCCACAATACCCATTCTACCCTTCGTTTTACCCCTTTCCCCATCCTGTTCCCGTCACAACAGCAGCGCCAACCACCACCACTGCAAAGCCAGCAGCAGTCACGTTTCCTCCCCCGATGTATCCTTTTCCTTTCTTCCCTCCTTTTCCTTGGCCCCTTCCAGGGCCTCTGCCAGCAACCCCGAAACCCACGACAACTACAACAAAGGCGCCGACTAAACCCCAGATACAACCGTTTCCACCATTCCTGCCTTTCTATCCTCCATTTAATCCTTTTTACCCTCCCTTTATGCCTCCCTATCCCAACTTTCCAACCCCTAAGCCCACAACGACGACACCCAAAACGACTACGACATCCACGACAACCAAGAAGAAGGACGCAACACCGCACCCTCATATTCATCCACATGTCCATTATCCATATCCAATTCCACAGTTTCCTCCTGTTCCTTTCCCCATTTCAGGCTAACCTGCTGAAACGGTTCTAATAAATGTTTTGAACAATAAGTGACCCTGTCCAATTCTTTAACCTGCAAACTTCTCAGAGAATTTCAATTGTGGGGGTAGGAATTTGGTACCCTTTATTCTAAGCTTATGAAGTGGATGAGGTAAGTGGTCCAACGAGAGGTTAGTACATCTGATCAGAGGCTCTTTGGAAGTAAAGTGGTGCATTTGACAAATGTGAGACATTGGTTAAAATTATCAGCACAAATTTTATTTGTGCAAAAATGCATACTTTTTTCCAACACCTTCAAAATGAGTCTTTCTTTGCATCTACTTAAGCTTGGAATCAAATGTCATCTCCTGGTAAGTACAGGTACAGAAAGGATCAACTTTTTTTTTCATATCAAAAGGATGGTTAGCTGATTATTTGACTATTTAAAATGTGCATAAGCTGATCATAATAGACTTGTTTTTTTTGTTTTTTGTTTTAAACTGGATTACAATGCACTTAAGGTTAAGGTTCAGTCACCAGATCCAGAAGTAAGCATGATCAAAGATTACACTTGCTCATGAGTGTTCAAGCTGTATTAAGCTGAAGTTATGCTTTCATGCATGCAGAAGGTGCTGAAACACGCTCTTGAAGGTAGAAATTTTAAAGAAAACTAACAGGTGATCTGAACCCTTAAAGGAAATGATGAAATAAGCAGTAAAAAGCAAATGTAATTTCATAACACCCTATTTGCTTGGTTTAGCTGTGTATTTTGTATTTAATGAGATATATATATATATATAGTAATGTAAAATCTGTTCTGCTATACAGTTCAGAGAGTTGGCAAGTGGTAAAAACAGACATGATGAAAGAAGTCTTTCACAATGGATACCTCAGATGAATCTGCCAGATCTTCGGGCCAAACAAAATCTCCAACCTTCTGCTAAGAATGGAACAGGGCCAGATCACGAGTCGCCTGAAGATGAACACCACCAGGCAAAAGAAAACCTGTAAGGCCCAAAACCACCTTTTGCGCAGAACTGTGTCACTGGAGTTGGAAAAGATGAACCTGTCATTGGGAGAGGTGCAACATGCTGCAAAAGATCGGATGTAGTGGAAAGAGCTCATTGAAACCTTTTGTTCCATATGGGAAAAAGAGGAGTAAGTTATTGCTATGTTGTCTTTATGCTCAAAAACCGCCAGCAAAGAGATGGTGTTTTTGCCTGAGCCGTCTGCCTGATAGCCACCTTAAAAATTAGGTGACTTTGTGGCTCCCATATAGCCTAAGAGTTAACCATGAAAAGTAATGTCCCTGATCCAAGTCAGACTGGGGACCTTTGTTGTGTATCTTGTTCCCCTCTGATTTCCTTTCCTGTCTACTTCCTCTTTCCTGTCAGCTCTATAATAAAGGTAAAACCAAAGCCCAAACCATGGGCTACATCTATGATCTAGAAAATCTTACCGTTATTACATCAATTAAACTTAGATGTAACATTTAATAAATATAAGTTGCAATTTGTGTATTTTTTTTAAGTCTAGTATTCATTTTCAAACTTTCCTCTTAAGATCATTACAGTTTCATCTATTTAATAACTTTGTAGAATATGACAGTTATCAAATAATAAGCTCAAAATATAATGACTGTGGACTTTTTTTTGTCTTTTTGTGTCTCTTTGTGGTCATTTTGAGACTCTTTCATCGGTCTGTGTTAACCTGAGTGACATTTTGTAAGTGACAGCCACGTCTATTTTACACTGGATGTAAAACAGATATGACATACAAGAGTAAAAAGATGCAAATAAAGCCAACAAACTCTCTCAAACATTTCACCAAAGACACTCCAGAATTAAACAAAACCAAAACACACTGACAAATGTACTTTCACATAACCACAGTAAAATAACCTAACAAATAAATGACATGTCTCCTTGATAAATATGCGAAGCGGACTTTTTTTTAACCTGAGACAACAATCAAAGCCTCTTAATGAGCCCCACCTGTTGCAAGCTTAATTAACACAGGTGCAAGCTGAAGCTGAAGATGCCCCTGACTGGTTGTTAAAAGCCCAGTTGTTCTGCTGCATATCTGAAAGTGCTGTCCATCTGCTCTGAGCGTGCGTCGCTGCTATGGCAGGAGACAAGGAAAGGGGACACAGATCATGTGAAGCTGCAGCAGTCATATTAATCCTGTGCACTTTGGCCCAGAGTTTAACTTGTTTTAGCTTGAGAGGGCTGGGCAAAAACATACAGCTGGACAGGGTAGCTAATGAGGCCACAGTGATGGACGTAAGGGCAAGAAGCGTTATCTTGAATGGGAAAGATGTTAGCTCCCAGTCAGGATCTGCATCTGCTGCCACAGGAAATGACAGATTGCTGCGTGTTGACTCTGATCGATCAGATGGCACAGGTGAGATTTTGTCCAGTTATCAGCTAAGTTAACTTACTGCATACAAATACAGCAGGATACTCAAAACCAAGCATTATGGCCAGTGTTAACTTTGTATCTGGACGTCTTTGCCTAAAGGGACATTGGAGCAGATGTCACAGCGTGAGGACAGCATAGCCAAAGAAGCAGCATGGAGGCGCTTGAATCCTTCCCTGCACTGCGGGCAAAGCAAGATGAAGTTGAAAGCCATGGGACCCGGAGCTGCTGACTTACAGATAGACATGGGTGTGTAACAATAAGCTTGTATGTCAGTTTGTTAAAGCTGTGAGTGCATGACAGGTTAGCAAAAAATAACGTCTTCCTCCTCCTCCTCCTCAGGCAATGCACGTCCCCTGCCTTTGATCCAGGTGCCTGAAACCTGTGGCTATTCAATGCGGCAAAATGCACTGGGCCTTGTTTTGGTTGTCCCCTATGATGGCTGCAATGTGATACAAGAGGTAGGCCTTCACTCATGACTAACTGGCTAAGAGAGCTCCACATGGTGGCAAATGTTTGAGCCGTTAGAAGATGAAAAGACCCAATTTTTCCCTTGTTCTTGTGTCTAAGTCTCTAACAAACAATTTTGGAAATGGGTCCAGTATTGAGTGAGTGCTGCAGCCAGGCTGCAATGTAACCACTTGGCCATTTGCGCCCTGTCAGTTTACATCCATTAAAACTGCTTGTTTTTGCCACTGAGCGGCTCAGATTATTGGGTATCTGACAACAAGTAAAAAGGTCACTACAGAGACTGGGGTGAATTGAGGGTTTATTTAAACCAAACCAGAGTTAATGATTGAACAGTGGGAAGACAAACTTGGATGGTTTGAGTTTTTTTGTTTCAGTCTACAGTGATTAAATCTTTAGTTTATTAATTTATTTATTTATTTTTATTAATTTTAATTAGACTTGGAAAAATGATGCCAAGGTCGGCAGTTTGTGGTTAAAGGATCTAACTTGTAAGTCTGTCTCTTCCATAATGTTGTCATACACTTGGACAAAATAATCTGACCCTGTTAGTGTTTTCTTTCTTTTTCTTTTTTTTTTTTTAAGGGTATTGTCAATTCAACTGCTTGTATATTGTTTCAGGATGGAAATTATGTGTTGCCAATGACCTGGCTGGAGACTCCAGTTAAATTTGCCTGCCCCATATTGACAAGTTCTACTACAACACCACCTACGACTGCCCCTGAGCCTGCTCAGCAGCCCTGGAAACTTCCCTCTCCTCCTATGCCCAGTGGCCTGAATCGTCACAAGCGTCACGCAACCCAGCCCCTCACCATGTACGATCCCAGCAGCGCATATTATGCCTATTGGTATTACTACTATTACATGTATATGATGAGACAGACACCAGCACCGACCCCTGGAGCTGCTACAACTACTGCTGAGCCTGACAAGACCACTGTAACTACCAAGCCATCCACAGAGAAACCTCTTGTATATCCATACTATCCCTATTACCCTTATTACCCCTACTACCCTTACTACCCCTACTACCCTCTTCCAAATATCCCAGTGACAACTACGACTGCCAAACCCACGACAGCCAAGATGACGAGCACAACAGTGTCAGCGGCAAGCACAACAGCGTCTGCAACAACCACCAAGACTACTCCAAAACCACAAATCCCTTATTACCCTCCATATTATCCTTATCCCTTCTACCCTCCAGCAGGACAACACATGCCTAACAATACTGACATTTACTACTATCCAGTCATCCAGCATTATTATGGAAAGCCTCCATACCCACAAAATCCAAATATACCCACGAAAACCACTCCGGTTCCAACTCTCACAACTGCTAAGCCGGGTGACTCAAATCCTACAAAGAAGCCAACAACTACCTCCACTACTACTCCTACCACAACTAAAAAGTGTTCCAGTAAAACAACACCCAGCAGTGGCGTCTATCCAGGCCTAGTGAGTGACTTTGTTCCTTACTTCCAGCTCCCCTTTAATCCAGAAGTTTCATACGCCAAGGCTGGTAAACTTCCAGGTGACCAGAAGTACATGCCCCAAGCTGGCTACAAATCTGGACCCCAGGCTCGAGCACATCCACATCCAGGCTTCAACTACTGGCAACCCGTGCCCTGGTTTCCACACCCAACAGGCAAAGACAATCTCCCATCTGACTTGAAGAAATCTACGCCTTAAACACACTGAATGAATGGTAAGAATCACTTCATGTCTGAAATTCTATTTGTATGAATTTTAAAAGTAACTGTTTTTGCTTTCTTCCAGGAGCTGGAGTCCTGTGATACTGAGCACTCAATAAACACTTTTTTACTCAGCACTCTGTCATTGGTGATTCACTTGTAATGCAGATGTTAATTCCCTTTTGCGCCTGAACGTCTTGGTGTGGCTCAGGTATAGTTGCAGGTCAAAGTAATCCCACATTAGCACTTGAATCAAAGATGACCTTTAAGTTGGATTCTTGAAATGTGCAACGACTGACCACAATGAAATTTGGCAGTCACTTTAACGTTCTGCATAAATTGTAGTCAACGGCTAAACTTTTTAATTGTCCTTGCCAAAGGGCTCTGTGGTGGAATGTCCAACTTATCAATGGGTGGCAAGTTGCTAATCATAATGAGGGCCTTCTGTTTTCAAAGAACACATTGCAAGCATCACAACTGGCTTTTATGCAAAGTCTGACCTTAAACTTTAAAATCCAGGTAATGCCAATGCTAGCTCTATGCTGCAAATGTTCGCAATTTCATGGCAGGAACAACTGGTCTGCTGTCTGGGTGATGGATGGTGTCACTGCTAGGCGCCTGCCAAGCTGCACTGTTTGAGACCAAGCAATCTTTTTAACCATTTCCTGCAGCTTTTCAGCCACTAAAGCGAGATATTTTTTATTTTTTTGGCTGGGCCTGTTATTTCAAGTGGCTGTTTAGCCCCTGAACATGTTGTCTTTTCTCTGGGGATAGTGTCACAAAAAGCAGTTGTCTTTTACTGAGCCATCACTGCATTTTTAACCAGGACTGTGCCACAAAAAGTGGGTATTTTAAGCCGAAACGATATTTTCCCAACCATAACAAAGTGGTTTTGGTGCCTAAACTTAACCACACATTAACCACAAAGGTGTCAAAATATAGAGAAGTGCATTTTTAGCATATCCGCGACATGTTCATGTACAATGTATCCACGGTTTGCAGTAATGTACAATGTCAACATTTTTCCGGCATCTGCTTTGCAACCAAACACCGAAGAAATCACATCTGAAGTAGATTAGTACCCCTCCAACAGGACTGATCATTCGCTTCAGTGGTTAAATACACAATCCTAATTCTGCATGCTGATGGTGATATTCTGCTGGCTGCCTCATTCTGTTCTTAATTTATTCAGACTTTTTTACATCTTGACTAATATGAGAAATGATCTCTCACCCATACTAATGTATCCAAGAAGCTGCCTCGTACTGCTCCACTGAATCTGCCAAAGGAAGACTGGTTGTGCCTGACACTGAAAGCCTGGAGATGGGAGCAGATTTATGAATGCTGCAGATAAAAAAATCATCAGAATAAAATGAGACTGGATTTCAAAAAGACAAATATAAAGAATAGGTTTGTCTGCTTCAAATCTTTATTGTCTCTAAATACTCAAAATTTGCTTTATTTTCTGTGAAACCCCCCCACGCCTACATACACTCACACAGCACATGCACACACATCCCATTCTGTCCGTTCCTATATATTTCCACATGGTGCTCTCTCCTCTGGGCACCCCGTGACGACACACACACACACAAATCTTTACACATCACTGAAACTAAGCCACACGTGACAACACAGAGACGTGGAATGCTGGTCTTGGAGAGCACATCTTTATCGTTTAGATTTTATCTGTTCTGAAAGCGGCTGAAATTATAGAGCACTGTGTTTAGGATTAATTCTGTAGAGGAGCCAGGAATCCTGACGTCCATCTTTTGGCGGTCATGACACAGTCTGTGTCCAGCATGGGAGAAGTGATTGTCCTTTTATGCAACACTGTGCTTATCTTGGTTTTGGTATGATTGCTGCTTTTGATTTTTTTATTTTAGGCATCTTGAGAATCGGTTTGCACTCTACAATAAAGGTGAGCTCTATATACAGCATGTGTGATATATGATTTGGTGTCTTTATTTGACCAGAGATTAGAATTCAGGATGCACTTGTGGTTCAGTATGTTTATTTGTTTTATGAATTATTTTCATAAAGACTAGGGCTGCAGCTAAGCATTATTTCCAGTATCAATTAATCTATCATTTTCTTGATAAATTGCTAATTGCTTTGTGAATAAAATGTCACAAAATAGTGAAATATGCCCCCTGTAATATCCTAGAGTGCAAGGTGACGTGTTCGAATGATGTTTTATCTAACCAATAATCCAAAAATCCAAAGCTATTCAGTTTGTTATCATGCATGACAAAGAAAAGCAAATTCTCCCATTTAAGAAGCATGAAACCAGCAAATGTTTTTTTTTTAAATTACTAAAATGATGCATGAATGGCAAAGAATATTGCTATGATTTCATGTTTGAAATGCTGCAACTATATTAATCTCTTTATCTGTTTGATCACAGGAAACATAAAGATACCACGGAGACGAAAGCGATCGACACAGCCAGCATTCAAGTGTTTGATTTCAGCCAGAGATCTCTGTCCCACCTCTAAATATCTTCAGTCCATCTGTGGCCATATTCCCAGCCAGGGCACTCAGTCCCTCCCCCCAGCCCTGACATTTGCTCCACCCTCTCCATACACTTTGTCTTCATGGAGGACTATGATGTGGACATGGATGAGGAAGAGGAGGGAGAGGTGTTCGTGAGAAAGGCCGACACAGGCCACTGGTGGGAGGACTGTGGAGACAGTGACACACAGCACCAGAGAGGAGGGAGAGGCTGCATGGTGAACAGCCGCAGTTGGGCCGAGGAGCTCCAGGATATCTTCGCACCACAGACAGAGGACTGTTACAGTGGAGGGCGAACCAGACGGACCAGCATCTCTGTGAGTGACTCTCTCTTTCCGTCTGGGCCACACAAGCACTGAATTACTACGTCTGGGTCCATGTGTCCTGCCAGAGTTTCTACTCAGAAAAACAGAAAAACATCTCAAGACAAAAAGAGGAAAATGTGCTTCACAGCAGCAGCAATGTGAAGCTGTGCACATCTTGTTTAAAACATAAACATGTGTTGAATCAGTATATGATTACAGTGGTGTAAACACTACTACCCTTAGAGAAATGTGTGGAGCAGAAAGGCTGGGGATATTTGGCCCCTGATCCTGATAGAGGCTGAAAGATGACTCAAAATATTACGCTGTTTAATCAGCCCACTGCTGCACTGTGACACAGCACTGTGGGAACTAACTGTGTGTATGTGTACGTGCTTGTGTGTGTGTGTATTTGTGTTTCCTTTCGCACGTGCGAGCATGTGCACCCTAGTGCCTCCTTGTCTCTCTTACGGCTCATCACAGTTGAATCTGTGATGTGGAATGGGGCTGGAGGAGACTCCTTTAGGAGACAAAACAAACAGTAAACGTGCAATTAGAAATTCGCTGCTCTGCTTCCGGCTGACGTGCAGATGCAGACTCCACGTCAGCGCTGCTAAGAAGTGCTGACATTCATCAGAGGAGGCTACTATTGATCAGTCTTTTTAATGGTTTTGTTTTCCAGGGCTGCAGTCTCATTTATCAGACTATGTTTAGCCCGGCCTCTCAACCCTCCACATCGCTCACCTTGCTGTGTGCCCTTATTTCTGTAAATCTATAAGGCCTGCCTCCTCTTATCAGGACACTGATTTCTAGCAGCTGCTATTTATACCCTTCCTTCGATCGAAAGCAAGATGACGAGGAGAGGAGAAGGCAAGCAAGCAAGCGAGGAAGATGGAGGAGCAGATAACAGATCAGGAGAGCAGTGGCAGCACTGAGCAGCTCTGTCTCTCTCCTCCTCCGCTTCCGTCTCTTCCCACTCTTTCCTCTCCTGCTCCCACATTCCCCCCTCCCCTCCTCTCACTGCTGCCTCCCCTCCTCCCCTCACCGCTCCCTCCCTCCCTCGCTCTCCTGCACGGAGCTGCAGTATATGAGAGGGTCTCCTGGGTCTAGCTTCACTGCAGTGTAGAGAAGGGCAGGGCGGCTGTTTCAGTACGATGCGCTGAAGGATGGTGCACCAGGAGAAACGCGTTTACCAGGTGTGTGGATTTGTGTTTGTATGTGTTACTGTTTCTGAGGGTGTAGCTTATGTAGCATTACAGGTATACGTGAAAGGTAGCCATCATGGGCGAGCTGCTGTAGATGAATCAGCCATAATGGTTAGCAGATGTGTGACTGTGGGGGTGTGTGGGTGTGTTCGTATGTGGTCTCTACCTGTGCATCTCTGTCTTTACATCTCCTCAGTAAAATGTAAAATGATTTCCATCTTCATTTCATCGTCATCTATGTGTGTAATCATACGCCAGGCTTTTCTGTGTTCAATAAATTATTTACAGTGACCATGAAGTGCTTTTCCGACACCACATACTTTCTTCTAGGAGGGTAAAATAGGCTTTGTGTGTGTGTGTGTGTGTATGTGTGTAGACAGTCTGCTGGTAAGGAGGACATCTGAACCGGCTGTCTGAGGTGGATGAGCAGGAGGCAGAGTGTTGGTTGCGAGAGTGATTTATGCTCTTACATCACAGCCTCATGTAATGATGCGTCACAAAAAGGGTGTTTGTGTTGGTCCGGTTTTGAGGTTATTTAGAGAGAGAACGCTGACACATATGAGAAACATCCCTAATTTTAGAGGTGTTATTCATTGTCCTACGACATGTGGGCACTTGTGGGAAATAGGAAATCATGTCATGCTGCAAGATTGCGTTCAGTATTTCAAGACAAAAACTGCGAGACTTCACGACTTTGGATTTGTGTATCTGAAACTCAAAGCTCAAACTACCTAAAAATGTTTGCAGGTGACAAAAAGAAAATAAGATCAAAGGGCACGGTGGAGATGAAGTGAAAATGATGAATGATTTAAGGTAGGAAATAAAAGAGAAGAAGAAAAGGAAAGAGGACAAAATGAAATAAGGGCAGTGAAACCTCTAGGTGCAGAGAAACTAAATAAAAACAACATTTCTGATCTAAAAGACACAAATAGAACGAGAGGAGAGAAAATGTCTGTCATGTGAGACTGTGCTATATGTAGCTGGCACACAGAGAGCAGGATGACGTAGCATTTTGAATCATCAGCACAAGGTGGACGGCACAGCATGTTTAATTATGTTACTGTAGATACTGGCTGCTGTCTTGATGACGGACTGTTAATGGACAAGCAAGAAAATGAAGACAGTTATTGATGCCTCTTACATCAATTATAATCCTGTGGTTGCAACTGATTACTGAAGATCTTAAAGATCAATCGATTGCTGTAATTGGTTAAAAGAAGAGACACGTCATTTAAAGGTATTTAGCCAAAAACAGTGACGATATTTTTGCTTTTTTAGGTCCGGTGTATGGACCTGGTAAAAAAAAGCAAAAGACATACAGTATACTTTTCCTCCATGTTCAATCAGGATGTTACCTGCGCACTGTTTGAGACGACAGAAGCTGCCAGATTCATTCGTTTATTTCCATGGAGACTGTCAGAGCACTGGCGGATTATGAGACAATGGGCCCCTGGGTACAGACATGCAGAAGGCCCCACCACCCCTCACACAGACTTTGTAATTGTTTGTTGCTTGTTCTGCATCTCTTTGTAGCCATTACACATCTCTGTGGGTTTGTGTCTTTGTGGTTACTACGTCTCTTTGTAATTCTTTTGTGTCTGTGGTTGTTTTGTCATTTTTTTATGGTAATTTTGCATCTCTTTGTAGTTGCTTTGTGTCTTTTCATAGTTGTTATGAGTCTCTTTGTGTCTCTTTTAAGTATTTTTATGTTTCTTTGTGGTCATTTTAAATCTCTTCCTGGTCCTCATGTGTTAATTTGATTGACATTTTGCAGCTCAGTTCCAGGGGTCCCGTGACACTTGGGGCCCCCGGGCCTGTGTATGCGTAGATGGACAGGTTGTCAGCAGATTGTCAGTCTATAAACGGG
This sequence comes from Epinephelus awoara, assembly GCA_035609425.1. Taxonomy (NCBI): domain Eukaryota; kingdom Metazoa; phylum Chordata; class Actinopteri; order Perciformes; family Serranidae; genus Epinephelus; species Epinephelus awoara. Next base: position 9,433,299 of record CM069306.1, read on the forward strand.
CTAGACAACGCGTAAGAGCGTCTAGTTGCCAACCATTATATTAATGGCCAACTAATTTGAAATCAAATAATCGGTGTGAGTAATTGCATAAGACAAAAAGTCAAGTTCTCTGATTCCAGCTCCTTAAATGGGATCATTTTCTGGTTTCTTTACTGCTCTGAGAATGAACCAAATACCTTTGGGTTTTGAATGAAACATCATCGTAGGAAACACTGGTCAACAGACAGATATTCGACAGTGACAATAATCATAAATTGCAGCATGTAGATGCAGATTGGTTTTGTACAGTGGGTTGTAAATTAATTGATATTTTTGGTTTGACTGATTATTTAGAGGCAGAAGAGGAAACGAGAGGAGGAGTGTTACGTAAGGAGTGATGCCTGTACCAGTTATCTAAGCTTATGGTGGAGCAGAAGACAAGACCAAAGAACTGGATTTCATAAATGTGTTAGCTTAAGCTTTGACAGTGTAGTTAACATTGTCATACAGTTATAACATGAGCCCACAGCTGGATTATCCTAATGTGTGAAATGAGAAGAATTGGATTGGCTGCTAAATTCTCTCCGTCTACCTGCGTAATCCATATTTGTCCCTCCTCCTTAGCTTCTCTTTATTTATAGCTTTGATTTAAATAGCAACCTGCACTCTCAATTTAATATTTTTTTTCCTCTCAAGTATGTCACACTTGGTCAATCACGCAGAGATGGAACTGAAGCAGCAGCAGCGCTATTGTTAATATTCTTTATATTCATGTATTTTTCTCTTTTCTCTGGCAGGCCCAGAGGAATGAGAGAGAGTCCATCAGGCAGAAACTTGCCCTTGGCAGTTTCTATGACGACGAGCCAGTCATCTACACCAGCTGCAGCAAGAACGGCCCGTCCTCCCGGTGGGTTTGGATCGAGAGTGTGTGTGTGTGTGTGTACAAGCCTACTACACTTTGATCAATGAAGCCTTTTGAAGGCTGGCACCAATATTTTTGTTTTTTAGCGTCTGACAGCTGACACTTCAGGTCTTTAGATGTTCTCTCAGGGTTTATTATTGGTGGATGACAGGGAAACAGTGAGACACGACCTAGATTAAGTCAATTTGGATTCAAATTATGAATCTATTTTAAAGGCCCAGTGTGTAAGATTTAGGGGGATATATTGGCAGAAATTGATTAGAAAAGAATAGGTATGTTTTCTTTAGTGTTTAATCACCGTAAAATAAGAATTGCTGTGTTTTAGTTACCTTAAAATGAGTCGTTTATCTCATAGGAAGCGGGTCCTCAGATTGCCATGTTGCACTGCCATGTTTCTACAGTAGCCTATATTGCTTTCAGACCGAGACTTGTCCTGCTTTGGTCTGGTTGTTTTGGTGCGCACCCGAGTACGATTGCTTTGTTCACGCCTGCCAAAACAAACCACACTTCGGCGGCAAACAAACTTGAGTTCAATTGAACGACACCAAACAGGGCAGGTGTGGAAGCACCCGAAGAAACCTCTGCGAATATTTCAGCTCCTGGTAAAAACCTTCTGAACAAGGAACACTGAAGGAATTCTAACCAGGAGAAGTTACACCTGACTGCAATCCGCAATCCTCACCGCTAGATGCCATTAAATTTCCCTTAATCTTACACAATGGAGCTTTAAAAGCCTAAATATCAAAGTTAATTGTACATGCATATAGCATGTAGGATTTATACTGACAGTGACAGATGACATGCACATATTAAAAAATGGTGCAATAAAAACTATAAAGTGATCATCATGGGAGCAGTGAGGGTTTGGTGTTACAGGGTTATTTGGAGATACATTAATTTTTTCAAGACAGCTTTTTAACTGTCTTCGTGTCACACGTTTTGTAGCATCTGTAACATCTCGTGCTATTTTCAGTACATGGCAAATATGAGCAGCCACCAAACCGCCAGAGGAGGACGCTATTCAGCAGCTCACTTCATCTATCAACTCAGAACTATCAGCCACAAACACACAAATCAAAAAAGATAAAACTGATTGGATTGGCTCATAGATGTCAAGTGCAAATGACAGTAAATTACAGCATGTCCTTTGTGGAAGTCCACTTAGACAGTGTGACTCACGTAGTAGACAATGCATCATTGTGCAATAACAGGCAACTGAGTAAATAAGATGATTTATCCTGTGTGTTTATGTCAGACTTAGCAACAGAGGGAGGGAGGGATCACATGATTCACATAACAGACATACAGAGAGAAAATGGAAGGTTTCCCGGAAACTGTTGTTTGCAGTCCATGGGAATTGACATTGGACTAAACTATTTACAGCAGCAGAACAAAGTAACATGAATATGGAAGCGGAGGTGGCACAGTGGTTAACCTCTAATGCGTGATAAGTTGCTGATATAGAAACTTCGCAGTGCCCCAGCTTCATGAGTCAGACATATCTGAAAAAATTCTCATGGTGGGACATTAAAGAGGAACTTTGCTTTTTAAAAATTCATGCATGTTATTTAAATGGTCTAAGACAGTCCAAAACATGAATAAACATGGACAGGTCTCTCCCAAATCTGAAGACTAGAGTGCTAAAACTTAAAAATGTCTAAAGTCTGGAGTCTAAAGTCTGGAGCTGCTCCATAGAGAATGAAAAATGTTACAGATGACATTTAGAGCGCCCAGGGGAATGTCCTAGTGTATGGGTACAATTCTGTTTCACAGCTGAGAACATTACAGTAGAATAAAGCTCATTTGGGTTTTTTTTTTTTTAAATTGCAGGTCCACAAAATCAGTCTCCCATTGACTTTATGTAAAACAGCCGCAGACTTTATACCGTATGACATCACAACACTTCCTCCTCTGGGTTCTGGCTTTGAGAGAGATTAGCTCACGTTCACAAGTATTGATTTAACTTTGCTGGGCCATGAAAATAACAATTGCAATTCTTAATTTGGGTGGCGCTCCCCTATAGAGGGACAGTTCACCCCAAAATTGAAAATACATATTCATCCTCCCACCTGTAGAGCTATTTATCAAACTGAATTGTTTTGGTGTGAGCTGCCGAGTGTTGGAGACATCGGCCATAGAGATGTCTGCTTTCTCTCCAATATAATAGAACAAGATGGCACTTGACTGGTGGTGCTGAAAGCGCCAAGAAACACATTTGAAAAACTCCACAGCAATGTCTCCTTCCAGAAATCATGACCCAGTTACTCAAGATACCTGATATCACACATGATATCAAACTAAAGGAAAGCATTTTTTCCCACAAAGTTGGTATTTCATATTTGCAATTGAGTTTTGTGCTCACACGTAGTGGAAGGAGTTGCATTACATCAGATGCAAGCTGGTTAACCAAAGCCACTACACCTAAACCTACAGCTACAACTCCACCCTGCTCTATTTTCATGACAGCATTGATAAAACAATGGGTATGCTGGCTACTGGCTGCTGTTTGAGGAAGTGCAGAGCTATCTGTGGCCCGAATGCTACTGAAAGAAGAAGTGATGCCTGATATAACTGCAGTTATGATTGGTAGTACTGGAGCCACGTGACAAGCGGAGGTGATGGTGCGCCCTCGGGAGTTTAGTTTGGGGTGGAAATTCCAACACCACCCTGTCCAGTGTGTGATGTTGTAGATGTTATTGTTCATGACAGCTTCTGTAACCCTTAATAATAATAATGATACATTTTAATGGTAAGCGCTTTTAACAAATGCTGAAAGACACTTTACAGATTTTTAAAAAAAAAAATCATAAAATAGAGCTAAGTCAGAATAAAACTCGAAAACAGCAGTAAAACAGTATAAAACACACAAACCTATACATTAAAACCATAGCTGGCGGTCGAAGATGATTCCTAGGTTGCAGGGGTGGGGTGAGGGAGACAGAGTGCAGTTATCAAAGGTGAGGCAGAGGTTGTGGGTGGCTTTGGTGCGGGATGTAGGGTCAATGATGATCATGTCCGATTTGTCACTGTTCAGTTGGAGAGAGTTTGTTTGCATCCATGGTTTTATTTCAGTGAGACAGTTGGTGAGTGTAGAATGGGCTGTGTTGGTGATGGCTTTGGTGGAGATGTACAGTTGGATGTCGTCGGCGTAGCAGTGGAACTGGAGGCCGTGATGACGGATGATCTTGCCAAGGGGGAGCATGTACAGGATGAAGAAGAGGGGACCAAGCACCGACCCTTAGGGGACACCTTGGCACAGGGGAGTGGTGGGGGAGGTGCAGTTGTTTAAACTGATGAACTGGTGTTGGTTGGTGAGGTAGGAGTGAATCCAGGAGAGTGCTGTGCCAGTGATGTGGAGAGATGATTCCAGTCGGGAGAGCAAGTGATTGATGGTTGATAGTGTTGAAGGCTGCTGTGAGGTCAAGGAGGATGAGAATGTTGAGGTGTCCGGAGTCTAAGGAGAAGAGGAGGTCATTGGTGACTTTCAGGAGGGCTGTTTCAGTGCTATGTTTTGAACGGAAACCGGATTGGAAAGATTCAAACAGGTTATTGGAGGTGAGGTGGGTTCTGGCGACAGCACGTTCCAGGATTTTTGACAGGAAGAGGGGATTAGAGATGGGGCAGAAGGTACTTGGATTGTCAGGGTTTAACCCGGGTTTTTGATGATTGGTGTAATGGCGTCGTCCTCAGCTGGGCTCTAAAGTAAGCTAGCTCAGTGGTGCTAGGTGAGCTAGCTGTAGATGCATGCTTCCTACTATGCAGTGATATGGTTGGTGGGTGTAGTTTGGTAGGAAGAAAGTAGTTCCTACATGAAACTGCTCACAACAATATCTGTGGATTATCTTGAGTAACCGGGTCATGTTTTCTGGAAAGAGACATTGCTGTTGAGTTTTTCAAAAGTAGTTTTTGGTGCTTTGAGCACCACAAGTCAAGTGCCATTTAGTTCTATTATGTTGAAGAAAAGGCAGACAGCTCAGCGGCCGATATCTTCTACACTCAGCAACTCACACAAAAACAATATAGACTGACAAATAGCTCTACAGGTATGAATTTTCCATTGTTTTACTGTTTACAGTTTAATAGCCCTTTAGTTTGCTAATCATCTATACATCATTGTGACATGCACATATAAAAGTGCAATAAAAATAAAGGCCATCTAATATGATTTTTTGTAATGACTACTTTGTATTCTAAAGGCTATTGCAAAACTGCTTCCAAATATGGACTGAATTTGATGTGCATCAAGTATATGACACATGAAATCAAACTAAACGAAAGCATTTTTCGCACAAAGTTGGTATTTCATATCTGTAATTGAGGTTTGCGCACACACGTAGTGGAAAGTCTTGCATTACATCAGAGGCAAGCTGGTTAACCAAAGCCACTATTACACCTACAACACCACTCTGCTTTGTTTTATGACAGCGTTGACCTCTAGTAACTCTCTGGCACTTTGACTTTTAAAAGAGGCGTTTTTTATATCAAACAATGGGGCCACCCCCTTATGATTCTGATGCTGTCTGTTGGCCGAATGCTCCTGAAAGAAGAAGTGATGCCTGATATATGCAGCTCTGATTGTTGGTATTGGGAGTCATGTGACGAGTGGAGGTGAAAGTGCACCCTCGGGAGTTTAGTTTGGGGTGGAAATTCCAACACCACCCTGTCCAGTTTGTGATGTTGTATGAGTTATTGTTCTTATCCCAGTGTAGGGAAGGTAACTTTGGGTTGTTAGGTTCTTTCAGTCAGAGTATCATGATCTGGAACTGGGTGGGGTTTTGAGCTCTTGGAAAGGCTGAGGTTGAAATGCAGCCTTATGTAATGTTTGTGGCTTTAGTTGTTTCATGAAATCTCTCAGCTGCTTCTGTACATTAGGTCACAGACTGTGACATCACTCACAATAATGCACAGCACACTTTATACTGTGTGACATTCCTGTGCATGATCCTACTGTGCAATATTGTACTACTTACTGTGCGATAATATTTAATCATTTACATACAGTATCCGTATAACTGAAAGGTGAATACATTTTACATTGTTTTATTTTTAGTCGTCAAATGCTGCTGCTTTGTCAGTGATTTTGGTGTCAGAAAGGCATGCAGCAGTGTGGTATGGCAGCAGTATGATACACCACCAGGCAGCAGAAGCTGTTTGCGTCTTGTGTAAATGTTGAGCCAAAACATGATGTTTTTTTAAAACCTAACCATGTGCTTTTGTTGCACAAGGAAATACATTAAGACAAGGTGTTTTACCAACGTTACATGTGTATAGAAAAAGACTGCATGTATCTAATGACCAGAAACTGCACATTCCCTGTGAAAACTGAAGTGTATTTTGAAAAGACAAAATGCGTGTAACAAGCATAAATGACACTCCATATCAGAACGTCAACAACAGATGCAGGAGGATGCGCTACTGCTCCTTCCCACCTCCGTCCCTCCTACCTGTGCAAGTTGGAAAGAGGGAGGAGAGAAGGCGTGAAGTGGGTTTTACACACATCACACCAATCAAATGAGCCCCTCTCCTCGCCCTTAAATGCGCAGCGCAAAGGCGTAATGAGAGTTTACTCAATTTGCCATGGCAGAAGAGAGCAGCAGCGTCAGACAGCCAAACTTCTCCCAGGAGGAAACTGCTGTTTTGGTCCGAGAGGTCCAAGCTCGCAGTGTCCGAATATAATATAATCACACGAAGCACGTAAACCCTTAAGACACCTAACGTAACTTAGAATTTGTTGTCAGCATTTCTCTTGTGCGCACCCGCTCTCTCTTTCTCTCTCGCAGTCTCACTCTGTTTCTTTTCTTTTGACTTTTCTAAGATGACAGATGCTGAATATATACTCCCTATCTGATGCTGTGGCTGTTTGTGGTTGGCTGAGAGGGATGTGAACTCATTAGTTTGCAGCTGTGTTAATCAAATCAGGTTGGGTTTCCATTACGCGTGCCAAACGTGCCAAACGGTGCCAATCCACTTTGATCTGACATCAGATGTGACGGGACAGTCGATATAGAGATACATTTATGTGCTGATTGCAGATAGTTGCATTGAATAGTGTTTTTTGTGGGTATTTATTGCATTGTTAACGTGCCTGACATTCTGGAGACCTGCCTGTGAGGTTTTGGTGACGTGTGCGCACTGTCCGCCGGTCAGCCAAACTGCCACTACACCGGCTGCGCTCTGCTCCGAGGCCTTAGTGTGTAGGATTTAGGGGGATATACTGGCAGAAATGCAATATAGAATTATGAGTATGTTTTATTTAGTGTATAATTACCTCTAGTCCTTTTCATGTTTTTTAATATGTTTAAATCTGGTTTTATAGTAAGGCACTTTGTAACTATGTTTTAAGGATGATTTATACATAAAGTTTTTCTTCTTATTACTATAATTATTATCAATTACATGCTGTATCATTACGATTTCCCTTAATTAGAACTAAGAGGAATAGCCCAAAACCTTTAAACACCCCTTAGGCCAAAGTTATGTGGACAATGGTGGTTGTTTTGAACTGAACAGCAGTCAGAATTTGTCTCATTATCTAACATGGACTCAGCATTATAGCTGTTGCTTTATGACACTTAATTGCTTTTGCTTTTCGTCACCTATCCTTTTTATTATTCCCACGAGCCTTTGTTGAGCGTCTTAAAGTTTAGTGTGTTAAACATGAGTGAGTCTTAAGAGGCACCATTTGCCACTGTGTGTAAGAAAAACAAGAAACGCAGTGTCTCTTCCTGTCTTGTGCCACACACAAAAACTTCCCCAGGGACGCTGGCACGTGACGCACAGTACTGTATAGAAAACTGACAAACTTTTTGATGATAGATTTGCCTTTTTTGTGGAAATTACAATGACCAACTGAATGCATTGTTTTTGTTGCTATTCATGTTTTGAATTCTGCAAATGCCTGAAGCTTGCATCCAAATATTTTCTGGCCTTTTTACTTTCCACTTCTCTCTTTGTTATTGTCTTAGCTCAGTTTTGTAAAATGTCCTTTAGGATCATCTTGTCGAGGTTAAAATTACAGACCTGCATTCCTAACAAGTACTATGTTGTGATTCTTTTACTGTTTGTTTCGTGTGTGTAAAACAAAATCAGTACAATAATCAGTCACTTCCCTCTCTCTGTGAGTTTCCATTTTGTCTTTGTGATCAACGTTTCCTCTCTCATGTTCTGTACTCTGTGTTCTTCAGACTGCAGAGTGGGGTGAACCTGCAGGTGTGTTTTGTCAATGACAGCAGCAGTGACAAAGACAGCGATGCTGAGGACAGCAGGACAGAGACCAGTCTGGACACACCGTTGTCCCCTGTGGTATGCACAGCTCAGATACTCTTTGTGTTTTTGTGTATGTGCTGCTGTCTCGTCACTCGTCACTACTCGATCTGTGGAATAACTACGTGTGAGAACAATAAGCTCTTACATCATGATATCACTTACACAACTTCCTCTCCAGAGCAAGCAGAGCTCATCGTTATCGGACCGGGACACGGCGGAGGAGGACTCGGACCCGTTAGATGACTGTGGGGGGTTCTGGCGGGTGCAGCGGAGGCTGCAGGAGGAGGCCCGGGTGGCGCTGGCTCTGGCTCGACCCATGGCCCGTATGCAGGTGGAGGTAGAGAGGCAAATCCAACTGCACAGACGTTCACCTGTGGCTGACCTGGTTAGTCAGTGAGAGAGAAGGAAACACAGATCATGGGATTTGTGTATGTGTGTGTGTGCGTGTGTGGAGCTTTGTGCTACTTCTTCTTCTATGCTTTTTAGGAGATGATCATGACAATGACATATCCTTACCACATGAGAAGGGGAAAAAGAGTGAGCATAGACTGACTTACTATAACTTGCTGTTACAGTAAACACAATAAAATGACATAAGGGACTTGAATAGCCCGAACAGAAGGTCAATCAGAGTTTATAATGTGTGTGTGTGTGTGTGTGTGCGTGCGTGTGTGTGTGTGTGTGTGTGTGTGTGTGTGTGTGTGTGTGTGTGTGTGTGAGAGAGAGAGAGAGAGAGACCAAAAGAAAACCCCTGATACCGTCAAACAAAAGAGCAGGAATTTGGATATGTGCAAACCCAGTTAGATACATTGATCCAGTTTAATTTAATATTTAATCATACTTTTTTTATCTGTGCCATTTCACATGTCAAGACACACAGTCATTTCCTGTGTGTGTGTGTTTATGTTACGCAGCTTCCCCATCTGCCCCACATCAGTGAGGGCTTGATGAAGAGGAATCTGAGGCGAGGAGACATGAGGGACATGAGTCTCGGACAGCTGCAAGTCATCACAAATGACTTACACTCACAGATTCAGAGTGAGTGGGTCACAAACACACACATAAACACAAGCACACACACATGAGCAGGTTATGAAACCATGGACCCCTGGGCACAGATATGCAAAAGGCCGCACCACCTCTCCTACATAAGAGCAGCGCACACAGACTGTGGTGGTTTGTGTCTGATTTCAGTATTTCTTTTTTCCCCAAGTTGTTTGTCACTTTGTGTCTCTATGGTTGTTTTGCCTGTTTTTGGAGTTACTTTGTGTCCCTTTGCAGTTCTATTTCTGTCTCCTTGTAGATATTTTGCATCTCTTTGTGGCCATTTTGTGTCTCCTTGTGGCTGTTTTGAGTCTCTTTGTAGTTGTTTTGTGTCCCTCTGTGGTTGTTATACCCCCTTTTGTGGTTGTTTTGTGTCTCTTTTGTTCATTTTGTGTCTCTATGGTTGTTTTGCCCATTTTCGTGGTTATTTTGTGTCCCTTTGGAATTCCTTTGCCTATCTTAGTGGTCTTTTTGTGTCTCTCTGTAGTCACTTTGTGTCTCTTTTTGGCTGTTTTGAGACTCTTTGTAGTGGATTTGTGTCTCTTTGTGGTTGTTATGCCCCTTTTTGTGTCACAATACTCCCTTGAGTCATTGTGCTTTTAAATTCGTAATAAAATAAAAATAAAATCAAAAGACCCAAATGAAACCTGCAACAATGCATTAGATATATTTAGAGTTAATTCCTTGTATAATCTGACACAGGTCTAAATGAGGAGCTGGTGCAGTTGCTGCTGATGAGAGACGAGTTGCACGTGGAGCAGGACGCCATGCTGGTGGACATCGAGGACCTCACCAGGTGAATCTGCCTTTTCCTTTTCTTTGTCTTTCTATGTGTAATGTCTGTCAAATAATTGATTCCTATTACAAATGTCTGAGATGATAACGTTTAAGCTGTATTTGCACATGTAACTGCACATCCTGTCCTCGCTCTAACGTACTTCCTGTTTTTGTTGCGACAGGCACGCCCACACCCATCAGCGGCACCAAGCAGAGAAAGCGATCTCTAAATAAACACCTCGTCTACACGTGTGTCCGTCTGCACGCCATCTTACCTCCCGCTCCATAGACTGTCACCAGTGTTACTAACGAAACTCCATCTGTGCTGACTGTTTCTGGAGAAATGAATACACCGTAATGTTAACACACACACAGACACACCACATAATGTATTCCTTCACAGGATGATGTCGAAGGACAGGAGGACGTCTGAAAGAAGCTGAGCGATCACTACTTTCTGTATGACACAGTTGAGTTTGTGCAGGCTTTTCACTTCCACTCAGCGTGATTAATCATGCCATGTTTTATAGAATTAGGGGAATCCTCTCAATGTAATTGCATCCCCGGATTTACCTCTTCATGATTTTGCACGGTACACTCATGTATGTCAATGCTGGGTAGGAGAGAGCACCTGCACGCCTTGTTTCTCCCTCGTCTCAGACAGGATGTCGAGTTCCAGGTGCCACACCTGACTCAACTTTGTCTTTTGTTTGTCTCTATAATAATCAAGACGATTGATCGGTTGATCTTTAGACATAGTCCGTTCACCTGTTTATCATTACTTTCACTAAGAGCACTGTGTCATCACTGGAATTCACTATTAAACATCTACTATCTGAGCTGTTGCAATAGAAAATGATAAAACACTCTGTGCTGATTTTGCAGCTTAGCTTCTCGGTGGTGTTTTAATGCTGCTGCATTGTAATTCGATCACTGCTACAGTTCCCACCTGCTTTAAAGATGCATTTAGAGCTGTACTGTACAACATTTTGAACTATATAATTCAAATTTGTAAATGTCAAATGCCTTTATCTCTTCAATAGATTCAATTACAATATATGGGTTTCAAAAATGTATATTGGTTAATACATAGGGATAGAAAAAGCAAAAGTGGAGGCATGACAGCCCCCAAATTAAAATATGCTGTCAGTTTTGTTATGCTAAATTTACCAATGGCAAAAAAAGGGAAAACATATAACACAAATATATGAAGAAAGCAACCTAAACATATATCTATTTTATCTGCTCAGAGGGTTTATGGACATACTGTATGTAAATGTTAAAAGATACTTTATTAAAAGGATGAAGAACATGCCTTGTTGTCTGGCTGTGTTTAAATGTTTTCACTCTCAGCTTTTTAAGAATGTTATAAAACACAAAGTCAAATTTTCCTTTTCTATTGTATGCTTCACTGATAATTGTACTGTATAATGATTGTAAAAAAAACAAAAAAAACAACAACTCCAGTAATAAATGTTTCAAGTGTGTGATCGCTGTTTATATTTAAGTGGTTTTCTTGAGAGTTCATTTGCATCGGGGTGTTCTGGATAAATCTGCAAAGGGGTGACGTAATTCACTGTAAATCCAAATGATTATAAATAAAGACACGTACAGTAGAGAGATTGATTCATCAAATGCAGATCGGGAAACTGAGCCTGCTCTCATCCACGTAGGCAGCCCGTGCTCATTCACACCAGTGTTGACACTTATGTAAGCGAGTTTTTCGGAGGATTTCCAGCAGCAAAAGGGGAACAAGTCTGACTGTGGAGGCAAAAATAAAACACTCATCAGCTGATCCAAAGCAGCAACTCTTATAATAATAATATTTTTTTTTATTCTTTTTTAATTACAAGTACTTCAACACACTTGAACTACAAGGATCAATAAATAATTTCCACCTCAAATGGCTGTTAAGAATTTTTAAATGATTTGAACATGATTTGATAAATACAAATTAGATTTTTTTTTTCAGTTATATATTTATTCATTTATTTATTCGTCTTTTAAATGTGGTTATTAAATGTTTATTGTGTTTTCAGGCAAAACATATACAAAATAAACTGACAAATACAATGACCAGCCAAAACACCATCACCACCACCACCAACAACAGTGGGGTGTACCACATTTGCAAGAAATGTCTTTTTTTGTTTTTGTTTTTTTCTTTGTTTGTTTGACTCGGTAGCTGTAAAGACACAAACAATAGCCGACAATGATTAAAGGAACATTGTGTAAGATTTAGGGGGATTTAGTGACACCTCGCAGTGAGCAGTGAGGTTTGTAGATTGCAACTAGCTGAAACTTCCCACGGTTTGAAGTCCTTCAGTGTTCATTGCTCAGGAGGTTTATACTGAGAGCTGGAAAAACAGATCAGGTGATTTAAATTATTAAAAACACTGAATACAGCAGTTTCAAATTACAAATAAATGTTTCTCCTATGCAACTGCGAGCCCAGCACCTGCTAATGTGTGCTCACAAATTTGTCTGATCTCTTGAGATCCAGATGTTCAAGAGGCTTTTACTGGAGCTGAATTATCCACAGGTCTCCTCCTCTCCAAAAACAAACAGACCCCGTGATTTAAACCGATAAAAACACTGAATAAAGCAGTTTGGTGGATTCTGTGGACGAGGACTTGCTTCCTATGTAGATATATACACTAAAGAAACATACTTAATATATCATATTCTATGTCTGCAAATGTATCCTCCGAAATCCTACACACTGGACCATTAACATTAAGGAATGAATTGCCATTTAGGAAACAGAGAAATGGATTTGGATTGTAGTTTATGGCAGTTAAATATGATAAAGAATCATTAACAAATTTCCCAAAAGTGGCAACAACAGGTACAAAACAGATATTTAACACAGATGTAAGATAAACTTGTTGAAATAAAACGCAGCTTCAAACATATTTCTACATTAGAAGCTAAATAATTATTAATTCTGGTTTGAGTTATTGTTGAAACACTATTTCAAAATATTTTCCTACATATGTTAATTTTATAACTTCAAAAAAGATCAACATTATCTAACAAAAAAAGCATTTTTAACTTCTATCTGATCGTACGAGACATTGTAATTGAGTGATGGGTTTCTTTCTCTCTGACATTTAACATTCAAAGTGTGTGTGTGTGTGTGTGTGTGTTATTCTTGGTCCACTGGATGTGGCAGATATTGCACAAACATGATGCTTTCACTCTCCACTCTTTGGAAATGTCAACAATGAACGGTTTACCAGTGTGAAGCTCCATTACTCATCAGTGCAATGTTAATTCCAGTTTCACCAAAGCATTTTGCTATATAGGGGGAAAATTACACAACCTTGACTGCGCACTTTCAATTTACAGTAAGGTGACAACAAGCTGCTGTACGGTGAGGGAAATCCCTGCATCACTCTGGGTATAAAACACTTAAGGATGTCTGAGTTCAGTCAGTTACACCGAAGAACCTGAAGTCTTATCCAAGATGCCTCTCGTCAAGCTCTGTAAGTATAACACACTCTGACTGAACTGTATTTCTTTTGCAGCAAAGTAACTGAAGGCTTACTATGGGAACTATATTGTCTCTTTTCCACTCAGACTTCACTCCTGCTCTGCTGCTCCTCGTGCTCGCCTGCTCTCAGGTCAGCCAGTCTGTGCCAGTGATGGGTACAGGACCGATGACGGACAGCTGTGTTTTATACGCACGCACTCTGCTACAGAACATCACTGACACACTCACACAGGTAGGACTCAAGAGCTAAATGGTCAGTTCCTGCGCTGCCATCTTTAATCTGTCTTTAATTTACAGTTTTAAAATGTTAAAATTGTTTCTGTGTGCTAGAATAACCTGTTCAGTGGAATCGACTGCACAAGGCAGAGTGTGGAGCTGAACATGGACACTAACACGCCGTCTGTGTGCGCACCAAAGGTAAATAATGACACATTTTTCATACATAAATGTAAGCTATATACAAGACAAAATACACTTTAATGATAATAATGAATTGTTAAAAACAAATTAAATTGCATTGAGCCTGTTCTTAACTGTGCTCTCGTCTTACTTAAAACTACACTGTGTTTGTCCCACAGGAATCAACGTGCTCAGGAATCATTAAGTCACAGTTTGATCAGGTAGGTTTTGCTCTGTCTTTGTGGCAAATATTTATATTTTTATTGTTTATTTTTCTACCTTTATGTCTCTTTTAAGAGCCTATGAATTATTAAGTTAGACTTTCAAGTGTATGCATTAAGTACAAGTAGGAAAAAAAACACCTGTAACACTTTTCAGCAACAGTATTTTTATTTTTATTTTTAGTAGTTTATAAATACACTCAGTGTTCGCTTTATTAGGTACACCTGAACAAGCGAATGCAATGCAATACAACTGTTCTGCCACTTAGTCTACTTTTATGATGCCTGTAATGTTCAGTTTCTGTTGATACCGTCATAGGGGTGTGAATTAAATTCAGTGTTTTAGCTGTGAGGTCATAGTTATGGTGTTGTACAAGACTGCATTTAATTATTATCATTCAGTTCAGTTTAGGACTAGATGTTACAATCCCTGACGCACATACTTGACCTCAATAATAAACATATAATTGAATTTACACGTTCCCGACAGCGTCTACAAAAACTGAATATTATGAGCGCAATAAAGACAGACATAACGACCGGGCTGTTGTAACAATGAGTATGTATCTTTATGAATTTCTTTGCTGTTTCTTAAATACAGGACTCGTGTCTGACAAACATCGGAGAGGATCTGCATCACTACTACAAATTTCTAGCTGCTCAGCCGGACCCTGACAGTTTACTGGCTCCAACTGTTCTGCTGAGCCTCAGAGAGCTCATGGAGGTAACTCACCAGCAGCATTCAACTTCAGTGTTGTTCAATAGCATTTACACCAATACTACTATAACACTGGCTGTTAGATCAACAGCCACATGTGCAATATTGACTTGTTCATGACAGAAATTTGCTTTTTACAGAACTGCTTCAAATGGTCTCTGCCAGCAGACTTGGCTGCAAACGAGGTAGGACATCTCTTAATGCACGTCTAAACTTGTAGACAACACTAAGAGAAGTGCCCCTTGACCTGTAAGATCAATCACAGTCTAACTGTAATGAGTCATTTTATAATTTCTCTGTGTTTTTTCCAGGCTGCTGACCGCCCAAGCACCTACGACGAAAGACTGAGCCTCTGCAAAGTGCTGAAGGGCTTCCGCGTCCGCAGTATCACAATCAACAGGGCCATCGAGTACCTGAACTCTGGAGAACACACTAAATAAGCCTTTGAGCTCTAACAGATCGGTAGTTTCACAAAGCTATGCAGAACTACTTTGCATAGTCGCAGTTCGTGTTACATTCAAATGATCTGGAAAACACTTCAGTCGACTTTATGACTTTTTAAAAGGACATATTTATTATTTTGACGTAGTCATTTAACTTATATTTTACATCAAGATGGTGTGTTTAAGTACTTTTATAAAAAGTGTATTTACAGACTGTGTGTTATTTATTTATTAATGATATTTGAATTATTTATTTTCAACTATTTATTGTGTTATTGAACAATCACAAAATAAATATTTTTCCTGCATGAATCCTGCTGATGTATCAGTCATTTATTTACTGTTGTTTACTGAATATTACTGTGACTTGATTTAATTAATGACAATATACATTGACACGTCACTGTCAGTCAGTTATTGGACTTTCCTTCTTTAAACTACAGTTGCTTAACGTATTGCAAGAAAACAATACATGTGATTTACAGGAAAGGTCTGAATTTGCTTAAATTGAGAAGACGGTCAAGAATTCCTAAAACTGTGATTTCCTTTAAGCACTGGACTATACTACCCACCTGACTGTATTTCCCTGTGGCCACCTCAGCACCACCAGCTTCAGCTTTGTAATAATTACACTGACAGAACGCTTGAGTTTTTGTTCACATCACACTTCATTTGGAAAGTCCAGGTGATCATAACCATGTCAGTAAAAAGTCTTTTGATACTCACAAGGATGTGAAAGTCAGTCAAAACAGTGTCAGTGTCTGGCTTGGAGTTTGGACTCATTGATAAATAATAAACTTAATATTTGAAATGAAGTCAGAGTGAGGTTGAGGTTAGGTTTGGAGTCAATGGAAACACAGCAGATAGTCAGGGGTCACTCTGTTGAACATCTCAGACTTAGCAGTGGAATACCCAGGTATAGACGATGTGATGTTTTTCAACTGAACTGACTCAGCTGGCACCACTGGGCACTTTGTTGTGGGATGTGATGTTTTGAAAGGTCATGCAAACCATGTTGGTTATTCATTAAAACCTCACTGAAAGTGAAATATAGCTTTTGGTTTCAATTTGCAATTGCCTCCATGTTCAGAGGGACCGGCACAGCTGAGCTTTGTGGCGGCTGGTGTTGAGAGGCCTATGACGTTGTTGTCACAGGAAATGGGTGAAACAATTTACTGAAAAAAAGGATCAGAGTCAGACAGTGGAGGAACAGAAAGAGCAGGACAATAATAATCAAAGAACTAGAATATCCGCCGTGAGGGTGTATGCTTCCACAAAGCAGTCTAGTTTCAGTTAGAGTTTACATCCATGTCTGTGCAGATAGATACACAGCCATGACAGTAGACAGTGTTTCAAATATGGATGCTGATGCAGAGAAGCTATAAATCCTAGAACATGTGAAGCAATGAAATGTAGCACTGTGCCCAAGACGAATTTGATGTCACAGTGAAGTTGACCTTTGACCTTTTGGATATAATTTTTCCTCACATCATCATTTTATTCTATTAGATATTTGTGTGAAATCCTGTCATAATGAGCATAGAAATATCTGAGTTATGGCCAAAAACATATTTTGTGAGGTCACAGGGACCTTGACCTTTGACCTTTGACCACCGAATTCTTTTAAGTTCATCCTTAAGAGGAAAAGACTGTTAGTTGCTAGGCTTATTTTATACAATGTAAAATGCCGTAGGCTTGTGCTAATAACATTAGCAAACTGGGGAAAATGTGGCTCACAACAGCTTAGGTGACGTACGCAGCGTGCGTAGGGTCTACGCACAACCATAAATCTCACTTAAGGCTTAAGAGAGTGGAAGAAATGCACACCCAGGTCATCCTGAGCCTTCCTTAATCAAATGCATGCCTCATGTTAGTACAAACTGTCGGCCAGAAACTCTAGGCCTTGTCTCTAGGTCCAACTCTGGTCTCTAGGCCAGTTTGAGAATTAAACTCTGTCTCTTGCTGAGCTGTTTGAGGGAGATTTTGTGCATCTTAAAAACGAAGTGGGCCAAGGGGGGGCCCATGAAAAGGTCTGTGGCTGACCCTTAAATTGGATCAAGCACAACAATATACCAAAATCACTCACATTTCAACATGCCCTCTGGGCTCCTCCTGGTGTTTTCGTGCAAGAGTTTAGCTCACCTAACGATCACTTAACACCCCCAGGCCTTATATATTGATTTTATTTATTGTTCTATTTCACTGACACCTAGCATAACCCCTACCCTATACATAAACACATTAGTTAATTCTTGAAGAAGCATTTGTTTAATATTATTGTTATGGAGGCATCTCCATTGTCTCTCATAAGACTTGTTTCTATAAATGAATATATATTTTTCATCATGTGGTTGAAGGCGCTTCTCACACTTCCTCTAGACCTGCTGAAATCTGGTAATCCGTGCAGCCACACATTTATCATACTGCTATTCCTATTTCCTCGCACAAGCTCACATGACCTGCGTCACAAAGCAACAACAATGACGTATTGTGTAAACTGCCGTATTATTAATGCACTAGCACACATAAAAGCATGTTTAGCTCTGTTACCTTCTGCCTTACCTCTGACTGATGCTCAGTTCACGTCTTTTAAGGAGAATATTAACATAGTTTTTATTTACACTTATCTTTAATGGACTGTGAGTGGACATTCAACAGTGGTATGGTTGCACTCTGACAAGTTTACTTACATATCCTGTTAATACTGTTATTTTCATTTACCTCAGTTTATTGTTTTAATCATTATGCTCTATTTGCTTCTATTTTATCTATTACTATAAGTCAATCCTTACCTATTGCATCTTTTTTTCCACCTGGTGTTGATTTCTCTTTTATTGCAAAAATAACACTGTACTATTTAAGTATCTGACATTTTCTGTGAGAGGCTGTGACTATATTTGAATTTGTAAATCAATACATGATGTTCTGATTTCTATTTGCAGACTGAAATAAATTCAAAATTCTAATGTTGCAGCTGGTAAACATGGAGCTCATTTTAATTACTTTCTATACTGCTGGATAGTTTAATCTGTTTATTAGTTGATTTAAATTGTGTACTCATAATCTGAATCTTCAAGGTAACTAAAGCTGTTAAATAAATGTAGTGGAATATAAAGTAGGCCTACAAATATTTGCTGAGTAGAAATACAAAGTAGTGAAAAATGGAAATACTCAAGTGAAGTAGGCATGTAATACTTGAGTAAATGTACTTACTTACATTTCGTCACTGCTGAGAGGCAAACTACTCACTGCTGCTCCTATAGCAGTATAAGTATTTGGGCAAAGTCTTTGATGTCAAGTTGAATTTTGATGAAGCGGGGGAGTTTTTATGTAATTAGGATAATCATGAAAATGTTCTATTCTGCTTTTATTGAGTCCATTCTTTCTTTTAAGGTTGTCCAATGGTTTTGTAATCTGAGTTTAGCTGGAAAAACTGGTCAAGTTGTGCTGTGAGATAAAAATTATTTGTAACAATCTACAGCATCTGTTTGAAGAAAGGGTCACCTCTTAAACTCAGTCTATTGTCTCAGACTCTCAGCATCCCCTCCATGTTGAGTTTCAGGTGCTTCCATCAAGGTGGAGGTTTTGCCTCCCTAAATGCAGCACTAGATGCTACAGATTGTTACAGTGACCACTGATGTCCATGATTTACCCCTGACAGCGTGTGATACTGGATACTGCGTGTCGGGGACATTACAGTTTGACCTTACCTTACCTTATAGGTCCATCACCTGCATCCTGTCTTTGTACTTTCACACTGTTAAATTTGAGCTTTCTTATGTAATTCGGACAAACCTCAAATGCAAAAATTGACATATACTTAGAAAAGTGAGAACTGAAATTATGTACTTTATATCATGGACGGAGAGGAAATATTTGTGCGGTTGTAGCGCCACCTAGTGGATATATCAGCTTACAGCATATATAGCTTCACTGAAGAACCATGTTGCCAAAAGGCGTGGAGCCTATACATGAAGTTATCTAATGTGATTAATGAATTAAATAGACTAGAAATGCTAAACGTTTCCATGTTGACGCATTTAAAGTCATGATAAACAGACATGCGCAGTGAAACAGGCTGTAATCAGGTAAACCCTGCTCCCAGGTGTGTTTGATTACTCACAGCCGTGGTGGTATTTTCAGAGGCTGCAGGACACCGCCGCTCCCTCCAAACCTGTTCGAGGCCCAGAATGGACCACACGCTTCAGAAGACTTCTTCCTGGTGGATTATCGTGCTTATCTCACTTTGCACACTCGCACACAGCCGGGTAGTTTACAGCCAAGGCCCCAGCAGGACTCATGGTAGCACCCAGCCTCAGGTGACTGGGGTCCAGCAGCAGCACAGCCCGGGGCTCGGTGTGCGGCCTCGGCCTGTGGTGGTCAGCTGCCTCCCGGACTCGATGCGGGTTGTGGTGCAGGCTGACATGCTCGACACGGGGATTCAGGTGGACGGTGGACATCTGCGCCTGGGCTCAGAGCCAGTGAGGGAAGGGGGTGCATGTGGAGCAGTGCCATCAGGAGAGGCGGAGTTCACCATCCAGGCCCATCTGACGGATTGTGGAACTAAACTCTCGGCAAGCATTATCTTTTTTTTTTGTGGGATGCAGCTTAAACGGAATCATAGAAATTGAGTGTTTTCTCTGTGACTTGTTTTAGGCTTAAAGGAACAGTGTGCAAGATTCAGAGGGATTCAGTGACCTCTAGTGGTGAGGGCTGCAGATAGCATCCAGCTGAAACTTTTCCCATTTAGAATTCAGTGTTAAATGTTCAGGAGATTTTTTACCTGGAGCTGAATTATCTGCAGAGGTCTCTTCCTCTCCAACACAAACAGACCATTTCTAAACATTGTGCATGCACAAAGCAAGGCCTGAAAGAGCTGTACGTTATTTTCCAAAAGTTGTGATTGTTATAAAAACAGACTTGATGGGAGAAATCTTGACCCATGCTTATGAACATTTTGGAGACGGGAAATTGGTGACACAGATGGTGAGATGGAAGCCTGATTGTAAAAATTGTTTAATATTTTTGGCTTTTGTCTGTATGTATATTTTTAGTATGGGTGCTACACATTATTTTATAAAACAAAAACGGCCAAAACATGGAATAAAGCAGTTTCACATTACAAATCTGTGTTTTTCCCAGCTCCTGCTAAAGTGTGCTCACCTACTTACAACAGGCTGAACTATTTGCAGATGTCTCCTCTTCTCCAAAACAGACCCAGTGATTCAAACCAGTAAAAACACTAAGTAAAGCAGCTTCATGCTTTTAAAAAATTAGTTTATTTGACACGGAGGGGCCAAGGCAAAAATGCAAATGGACCTATTAAGAGCCAGTGTTTGGTTTGTCTTGTCTGGGCTACTGTAGAAACATGACAGTCATTCTAAGGTAAATAAAAACATGATGATTCTTGTTTTTTAGGCGATTGTACACTAATGAAAACATACTTCATTACTGTCACTATATCCCCCTAAATCCTTCACAGTGCTCCTGTAAATGCTTATATTGTGTGGCCTGCGCTGCTATGTAGCTTTATACATTCTGAAAGACTAACCTTGTTCCTTTCAGTCGACAACAGAGAAGATTATTTATGCTAATGTTCTGATCTACTCACCTGAACCTTCAGCTGATGGTTTGCTTAGATTGGATGGAGCAACCATTCCAGTTCAGTGTCATTATGAAAAGTAAGTCCTGTACTTGTGACACTGTGGTTTATGTTTGTGCTGCTGGAACCAGCTGCTTGGATTTTCTTGTGATCTTGAAATGCTGCTGTAACAGGCCGTCTATTTTCAGAAGGTATGCTGTGGATGGCATTTCCCTGCATCCCACCTGGGTTTCTTCTGTCTCCACTCTCTCGGCAGATGATCAGATAGACTTCAATCTGCTACTCATGACTGGTATTAAAGTAGATTATTAATGGAGCATCTTTTTTTTTTTAGTTTAGTTCCATTCTGCAGTTTTCATGATTAATCCTTCTCTCTGATGATGCCTGTTGTATGAGAGTATTTTAAATCTATTTCTTGAATGTTTGGATTTGTCATTTTTATCTCTGCAGATGATTGGCGGTTTGGGAGGGGATCTTATTCGTACTTCCTGGGTGACCCCATTCGTTTTGAAGTCTCTGCCATCATCGGTAACCACATGCCCCTGCGAGTCTATGTTGACCACTGTGTCGCCACAGCAACTCCAGATGCAGAGGCTACATTAAGATATGACTTCATTGAAAATTATGGGTGAGTCTTATATCCAAATCTTAAAACCACCACCGAGGTTCTTATGGTTAAAACTGTCATTCTGGTTTTTGTGGTTTCTTTTGAACATTTGTCTTCTTCTGTGGCCCCTAACAGGTGTCTAGCTGATGCGTACCTGACAAACTCCAGCTCCCGTTTTCTACCTAGAGCTGAAGAGCACAAGCTCAGGTTTCAGGTTGAGGCCTTCAGGTTCTACCAGGAGCCCCGCAATCAGGTCGGTCAATATTTCCGTCTTTGGCATGCACTTTGGAAAACCTTTCTAATAGAAAAACAGTGCATGCCTTGCATTAGTTAGATTACTCAGGTCAACACACATGAGACCTGAAAGCTTGTTCATATTGCACATTTAACTGTCTCTCTCCCACAGGTCTACATAACCTGCTATGTGAAGGCTGTTCCAGTCGTGTTGGCTGTCAACTCTCAAAACAGGGCGTGCTCTTTAATTGACAACAGGTATTCCACTAATTATGCAGCAGTTTAAAGTCAGCATGGTCACAGTTAAGTTGTACCTCTTGAATGCCATCTGAAAACATTTTCCCATGTGTAAAACATGCTATAAAAAGGAACTGAATGAGCATAAAAGTTTCACAGAACTCACTGTGAAGCGCTTAATTTAAAATGGCCTCCTTCTCCAGATGGAGGTCAGTGGATGGGAACGACCAGGAGTGTAGAAGCTGCGATATCTCCCATGAGGGTGCAGATCCTCTGCCCACAGAACCCTCTAAAGCAACCATCCACACCCAAGCACTGCCCTCCGTGACTGTGCAGGAGAGTTTAGTCCAAAACAGACCTGAGCAACACCCGGCCAACTATTTCAGTTTTCGTCCAGGGCTGCACCAGAGCCAATACAACAGACCTCAGCAACCCTCTGCTGGAGTGATGAAGAGAGGGGCTGAGAGCAAAGCAGGTGAGTACAACAAATATTACATTTACTGAATCTTCATGGACAACTGTAGTGCTGTTTATCATTCTAGATTGTTTTGGTGTGAGTTGCAGAGGGTTGGAGATATCAGCCGTAGAGGTGTCTGCTTTGAGGAGATCCTCATTTTCAGTAATACCGAGCATGAACAAAGACATTGAAAACAATCAATAAGCAAACAAAGAACCATCATGCATATCAGTTAACATAGAAATGAAATCCTACAAAACAACAATAGTACTGAATGATCGCTATAAATAGAAAGATGTATAGTTAAAAGCATTCACACTCAATTAAAACAAGATCAAAAATAAGGCATTTCAACAGCCATAAGGGTGGCGGAGTGTCCAAGTTTAAGGTCTTCTGCAGAATATTCCATGTATAAGGTGCATTGTAAGAGAATGACGTTCTTCCTAGTACAGTTCTGATTAAGGGAGTGTGAAAGGTGGCAGTGATGGGTGCTGTATGAATCACCATTATATTTGAGAGAAGGCAATCATCTAGATTGTTAAATGGCACTACAGGGAAGAGGAGAAATATGCTTCTTTTTATTTTGGGGTGGACGGTCCCTTTTTATAAAGCAGATTCTGTTTAACAGTACTAATGTTTTTAAACAATAAACCTATACAAAGTGTGTGTTCATTTGATGGACACAATAGATTCTGAAAGAAATGGAAGGCTGACATCTTTAATTATATTTCAATGTATCTGTTTATCACCATGGTTCACTTATTTATTGACCTTGTCGTGCAGCTGGAAGAGGCCCTGTCACATTTTAAATTTGTTTTACAGAGCAAACTGTCCAGCTGGGACCCATTACTGTCCTGCCGTCCAGCAAAACTGACAGGTCATCAGAGTCCAAAACAATACTTTCAACAAAGACCAGAACCACCTGAGACTGATGTCAGCACAGTGGAGACTGTTGCTGCTTTGAACAAGACAAAACGCTTTGGACACAGTCACTGTGAATGCAGAGGTTAATCTGAACTCTTACTCAACCCTCTGCAAAGTGAAAGTACTCACACATTGTCATTTACTTAATTACAGTATTTTCTATACAAATAACAAGTCTTTTCCCCAATAAATTTTACATGAGCTTGTTTTTTTTTTCTTGATTCTCCAGAACAGGAGCATCACAATTATCTATTCGTAGGATATCTGATCTTTACAAAAACCAGCATCCTGTTGTTCTTTGGCACGAACATGATATGCCTTCAGCAAATAATTTAATTAGCATTGGGGTTTAAGCACTCATCAGGCCCAAGCTGCACAAGTGGATTTCAAGAGAATGCACTGATTTTTTTATTTTTTTTATCTGTGTATTTAACACAAACACGACACATCCTTTGGAAATCCACTGTAACGATTCATCGAACATAACATTATTATTTTGATAGGAGGAGAAAAGCAGACATGCTATTAGGGAGCACTTCCCTCCATTACTAGCCGCAGCCTACTTATCATGTAGTCACATTATTGATTAATCGTTGTGAGTGTATATGTTCCAGTATAAAATGTTGGATTTGCTCGCCACATCCTGTAAAAATGTCAATTATGTGATTTATTTATTTATTTTACTGCTTTTGATTACGTAACTCTTAATTGTTTATTAGAATAATATACTGAAACGTCCATATTACGTGCTACTGTGAAATCACTGCTGTGCTCGAGTGTGATGTTGCAGTTTGCCCACGCCTTTCTTGGGTTTTAGCTTGTTGACACTGGCGGTGTTTTGCATGTACACCATCACATCTACTAAAGCAGAGGAATAGAGTGTAAGATTGAGGAGGGTTTAGTGGTATCTAGTGGTGAGGACTGCAGATTGCAGCCAGCTGTAACTTCTCCTGGTAAACTGCTTCTGGTTCGGATTCCTTCAGTGTTCATTTTTACAGGGAGACAAATTATCCACAAAGGTCTCTTCCTCTTCAAAACAAACACACCGGGGGATTAAAACTGGTTAAAACACTGAATAAAGCAGTTTCATGTCACAAATCAGTGTTTGGCACAACGCAGACAGGCAGCTAGCACAGCACCTGCTAATGCGTGCTCACCTTGTTTCTCTAAAAACTTTATCAGCATGTGCAACATTTGGCTTATCTGGAACAGTCTGCTAGCACAACGTGTGCTCCCCTTTTTATTGGGATAACTTAAAACCCACAAATTCAGGAGGTTTTTACCATCAGCTGAATTATCCACGGAGGTCTTGTCTTCTCCAAAACGAACAAAACTGGTGATTTAAACCAGGAAAAGCACTGAATAAAACAGTTTCAAGTTACAAATCAGTCTTTTTCTGATGCTCTGGTCACAGACACAAATTGCGAACACATTCTCCTCCTCGTCACATATCGACGTTTGGTCAACAGGCCAAAACCCGTTTTGGTGCTGGCCACCATTTTGTCAACTGCCGTGTCTCAGCCAGGTTAAGTCTGTGTCTGCAACACCCAATCACGCCCAGTTTTGGCAACCGTCAATGAGCCAAAAACACATTTTGGTGCTGGCCGCCATTTTGTCCAACTGCTGTGTCTCAGCCAGGATAGGCCCATATCTGTACCAGCTAAATCTGGGCCAGATTTGGCAAAAGTAAACAGGCCAAAGCTGTCTCACATTTGGCTCTGTGGAGCTGACACACGGTTATAAATGGGCCAAGGCCAATTGTCTCCTTTCAAGATGTACTTCTGTTTTCAGTCTCTTTTCTCCAACAACTAATGTGGTTGGGTTTAAACAACAAAACCACATGGTTAGGTTTAGGAAAAAAGAACAGGGTTTGGCTTCATAATCTTACAGGACACGAACATCGCTCTCCTGAGTGAAAGTCGGTGTTTGTTGGACCCTTCCCACTCACTCTACCATTAAACTATAATGGCAGCCAGGCGCGTATCATGCAGATGTTAAAGGATGGCTTTTCTCGACAGTGTTTGACGCTGCAAGTCACTGCCAAAGCACCAGATTTCAACGACTTCAGTATGAGACAGAGTTGCTAAAACAAATTATACTAGTGTTTTAAACTGGTTGAAGCAGTTTCAAGATACAAATCAGTGTTTTTTCTGAGGCAAATGACTATCTAGAGCCAGTGTTTGGTTTGTCCATTCTGGGCTACTGTAGGAACATGGCCATCTACACAGAGAACCCGCTCCCTATGTAGGTAAATGGCTCATTCTAAGGTAACAAAAACACAATAATTCTTATATCCACTCTTGCTTATATGTTCCTTAAATCAACACTGTACCTTTAAATGGTCTCCATATCAAAGCATTGCAGCCTTTTGAGGAAATACCTGGCTTGACCCCTTAATGTACAGAGTATTAATATTTCAAATGGAAAGTCTTTGCGCTCTTGCCAGCAAGGGCATTTAGTTATTTGGGTTTAGTCGCTTCAGCACCTCGGACAGCGCCCCTTATTGTTTTGCTCAGTGGGCGTGCTGAGCGCTGTCCACGGTCCTGAGACATCAGAGACATCAGCAGTGGCTTCTGCAGGCCGCTTGTTTTAATGTTCCCTCCCACCTTCACGATTAATCATTGGGTCCTTTCTCAGTGCTTCCGACACGACTGGTCGATGTCCAGGGCGCCTGTTTACTTTCATATCCAATGAATAAGCCATTGTATGTAAGGCTGTGTTTACGGGTTGCAGGACGGCATCAATATACCGCTAAGTGCATAATAAATCAAGGGCACAGTGGAGCACTTAGGAGTTAATGTCAAGATGATTAGCATATGCATACGCTGCAGATGGCATTCAGCTGTCTGCATTGTATTTTGGTGAATACTTGGTGGTGGCTGCTCAATGAGGGAACATTTTTACCAGTCTTTCCCTTCTTTTCTCACTATTTCTCTGTATCCTCTGAGCACGCGGTGCGTTGATGATGGCTCTGCGTCAGCGTTTCAGCCAACGCATCTTTCAGCGCATTAAATGACTCGTCTCGCCTGCACTCTGTTCCCCAAGCTTCACTGTCGAGGTTCACTGGACCACTTCTCCCCTTTGAACACATCAGCGATGCTGTCCTCCAGATGCCAAGCTGTGGCGGTGTTCACTGCTTGCTTTCTGGTTCGCACAGTGGTGTATTCCATCCGAAAATGTGGACAGGTCGTTTGCCGGGATGAACAGGTCTGCTGCGCGCAGGGAAACGACACCACTGCCGTCACCTGTTGCAGACAGTTCGTGGACAAGACTTACTACAACATCGCCATGGTCACCCGGAAACTTTCCGGGGTGCTTATCATGCTGCTTCTCTTCGCTTTGGGATACTTTATCCAGCGGATGTTGTGCACCAGATCGAGGCAGCTCACCCCGCCAAACAGCGGACACCCAACTGTTACCACATCGCAGGATCCGCTCATGGAGAGCGGTACACCGGACAGCTTGATGGATCCGGCTCCTGCTCCTCAGCTGCCCTCATACGAGGAATGCAAACGCCTGCCGACATATGAAGAAACGGTGCGGGATGGGAGCAGAGCGCGGCCGGAGTCCAACATGGGACAAGCGGCAGGACATGGATCTCAGTTGGATACATGAGGGTTTCACTTTATGACACTGTTCGACATTTGAGGTTTTATTTCACATCGTTATGATGGACATTTCAGAAACACAAACCGCCCAGGATGTTGTGTGCTATTTCCCCTGCAGCAGCCTCGACCGTGTGCCTCTGTGCAAGACGCATACATGATGACCCAGCTACTATACTGGCCAGCGATTTGATCACTCAGTGCTCCATTTGTTCCGAGGAATGTGTCAGCGAGTGCCCAAGTTTGGTTTTTATTTAAGGCTTTGCTAATGTAAATAAACCACTGGAAAGAACAACTTTGGGGTTGCCAAGTAGGCTGAGTGAAAATCCGTTTGAACACTTGCTTTTAACTATTTAATTCATCAGCAAATATCTTGCAATTTAAAAAAAAAACAAAAAAAAAAACCATTAATCGACAGCTTAACATTTAACGCTGCAGCTTGGTTATTGTAATAACCTTAATTATTTAACTGCATTATTACGCCAGAAAATTTGTGTCATCACTGCAGCAGTGTCTTCTACTGATGCTATATCAGACTCCTATAAGAGTTTCATGTAAATGTCTGAGTGAGATAATCTAATTCTTTTTAATAACTGAGAGATAATGCACACTGGTGAAAATCATTTCTACAGTAACTTAGTATGTGTTAGTAGGTCTAATGCACAGTAATAGACTTCGTGGCATCTCGTGTTTCCTGTGGTATCCATTACAGCCCAGTGACATTAGAATCATATGCCAGACCAATTAACATGTTCACTTAGCCTCCTCTAACAGTCAGAAGCTTACAAGATTCTGTTGCCCCATGGGTTATTTTACATGCACATACAAGAACAGACTTAACCAAAAGGTCTGATCTCTTTAAATGTGATTTATTGTTGGTATAAAGGAGTTTAAATTCAGATTTCCAAAGTCGTTTCAAAATGAATTTGTCATATTGTGAATAAAATAACACATTCGATATAAATGAAAGTTAATGTTTTATTTGACCATTTGGATCACTCGTCTCAAGGCCTCTTCAACTCCAAATCCCGTCGATGCGGAACAAGGCTGAACGAACCAGTCCCGACCCGAACAAATCTTTTTCAGGTTAAACACGTCCTTGATTTCAGTGACAGTCAGAGAGCCGTTCACGTCCTGCTTGTTGGCGACAACAACGAGCGGGCGGCCCCGCAGCTGCTCGCTCCTCAGCGTCTTCTCCAGCTCCCTGCGCGCCTCCTCCAGGCGCTCCCTGCCGGAGCTGTCCACAACAAACACCACAGCTGCTGCGTCCTGGTGGAAGCTCTCCCAGTGCTCGCGCATCTTCCCCTGACCACCGACGTCCCACACGGTTACGGCGATGTTCTTCCTGTTCTTTTTCGCCTCGAACATTTCCACATTGAAGCCGATGGTGGGGACGGTGCTGACGCACGCGTTGTGTTTCAGTTTGTAGAGGAGGGTCGACTTCCCGGCGTTGTCCAGACCCAGAAGGAGGACTTGGGCTTCTGGTTGTTTAGATCCTCGCAGTCCCATGACAGCGTGGAGATGTAGAGCCGCTCAAATCAAGTGGGATAGGCACATCTTCCTCTTACAGTGCTCTCTTGACGCAGTGTTTGCTTAGTGCGTTGCCCGGAGTTTAATAGATAAGCCATTTGCTTCGTGCTGACAATAACTCACAGCTCACCGATAAGGCGCCACATCAGGGGGCAAAGTTTGCACCAGGCAGACGATATCCCTTGAGTTATGCAAAGTTATTGCAGCTGTAAGAAAATATTATTCAACAGAGTTTTATGCAATGACAACCTTGTCATGCATGGGCTATGAAAGTTATTTTACTGACAGACACTCTGCTATTAACTTTGCAGAGTCGAAAAGCACAGTGAAAGAATCATCAGATACATTCCTAAAAGTTTTTATTGGCTATGTGGCTTTTTCTGGAAAAAGCACCTTGCTGTAAATATGATTTCTAAGAATAAAACGCCTCTGAAAGAGAGAGAAAAAAGGTCAAAAGAGTTTTTTATTTAAAAATATGTATAGGACCGTGGTGCACAGTGCCTTGGATACACGCATGTTGTACAAATGAGATACAATCATTTACCTGAAATTACATTCTGACACAGTTTAGAGGTTTAATAACATATACAACACAGTTGTTGCCTCGGTGTAAGTGACGATCAGTAGGTAAACATATTCAGACTTCTGCCAAATAAAGAAATGCAGTTTCTTCCTGAACCGGCATTAGCCTTCTCTGTACAATAAATAAAGAAAGCATCATGGAGATTTAAGTAATTAAATTCTTCATTTCAACACACTTTTCAAACAGTCCACACAGTCCAACTCTTGACCAAAAGGTTAAATGTCAAGATGTTGTTAACCCTCTGATGCTACACTTTCTTCCTTCAAACTTCCTCAAAGACATCTTCCAGTTATTGAGAGACATTCTGGACAAACATTCAGTCCTGAGTCAACACAGACATTTCAGTCCATATTCACACTAAGAAACATTTAATTTCAAATTTCTTTGTGCATTTACATACAAGCGTGAAATCAGTTCTAAAGAGACAAAGGATAATGTCAAATAAAAAGGAAGGACAAATAAATAAGAGCTGGTCAGCCAGTGGAAAGATGAACTCTTCACCTTGACACAGTTGGCAGTAGTGCTTGCAAACCACTCTTGGCATTTTAAATAGCAGGGTGGCTGTTTGCTGTGATCACAAGACGTTTGCAAACAAAAAACTCTCAGTGCAAACTTAAAGGTCCAGTGTATAAAATTTAGTGGGAAAATTTGCAGAAATGGAACATAGTATAAGTCCTCCATAATCTCTTTAAAATAAGAATTGTCTTTGAATGAGCCATTTACCAAACACTGGCTCCAGCTAGGCCTATGGGAGAGCACTGGAAAATACAGATTTGTTTGTTTGTTTAGGTTTTTTGGTTAATATTTTGTGTGAAAATGCTGTATTTAGCCTTTCTTAAATCACCGGGTCCATTCTGCAGAGGAGGAGACCCCTGGGGATAATTCAGCTCCCGGTTAAAACCTCCTGCACATGAAGGCATCATAAGAGAAGTTTCAACTGCAATGTGCAGTCCTCACGCTAGATGCCACTAAATCTCCCTAAATTGTACACACTGTTCCTTTAACCCAAACTCCCTTCTTTCATTTGATCTACACATTCTTATGAAAATTTAAACAGAAAAAAAAATATTTAAGTGTATTCATTTTATAAACACAGAGATAACAGCTCACAGTCTTGTTGGAAACGACACAGTGGCACAAAGGTTGTCTCTCTGTGCACAACACATGCCACTCTTCCCATCGCATCGTCTTCCCCTCGCGCAGTCTGACACTGAATATATGAATGTCTCATATAGACTAAATTAATAAATCACAGTGATCAGTCCAGCTTTCCAGATCTCTTCCATGTCATGTCACGGAGACGATTCAAATCCACTTTGACTCCACACTCTGCAGTGAGGACGCGCACCTCAGCGCAGGAACGCAAATCAGCGGCATCCTGCTGCGCCCAAGACGCCCAAGCTCCAGGACACATACAGTGCATCCATGCACGAGGTGCCTCATCTTAATTTCATCGAAGACTTCGATTGCAATTCACCTGAAGATTTCTTTCTTTGCTTGTATCAAGATCTGGCCCATTTATCTCCCGGCTTCACCCACACGCCTCCAGTTGGATTGTCCATCACGTACACCAGACCCCCGGCGTCACCGCGGCTTTGGCTCCAAGATGTTGACTTCTCCAGAGCCCGGGAGGAAGAGTGAACACAAGCCGACTGACTCATCACCTTTTTCTGAATGCGGACAACAGGGGCTGGGGTACAACTTGCGTCGATTCTCTGGTACATGTCCACTTCGCCAAAGCGCTGGAAAATCACCCGCGCCTCTATGGAGGATTTGGAGCCGTGTTGTCCCATATTGAAACTTTAATTGAAAACACTCGGAGGAGAATCAAAGCAGAGTTGTGTAATACGTGCTTGTGTCTGAGCTGGCTGAATGACAAGTTTCTTCGTCTGGTGCCTGCGCGCACTCGTCTCACTTATAAAGTGCCAAATGAATGTGTATGAAAGGACAGCGAGTTCCCGTAACGTTACCGTGACGCACTTAACTTTATGATTACCAGACGCCTGAATGTTGCAACGCGTGTCTTATGCGTTTGGATCAGTCCATGACCGAGCTATTCTCAGTCTCTCCACCTGGTACAGCCTGTCACTGAACTTGACATCATCGAGTGCTTCCGAGCTGTCGGCGCCCCTCCCGAGGGCTGCGGAGGGGTTGAGTTGCCTTGCACAGAGTTATGGCATGGAAAGCTATTTGTGGTCTGGCAGGTTGAGGCATCTCAGAAACACTCACAAGACGTCGTGTGTTTCCCCCCCACCGTCACTCTGATCTCACCACCTCATTTTCTAGGGATTGTTAATAGCTGACAGATTTACAGCAACTGTTTCTTGACACCGATGAGTGGGGCTGATTCACACTAATTAAGAGGTGATGAAGAATATTAGTCACTGTTATCTCATCTATTTCTGTTGTGCCCTTGAGCAAAGCACATTCAACTCAACTGTTTCAGGGGGCAGCAGGTGTGATTGTGTGAAAATCCACCAGCATGTGTTGCGAGAATAATGGATCAGCTGCACTGAGCAGCATTATGATGCATTCAAGCACTACCCGAAAATATGAGTAGGCCAATTAGGCGTAGATAATTAATACCATACTTGTGAGGCATTCTAAGTTCATGAGTTTCATAGTTGTGAGGCATGTATTCATGGATTTTACACTCTGCTTAAAATGTGTATGTAAGCAAATATAAAATTATTCAAATTATTATTTTATGATGCATTCATAAGCCTATGTAAGGCAGCTACCTGCTCACACCAGTAGGAGTCGCTGTTGCGCCGTCTATTTCGCAGCAAAGTTGGCAGTTCACGCTGTTTGTCCCTGGCAGGACACCGTAGCTTTGAGATTTGCTCTGTTCAGGACGCCATGTTTACTTCTTCTTGCCCTGCCAGGTGAGCACTGTGGCAGCATTCTGCATTGCATTTCAATATCAGCACTAAAACTTTAATTTCATTGATTAAAAACAATAAATTGTGAAGACAACAAAGCCACAAAATAGCATTTTCAGTCTTGTGTGTGATTTATCCAGGCAGAGGAAAAATCCGCCCTTCGCTAGGCTAATTTATACAATGTAAAATGCCATAGGCTTGTGCTAATGATGTTAGCATGTTATATTTGTTTGGAAAACATGTTAAGTATAAGACAGTTGTTTTGTCAGTGAAGCTTGTGAGTTGTAATGGAGCTGAATTTGTAATGTTACCTTCGTTAAACGTTGCTGTTGTCCCTGGTTTTATATGAGACGATGAAAAGTTTGCTAGCTGCTAGGCTAATTTATACAATGTAAAATGCCATAGGCTTGTGCTAAAAAACATTAGCATGTTGTAATTGTGGGGAAATGTGTCCAGATAAAGACAAATGCTTTGTGAATGCTGTGAGTTATAGTGAAGCTGATTTGTGTACTTGTGTTTGAAATTGTCTCTAATAAGCCATGTTTAATGTGTGTAGGCCACATTATGGGATGTCTGCTCCAACCACTGAGCCACTAGGCACCCCCTTATGTTTTGATAAAGGTAAACTGTGACAAAATGTTATACTGCAAGAATGATTCCTCCCCCCAAAAAAGTACGAATCATTGCAAAAACTGTCAAAATTACCACAATATAATGCAGTGTATGTATTTATTTAATTTTGGCTCACATGATTTTGCTTCATGTGAAACACAGTTCTAGAGTTACGCTCACAAAAAGGAAGCAACAGAACAAACAAAAAATTACTGCAAAGTATTTATTCGACCTGTAAAGCCGGCAAAGATATAAAATACAACCCTTACAGTTCATTAGAATCAAAAAAGGTAATAAAAGTACACGGAAATATCACCAAAGGACAAAGCAAAACTTGAAAGTTTTCATTCTTTTTAAAGAAAAGTGACTTTGTGCTTGTTCTCTGTCTGAAGGTCATAAAAGAGGTCGAGTCAGGTTAACGTCTGCTGGTTCACAGGAGACCAGGGGAAAGACACACAACAGGGTCACGCACCTTTCATCCCAAACACCTCAGATCTCAAACATTACAGTCACACAAAGAAAGGTAATTTAGTGAGAAATTAATTCAACCATTACATTTGTTACTAACACACCTTACCCGTCAGCTAAATGTGATTATACCTTCTTCACTAAACTAGTCCTAGTACTCATGGTGGAAGGTAATTAGGTACATTTACTTACTACTTGTTCTTTACTTGAGTAAATCCATTTTCTGCTACTTTCTACTAACCCTACCTCTACTCCACTACATTTCAGAGGCTAAAGTTACTGTTTACTTCACTACATTTGTTTGATAACAAAAGTCACTGGGGTTATTTTTATAACAAAGTAGGGTGCTGGTATCTGTAGCGTGCTACACTGCCGTATGTCACATGCCGTACTGTATGTCACGTTATGTTATATGATGTCAGTAACAATCGTACCTATTTAAGCCAAGCCATGATGTATTTTTCTAAATTTAACCATGTGCTTTTGTTGCCTAAACGTAAGGTATTAAACGTAAAATGGGGTGTTTTGTAAGTTTATATTAAAAAAGACTGTATGCATGTGACGAGCAAACACTACATGTAGTTTGTATTAGAAAAGACACAATGCATGTAAGAAGCGGCTACTGACACGTTGTCCCAGTACGTCCAAAACTGATGCAGGAGGCTACCTAGTGTCATATTTCGATGTAAAATAAGTCCTATGACAAAACGTCAGTATTTGAAGAGTTGAGAAGGCGTTGAATGTACACATAATGGTTGCAATGTTTCTGGGCATAACTGAAAATGAATGACATATCGCTTGGATTAGTGCTTTTGCAGTTTTACTTCAGTAAAACCTGAATGCAGGTCTGTTAATAACAGAGTATTTCTACATTTCAGTGTTGCTGGTATTACTTGAGCAGACGATCTGAGAACTTCGGCACTGCTGCAGGTACTCTTCTTTTGGCCGGGCAATCTCCAGTTTACACTGTGGAGAGAAGCAAACATTAAATAGTGACTTGACAGATCCAGCAGGTGTAGAAAAAGCAATGGAATTATTAATGCAGCAGTACTGCAGTGCAAAAATGTTATTGTCGAAATCGAACTCAGCAAACCTTTCTGCTGACTCATGAGTCAAATGTACTTTGATTTTTTTTTCTAGAATGAAACTACTCACAGATTTAGATTTAACAATGTTTTTATTTTCATCAAGATAACATTGTAGGTGGTCATGGCAGCATTTTAATATATACATATACATATACATGCATATATATAAAGACTTTTGGGTTATTGCAAGCAGAAGCATGGTGGGCACACTACGTAAATATAGTATCTCCACATGGCCTAAAAGAGTCAGTAGATTTTCAGTGCTTCTATTAACTAGCCTTTCTTCTTTCTGTCTTCTTCTTTTTTTAAAAAAAAAAAAAAATCAGGCACTTTAAGACGTGCCTTCTCACACACTTGTGCATTAATATGTGTATTTTGTATATATTTTTCTGTGTATATGTGTAAGTATATTGTTTGGTGCCTTACAGCTTAATAATTGCAAGGTGTTTTTTTTTGTCTCAGTTGATCATCATTTGATTCAGCTGTGTTGCAGACCACACCCTATCCACACCTGCCCAAGATGAAGTGATTACTAATTGAATCCTCCCCCCTTCCTATATAGTTGACAGGACTGCACACACTTACCGTTGCTGCCTGAACAAGAGTTTGACTTGAAACGCGTCACAGAGTGGACTGCATGTTTAAGCCTGTATGTGTTTTTTGGCCTGCCTGGCGCTGTTCGCTGCAGATTTGAGCCATTAAAGGATGTGTTCTTTGCTTCACAGTGGCTTCCCTCATTTTTTCTTTTTGTGATTTTGCCCTCGGAAGCCCTGCTTGGTTTTTCCACTGAGATTTTCAGCCTGTAAATACTCATCATTTGGCTGCTTAGATTATCCAGTTCCCAACAGACAAAACTTCATTCTGGTTGTTTTTTCAATCCCACAATCTTCATTTGTTGCTTGTTGCAAATGTGCTGTCCCGAAAACTACGTTCCTCATGATCATTTGTTGAATTTATGGGCGGTGAGACAAAATCGTCAACCATCAAACACCCCTCACTGTGAAACCAGGGGGTTAAAGGTCACAGTGCAGGTTAATGTACAAGGGCGGTATCATGAACCACTTAACTTTAAGATAAAAGTGTGTGTGTGGGGGGGTGTGTGTACCCAGAAGCCCTGGATGTTGAGGTATTTCTTCTTCAAACACCTCTTGATGCTGGCTTCATCTTTGTACGTGATGAAGATGAAATCCTTCTTTGAACTGCAGTCGTAGAAAAACTCAACGGTTTCAATCTAGAGGGTGAAGAGGGTGGAGATGCTTGTGTTAAAATGTTTGATCCAAAACAAAACATATTGATGAAACTTAACTTAATTATGATTTAGGATATGTTTTTTTGTCTTTTAAATAGTTTTTCCATAAACAAAAATAGATCATGACATTAAAGTTAGTTTACAAGGAAAGACATATAGAAAATAATAAAGAAGATAATCATAAATAGTTATTAAAGTGCATTCAGTAGGGTGCAGATCTCCACCAGGTGGCTGCCTGGGATCAAGACAATTCTTATCATCCCAGCAGACGTGCCGCAGCACGTATCAGAAGCATTCCAGAGGCTTATAAAAATTCCCAGCATGTTGCACAGAGCAAAATGATTTCTCTTGCTACAGGCACTGTGTGTGAAATATAGATACAATATAATTCTGAGAATGGATTTACTTTTAATGACTAAAACATCATCACAAATCTTCATGTTGTCTGTAGGCTACAGCACAACACAGTCAGACATTACATCATAAACACAGCTAAAATAGACTATTTCATCTTGTAACGTGTATAACTTTACTTTAGTATGGAATTAATCTGCAGATGCTCCAGTTCAAAGAAAGAACAAACCTTTCTATGGATGTCAGTTTTTGAGCCATGTTGAAAGTCAAAATGCGCCCTGACACAGACAGTCAGTTTGGTTTCAATGGACCACTTGATCATTAGCCAGTAGCTTAGTTAGACTCAAGGGTTAGACCAATTAAACAATGCGGCTGTGTGGCAGTCATGGGACTGAAATTAAATAAACCACCTCCCTGCAGAATTCTGTATTAGAGCAATGTGTTTGTCCAAAGGTGAGGACTTCAGCCAGTGGTTCACAAACTGACCTCCTGTTCTGTAGATGATGATCAGTGCCATTGGCCACTAACTACTGGCTGCTCTGTTAAAACACTTTTTACTGTGGCTGCATCTACAACATATACAACTGACCTCTCCGAAGGCCCTGAAACGTTCCCTGATGGTTTCCACGGTCACTTCCTGGCTCAGACCCCTGACAAAGATCTTCTTGATGGGCTTGGTGGAATTTTCTTCCTGGAGATGAAGAAAAGGCATTAATTAAAATTAATAGAAGAACTTTTGTCCTAAATTACATCTTTATAATCAATGATAATAATTGTATGAGTTTAAGTAATATTGGCAAAAATCTGTCTGGTCTGCTAGAATTTTCTTTTTAAAAAGAAAGTAAATGTATTCAAATGTTACTAAATTTAAAAATCAAACTTCACTAAAAAAAAAAAAACAACAAATCCTCAGAGTGTGTCAGTGTGTCAGAGCAGAATCCAAGTGTAGACCATAGGTGTAGACATGTACTCTGTACACCCAGAACCATTTAAATCTCAATTATACACAGTATGTGTTGACTCAGCAGGGATGATTTTAAATGAGAAAAATTAACCTAAATATTATATTATATTTTTATATTTTGAATCGCCACCTGCCGCCTGAATTTTATGTTTTCCTTTAGGCCTACATAAGTAAATAAAGACATTTCCACGATACATTGATGCTAAAGAAGCACAATGAGTGCATAAAAATCACCAGAATGCAAGAAATAAAGTGTTTTAAACTGTGTGCATTGTTATCTGGACTCAGGTGTCAAAGGGCAAAAACAGCTCACTAATCCACGATGATGTGAGTAGTAGAGCAGATGGTGCGCGTAAGAGTTTGCATAAGCAAATATTTAACACAGTGAACTTAATGCTGGGAGAGCACGATGCAGTGATGACCACCAAGATAACTGTGTGTGAATAATGTGTCCAGAGCTGACAGTGTGTCACCGGTCGTCGAGCACATTCAACAAAGACTCAGAACCAATTCTTTATTTAAAAACATACACAACATGTTTGGTGCATATTAATAAAAGCAGGAACTTTTCGAATTCTGCACAGAGATTAATTTTGATGTAACTTACCTCATTTGATGAACTCATTCTGATGCTCTTAGGCTACTCAGGTGGTACTCAGTCTGTAATAACAACACGATAATCACATGATAAATAAATAAACATGTATTTTTAATTTTGAAAAAAATCTTGACCTTGAAAGCACTGATTTGACACAAAATATCACGACCAAGTAATCATAAGAGAGACAGGTCGAGATATTTAATGAATGCAGCTTACAAAAAGAGCTAAGTAATGGTGGCTTGTGCAGAGAATGAGGAGCATCCATTTCACAACACGACCAGTTAACGAATTTACTTAAAAAACGAATGAACTAATCATTAATGTAACTGAACACAAAATAAGTTTTAGTGCAAATTATTGGGCTAATTAGTGATGATGGTTCCTGAGTTCACTGAGCTACCTGCCAATCAAAGTCTAACAAAGTTTGTTTGGCTGGATTTAAGTTTTCTCAATGATAACGTTACAGTCCTTCTAAATCATAGACCATACAGCAATGAAACAGCGAAGGAAAGCTTGTTTTTGTTTTGTTTTTTCTTACCGTTATGTGTGAATGAAGTTTCTCCTGCAGGTTAATGGACGTCCTCACGCAGGTCACACTCAAGAGGGGTTTGACAGATGCACTGATGGATTCCATGGTAACCACGGTTAAGTCCAGTTCAAATGGTTTTTAAAAAAATAAACAGTAAACCCACCTGTTTCTATTGCGACCTGCCATTCCACGTCACTTTCAGGAAGTGAAAGCTTATAGATTGTCATTGCTTGCACTTTTGATCAGAATATATGTCAGTCAGTATCATAAACTGCATCATTCTGTCATGTTGGGCGAGAGACCGTGTAGGCAACAAGGCTCCCAGCAGCAATCCTGGAGAAAAAATTGATGATTAATTGACCGTCCCAAAATTGTCAGTAGCCTACCTATATTCCAAGGCAGATGCAATGGTACTGCCTTTTCAAGGTGCCCTCTGTCATGGTGCTGCCTCTGCATCTTCAGCTCCAAGTCAGTATTAGTCATGAGCGTATGCTTACACCATACATACTGTTCATAGCATTTATTATATGTATTTAATTGATCATTGTTTGACCACTTTGCCCTTCTTCTAACAGCCCTTTAAAACTACAGATATACTTATTTGCAGATGACACTCAGCTGTATGTCAGTCCTACTTAAATCTAACAGCAACAATCAGATTAGTTTACAGGATTATCTTTTTCACCTCTCCTTATATGTCAGGGTTTTAATTGAGTTTTCTCCCAGACAGCTTGGGTTTAGTTAATAAATAATTATTATAATAACAAATAAACCTGTGTCACAGAATGATGGCGCGGGTGTTCTGCGTGTTGTGATTGGTGCACTGGTCTCTGTGAGGGTCTTTTTCATATTGTCTTCTCTCAGCTAATTATCAAATGCAGGGCAGGCGTGAAGTGGCAGAGAAGAAGGGCTCACAGCTGTGGTGATAAGGGCACTGTGGAAGGGTCTTGGTTTGCACGAGATGTGACTGGAGAACAAGGGGAAGAAAGATGTCAGCCTACAGCCAG
This sequence comes from Epinephelus awoara, assembly GCA_035609425.1. NCBI lineage: Eukaryota > Metazoa > Chordata > Actinopteri > Perciformes > Serranidae > Epinephelus > Epinephelus awoara. The sequence continues at coordinate 9,472,097 of CM069306.1, forward strand.
GTCTGAACAGGAGAGTGTAAAAGCAGGGACAGTTTGGCACACATACATGACATGCTGCAACAGCTGGACGCTGCAGGAAAGAGGGAGCCGCTTCTTGGGAAAATGGTGAGTTGATCTGCACTTCACCACTCCTTCGGTAACGTCCCACTTTTGTATTCACCAATTGGAGACTACTACATGCTGCAGCCAAAGCTCAAGTAGAACTGCTCTTAGCTGGTTTGGACACTCTTTTATCAGAGACATTTTATTTTGTCCAGGGATGTTTTACTTCTTCTGGGTGACTTAGACTTTTAACCTCTGTTTTAAATCTATTGTATTTTACTGGAGAATAAATTAATTGTTCAATCCCTGCATGCTTTACTAATCAGATAATGTGTAGTGACATGTAGCCAACATGTCCGCAAATGTTCCAACCCACGACTAAAGCTAACATATAAATATCGGAATAGGTAAATATAGATAAATAGGCAAAAAGAACTAAACATGAATTATGCATCAAAAGTAGACAGTCTGAGACTATGATTTATTTGCGTTACCTACAAATGAATAAGATAGATTCACTTACTTGATAATGATGGTTCCAGCTCTGAGGAAGATAGCAGTCATCATCTACACGACTCCAAACTGTTACACCATGCATCATGTGACCTTGACGTCATATTACCTGTATGCTTTTTAAATGTTGTTCAGTGTAGGCAATATCTTTAAAGTTTTTATGTGAAACTATAGTCATAGGTCACTGTTGTCTTTATTTCCACTTTATTTTATGTTAGATTAATTCTGTTTTTGTTGTCTTTTCTGTTTCAGTGCTTCATATAAATGTGTATGATTTTGATTATTTCTTGAGACATGTCTGTTAAAAGTTTGAAATAAATATTTAAAAAAGTACAATTATGAAAACCCCTAGTAGATTGACCTCTACATAGTAATGACAAAACGATAATAATAATAGCTTAATAATTACTACTACTACTAAAATGTTAAAGAGAGACATGTGAAGTGAAATCCTTCTGTAAAGCAAGTCCCGTCCAGACCTATACACTACCAAGTGATGAAAACAAAGTGTGCTATTCACAAGCGTACTGAAACCGTTAAAACCTGGAGCAACATCACTTTTTGTGATGCTTTCAGACACCTTTCGTAGGTGTTTAAACATTTGAACCTTGAGCAAAAAGGTGTGATTTCTTTAAAAAAAAAAAAAAAAAAACATGGGAAAAAGGCAATGAGCAACTTAGTAAGAAAAGTTCCTACAATTTGCCAAAAAATAATAGATTCAGATTTTTTTTTAAACTAAGGGATAAAACTGGGGTAAAACCATTTTAATTTTTATATATAATTCTAATTATTATTAATAATAATTACTATTACATTTTAAATGACATTACATTTTCTTTTTTTTCTTCTATTTTTTTCTTTTTACTAACTTCTTGCAATGTTTTTGGGATCATTTCTTCTTTCATTGCTCATTGCCTTCTTTCCATGTTTTTAAAAGTTTGCTCAGGTTTCAAAGGACTGAAGCACATATTTGAAGTGAACTAAACTACAACTTAAAACTGAGAATAAAGTACTTTTCATGTACGTATACTACAGTACACTATTAGCAAAATTCATTTCAAAAGTAAACTAAACTGCTACTGTAAGTATTTGCAATTTAATATACTTTTTCAAAGAACACTGAAGTACACTTTAAAATTAACTTTAGCGTGAACTGTCTGTAAGTATATTTAAATGTACGCCTTATAAGGTGAAATTAAAGTACACTTTAATAAAGTACGCTAATAGTGTATCACAAAGGAAAATAAGTGCACTTTCCATAAGTACACTAAATTACCACTGACACTATTTGCAGTTTGGTATACCTTTTAAGAGCGCACTGACATACAATTTACTATACAGTTACAGTAAAGTACACTGAAATACCACTTCAGGTGATTTTGAAGTGCACCTTTTAAACGCATATTTTAAATTCAGCACAGAAAGTACAAGTATACTTGTAATAACTTCAGGATGCTTAAATTATATCTCTAATGAGGCTGATTTGATTGCTTCAAAGCTCTGATTGTTGCCATGGTAACTGATGTCCAAGTTAGCGTTCAAATGCTCCGTTTCTCTACAGCATTACCTCACATAGCCCAAAAAGCCCATAAATTAAGAGATAGTAATCCAACATATTTCATTATGGTAATTCTCAGAGAAAGAATGAAAAGATGTCAAAAAAGCGTCGGGGTTGTTTCAGAATCTACAAAGATGACCACCAAAAAGTTGAGTGCATGATATGCCAAAGGAGACTTACATACACAAGTCTACAACCAGTTTGGTAAATCACCTGAAAACTGTATGTAACGTCTTCGCAGCCCTACCAAGTATTCTTTTTTTCTAACTGATGAAGCTCAGCCCAAGTTCAGTCAGGAAGACTGAGTTCTCTCTCTATCCCACTCCCACCACTTCCACCAATCAGCTGACTATGGGTATTCCCTCTCCCAGTCAAACTTTGACATGATCTCCTTCAGCCATTTATGTTGCTGCTGCCAAACTTTAAATCTCTTCTCCTCTCTGCTCCTGTCAGCTGTCGTTTTAGGTGGACTCGCCACACCCTCCTCCACTCCATTCACATCGTCACCTCCTCCAGAGCCCGGGACGAGCTCATCAAAAGCCCATTCTTCACATCCAGATCCTCAGCTCCCTCTTCATCTCATCTCATCACCACCATTACCACCACCAGCGTCTAGAATTCTCTGCATGCTAATAAAGAGACTAATTGTCACGTTATTTTAGGTGCAACGACTGAAAACTGATGTTTCCTCTCATCCCCTCCTTGAAGCTTTGATTAATGGTGAATATTTCTCAACAAACCTTTATTCATTCGCCCTTAATTTCAAATACACTAACGTAAACTACTTTTTTGGCCTATGTTTTTTGCGTTGCAACTCATGTAAAACAGTCAGCTGGGCCACATTTCTTTAAGCGTGCCTTTACATAGACGTGAGTAACCTGTTTTATGATTGGGTTTTTGAAGTATCCAGTTCATGTGTTTGAGCATGTAAACACCATACCCTGTTCCTCCTAATGAGACACCTGTATACCAGGATACTGTTGCGTGTACACGCCTTATCCTGGTTGCAATATTCTTCTTCTCTCAATGGCATGACGGCATGACTCTAACCTGCCTCTGATGAGCTCAGGCATGCATGACGCTGCTTGACCAGACATGAGAACAGTTTCTTTCCAAAGGCCGTCACTGTGATGAACATTTAACACCAAAATAAGGCATTAGGTAAACTGTTAAATTAGGTTGTGACACAGTGGTAAAAAGTAGTTCAACATAACACAGTCATAAATCAAGTATGGTTTACTGTAACCTTCCTTGACAGGTTGCTGCTGTTGAAGCCATCGGTTGTATTGCTTCAGGAGCATATCATATTACTAGCTACTAGCATTCCTTCTGTACAGTTCACCATGTGTCATCTTTTAGCCGGGTTCTCACGGCGGCAGAGTCTGTTGCACCTCTTGTTTCGTGCGCTTCCCAGGTCGAAGGCAGCCACCAGCGTCCATGGATACGTACTGTATGTACTTTGTTCACGAGCATGGGTAAGACAAAGCACATGCCCCAATACAGATGGTGTAAAACAACTTTGACATAACAGTTTACATTAGCTCCACAAAGTTGCAGTACCAAGAGGGGAAGGTCAGGAACTAAATCAGGCTCTACATACTGTATATTGACCCCTCTTGTACTACTGTGGATATACAGTGTTTACATTGGCTGATATGTCATAATTTACCATTCCAAAAAATAAACATCTCAAAGTGCATTTTTTTACATAACTGTTTGTGTGTGTGTGCATGTGTTGTATGTTAATGTCATGCTCCACCCAAAACCTATCATCTGAGTATCACTAACCTTAAAATGTTATTATAAGTCGATAAGTTAAATCTACATTAATATCTACATTACTAATTCTGTTTCCTAATGTAATCTTTACATGATCAGTACATACATTTTAAAATGGAATCACATTACTTTCAAAAAAATCCAATCCAATTACTTATGTGTCTACCTTTCATATTCCATCCCACAATATTTAGTTTTCATTTTGCGTTCTCTTTAATTAAATGGAATACTTCACCCCAAAAATGATTGTTTCTATATTAATTAATGTGCAACTTGAATTCATGAAGCAAACTGTTTTCTCGCATACCTCCACAGTGAACGAAGAATCCAAAAAACAGGAAATTCTTGATTAATTAAGTTAAAGGGGGGCTGCATTTAACAGCAAAACTGTATCCAAATATCTGTTTGCAAACTTTCACACAATTTGTGCCATATAATCCAAGTCTTATATATCCAGCTGCATTCTCAGTACCTCCCTAACACATACATGTTTGCTAAAACCTTATGATTTAAAACACCTCAAAGAGTCTCATGTATGTATGAATAGTGCACCTGGGCAACTGTCTGTGTTTGAACTCTGCTTGAAAAACCGCCTCCCAGCTAGGCAGAACTCCTGGTCAGTGAATGAACTGGGGGGCAGGGTTTCAAACGCCCAAGTGCATTAATAACGCCAAAGTATTTTAAATCATAAGGTTTTAATAAGGATGCATGTGTTTAGGAAGTGCTGAGCATACGACTGGATAAATTAGACAAACGAGGCACGAGTTGTGTCAGAGTTTGTAAACTGAACTGTCTTAAAGAATTTTTCCCATTTTTGGATTCTTCGCCTATCATGCAGACATGCAAGGAAGACAAAGTTTGCTTAATGAATTCGAGGTAACACAGGGCGTGTAATTGATATGCAAATGAAGCTGTAGTGAAAGTTCAGTCAGGAAGACGATACTTTTTCATGCTTAGGCTGTAACTCTCTTCCTCACCCTGCTACTCACGCCTTGCACGCATGCTCACGCTCTATCTCTGGCTGTCAGTGTTCAGGGCTGTCAATCGAATCATCAGCTGTTCTACACACCTTCTCCATCAGCCTATCATCTCACTGCTCCTCATTTTATATATGGTTCTTTTTCTGCTCGCAGTCCTTTAATGCTGCTGCTGTGCATACCCTCCACCTCCCCATCACCAAAGTCATCAGCCACCACCACTTCCACCAGTGTCCAGGCTCCAGGGGGGGATTCATCTTGCTGCCACTCAGATGTCCCACAATCACAAATAATCTCCCTCCTTTGTTATAATCTTATCTGCAAAAATCATCTGTACACTTTTATTTTGCATCAAACTTTGTCTTTATGTCATCCTTCTGTCTCTCCTGATTAAAGTGATCATGTAATGGTCAAAAGGTCAAATGGTGAACATCTACCCGTTAACTCTACAGGTGGTGAGCGTTTGATACTCAAAGGGTAGATTTTGGGTGCGGCATCAGTTCAAGGTAAATAAAGGTATGGATCCACTGGAGTCTTTTTATATTTGACGACATTTTCCGGGTCAAACATTTAACAGACGAGAACATTACTGGAGAGCATCATCAAAATGCAGCAAGCAGGGTGGTGTTTTTGTTTTTTGCACATCCATTTTCAGTAGCTTCCTGTGTTTGCACAGTTAATCTTGGATAGGCACTAGTTGAAGCCTCCTCTGAAGAAGCCTCCAGTGGAGCTGTACCATTCGTGTGCGTGTGCAGTAAACAGTAGTTAAATCAATCACAGTCTAATGTGTGCTGGTTAAGAAAAAAATTCCCCATCTGTTGTCTGTGTGTGTTATGTGTTCATCATAAAGTTGGCTGATGGTTATGAAATCTGTGTTGTGTTTAAATGCCCTTATCTCAATCAGAAACCTACAAACAAAACTTGTTTTTGTGTGTGTGTGTGTGTGTGTGTGTGTGTGTGTGTGTGTGTGTGTGTGTGTGTGTGTGTGTACTTGTACAGTTCTCAGTGTCCAAACTTAAACTTCCTACACTGTGATCACACTCCCTGCCTCATCCACAAGATGTGGAAAATCATTTAAACATTGATCACAGTTCAGCTCTAAGCTTTACCCTGACCTACTCCCCCGCCTTGCTGCTCCCCCCGGCTCCACTTTTGAACTTCACCACCATGACGGTGATGTTGTCGGGACAGCCGCGGTAGAAAGACTGGAGGACGATGCTCTTGGCGCCAAAGTGAGGCTCATCCAGACGCTCACGGACGAACCGAACGGCCTCCTCGTTGCTGAAAGCGTCCCACAGGCCATCTGATGCCAGGATCATGAACTCTGGCTGCAGCTTGTCCATGTCAAACGACATGATGTCGGGGTCGGGGATGACTACGTTGAGGTTTTTCAGCGGGTAGTCCCCCAGAGAGCGGGACATTGCCAGGATTCCCTGGACTCTCCAGGATCCATTAAAACTGATGAAACCACCTGGAAGTGAAGATAAGAAGGTTTAATCACAGTCTGATGATCTGGTTATGTAGACATACTGTATCCATCCACTTCATGAGTTAGTGTGACAGGAAATCTAAATGAGCTTGAGATTCTTCGTCTTTATTTTAAGACAGCTTCTCATTATAATGACTTACAGGATCCTGGGACTTACAGGTATCTATTTAATCTGAATCTGACCCTGTGCTGTGTTTAACACAATGCTGTTCCTACATACACCAACAGATGGCAACAGAGGACCCTAAATTCATCCGCATGAGAGTGCAGTGCAGGTACAGGGTTGTTTCTCTCATCATGTACCTGCCCTCTTGATCCTCTTGCGTTCTTTGAGCTGGTATGGCTTGTGGTCATGTGATAGTGCAACAGCATTCCCATCTTTGTCACACAGCACGCCACGAGAGTCTCCGACGTTCGCCACTGTTAGTTCTCTGTCTGACAGCAGCGCTATTAAACATGTCGTTCCTGCGAAGAAAAGAGGAAAGAGCAAAAGGAGGAAATTAGAAAGCTGTTTTTAGGAAATGTTACAACAACACTGAATCTGGTACAGTCACATGTTTGTCTGGAGGTGACAGGCGCCTGGGGTTTACCACATCATAACATTTGTTGGTGCCTGTGATGGCTCACAAAGCAATGCGATAAAGGGTGTCCTCCTGTATTTTTTAACCTTGACTCTTTTTTGCCATGCACTGAAATTGGTCCAGTATTAAGCAGCAGCCAACAACAGTGGAAAAGGCTGCAATGTAACGACAAAATTTCCAAACTTACCAGAGTCCATTTAAAAAACAGTCATTTTAGCATATATAGAGCCAGCATGTTTTCACGTGTAACCCGGTGAGCTAAGGGTTTATTTCAACAAAACCACAGTTGGTGATTGTTGGAACAGTGTTAAGATGATCCAAGACAGCTTTTGTGAGTCTTATATTGTTTTTGTGAACTCTGAATGAATTGTCTTTTACAATGATAAAATTACTGATTTTTTTAATGGAGTCTGGTGGGTCTGGTGAGGGCGAGTTTGGGGCTGTTTGTGGTTAATCAAAAAGGTTTCTTACTCTTACTCACTGTTCCAACAATCCCCAACTGTGGGTTTGTTGAAATTAACTTTTATTTCCCCCAATTAGATGTGAAAGTATGCAGGCTCTATATATGCTAAAAATGCACGAATTCGGGGCTGTTTCTGGTTAAACAAAACAGATCTTACTCTTTAACAAAAAATGTCTATTTCTGTAGTGATCCTTTCCTTAATGTTGTCAGACACTTATAATAACAGCCTGTCAGCAGACAAAAACAAACACTTCAAGTGGACATAAACTGACAGGGCACAAAGGCCCCAAATGGTTGCATTGCAGCCTGGTTGTCTGCAGTTCTCAATTCTGGGCCATTTAAAAAATAAAAATAAAAATGTTTCCATTAGTCACTTAAACAAAAAAATAAATCACAGGAAAAAAGGTTCCAGCTTGAAAAATATCAGAGCTACCCTTTAAATTTTTGCTATCACACTGTCCTACGTTGCAAGTAAAAATAATCCATACAAGGTATTACTGTTTGTGCCAGATTTATTGTATCACACAAACAAAACAAGCACTGCTTATGGAGCATATAAGAAAGAGGAAGTCAATGTTTGGTTAATGTGGTACTTAACCAGGGCAAAAGAAGGCTAGGCTAAAAATAAATCTTACAGCATTCTTGGACTGAGTCCAAAATGTCAGTAAATATATCTCCAGCCATGAAAATGTCAAGTGAGCTCTGGTATGATAATATCTGCCACTTCTATATTTTTGTTGACGTTCCACGGCATTAATAAATACAGTGATTTGTAAGATTAGGTTGCACCTAATCCCCGGGCCTGAGAGTACGTGTACAGTAAGCTATAATGACATATAGGAATGTTTGACCTTTAATTTGTGATCTACAGATATGTGTTGCAGTTTTTCACAGTCACTTTGGTGCATCTGAACAGAGTGTACATTTAGGCATTAGTCCACTGCATAAGTCATTACAGGTAAAAATGGTTGAACTAGTTGTCATAATTTGTCATGCATATTTTCTGTACATATTAGTTTGTAAATGTGTCCTACAGTGATGACTCGCTATCAGGTGAATCTTCATTTCACAAATAAAACAGGATGTGTGAGGCTCTCTATATCAACCAGTTCTCTAAAATAGCTCACAAGTTCAGCGCTGCATGTACAGTTCTGCCTAGGGGGTGTTTCCTATGTTCACATTTCTAACTTTGTACTTTGTCTTTTGTGCTATGCAGTGCTCTACTGCAATGACATCATCTGTCTACAAATTACAGTACGAACAGTGAAGGCATAAATGAATGTGAAAATGATACATGCCATACAAAAAAAGCGCAGCCTTGTGCGTTTTTAATCACCGTCATCAAAGCCGTAGCCATAGTGTACATCAGGAAATACTCACTGACAACATGGCTAACATTTCATTGTGTCTTTAATATGCTGAATTGACAGTACACCGTACGGTCACCAAACAACAATGGAAAACAATAGGCCAAAATCAACACTTTCTCAAGCTATGTGTATCAAATGCCACCAACTGATCGATCTGGACTGCAGCTCTGAATTTTACGTCAGAGCACAGAATATCAGCTACGCTAGTGTCAATGTGCAGCAGCATAATGTTACAACACAGCAGTCTCACTTTTCTCAGTCAGTATTACAAGTGAAGGGAACCTGTCAAAGACGTAAATGTCATTGTGCTGAGAGGATATTATACAGGAAATTGTAAGATTATATTTGATAGCTGTGATGCTGTCACACACCGGTTCCTGCGAGAGGTAGATAAGTAGCGTTTGACGACATTTTAAAACCTATTCTTTGACCAGAGTGCAAAGCAACTCATGCAGAATGTTTGGTTTCTAATCAAAATTAATGACACAAAAGGGACACGTGTCTGCGAACGGTTTGTCGCATATTCATTTGAGTACGTCATTTGTGTGGGTGGGATTTTAGGGTGTGTTTTCACTATTCATCTCAGCTGGTTATTTTCACTTCCCAAAACACTCATCCAGCTCTCCCACGAATATTTAAAGTCTTATTTTCCTTCCTATCTTCTCTCTGTTGGCTCATAAACTGTCCCCAGCGCACACATATATATACTGTACATATATATTTACACTTCCCACCACTCTCCTCCCCTCTTTCTGACCTGCTTCATCGTGGTTGGCAGACAACTTATCCAGCATCTCACGATCCACGGTCAGGATGCGCTGCTCGAGAATGCTGCTGTAAGAGAGAGCACTCTCTCTCTTCTCTCTCTCAAAGGCCTGCAGCTGCTGCTTCAGGGAGTCTGGCAGGTGGGCCTTCACATAGTCAGCTGCAGCCTGGGAGAGACGAGGGGAGGGGAGGGGAGGGGAGACACAGGGAGGGTTAGACAGCTGAAGGTGGATAAGTAAAGGCGAAGCACAGAGCTGTTTTGGCGTCAAGTCAGTTTAGAAGTTCAGAGATTTCCACTGAGCAGTTACCCTCGGCTCTACGGACAGATTTTTCAGCCCATGACTTTACTGTGTATTGTGTACTGCCCACTCTCTTCAACATTGTTTCAGCCACAGCAGAATAGTTGAGATCTTTCATAGGGGGGTTGTATGAGGTATGCATCCAGAGTCAGTGTGTTACATACATTGTGGTTGGCATGCCCCCAGCTTGGACAAGCAGCATCAAAGTGATGTTCTGCTGCAGCAAAATGTATTTTAGCCACCTGAAAAAAGTCCCACCCAAAAAAATGAACCTCACTTTAAGTGTGCACTATATTTAGAATATTTTCCCCGCTTTACGTTGCTGTCAGACATCAATTTCTGAGGGGGAACTGAAGCTGTTACAAACCCACCAGCCTCCATTGAGAAAAACATTAATTTAACATCACTGAACACAGAAGTTCCTGATCTACTGCTGCCTCGATCAGATAGTTTGTTTGACTTCTTTTGTGACTTTGGCCTTTAAAACGGTTACTTCAGACTCACCAAACTCACACAATAAGACTCACAAACAAACTGATCCAGGCAGCTGTAGAACAGCAGCTCCCGTATTCAGTGAGCTAAAATTACTGTTTTTGTCAATGGAGTCTGGTGGTTTTGACAAGAGCATAGATGGGGAACTGAAGCTTCCTAGTTTGAAAGGGCTGTCTGACAGCAAAGTAAAGCAGTGAAAGAAATGTAAATGTAGCACACACTTAAACTGTTGTTGATTTGTGCGGACCCCTCCACAGCAGGACTTTGCTTAGCTTCCTTGTCGAAATGCCGGCTTCCCCAAACTGGGTGCGTGCTGACTGACAGCTACTGTATGCAATACACTGACTAAAGCGAAGTACCTCATACAAGCTCACTTCAAAGACTCTGAGCTATCCCTTAAAAAGCCCTGATAAACCCACTGTACACTGCCTGCCCAGCATCACACAGTAAAGAGCCATTTCCCTTCGGGGTTAGTGGAGACTGAAACAGAGCTAAAAGTAGACTTAATGTTGTCAGGTGGCCAAAAACCAGACTTCAAATGATTACTTATATAGCTCAGTCATGTGTAAATACACAGCTGTATTTCTGACATGTTCCTCAGAACATTTTTATAAGGTGTATTTATGTATGTGCATATATGTGTATGTAAAAATGTGGTGTTTATGGTTTGCACCCAACAGCCCAAAAAACTCCACAAATACTTTTAGTGCTTTTTTCCTACTAAACAAGCTGAGAAATGTCTTCATATAACTGACTGCACGGTATTATAAATATACATATCATCACATTTTCAGTTGGTAACATGCTCCGTTGCGACTCTAATTTCGATGAGTGCTTTTTTTCCGTTTCATACAGCAGGTGCTCCGTGCTGAATTATTGAACAGCCTCCACATCCTCCAGCCCACTTGCCCTCCTCCTGCTCCTGCCCTTACTTATCTGCTTCCACCCTCATTTTCTCTGCCAAGATTCCCATTATGCTAATGCTGTCGAATCAAATCTGAAATGGGAAAATTTCATACCATCTTAATGTCCCGATTGATAGAGTACATATTCCATATTCGCAGTTCTGATGAAAATTTAAGGCACTTTAGGGCCATTCAATCTACATGCTTCACTTTCTGATGTTCTGAAGATTTGCTGGAGCAGCTCTGCAGCACAAGAATGAGACCACTTCAGTACCAAAAATTTATGAATGTGATGATGTATTTTGTAGGTCTGATCGACCACTACCACAGTACAACTAAAAAGCTGAGCTGGTGCAAGAGTTTGTCTTTAAAGACACAGCGTGTAAGAACCAGCTGAAACTTCACTCCATTAGAATTCTTTCAACGTTCACTGCTTAGGAGGTTTATACCAGGAGCCGAATTATCCACAGAGGTCTTTTTCTCTACAACACAAACAGGTCAGGTGATTAAAACCTGGTAAAAACACTGACTAAAGCAGTTTCATGTTACAAATCAGTGTTGCTCCTACCATGTTCGGCACCTGTGCGCACATTTTTTCTCTGATAACTTCAGATCCAGACCTTGAAAAGGTTTTTACCAGGAGCTGAATTATTCGCAGAGGTCTCTTCCTCTCCAAAACGAAAGGACACCGTGAATTAAATAGGTACATAACAAAAATAGTGTTTTTCCTACGCTCTTGTCACGGAGGGGATGCCAACTGCGGTGGCATCTGCAAAAAAAATGACCCCATCGAGAGCCAGTGTTTGTCTGTTCTGGGCAGGGGTGTAAATACAGACAGTGCAGGCAGTGTGGTTGCACTGGGGCCTGTGAGGTGGGGGCTCTTGCCAGTGATTCAGATTGCCACCTCATAGCTACACCTGTGTTCAAAGAACTCCCATTGCATTAAAAATGGTGCCATTTACTATAGGCTATATGTAAACCCATCTCTGTCATGATTTTTTCTTATCTTTTGTTGTCTTTTTTGGTAAAACAGTCGGTAGCAATCTATAAAGAATTACACACTTATTCTACATGAACTTGACAAACCATAAATAAACTACATATACATATATCCCCCATTGCTCCAGTTTCAGGTTGCCCTGGTTCTCCAACACCTGACGCTGACCTTCTGAGCAGGTATGACTCTTATGTTTGTGGTTTCACACATCCTGAGGTAGGCCAGCAGCATTAAGGACCTTGCCTAAGGGTCCAGATATGTGCTGGATATGTGTTACCCCTCCCTGACTGGGAATCGAACCCCTGATCAAAGTCTTTTTTTCTTTGATATTTTTTACATATACAGGTATGCAATGATAGTTGTTGGTGGGTGATATCAAGTCTCAGTTTGATCATGTGACAAGACGATACGATACAGTAGCTATTTTAGGCGCAGTATCTGTCAAGAATGACAAGCTGAGCACATCTGCAAGTCCAGTGAGCAGTCGTGCCTTTTAAACAGAGAAGTGATAGTAAGAAAGGACAAGAGACAAACGAACAGGAGGGGAAAATAGAAAAGCTAATTTAAATTAGATTACGTTGGCTTTTTTATTTACAGCTGTCAGTTTTACTTGTAACTACCTTACACTACTGGTTCTGGGCTACTGTAGAAACATCTCCATGGACGAGGACCTGCTAGCTATGTACATACAAACAGCTCATTCTAAGGTAATAAAAACATCATTCTCACTTTCGGATGAAACATACTTATTATATCACATTCCATTTCTGCCAATATATCCCTCTAAATCCTACACAGTACACTGGACCTGTAAATGGAATTGGGAGTAAAACACAACAAGGGAATGAGACCTGGATGTAATTATAATATTCCTAATAATCACTAGAGTGTAACCACCTTGTCCCGCTGCCTCGCTTTCCCCCCTCTCTCTTCCCCTTTTGCTGGACAAGTGTACTCATTCATTTATTTAATTGGAGAGCGAGGCACTCAGAGAGCCTCTATCAGCAAAAGAGCTGCAAGTGTAAATTTCCATTTGACGCAAACAGCTGAGCCAGTTACAGACTTCATATACGACTCAAATATTTCACTGTCTGAGGATTTAACGAGTGAATGTAAATACTGGGCCAACTTTATTAAAGGTTGATTAATTTGTATTGTGGATCCGTAATTGACACTGCTTATTTATTTAATCCTATTTGCCCCTCGTGTCAGTGTCTAACCATAAATTCAGTTTTATGCAGTCGTAGTTTGAAAGCCTGTTCAAGTTGTTAACGACTCAAAGTTTTTGCTTCAACAGCAAATAGTCTCAGTAAATCATTTTCAAAGGGGAGCAGCAGCTTGTGCTGACTTTTATAATTCTGGGGCAATAACTCACTGCCTCGATGAAAATACAGGGAGGGAAAAACAGAGACGTGTTTGAGAAATTTCCTGCGTGTTTTCAGAGCCAGAACACGCTGCACTGCCAGACGCGGCCAGTTCTATCAGCCCGTATTTGGTTTGGCGGCATCGCTTCATTTAATATTGGTGATGTTTGTGTACTTGTGTGTGTGCGTGTTTACAGTTGTGCTAACCTGCATTAAAATGCACGGCAAATAAACATCCTGGGATAACCGCACATGCCGAATATTTCCCGACAACATCATTAGCATTGCGAGTCCCAGAAGGTAGCACAACTTTCCCAATTTACCCTTAACATTAGACTCATCTCCCATTGATTTAATATCAGCATTTACTCTGAGTGCTTAGTTTTTAAACTAGAAACTCTGTGTGTGTGTGTGTGTGTGTGTGTGTGTTTCCATATCTCAGGATGAGGTCTGTGTATTGATGCTAATGACCCTATAAGAGCTGAGGTGAGAGTGACCCAATCACTTTGAGGCCAAACCCTATCTGACGGCTGAAAGATAAAATAAAGATATAAAAGCAGGGGACTAAAGAGAGGGAGGAAAACTTGCAGCAGAAAAAAGTGGAGAAAGAATAAAACATGTCAGGACATAGAGTGAAGACAAATATTTGTTTTTGGGACAGGAATAAACGGAGCGATCCAGATGGTAAACACCCTCTGCTCTCTGTTTGTTGTCTCCCTCTTTACGATTGAAAACAACCCAACAATACTCCCAATCTCTAAGAAAAGAAAACAAGGAGCTCTGTGAATGTGCAGCATGTCAGACACATGGATGAATGTTGAGCATGAATGAGAACATTTGTGTTAAGAAACAGAGCTTTAATTTTCCTTCCTGGATGTTTATGAGATAAGACAGAAGTACTTCTTCATAACTAGTTTATTTTTGAATAGGCCAAGTATGTGTAACCATTCATCTTTGTACAAAGAGTCTGAAAGGTGCTTTATCAAAAATGCAACACTTCACTGCTTCCAGCCTCTCAATGTGAAAATTTGCTGTTCACTTTCTTTTTGAGTGTTTGTTTGTTTTGTTCCTTGGCAGTTAATAATAATAAATTGGACATCTTTGTTTCTGGGATTTGGCTTTAAATAAGTACAGGTGTTACTATTGACATGTTGCGTCATGCAGCAACATAGCATGCTACACATACTAGCTAACTACTTTGTTGCTGAAATATCTCAATTGACTTTTAGCTTCACATGGGGAACAAACAGCAGGCTCCTGGGTGAAAGTCCAGAGTTTGTTTGACCCACCCAGCTTATGCAGACTCTCTCACTTGTTCTACTGCTGTTGTTGCCTGAAACAGAAACTGCCGCCGCCCAGTGTGCATGATACCACCTCTAAGAGGGCCTCTCTGCGGGGGTCTGCTGCCGAGGTCCACCAGCAAAGTATGTGATGAGTCGGGAGTGAGAACGGGCTGAGATTGGGTAGGAGTCTGGCGTAAACAGCATTACTAATCTTGAAACCTACTTTTTTAAATGCTGTGCTGGAGTTCACAGAATTAATGTTTAGTTGGCAAATCTGCTACATTTTAATCCATGCCATCATAGTCTGAGCAGCTTTAAGTGCAAGTCAAGAATCCCCAACAATGCCAAGTAAATGTCGTCTTCAATACTGTGAAAGGAATGTTAGGCCATCAGAAGAACATTTAGTAAGTGATATACTATCCCACTACAATTTGTGGGTGTATGCAGGTTTTTTAACCTCAGGAAAATTCATTAAAAATGACAATACTCTCCATTCTCACAGCTCTGCAGCAGACAAGTAGACATTTCTCTTTTGTATTGTCTTTTTTCCTGGTGTGTCATGTTGAACATCACGGATGGGCCAGAAAACAGGGAAACAGCAGAGAGCAGTGTAAATAAAAGTGATAGTCAATACTGCTTTTTTATATCTCTTACTTATTAAGTCTAGGTGCTGACTAAATTTTGACCAATGTTTGAGCGCTGCTTGGACAGAGATGGACACTATGCACTGTGTCAGCAAATGGGCAAAAATTAGCACATGAACCTGGGTGTCGTATTTTTATCACCTCTGGTTGAACCCAATTAGAGCTGAACCTGCGACTACTGCACAGTCATTTGTCTCTGAAATAAATTCCAATTATAACCTTTTACATTTAATACAAAAGCCAGTGTTAGTGGGCATTTGTGGGGCTTTTGTCTAGTGGGAAAGGGGCTTTACATTAGATGTCTTTAGGGAATAGTGTAAATTCAGAGCTTGTGAGAAAACAGTTGGGGCTGCAGCCCCGGACGCCACCCCCCCTGCTCTGCCCCTGGCTCTGGGAAATTGTAATAGACAATTTACACTCTTCATGTCTCTCGTAGATTTGCTTGTTGTATTGATGAAAAAGTATAAATAACCGATGTGAAACAGAAAGACTGGGCTCTAAATCAGGAACCTAACCAGCATCACTCAGTGAAATATCTCATGCTCTGAAACCTCCCGGGGACAGTGGTGCTGATGTGACAGATGGCGTCCAGGACACGTGGTCTGAAGGCAGCCATGAGAAACGGCTGACCCTTGACAAAACAGGGAGTGGAGGAAAGATAGACAAAACCCTCGCACACATCACTAACCCCATGCGCGCGCACACACACACACACACACACACACACACAAGGTCTTTGTGACAAAGTCAACTCCCTAATTGGCAGAGGGATGGAGGAGGTGTTCACTCAAAAGAATACAATGGTGGGGGGATTATTGTGTTTGAAAATGGGGTGAGTATGAAGTGTGTAACTCAAGTGGTGTATGTCTTTGTCTCTGTGGTGCTGGACAGAGAGTTGGCCTTGTCCTGCCTCTTGTTACTTCTTATCTCTTTCGCTTAATATTTCATATAATATCAGTTTTACTACAAGCAATTATTTTTATGTTCTCCCATATGCTTTCTCCAAAGAACTTCCCTTCTACCTGCACTGAATTCAGTCAATGCTTGCATAGTGATCATGGGTGGATAACTAAATGGCCCTACCAGGCAAAGGCACAGGGGCCCAAAGTGTCAGGGCCCCCAGACGGCCTTAATCTATAAAGTGTAGCTCAAATTACCAACCAAGATGAATCTCAAAATTACCACAAATGGACACAAAAACACCAAAAAGAGGAAGAGACCAAAATGACTGCACATAACAACCACAAGGAGACACAAAGCAACAAAAAAGACACAACATGACCACAAAGGGACACCAAATGTCCCCAAAGAGGCCAAAACAACAACAGAAAGACACAAAATTACCAAAAAGCGACATATAATGTCAACAAAGAGACACTTCATGACCAAAAGGACACAAGAAAGAGACACAAAATTACGCCAAGGAGACCAAAACAGTTACAAAAAGACACAAAATTACTAAAAAGAGAAACAAAAAACAAAAAGACACAGAATTACCTCAAAAAAGACAAAGAATTACCCGAAGGAGACACATAATGCCTACAAAGAGACAAAACCTCAAGGAGACCAAAAATGACTACCAAGAGACACAAACGACCAAAAGGACACAAAAAAGAGACACAAAATGTCCCCAAAGAGACACAAAACCGAAAAAAGATGCATAACAACTACAAAGAGATTAAAAACCACCACAAAGTCTGTGCTTCTTGCGCCTATGTAGAAGAGGTGGTGGGGCCCTTTGCATATCTGTGCCCAGGGGCCCATTGTGTTATGATCAGCCCATGGACCTACCTTTGTTGTCTTCCTGCTCTTTAGCCTAATGTCCCTCCCCTGAATATTTTATATGATATCATAGAATTGTGAGTTTTGCCTGTTATAGATTTTATTGCCCAAAAAAATCTGCATTTTTAACTGTATGCTTGCTCCAGAGAGCTTCCTTTCTGTCTGCTCTGAATCCAAATGATGCTCGCACGTGTGCAGCAGGTCTTTGGGTCTAGATGAGTCCGGACAAATGCATAGAGATGACACTGCGTGTAAACTCTCCCTCCCAGCCTACCTCTCCACCGTGACCGTCAAATATCCCGAATATGGACGGGTGGCTCTTGTTGGTGAGGTCGGTGAGCACCTCAAAGCGGTCCTCCATGTGATCTCTCCTCCCCTGTATGGAGTACACGGCTACATTGTTGTTCTTGAACTCCCAGGTTTTGGAGAACTCTGCGTCCAGGACACTGAGGCCTCCCAGCCGGTCATTCTGCATCATCTCCGCTACTTTCCCCTTCACCATCTTCACGGCGTCCCGGCTGGACTTGACGATGGTTTTCACCTCGTCGGTGTGAAAGAAATAACTCCACAGCGCCAGACTGATGCACAACAGAAACAACGTCTCCGGCCTGAGGAGAAAATAACGCATGATCCGACCCAGAAGAGACAAGAGCGTCATTGTGTCTCCTATCATCACACGCAACCGAACTGCGGTCTGTCTCTCTCTTTTGCACAATTCACTCCATCCGCTCAGCGGAACTATGAAGAAATCGATTCACCACCAAGATGAGGCTGAATTTCAACATTTAAAGTGCTCCTCCGGGGCCTGTCTTCTCTACTCCGACCGCATTTACGCACTGTTCGCGGCAGACTGCCAGACACCGGGGCCGAGAAGCGCAGGACAAAAGCAGGCAGGCCACCGTCATTGACTCGGTCCGATGTCTTGGTCCTATCTTCGGCTCCCTGAACAGCTGCAAGAGGATTCTCCGAGTCGAGCCGATCTCCCACAGCCCATTGTAGGATGACGGATATTTTGGGTTACACCCACCCCGACGAGAGACATGGGAGTCACCGGGGGGCGAGAGTCGACGATGTGACTAACAGTGGCCTCCTTTTTCCGCCAAAGACCCCGTTTCTTCTCCTGGATGTGTGTCTATTCAGTTTCTGCATCAACATTGCATTTTTCACACACCTCCATTCTTGATCTGTGTCAAACCAGCCAAACACAGTGAGAATGAGACAGGAAGTCAAAAGCATGAACATCACAATCAGCTGTACTGACGTGCACATTGCATGTTTTTACAGTCAGGGGTTTATTTTGAAAGCATGTAGCGGATGTGGGTTGTTTTGACAGAGACCACCTTGACACTGGCTCATTCTTTAAATATGGTCGGTGGTGCCAAGAGTGCGCAGCTGCAACCTTACACCACGGACAAGCAAAACACTGGATCCAATGGCGGTGGCTGCGGAATGAAATAATGATGTCATCCAGTATGATATGACATATCAGAGTGATATCAAATCTAAATACAGTTTCACGCCATACTATCTCCCATTCATCACGGAACATTTCATGTCCCTGCTGACTTTGTGTGAGCAGCTGGGCATCAGAATAACATAGAATGGATGTGGACACACGCACTTACAAAGCAGCTGCAATACATCTGCAGCATATGGTAATGTTGCCCTATTGCTAATGTGAGACCAAGCCTTTGTTCAGATGTTACCACAGCACTCATTGCATTGGCCAAACACTGCCCCCTGGTGGCTCTCTGGATTAATACACCTCTGACAGTCACATCACAGTCACACAATCATCACAGCACGTCACAGCTGCACAGAGGCAAATCACACAGTCTTCACACATGCACTAATTAAAGGAGCAGTGTGTGAGATTTATGGGGATTCAGTGGCATCTAGTGAGGACTGCAGATTGCAACTAGCATAAACTTTCCTTCAGTGTTCATTGTTCAGGAGGTTTCAGCTCATTCAAAACCCTGCAGCTCGGCTATTTAACCAGATCCAAGAGGACACAGCACATCAGTCCAGTGTGAGCTGCTCTGCACTGACTTACTGTTACATTTAAATTATTTTAAGGTCCTCCTCTTTGTATACAAAGCCCTACTATTTGCGTTCAAGACCACCGCGATCACCTGCTGCTGGTTTATTGGAGGTTCCCAGCAACAGCAGGAAGAAGGTGGATGGAGGACGCAGCCTTTGTCAGTTACGCTCCCAAAGCTATAGAGCACACTACCTATAGATATCAGGGAAGCTAGCTCGCTAAATATTTTTTAAAAGAAAGCTAGAAACGTATCTGTTCAGAGAAGGGTATTGATCAGAGAACACCAGTGCACTGAATTCTTTGCAGTAACTAATTTCAATTTCAGTGTGGCTGTGATTTTTTTTTACAATGATAGACTTGAGGAGGATCTTTAGTTTTTTCATATTTCAATCATTTCTTCTTTATAGCACAGATTACATAAAAGCACCTCTACAATAAAGCAGTGTATGCACTCAGTTTGCAGCCCAGTCACCTGGAGGAAGTTTTGGTTTCTCCAAATGAGGAATATGTTACATTTCCATGTTTTGTACGAATCAAATTAACGTTTCTGACATTATGAAGTATAAAAGATGACTCTGTCATCAGGAGCTGCGGGAATCAACCAATGAGGAATCATTCAGAGTCAGTGTCAGAGCTTTGAAACACCATCCAACACACACTCTGAGACATGTAAAGCTTAGTTCAGCGGGGCCAGGTTTCCATGAGGTTTACCGGGCTCTTTGGGTTGGTTTGATCAAGGAGGTGAATGGTTGGATCAATGTTGCCACGTCACCTGCTCTGGGACATTGATCCCGCTCCCACTGGGCGTATGGTGATCCATTTTCTGCTTTGAGGTGCTGCCAAACGGTGTGATCACTGCAAAGTGTTGCACCCGGTTGCTTTAATATGATATGCTATTCATTACCAACAATGCGTGAGTTTGTGTGTGTATGCTTATGTACACATGTTTTGTGAATCTGTTGCGTGTAACCGTAGATTTCTGCTGTTTGTGTACAAAGCAAACATGTGTGTGAAGAACACTCTCGGGCCCTGGAATCATATCCCATATCACAAAGAATAAAGTCTTGCCTTGTATACAACCTGCTTTATTTCATATCCCTCAGGAGTCATGTAATCTGTTCTTGCCAGCCCACCTACCTCCTAATAACCCCCCGTGTTTCTGTCCCTTGTTCTCTTTGGGCTACAAGGGCAATATAAGGCAGGAAGGAAGCAGCCTACATCAATCACTAGTTGGAGGGGATGGAGTGAAGACTCAGCACCATTTACATCAGCAGGTAAGATGCACTTGTTGCTTCATTATACATCAAAAAAATGCTGCACCTGTTCCGTCTGTATTCTTTCAACACCCACTCTTCTCCCTTACAGCTTATTGGGTGAAGCCCTCAGTATGCCTTCCCTTCGCCTCGTCTTCCTGACCACTCTCCTCGTGGTGCTGATGGCCGTACTGACCTCCAGCGCCAGAACCACACGTTGGCCCAGACCTCAAACCACCAAGAAGCCCCCCAGAGCAGGGGGCAGCGGCGGGGGTGGAGGATTTGGA
The DNA here is from genome assembly GCA_035609425.1 of Epinephelus awoara. Lineage (NCBI taxonomy): Eukaryota > Metazoa > Chordata > Actinopteri > Perciformes > Serranidae > Epinephelus > Epinephelus awoara. The sequence continues at coordinate 9,492,981 of CM069306.1, forward strand.
CGGACCACCACCACAACCCCGTCCCCAATGCACACAGATGAGACAACTGAGGTTATGATGGACGCTTACACCCTGTCCCCTACAGACAGCACCACCTACCCCAGCGACAGTTACTCCACTGAGTTCCACACTGACGCCATAGTGCCCCCCGGTAACACTCTTGGAAACTATACCCTTGACTACAATGAATGCTTCTTCAATTTCTGTGAGTGCTGTCCGCCAGAGAGAGGCCCTGTAGGACCCATGGGAGAGAGAGGGCCACCGGGACCACAGGGAGAGAGGGGCCCTCTAGGTAAAATGGATTAGTATTTTCAGATAAATTACTTTTTGGAGTTCAAAATCTTGTCCTTATTCATGCTTGTCTCCGTTTTCCAGGGTTACCAGGAGAGAAGGGAGACACAGGGCCCAGAGGACCTCCAGGACCAGCAGGACTACCTGGAGCCAACGGACTCAATGGCGACATAGGTACAACGGGTCTTATCAGCAGGAGACTCTTTGATTGCCCCTCCGTTTCTCTCTCTTTATTCCTCTCTCCTTTCATGCAAAATGCTGTCCTGTGTAAGTTCTTTGTGGATGTCATTTTCTGCGCTTTATTTATCAAAACAACCACAGGTGACAAAGGCGATCAAGGACCGATGGGTCTTCCTGGTGCCCCTGGAATCCCAGGAAAACCAGGAGAGAGAGGTGTGTGTGTTCTATGAGAACGTCAGAAGAAATTGCATTCATATTCGAGAATCACTTTTAATTTTACTGACTTAAATGAGATTAAAATATGTATAAATACACCCTGTAGATGTTTCCAAATGTACATTATTAATTTAAAGGTCTAGCATGTAGGATTTAGGGGGAATATATTATAAGAAACTGAATAAAATAAGTATTTTTCTTTAGTGTATAATCACTTGAAAATCGTGTTTTCGTTACCTTAGAATGAGCTGTTTGTATCTGCATAGCGAGCTGGTCCTCTGCAGAGATCGCCAAGTTGCACCACCATGTTTCTACATTAGCCCTGAGGGGACAAACCAAACACTGGATCTAGATAGAGGCATTCGCGTTTTCATGTTGGCCACTGTAGTTAGAAGCTCTCAGCTACGAGAGAGTCAGAAAATCTTGGATTTTTTTTTATACTGATTTAAATCACCAGGTCAGCTTGTTTTGTAGAGGATAATTTGGCTCTCAGTAAAAACCTCCTGCACGTCCAGATCCTAAACAAATGCTTCATCTACTGTTTTAAATCACCTGGTCCATTTATTTTGGAGAGGAAGAGACCTCTACAGATAGTTTGGTTCCTTCTGAAAACCTCCTGAATAAAAAACTGACAGAAATCTAACCAGGAGAAGTTTCAGCTGGTTGCAGTGTGCAGTTTTCACTGCTGTAGATGCCCCTTAAACCCCCTAAATCTCACACACTGGACCTTTAATTAAAGCATTCTAATTATGTGTCGTCATTTTTGAATATAACATTATTACCTGCTACAGGTGATCCGGGCCCCAGAGGAGAGAAAGGTGAACGTGGCTTCAGCGGTCTGAAAGGGGACCCGGGAGAAAGAGGAGAGCCTGGCCTGAATGGGACTAAGGGCAACACCGGGCGAGAGGGGCCTATGGGTCCCCCTGGGGTAGCTGGGACAAAGGGTCAGAAAGGTGAACAGGGACTTACAGGCGAGTGTCTAACAGGTGAGAAAGGTGATGTCGGTGAGCGTGGGCCCCCTGGTCCAAGAGGTGAGATGGGCCCCCCAGGAGTGAATGGAACTGATGGTGCAAAGGGAGAGAGAGGGGAGCCGGGGCCTCCGGGATGGAAGGGGGATACTGGTGCCAGAGGGCCCCTAGGACCTCCAGGAGCGAGGGGCTTAGCAGGGCTGAGGGGGGAGAGGGGAGTTAAAGGTGGGCGTGGGCCTCGGGGCCCTAAAGGCGCACCAGGTGAGAGTGCAGAGCTGGTTCGCTCTGCCTTCAGTGTGGGCTTGTTCCCCAGCAGGTCCTTCCCTCCGCCTGGCCTGCCTGTGAAGTTCGATAAGGTGTTTTACAACGGGGAGGGGCACTGGGACCCAACGCTCAACAAGTTCAACGTCACCTACCCAGGAGTCTACTTATTCACTTACCACATCACTGTGCGCAACCGGCCTGTGCGTGCTGCCCTAGTGGTTAATGGGCTACGGAAGCTGCGGACTCGGGATTCCCTGTACGGCCAGGACATCGATCAGGCGTCCAACCTCGCACTGATGCAGCTGAACGAAGGCGACCAGGTGTGGCTGGAGACGCTGAGAGACTGGAACGGAGTTTACTCCAGCAGTGAGGATGACAGCACTTTCTCTGGCTTCCTGCTATACCCAGACTCAAAGACCAAACCTTCTGCTATTGAAAATGTGTGACCTTTGACCTCGCGTGGGCCCTGATTGTAACTTCTTGTAGACTCTGCACAACCTTCAGCTTATTGCACTGCTCCGTCAAATTAATGTGATTCAGCTAAATGCTGCTGCTTCTGTATCTGTATCTGCTCGCTGCTGTCGTGCTAATCAAACCAAATGCTTTGCTTGCCTTGCTATACTTGGAGATGGATGAGGCTTGATAATACTGCTGTATGCAACACTTAAGTTCTTCATAACAATGCATTAAAAATGGCTATGCTTGAAATGGATGACCCTTGAGTTTTATTTATTTAGAACCAAAACTAGAGGCTAATTTACAAGCCATTAGTCACTGCAATTAGAATAGATAAGCCCTGTGTCAGTGAGGCCGATGCAAATTGAAAACAATTGAAGTAAATAATCCATAATTGCATTCGGTTCCCACTAGAGGGTGTAAGGTGCCCAAGTTTTGCAAAGGAGAGTGTTGAATGCAGACCTCAGTGCAGAGGAAGTAATGAAAAGGTTGCAGACAGTGAATGAGAAGATGGACCAAATTGGATGGGATTGAAATTCACAAAAAAACAATTCAAGCCTCCACATGTTCTCGTCCACTCGCTCACTGCAAAACAACAGGCGATAAATACATTGCCTTTAATACAGATGCTGTACAAAGAGCAGGATGGTAAAAAATAATTCTTGCAGACTCTCGTACACCATTTCTCACTCCCACTTGTCTTTCACCACAGCTGTGTTTCTGTTTAAACCCCTGAATCTGTTACGTGAGTGTGGTGATTTACTAGGCCTGTAAGGCAGTATAGTACAGAGGCATTTCTCCTAATTATCAGTTTGAAGGCGGTGGTGAAGGTGATTCAGACCCACAAGAACCCAGAAGATTGATATAGGCTTATTACGGCATCGCCTGGAAGCTGATACAAGTAAAAAATAATGCCTCATTGACATTACATACCCACAAGAACAGATTAGCTGCCTTAGCACCAAACACGCAGGATAACCCTCTGCAGCAGAGAGAGATGAGCGCGCTATAAATTTCATCCTAGTGTACCCACACTGTACAATGAAAAATAGCATTGACTTTTACAAACGCTATATCTCATTACACTCTAAATAGTCAAGACCTCAAATATGATAATGACTCCTGCACACAACAGCAATCCATCTGGAAGATTTGTCTCTCTGAAAGGTTACTGAGCCGTTTTCATGTTGTGATGTATTTGTTAGAAAGACAATAGGGGAAGTGCATTAGCCAGTTTTAAAATATTGTTTATTGTTTTCTCGCTGAAAAAGACAAAAGTTTGTCTAACTTTTCCATAAATCTTCAAAAATCAGAATAGAAATATTGTATCGCTTAAACTCTTCTATTAGCTGGCATGCAAAGTGATTAAACCTTAATATTTAATAATGTTAATATTGTCATGTTTTGAGCAGAGTGGAGTACCTAGCATTATGTAATAATGTGGCTTTGGCTGTGTATTTAAGTAATTTTTAATCCAAAAATCAATTGTTTATTAACTGAATCTCTTCCTCATTATTCTCCAAGTCTGTCTCATGTTGGTTGTTAACAATAAAGTAATACATTGGCCCTACATGTGGGAATTTCATATTCATTTGCCAACAACCAGCACGTATTCATTTATATAGAAATCTCCAAAAGAGCTGTAGCGTTTCTTTTTTGATTTTCTATGTAGTTTTTCTGAGGGAGTACACTTTACCAAGATTGTACCCAGTGGCACATGAGAAGCAAAACAATTAAATTAAATTTCAAATCAGGACATTATATTTAATTCATGTCCTAATAAACATCATTTATTTGTGTTCATTTGTGTCTGTTATGAAGGAGTAAATAGATATGTAACTTTTGCATGAAATTAAAATGGCCATTTGTAACATGTTAGATAGTGATTAAAGGTGAGCACACTTGCAATTTATTCAATCATTTTGGTCCAGTGTTTAGGATTTAGGGGGATATATTGGCAGAAATTGAATATGATATAATAAGTTTGTTTTCTTAATTGGGGGAAATAATGTGTTTTCGTTACCTTATGAGCTGTTTATATCTACATGGAGTGGGTCCTAGATCGTCATTTAGCACCACCATGTTCATACAGTAACCCAGAACGAACAACCCAAACACTAGTTTTAGATAGACAGGGCCATTCGTGTTTTCATGTCAGCCACCGTAGTTAGCAAACTCTGGCATTTCGCATTGGCAAAAACAGATTGAGGATGGAGAGAAAGAGACCTCTGCAGATAATTTGGCTCCCAGAGAAAATCTGGATATTTTTAATAGTTTTTCTATTTCAGTATATAAACTAAACATAAATCACACACAAACATGTTTAAAATTACATTTCATACCCATATAAAACAAACAAACAAACAAACAGCAGCTTGTTCTATCTGTATTAACACTCCAAATTCTTCTAACCTATTATCTACTGTTTAGGCTAAAACAGTTTGGAGTTCTACTCTTTCAATTTAAAACAATCCTCCGTTTAGCAGTGAGACAACTCAGTGTCAGCTTACCTATCTAGTTTGTCTCCTAGTAAACACAGAATAGGACATTTAGGAATAACAACCTGACAGATTTCTAAGGGCATCTGTTTAGGGTACTTTGTTTACCGCAACCATGCCAACATTTGTCTGGGATCGTCTCATCCATTTCATTACATTTTACTGGGGTAATATACAGTATGCCCTGTGCAAAACTGTGTATAGCTGTGCTGAGGCTCCAAAGTTTATATATATATACTGGAGTCCTGAAAATCTGGATCTTAAGTTATCAGAGGAAAAAGGTATAAGCACACAGTAGCGGGTGTTGGGCTACACTGATCTGTAACGTGAACCTGCCTTATTTAGTGTTTTTGATGGTTTTAGACCTCTGCAATAATCAAGCTCCTGGTAAAAATCTGAACAATGAGCACTGAGGGAATTATAAGTTTCAGCTTGTTTCAATCTGCAATCCTCACTGCTAGATGCCACGAAATCCCCCTAAATCTTACACACTGTTCCTTTCAGCTAAAAATATCTCTTAACTGGAGAGGCTTTGTTAATTGAAAAATCAATACTGGGACATATTTGATACTTTTTGAAGAATGCTGAACAGAAACATTAGTCGATGAGGCCTGTGTGCTACCAAGTAGATGGACAGGTTACCATGGAGGAAGTGGGTATACTCTGCTACATATTCCAATGGCATTTTGACTGTGAGTACTGTAAACGGCCAGAAAAAGAGGAGGGTATACCCGGTATACCTACGCATACCCTCCACTACACCACTGGAAACATAACACTAAAACCTGTTAAAGAGGAAAGCCTAGAATGACATCTCCATCTACTGGTGAAGGACATAAATTTACCTCAAATTTCCACCTTATTTATGCTGCTGTTGGTGGTGATGGTGGTGTGTGTGTTTGTGTGTGTGTGTGTGTGTTAAAATGTTATTTTGCTTGTTTGTTTATAGGCCTATCTGTGGATGTGTGTATGTGTGTGCATTTATGTATTTTCTACTACTCTGTGTGAAAATATAAATAACTACCTTGGCGGTGTGTGCAGTGTAATCTGCTCCCAGCAGGCTGGATTCCCACTGTGAGAAAGACAGTATATTGTTCCTGCAGCACCACAGATAACAACTCATTAGCATACTGAATCATTTGGCTGCAAGAGCCACTCTGCCACCCATCTGCACCGAGCTGATAAACACACACACACACACACACACACACACACACTCACACACCAGCTTCCTCACACACACACACACACACACACACAGATCTATGCAGAGCGAGCACATCCACACTCACACAAGCCTGATCTCACAAACATATACATACACACACGCGCACAAGCACAAGCTTCCTCTCATCCCCTCCCTTTCGATCCCTCATATACACTCCCTGTATCCCTCTCTTTTTGTGAGTCTGTGTGTTTTTGGAGAGTCAGGAACACTAAAGCAGGTAAATGTTTGGCAGGCATTAACCCAGAGGGCCCCTCAGTGGAGTCCTTGCACAGCCAGAGCAGAGCACAGGAGAGGTCCCCAAACACCTGGATGTCTCTGATGCTCTCTGGAAGCAATTTTAGTTTTTAGAAATGTCTAAGAGCTGATGCTGTTGTAGTGGCAGCAACATCTGCTGTGTGGAGTTATGGAATATAGGGAAGCTGACTTCAGAAAAGTAGCACTGGCAAAGCAACAGCTAATTTCTTATTAATGGCCGCGGGTTTGTGAACATAACTTTTCGATTGCGTAAGTGAATAACTTTCAGGGGCGGTGGGAGTCTCGACCAGCGCAGCGGTTTCACAATGTGTACAGACACAACAGCGTGCAAACGAGTGCAGTGGAGGCTGTCAAAACCACTTTCACAATGGCAGGATATCCTGCAGGTCACCGAGCCACGTTAACCTCTACAGGAAGTTGTCACTTGTTGGGAGGAAGTGAGGATTCCAGCGTCCACTGGGGGGAGTTTCAGGAGGAGGTTGTGGTTTCAGCTATACACTCTGTACAGATAAGGTGTGAAACAGTTGCATGGTGTGTTGCCTGCCCATAGAAACTTCGATTAGGTTATGCAATTACGGGTAACTGTGTTAAAGGTAGTCATGTGTGATGAAATGTGGCAGATATTGTATATGTTCAGTTTCTTGTACCATGACAGAACTGAATTGAATTGACTATATTCAAATATTCTTAAAATGTCCCCCTGAATATATTGATTATATCACAGCTGATTGAGTTTTTGTGAAGTGTTGGGAAAATTAGATTTTTTTTAAATTATTATCTTCTCTGAGTGTCATGTTTCAGAGTGTTAGCTAGTTAGCATATATTCTGTGCATTAGCTAGTGAACAGCCCATACTTTCTGAGCATAGTCTGCTTGCTAGCTGTGCATAAAGTTAGGATCTGTTAATGTTCCTATCAGCTGTTGACTGGAAACTGACTGTAACACCGTGCAATAACACTGTATTTCAGTGAGGTTATGCATGAGTAGGTGACGTCAACACCAATATGTGATTTTGCACTGGAGCTGCAATTGTGAAAATTAATAATGTTTTGGCCAATTTGCGAGCGCTAATCAATCAACCATCACTCATGTAAGCTATCTAGCAAAGTTACCTGCAGTTAATAAGTCACACATTCACCCAGCGCCCAACAATGGTGCGAACAGGTGTGTTCGTTTAACATTAATGTCATTATTTGTATTGTTATTTGACCAGGTGAAGTCTGAGTATTGTGTGATTCATTTATGTAGACTGCAGTAGATTTCATTTATGCATCATCATATAGTATACTTGATAGCTGTACTTGCTTATGATAAATAATATGCCAAAATAGGAGCTGAGTTTTAAATTTTTTGAATGTTTTTGGAGGGACAAGGGGACCCACAAGCAGATTTAGTCCCCCTCAATTATAATTCCATGTCTACGACCTTGACTTGAACTGTTTTATTGATTTATATTGAACTGAACTGAGATCAGTTTAATATAAATAAATTAAACTAAAGACCCACAACGTGCTTGAGTGAGATCAAATACAAGGCTTTTCCTCTGCGTGTTTTATTCAGGGGTTTTGTATAAAATTCATCAATTTAACATTGGATATATTTATAGATACAGCTATCATACAACAAATATGTCATTACCAAACGTACAATGTCCCTTTACTGCAATTCATAAAATACCATAGTTAACCAAAGGTACCAATATCGGCTACTAGGTCCTGCTGAAAAAGCAGAATAACCAACAACAGTGAGCAATACTTAACTGTATTAATCAGAAAACTGCTGGTGTTGTTATGATATTAACACTGTGTGTGTGGTGTGTGTGTGATATGTGTGTGCCGTGCGTGTGTGTGTACGTTTATGTGAAATGCGGCAATGAAGGGATTTATTTGTGTACCTTACTAAACTACAACTGCATTACAGTTTAAAAAAAAAAAAACACTGAAACATTCATATCAAAAGGACTGCATGAGTCATTTTCATGATATTATATGACTCATATTTTGTACACTATAAGAAACACTGCATGTCTTGTACCTCCACAGCAAATTCAAATAGATAGATTCATCCCAGGCAGTGAAATTGTTTAACTGTCTGTTCTCGTATTTGGTGTCGTTTTCTCACCACCAACGTGTAACAGAAGTAAATGGTACCACATTTGATGCACCACGTTCAGTCGCTTGCGTTACATTTTGAGTTCATCTCGTCCCCTCTCCTCTTTTCTCGTCTCCCAAAAGACCATTTTGCTAGTAAACCCACTGACAAACACACTACAGTACATCTTAAACCACATGACTTGAACTCGAGTCACTGTTGTTACATTGTGCAGTGGAAATATAATGCTATTTACAATACATACGTTAACTGCATGGGTACAATAGAGTCTAGTCGGTTCATTTACGGCCTCCAACTGAGGCAAACTTACTTTTGTGTCATTATTCTAACACATTAAATTTGTTGGGCATAAATCTCATTGATGTTTTAGAGCCAGTTACTCGCAGCACTCTGCAAGCACATCGGATCTACTCTGGCCGCACCGTATCTGTGAGCAATGGTCCAAACTTCAGTATTACACATTAAAAATCTTTGCTTGTTGCTTGATTGATCTTTTGTTTGGTTTTGTTTTGTTTGCTTTTTCTTTCTTTCTTTTTTGTGTGTTTTTTTTATTTGAGATTATCCTGTCTTTGGACTTTCAGAACACTCAAAGTTGTACTCCGCAGGTCAGTCAAAGACATGAGACATGCAGAATTTACAAGTCTTTTGTTGGATCGAATTCAACCCATCACCAATCAGATCAAGCTATTCATCAGTGCTGCCTCAGGTGTAGCGTGGAGACGGGAACGTACTCCACTATCTCACTACGTGGAGTTTGATTCTCTTTCCTACACTGATGACTCAAAGCTAACAGGTCCTGAGCATATCCATCTCTTTCTTAGTCCCTCTCACTGTTTTCTTTCAGTCTCAGGTTTTGTGTCCGTGGTCTGTTGGCATCAGCATCATCGGCGACCGGAGCCATCTAACGAGCGGCCATTGCGCCTCAGCTCCCGAGCAGCTAGATGCAGCGGGGGCCCACGTGAAGCCGTTAGAGTCCTTGGAGCTGGAGGTGAGTCCTGCTCCTCCATAAAGCTCTCAGGACTGCCCTCGCCATCGCCATCAGGCAGGCTTCCACAACTGGAGCCTGGAGACATTGTCTCCAGAAGGTCGTCCCTGGCCAAGCCCACCACTGTGTCCTGATGTGGTCCACCCTGAGGGCCCCCCTCGTGGGCCCCGACCCCAACCAGCAGCCCTGTTTCCCCATCAGTTGTGCTGCCAACATTCCTCCCTCCATCCTGGTCCTCAAGGAGGTTGGAGAGGAAGCTGATGTACTTCATAGCGAGCCGCAGAATCTCATTCTTGCTCAGCTTCTTGTCTGGGGGGTGAGTGGGGATGAGTTTGCGAAGCTCGGCAAATGCCCCGTTTACGTTCTGCTGCCGCCAACGTTCACGACTGTTAGTGAAGATACGGCGCACAATCTTTGGCTGGCCAGCTAGGAGAGGAACAGGGAGGGAGAGAGGCAGACGTGAGAAGAGGAGGTATTGATAGGATAACTCAAATAACACAAAACAGCTCATGCTGACTGTAAAAGGGTAAAGCAACATGTGCAGTAATAAAAAATGGAAGAATTAGCCGCAGGAGAACGCATGCACATTGATTTTGAGAAAAAAAATTGTTTGCCGGAAAAACAAGCCAGTCTATTTATCCTAAGGAATTAAGCTGCAAAATTGTCCTCCCTACAACCATGGATTCTTAGATGATGGAGAAGAAGCTAGAGGCTCGCAAAATATAGTACAAAAAGCTGTGTGCCAAATGCAAATGTGAAACAAGAGAAATGGATGGTTTGACACGCCAAACCTCAGGAGGAGTGTTGAGGGGACTGTGTGCTCCCTGCTCCATATTCTGTGTACTTTTTATTTATTTAGGTATGATAAAATGCCCCGCTGCAGGTAGTCACATCCTCCCGCCCTCAACAATGGTGTCTTCCAGGCTATTGTCGCCCTTGGAACACACCCAGTCTATCTTAATCCTTCAGCCCACTCTGCAGTAAAACCTTGGCATGGAGGCAGCAGCACCCCCATCCTCCACCCCTGTATATGGCAGTGAGTGGGCAGCGATGGAAAGGATGTTTCAAATGAAATAAACCCCAAATCCGCCTGAAAGAGCTTACTTTAATGGCATGCAGGTACATATATTTGACATTCAGATTAGCAGCGTTCATTTATGCCATGAATTATGATTTGATATTTATTCCAGTGGGTTAAACACTTATTTTTGCGAGGCATCTTCTGCAACACTCAGATTAGGTACAGTATAGATCCATGTCAGTGGATGAGTGACAATGGAGATGAGGAGGGGACGTTTAGGGGACTATATTGGCAGAAGGAGGACACAGCAGAAGTGCGTCTTACCATACTTATAAAGATCTAAAATGCGCCTACCCTCGTCGAGTTCAACCTCATAAGGCGCCGGGCGGCGCTTTACCCTGTTGCTGGGGTACATGCTGTACTGCTCCGACTCCCCTCCGAGACTACAGCAACAGAAAGCAGACAAAAGGTGCACAGGTATATGAGAAAACATGAATTTCAGCATACATCATTTCCTTCATTGCATATAACCCTCAACACCCCCTACCTATCCCTTGCACCAGGAACACACACACACACACACACACACACACACACACATTTATAGGCCAATTCTTTCTGTTACACATGCACACACATGCTCAGTAATGTCAATATAATGTATACACTACAAGCATCTCTTCATACTCCAGTAGCCTGTGTCTGCAGGGCCTCACTGTAACAGGGTGACATCCAGCCATTAAACTTACAGCAAACACTCATTAAATGAAAACGTGCATTCATGAAACTGGCCTGTTATTCATTTCCCTTTTTTCCCTCCACCTTTACCTGTTGATGGCGGCGAGAGGCTGCGCCAGGTTGTAGAGCATTGCCCGGGCCGGGACAGGAAACGCGTTTGGGCTCAGTTGGACCATTCGAGCGTCGTCTCGTTGCGGCGGCGGCAGCGGCAGCGGTGGAGGTCTGCGAAGTTCCGTGATCGGCACCAAATGGCTTTCAGTCCTCTGCTCCACCGCTTTTATAGCGTCCCTCCTGGAGAGCTCGATCACCGGCACTTCCCTTTTCAGGTCAAGGGCGTTGTGAGAGGCAGTTTCCTTGGCAACGCCGTTGATGATGATGCTGATGCTGGTCCCGTTGCTCGAGTTCTGCAGAGGAACGTCATCCGTCTCCTCAACCCCCTTGAAGCTCCCTCCCCTCTCCTTCTCCCCCGCCTCTCTCCTCGGCTCCTCTTCCTCCTTGCATCCGTTCAGTCTGGAGATGATGGAGGAGTCCTCCCGCTTTCCAGGACCGGACTCTGCGTCAGGACTTCCAGGACGAAGCTCCGGCTGCCGTTTTTCCATCATTTTTATACCGTCACCACTCGCTCGAGTCCACTACGTCCTGAATAAGATTTTCCTCGATTAACTCATTGATCAGGGCAATATGTGACATTTTTTATATAACAAATAAAAAACCAAGCTTTTACTTCCCATGGAAGCCTGGTGTATTATAATTATTGGCATTAAAATTATGAGCAAATGTTTTTACTATTATCATTATTAGAATTATTATTATGAATTACAGAGCTGACATTTCTAGCTAATCAAAAATTGTGGGAAAAAAAGACGATTAATAGGCTATTTTACCGGCCAGATTATTTTTCTTAATTATACATTTTTGTTCATTATTTAAAAAAAAAATGAAGGAAAAAATAATATTTTGCCACAAGGGATGATAACACTAATGCTTTATGACAATTCAAATGTGTTTTAATACTCGAGGATTGTATGATTTTGTGAGCTGATGAAGGTTTGAGAGCTTTTTATGAAGTTTTGATACATTCCTCATATAGTCTGCATTTACGAATTTGCCTCAGTTAAACATTTAAACAGTTAAACACCATGAGTTTGGAGCCAGTGATATGAGCTTTATCTTGTGGTTTCTGCATTGCATGTTTTTTCTCCTTTCTATGAATCTCTTATCTAAAGCTTGGCCTTCACTTCAGTTTAAAACGGCCAGCTCATATCTAAACGTATTTAAACCCACGTTCGAGCTATTCATGAAGTCAAATTCGAGTACGTGAAAATAAGATTTCGGCTGCTTTTTATTTAGAGGTGAAATGATCGTCTTATAGAGACTGAACATGCCAGAGAGAGCCTCTTCGTCGAAATAAAATCCCTCCTTTTTTCTGCCTCCATCAAATCCAGAAATAACCTTCAAAATCACTTGGACCTGATCATTTCCACAGCCACAGATGTCACAGTAGGTGGTGTCATTTTTTTGTTTTATGGCGGTGTATTAGAGGCTATAGGCCATAATGCTGTTGTTGTTAGAGCCGCACATCAAAGCCTTGTCATATTGAACACCCTACACACCAGTGTTAGGTGTTTCAGTGGCTTAATTAACTCGAATAATATTATTATAAACGAACAAAAGACGCGAGAATAAAAAAGCGCACTTTTATTCCTGGGAATTCTCCAATAGGCCTCGCATCCGTTATTACATCCCGTTACAGTCTCAACCATCCGATCGGACAATAGCTGAAAATGTAGGCTAAATATTTCGCACATCACACCAGTAAAATTCAGACGACAGCAATCCAATTACAGCCGTTAGGAACAACGAGTGCGGCGGTTTAAATAAAGAGGTGTATTTTTTGCACTTACCGTTCCTGCCGTGTTGTTGATGTTACTGTGTAAGTGGAGCCATTTTGTGAGTGGGTCATCCATGTCTGAGGTTTTTCTTTTTTTTCCCTGCCAGTTGTGGAGCAGTGTGTGTGTGTGTGTGTGTGTGTGTGTGTGTGTGTGTGTGTGTGTAGCTGAGTTATTCCTCGCCGCATCCAGTGCGCTCCCTCAGTATGGGGAGCGGAACACAGGCCGCAATGTGGCCGAGTGAGATAAGCGCACGGCAGCGGCCTCTTCATTCCCGATAAGCCCCTAAACCCATTATTTATGAAATGATTCATTATTATTTGGCTGTCGTGGGCTATATAGGCTTGTGGAGGGCAAAGCATAAAAAAAAGCAAACAGGCACAGCGCAACGGCCTGTAACAACGTACTGTAGCCTGAGCTAGCCTATAGTGGAGGTGTTTTAATTTTTTTTTTCTAATGAAAGAAACAAAAGCTCAGGTTAAGCTGTTGACCTATTTATATTTCCAACAAAGGTTTTTTTTTTTTGCTAAGCCAATTTATCCTGCAATAAGATAACTGATATAACAGAGGGTTGTCCCTTTTTTTTATTTTATTCTAAAAAGAGTATATCCATTAATCCATATCCATTTCTGCGCCTTGAGGCTGGATGTGCGACTGATACACTAAAAGATTGCTAAAAAATGACGAGGGTATAATTATGATAACGATGCCTTAATCGAATGGGACACAATTCTTTATCAATTAAGCAATAAATAAATAATTAAAGGTACTGTTGCATGTCATTGTGTGTGTCGGGGGGCCTTGGACGGCGGTTCCTCGGGGCCCATGGGGACTCATGGCTGGGGGAGATAAAAGCGTATCGGCTCCTGGTCGCATCAGATAAAAGAGCAGCACGCTATCAGAGCACATTCAGGACAGCCTAAATGGTAGCAGGTACATCCTAATAACGGATTTTCCACACTCCTTTTTTCCTCCCTCTTCTTTAGTCTGACACATTTATGAATTTAAACAGGCCAATTGCATATAGGCCTATTTAGTCAAATAAACTCGTGACGTGGCAAAATGCAGAGCCCAGGCTGCGTCATTAGGGAAACACACGGATGTAAAATGTGGGAAGTCTCAACACTTATCACGCGTCGTGTTTTTTAAGCCCTAATGTTAAAACAAAACAATTAGTCACGACCTTTAAACAGACCTGTTGAAGCAGCAGTCACGACCATCATCCTGCATCCGGTGCTCCTCAACACTCTGACATAATCCCCTTTAAACTTTCTGGTCAGCATCTTTCAAGGAAACCAAGATTGCGAGGCAGTAATTGCAAAATATATTAGGGGGACACATCAACCCAAATATTAAAATATACTCAAAGTGTCCCCCTTCTCAATAAATTGGTAAAAAATATATACCATGCTATAGTTTGATAAAGCTAAGCTGTATAGTGGTGTGTGTATAGTGTGTGTGGATTTTGTTTTATGTATTTTATTGTGCTTTCCATATTTATAGTGTATTGTGGTTGTATGATGTTTTAAACTGTATATTTTTAATAACATTTTAAGTCGACGTGTAAAAGCCCAACTAGGGACAAGAGTTGAAAATATAAATAGCTCTGTGCAACACATCAGTCCCACTCTGTATTGGAAGTATGTTAAATTGCACCGTCCCTGTCAAATAGAAAATAAATTAATAACAACTTGCCAATATTACTACTGGTTCTATGGTGTACTGCAGTTCTGTGAGGTGTTGCTGTCTCAGGAAAAGCCATTGCTCCACTGCTGTGGGTGCAATCAATGTCAAACACTGTCTCTCTGTTTCATAGGCTATATCATTGTTGATCGTGACATGAAAATGATCATTTTGTGAATGGTTATCTTCTCAATAGTCGCTTCATATAGTGTACAGGTGCATATGCATATGATAAATGTAATATGATAAATCATTGGTTCTCAAATGGTGTGATGCCAATCAAAAGTATATTGTGTGCACCCATTTCCTAATAAACAGGCAAACTGTAGCTAAAAAATGTAATTTAATTTAATTTAAAAACCTTCATGGGGAACCTATTTGTCACCATTCCATGTGTGTGTGACGCATCACATTTTCTTACATTATTTTACATTATTTCCTGTTTGAATGGATGTGTTATTGGTGCTTTGATGTCACTTTAAAACATTTAAAATGAATTCTTGAATCATTTTGTTAATACATATTTCATGAGTAATAGTGGGTTGTCTATTGTTATTTGACATCAGTCAATAAAAACTAATATCTATGTCATGATAAGAGTGATAACACACGTTATGGAGGTTATTATGCACAGATATAAATATAGGTGTGCCAGATTTTGGCCCTTTGGTGTCTCTTGGGCACAAACAGTTTAGAAACCACAGTGATAAATTATTGCCAGGGGGGGTGGATTTGGTCCCTCCAGTGTTGACTCCATGGCTACGGCCTTGCTCAACTGAGCCATTATTTTTGTTGGTAACAAGCTCTCAGCATGGCTAAATCAATGATCTGAAATTTGCAAATCAATAGGTCTATTGATTTAATTGAGCCTGATGATGTGTTTTGCTGCCAAATTTAATAAACCGTTCATAAGATTTAAAGTTGTACTCTGAGTTTGAACATGAATTTAACACCATGTGATGTAACTGTAAGTGTCTTTTGTGTGGCATAATTAACGAACGTCTTACAAAAGTTTGGCAAAATAAAACAACTTTATTTATAAGCGAACAAGTATCAATTTCCTGAAGCAATAGGTGATGCAGCACACGTGAAATGGAGGGCTCCGGCAGAGCCCCAGGGAAATATGATTCGTTAAAAAAACAAAGAGAGGGAGTGACAGAGAATTAATTGCTTTTATATTAAGACAGAATTTGGAGTTGCAATCCATCGGAGGGCACCTTTAATTTCTTTCTTGCTTTAACCTAATGTCCTTTATCAGTTTCCCAGGGATGATGCTATTCTATGATGCTCGTTTCCATGTTTTGTGTTGTTGTTCATGTGTTTTTGATGCAACATTTGTGCAGAGCAAATTCCTCTTGGGGGAATAAAGATTTCATTCATTCCTTTTTTTTTTAACTAAATAAAAAGCTCTTTAGTTTGAGGATATCATGGGATTACATTTGCAGCACATCCTTCCACAAGTTAATCATCTGAAGTTATCAATAATTTTAATGGGAACATTTTAAACCTGTGACAAAATATGGTTCTACTCACTATGCATTCAGGGTGGCAAATAAATCATAATTTGAACATGAGAAAAGCAGCTGTGCTCAAGTTTTTGTTTTTTTATTGTCACAAATACTTAAGTCAAAATAAAGCTTAGTTTAATTTGAGTTTAATTCAAATTATAATACTTTGTGAATTAAATTTTCTCTGTTCAACTGTCTGACAATTTAAAAAAACATATACGTAGAAACAAGTTGTGCTGGATTTGAATCAGTATTTATAGCCTTAACTGTTTTATTAGTATCACAATATATACTCTGAAAACCAGTTTCTCACCACCGTAGTCCTGTTTACTACTGGATATATTTGGTTTTGTCATTTGGTTATTTCAATGATTTGTCATTGTCCCCTGCAGTGTTGTATTGTATAACAATAGTTTGCACTAATGAAACCTCTAACCCTGAAATCCCATGAAGCTATTTTGAAACGTAAAACTGCACTGAGATACACTCTGACTATCTACCATGGGTTACAGTCCATCAGCAGTGTATGCAGTGGTGAATCAGACGCCATGGCTGCAGGAGAAATGGCTCTGTGCCATGCCTATCCTCCCAGTCAGCGCTGGTTGCGTCGGGACGGCATGATCCGAAGAGAAGCGGTGCTCTCCCGGGTCATGAGCCGCGTCACATGGTCCAGACTGAGTCCAGCCACTGCCTCTCCGTTCACCTGCAGAATTTCATCACCGACGCCAAGGAGACCTGTGTAAGGGCCTTCAGGGCCACCGTCACCCACCTTCTCTACATACACACCTGGGAGCAAAACAATAGGAGGGGAAGACGGAAGACAGATGAAATAAAGATGAAGGAGGTGTGAGGATGGAGAGGGGAAGTAGAATTTTGATAGAAGAAGAAAAGAGGAACCATATAACAGATATATAAATATACACAAAATAGCACAAGTAAAGTCATTTTTACACATTTTACCAAATGAGCTTGTCATTGAATTCCTGCTGAATGCTTCTGTGATTTAACGTGTTTGTATCTGAATATGTTTCATTGATTACACATTTTTAGCTTCTTGCTTTTCAGAGTAAAGCCGAATCTAAAAATGTCAATTCAGTTCTATTCTATTTTTCCTCTCTCTTCTCTCTTTATTCTGTTTTATTTTCAAGACGAACATGTCATTGAAGAACAGCCTTGCAGTCAGCCAAAAAAAAGTAACCACCAAAATGAAATAAATGCAAAGCCGAGCTCTATATTTAAAGGAACAGTTCACCCCAAAATCAAAACTACATAATTTTCCTCTTAGTTATGGTGGTATTTATCAGTCTAGATTGTTTTGGTGTGAGTTGCTGAGTGTTGGAGACATCGGCTGTTAAGATGTCTGACTTCTACCCTATATAATGGAACTGCTCACAACAAGGTCTGTGGATTATCTGACTGATCAATGACACTACAGGTAAGAGGAAGAATATGTATTTTTGATTTATGGGTGAACTGTCCCTTTAAGACAGTGTAAAGATGGTGTGAATTAACAGGAGTTACCTGTGTCTGGTCTGCCTTTGCCCCTTGAGATGACGAATCCAAACGGACCATTTGGGGGTCTGACGAGCTCCAGGAGGAGGGTCCCATCTGGGAAAGCCTGGGTGACCCGGCCTACTGGACGCGCAATTCTGGAGGCGAGGACATCCTCGACACTCAGGGCCCGGTGAAGCTCCAGCTGAGGGCTGTCGGGGCTGTATAGAAAGAGCAGATATTCAGCTCTAATCAAGGGCATAGGTTTGGTTTCAAATATGAAGGAGGGGTCTAGTGTCATGTAGTCATTTCGTGCACTGTGGGGACTTTTTATGCACCAATTTATAATGGAAATGTCTTTTTTTATGTGAAGAAAAACAAAAATTCTCATTTCATGTTATCTCTGTTGAGTCGACACACATGAAAGCATGATTTACCCTTCCATCCTCTTTTGTTTGAGGAAGCAGCCTCTTTAGATCTGAACGTGGCATCTATTCACATCAATGATACGTCAATTAATTTGAATTAATTCATAAAATCCTGGACTTTAATTGCTCATATATGTTGTCATGTTCACAGGGAGGAAAAGGAAACTTGGACAAGAAGAAACCGTGTCAAGATTTGTTTAAGTTACTGATCACATGCACATTTTGGGGTCATTTTTTAGTCATTTCAATCAGTAGGGTAGTTTTTTTTTTACTTTTTTTGGAGAATGCACATTTGTTTCTTCTATAATTACACTGCTTTGTATGTTTTCTTATCGTCATGCAAGCTATAGACAATGATTATGCTTTTTAAAAGTGATGGGGGCAAAAGTGTCTATTTAAAAAAACACTCTGGGTGTAAATGACACCTCTGGCTTTAGTCATTGTAAAACTAATAAAGCACAGCAGTGTAGGATGTGTTTTAATACCACACATGTTTCTTCTTCCTCTCTGTCTTCCTCTCTACTTTATTTTTCTTTCCCACCTACCTGGGCGCCAGGCCGTACGGTATCTGCACCTCTCCCAGTATTGTTGAACGCTCTGTTCTCCTCTCTAAACTTTGCACAGAGGACGCTTTGCGCAGTTGGGCCAGTGGCAGCACCTAGTGGCAAATAAATGGCACTGTAAGAAATGGTGTTTCCCATGTTGGCAAAATTCACCAGATCAGCTTTTGGAACCATTAACTTTCTGGCGCTAATACCCCTCTAAAACTAACAAGTGCGACTTTGGCACCACACACACATTATGCAAATAGAGGTTGTGATTGGCTGGAACAGGAAGTTGTGTTTAGTGTACTGGTGCAGCTGCCAAGAGGACAACAAGGATGGCTACTGCAGGAAGTGGAAGGAAACACAGACAACCTGGAAATCATTATCTGCATTGCCAGTGTCAGGCAGAAAGGATGGTAATACTTCAAAGCTTCAGTTGGTCCACTGTGGCAAGTAAGTAGTGAAAGGTACATCAAAGCAAAACAGGAAGTTTAAAGACATGTAAATAAGATGTTTTCTCCCCACGGCCTTCCTTTCTGAGGTAAAAATCACATCTATTTGAGGTGGTGGAATTAGACAAAAGACAATGGCAGAGCAGAGCAGCATGAAAAATGTGGTCGCTCACCGTGTGCAGGGTTTGCAGTGAGGGTGTCCTCTGCATGCGGATGGTGGGCTGGGGTCTGCGTGTGGGGCTCGGGGATGCAGAGCCGACCCGTGGGGCTGTGGGGATACTGAGGTGCTCCATGCTGCTGGAGCGGCCTCCTTTCACTAGTCTACCAACACTGTTCAGACCAATGGAGGAAAAGAAGCGACGTAGGAAGAGCTTTGGCCGTCCATCCAGCTTTCTGTAAAAGTAAAGTTTGTGTCAGTAGACAATAATATAAACTCAAAATGTATTAAGACACAATTACATCCCATGGTAAATTAATAACTATTTTGCTTGTTATAGTTCTGCTACAAATGTCCTCAACAAGTAAAGGCTTTTATAACCAGAAGAGGGCAGGATTGTCTTGATGTTCACAGAATATTTTTAATAACAACATCCTGTAGGTCAGGGTTTTAATCTCCTAACTGCGACCAGTCTGGCACGCTCAGGCCGTTTTGGGAACAGCACGGTGGGGGCAAAGGATTTATTATCTAAGCCACGACAAGAGCGTTGTTATCTTGGCTTACCTGGAGCCGTCAGAGTTTTCCTCCCATAAGGCCTCAGCTTTCAGGTGTTCTGCTCTCAGCAGCTCTGCTCTGAGGTCCTCGGCCCGAGACATGGCCAGGCCGCGCAGAGCGGGGCGACACTCAGGACCAGAACCAGGGTCACTCAGACCTGCTGGTGGAGAGGGACGTGCTGAGTGGATGTCAAAGAATCACTCTGAAATATTCTACTTTATTCTACTCTGTTTGATCTATTGTGTCCTGTTCTATTATTGTTATTATTATTATTGTTTATATTCTATTCTTTTCTATTCTGGTCTGTTCTATTTAATGCTATTCTGTTCTACACTCTTCTATTTTGCTCAGTTCTGTTCTCTTCTATTATTTTTTGTTCAGTTTCTTCTATTCTGTTCT
Source organism: Epinephelus awoara (assembly GCA_035609425.1). Classification (NCBI taxonomy): domain Eukaryota; kingdom Metazoa; phylum Chordata; class Actinopteri; order Perciformes; family Serranidae; genus Epinephelus; species Epinephelus awoara. The sequence continues at coordinate 9,513,299 of CM069306.1, forward strand.
GTTCGGTTCTATGTTATTATGTTCTGTTTCATTCTGTTTTGTTCTCTTCATTTTATTCTGTTCTGAATCTTCTATTCTGTTCTATTCTATGTTATACTGTTTTTGTTTGTTCTATTTTGTTTAGTTCTGTTCTCTTTCCTTCTATTTTGTTTTTGCTCAGTTCTTTTTCTGTTTTGTTCTGTCCAGTCTCTTTTACTCTATTCTGTTCTTTTCTACGTTATTATGTTCCGTTTCATTCTATTTTGTTCAGTTCAGTTTTGTCCTGTTCTGTTCCATACAGTTCTATTTTGCATTTGCTCTGTTCTAATCTATTTTATTCTATTCAGTCTGTTTTATTGTATTTTATGTTCTGCGATTTTGTTTTGTTTTGTTCTATTTTGTTTAGTTCTGTTCTGTTTTATACTGTTCTATTCCATTCTGTTTCATCCTGTTCTATACTGTGTTACGTTCTGTTTTAGTTTATTGCATGCTACGCTGTTCTATTTTACTCACTTCTATTCTATTCTATTCTATTCTATATTATTCTGGTCTGTTGTATGTCATCATGTTCTGTTCTACACGCTTCTATTTTGCTCAGTTCTGTTCTGTTCTATTCTATTCTATGTTATCATGTTCTGTTTCATTCTGGTTTTTTTTCACTTCAGTTCAGTTCTGTTTTGTTTAGTTCTGTTCTATGCAGTTCTACTTTGCGCTTCTTCTGTTCTAGTCCATCTTAATCTATTTAGTTTGTTCTTTTCTGTTGTATTCTATTTCTTTCTGTTCTAATCTATTGTGCCTTCCATTTTACTCTGTTATGTTCTATATGGTGCTATACTGTTAAGTTCTGTTCTACTTTGTTATGTTCTGTTTTATTCCGCTCTGATCTGCTGTGTACTGTTCTGTCTCAGTTTTCAGGTATTCAATAAAATGGTACTTTATACACTTATTATGCTCATTCCCAATGACCACTCACCTGATCCATCTGGAGTGGCATCCCAGAGTTCAGCAGCTGGCAGGTCAGCGGTGAGCCGGGCCGGAGAGTACCTCAGAGTAGAGGGCCTGATACAGGGCACCTGGCCGCTTGTTGCAGGGGTCCCTTGGGTCAAAGCCGCTGCACACTCCCTTCTTGCCTCTGGAGAGTCCAGAAGGGCAGATGGTCCTCCCTCACCTCCCTGATTTGAGGTCATCTGGAACTGAACTGTGGACTGACCTGCAGCTGAGCGATTTCTTGAACTTGACTTCAGGGCTGACTTGATAGGCAGCGATGGGGGAGGTGATTCCCTTAATCCGTCCAGCAAGTGGGGCTCCAGAGCGACGGGGCTATCTGGGGCAAAGGAAACAGCTCTGCTCAAGTTGACCCTGTTCCTGGGATTTGAGTTACGCCGCTGAGCCCAAGATGGACCATAAGGGCCATGGCCAGACTCCAGCCGACTTTCACCCTTCCTGCTCCTTCTCCTAAGTTTCCCAAACCCTGATGATTTCCACCCTGTGCTGCTCTCTTTATTTTCCCCCAGCACGTAAGCTCCGGCAAAGGTGACAGTTAGAGGAGCTTTAGGACGAGTGCTTGCCTCTGGCTTGTTATGAGGCACCCAGCGAGGAGCCACTTTCTCCCGTGGGTCCTCAGGCTGCTTTGGCTCAGTGTTCTTTGGCTCTGACGGTGATGAGACTGGCTGAGGCTCCCTGACTACAGAGCCACATGCCTCACACTTCTTCACCAGCACTATTATCTCTTTAATCACTGTTGTGGGTTCACCACTGACACCCACAACTTCTTGTTTCTGTGGAGGCATGGAGACACTCCTGTGGCTTCTGCTCCTCTCTGAACCACTGCTGCTAGAATCCGTATTGCTGTCTTTACTCTTGGACTTTGGCTGCCCGGGCCTGCTACGCTGCCTCACCCTATCCAAGTACCGAGACTCTGCTTCTTTCTCCGATTCGTCCTCGAAGCGCACGCGTGTGGGCGAGCAACCATAGCGTCTGGATCGACCACCTTGATCACTGGGGGAAGTGCTTCTTTGGTTTGGGATGAGGAGGGGACCGGATCCAGTTTGAGCCGCATGATCTTCTTTGGTTTGAACAGCTTTCTGCTCTGGTGTCGGACTGGGAGACTCAACTTGCTGCTTCTTTCTGTAAGAAGTAACACAGAAGTGCATCTTTCAGACAATTTAAAGACACATTTTTTGTCTGTACGAGAGTTACACTTGTGTTGAACTCATTTGTGAGTCAGTGTCTTATGAAAGTGAAGCGGAACTGTGTGTCAGCCATCTCAAAGCAACTGATTGTTTTTTTGTGATTAAATACACAAATGATATGATGTATTGCAATGAGACAGTACATAAAGTGGCTTCAGGTAGGTTTGCTGTGCAGTCATGGATGTAGGATTCAATGCAAGTGAATGCTTCCTACTGATATAGAGAGATTTCAGCACGATGTGACGTAAAAACTTCTACATGACCAGAATGATTGCAAGCATTTTCTCAATATTGTCAGCTCTGTTTTTGTAATTACAGAACACATCAGGTTCCAAAACTGCAACTTATTTTCAGTTATCATGCACCAGTAGCTTTGCAAGAACAGGCCCGGGGCAGGATGGAAAAAGCAGAGAAAAAGACATAAGGATTGGAAACATACTTTGTATTTTTGATTTTGAGGTGAACCATCCCTTTAAAGATATAGACAGTGTGTCAAAAGCACAAAGAAGAAAATCTATTAACCTGTCAGCAAATGGAACTTGTTATCACACCACTGACTCATACCCATGCATGCAAAACTGCACAGATACAAGTGGGACATTCACAGTCTCTAACACTAACTTGTGAAGATGCCAAAGGGCTCGCGGCCCACATCAGTAGACGTAGCCAACTTACACAGTGGATCTCTGATCGGAATGGGAGCGTCTGCAGGGGCGATCGCCTTTAATGTGATTGGAGCGAGCCTTGAGTCGTGCTCGCTCCAGAAGACGCTTGGCTTGCTCGTGTCTCGGGCTCAGAGGGAGCTCATCAGTGATTACAAGAAGTGACCTGAAGATCAAAAGAAAGATGCAAATTAGAAAAGAAATTAATCATTTTGGTGATGAAAACAGAGAGTAGAGATGAATGTATAATGAGACGAGGCCACATCAGCGTCTGTTTGATGAAGTCTTTAAATGTGCCAAGCTTATTGTGTGTTGTGACATATCCAGCGACATCATATTCAAAGCAGATTGACTTAACATTGAGTGAATCAAGCTGCGTCTTCTTAAGCTGTTTTATGTAATATCAGATAGATAGACTGGGGCGTGGCACTGGCAGTGAGCAGCAGAGAGAAACGTCATCCTTCCAACTATCCTTATGCCCAGCAGCTAAGCTGCTCTGCATTGTGCTTCATCGTCTGTACTCGCCTTTATCCCCTGGCCCAGTGATAAAGATAGCATGATACACCAGCCATGTGGATTATCCTTGTAATGGACTGAGTGTGATTCATTCTCTCCTGGGGTGTCAAGAGGAGAACATATTGTGTTTCAATAGATTACAGTTTGTCATGGCAAACTTGTTCCAGCACTGACAAATACGATATAATTAGCAGCCTGTTTTGGTGCCCAATATGCAACTGTATTATTTTGTAGTTTAAAATGATGATGACTAGAATGCACTCTATAATGATAATGGCCTGACGATGAACAGAAAAGGGCGGATAATTCAAGTAGTGAGCCAAACTTTGATTTCAAAAGACTGAAAATAATGTTGTTGGTGTTGCTCAGTTACATAAATGCGTTCAACTTACTCTTGTATTTATGTATTCTGTACTCTTACGTAAGTATGACTGCTTCAAATGTCCCTGTCAATATTTAGAACATGTGCATTTGAGATTTGACCCCCCTAATAAAAACATGATCGTAGCAGAGGACTTTTACACTGACAAAGATAAATACATAACACCATGTAGAACAGGCACAAATTGGGGCATAAAATTAAATCACCAGACCCCCAAACCCCTGTTTCATATCTGTCCCACTCCCATATTAAACAATATCCACGCCCTTGAGATTTTAAGACTTTATCTCTAGTGTCATGTGTCACAGTTTGTAAATCACCTACAAATGAGAGCTTCTTTTCATAATATTATTAATGTAAAATATTAGCTTCACCAATATACTGTATTTAATACTTTATGAATATATTATATCTGTATGATTTAATTATGATAAATCTGCTTCAATCCAGTAAAAAACTTCCATAAGTGGAGCTGTAAGAGGGGACTTCATGAGGAGAGGATATAAATAGTGCATAGGAGTTGTATGTCACCGTCACTGCCAAGTACATAAAGAAGCTTTGCATTGCTCACCTCAGATAGGGTTCAAGTTCCTGCACGAGGATGGCTGAGTCTGAGCTGTCCAAAGCCCCATGTGCACCTGCGACCGTCATAAAGCAGAGAGGAGAAGTACAAATCAAAGCAAATACAAAAGGTTTTATGCATACATAACGTCAATGTTCGGTCCTCTGTTTCCCTTGACATTTAGCTAACCTAGTGTAATTCATATTGTAGTGTGGATTATTCTTATCTAGGGTTCGGGTCCTTTTTACTGTCTCATGCTCTGGGGGAAAACACCACAGGCAAGAGAGCCATCAGTCATAATGTGACCTACAGGGACATGCGGGTATTAAAATAATTGGGTCTGTGTATGATCATAAGGATTTTCATAAACCATCATACCATTAGATTCAGTGACAGTCTCATAGGTTATCCCTGACTGATCCTTAATGTCAGTCAAAAAAAAATAATAGCACAGGTTACGCAACCACTGACAGATAAAGGCAGATTTCCCAGAGACAAGAGGGGAAAAATCACTTGATCATCATGGATTTACCCCTATGGATTGCACTGACTGTATTGGTATTGACACACTCAGATGCATGCACAGAGATACATACATCCAGAATCATAAATACTTTGTATGGAAAAATACATAATCTGTCACTTTACAGGAGTACAAAGACATCCATTAGCGCGTAGACAGGAATACAAAAGCAGGGACACTTCCCCCCACCGCTCTGACTGCTAATAATAGAAACACCCTCATGCACATCTGCACATCTGACATCTGTTCAACACTGGGAATCAGCCAGGTTGCATACTGCATTTCTATACAACGTCATTGGTAGACAGACAAAGGCTTATATAAGGAACTTTGAATGGTTACAAAAGCTGGCGAGTATTCTCAGCGGACAAAATTTGAACATTATAAAAAGCTTTATTGCCTCAGTTACCATTTAATAACATTCACTAGACTGTACAAGGCAGTCAGAAACTAGAACTGAACTACTTGTGTAAAAGGAATAAAGTGAAGCCTTCATTGCATTTCACCTGTGTATATCAATATACCAGCATGCCTGCTTTTGCCTTTATTTTTTCAACTCACACAACAGAATGTATTAGAAAGCCGAATTAGCCAGTTTGATGTCACAGCTTTACAACGCTTTGTCAGACACCTTCTGTGGAATACAATCCTTACATCAACAAACTATAAATAAAACCACCTCAAGATGAGGAGGAGGGATCTTATCTGTGACTCAGCCCCAAGCCGTCTCTCAAACCATTCAGTCAAGCTTTCTTTTTCAAGCCTTAGACCTGTTTATTATTAACAACGTTTTAGAATTGACAGTAGAGAAGTATTTCACTGCTGTGAAGACGGTATTTTCATAAAACTAGGCTGTATATAAAGTAGACAGATACAAATACTTCTGAAATTGGTGCGACATGACCAGAGAAAACAGAGGAAAAGGGTTATGGCATTTGCTTCTGCTCAAGAGGTAGAAAACCTACAACTTCCAGAATGCACTGCACCACACCGGACCAATAAAGGCTCCTGCTGGTGGGTGACATAATGTGTGTTTGGCTGTTTTTTGAGACATGTATAGCTGCAGACACGTTCTGTTTGACACGCTTCCACAAACTGTGCCCATGTTGTGTATGCTGCCCGGAAACCAACCTGACTGATGATGTGTGAAAACAATTATCCCCATGGGGACATTAAAGAACCTAACCTAACCTTCATTACAGACAAAGAGTGCACTAAAATGCGTTTCTAAAGACGAGAACTAGGAAATACAGTAACAGAATCTTGGTTTATATTTAATCGCCACTGCCTAGTTTTACTGTTCGATATGAGTTTGAGAGAACAGAAGAGGGAGGTGGGCCACTCACACCCAGGTTAATCAAAAAGCCAGTGGGATTTTTCCATTAGATTCTGGATCATTGCAGAAAATAAGATCTGTGGCAAACAAATGTTTATGATACTTGCCTGTAAAACTGTGTTTGGTGTGATGACATCCTGTAGTCTCATTAAGCCACTTGTTAGCAACTGTCTTTTTTAAGACACATAAAAGCTTCACAATTCCCATGTGGGGTAATTACAGAGCTATTTTATGTTGTAGAACAAAATGTGAAAGTCTCTTAAGCTTGTGTTGACAACAGACCTGATTTCAGGCATCTAACCACCATTCAAACTTTGAGAGGAGGGAACTGGGAGTGCTAAAAACTGACTAATTTCCGTTTTTTAGGACCCATTCTTGGTGGATCTGGACACTGGTAAAATGAAGGAAAGTTTACCATAGTTCATTTACACATACTACCCACATTGTTATGATACAAAGTTAGAAGTATTCCTTTGAATACATGCAGTATCCCTCAAGAGACATACCTGTACAGTCCACTCTGCATGTCGCGTCTCCATAACAGCTGGCACTTTCTCCTCCACTCTGATCGCTCTCCTCCCTGCAGTTTTGTTGTCTTTCCCTCAACTTTGCATAAGCTCTCTGCTTCACCTTCAGCTTCTCATCAGCAGGGACCACCCCACTTTGAGAGGACACGCTCTCCCAGCTGTCTGAATTACACAGTCCTTTGGCTACATCACCAGCGTCTGACTCCTTCTGCTCACACCTGTCCAGGTAGCTCTCCATACTGTCCGAGAGTTTGAGTTCTGAGGATGCGTCAGTGATATCTGCCACACTTCCCACATCGCTCTTGGTGCCCGTTTCAGCTGGTTTAGACTTCATTTGAGGCTCTGCAGATAGTTCTGTCTGAGTGTGGTCCTTCAGAGGTAAAGAGGAGGGTATGTTGTTCGGGACAACCCCGTTTAGAAGCAGTGTCTCAGGGCGTGCCACCCTCCAGAAGCCCTTGGGTGGTGCCCAATGTCTGGTTGATGTGGAGGAAGAAATGGACGATGTTGCAGGAGCAGAGGTGGTGACAGGAAAACAGGAGAGCACAGGTAGACGAGGAGGAGGGGATGGGTCATCCTTACTGCTGCTTGAGTTATCAGACACAAGACTCTCCAGACTCGTGCCCTCCCCAAGTCCACAAAACTGGCCTGTCAGAGAACTGACCCGGTCCTCATTTTTCTCTGACCTCTCATCTTCAGTTTTCTCTCCCTCCTGAAGCAGCGGCTCTCCTCGTGCTTCAGCTGGAGGGCTGTGGATCTCAAAACTGACTTGCACCTCTACCTCCTCCTCTTCATCACTACTGCTCAAGGTCTTCCCAGCACCTGATCGCCAAGAGAGGGCAGGCAGAGGTACCGGACCCTTTCCTCTGGGCCTCTGTCTGAGAAGGACTTCAGATGAAATCTGCCCAGCCGGACTGCTCACTAAGACCTGCGTGTCCAACCTCTCTCGTTCTTTCTCCCGATCTCTCCCTCTTGTCCTTCTCTGCGTGAGCGACTTCACCTTGGTCTGCAGTGCATGCACAGCGGAACTCTCAGTAGGTGGAAGCTGAGTGCTCAGAGACGGTGCTGGGAACACTGGTTCAGGGACAGGGCCAGTGATGAGCCCCCAGTTAATGGGAACTCCAGTAGGTAAAGGGGAGCTGGATTTTGCTTGGATATTATCAACCACCTTCTCTTCCTCCATTGGCTAGTCATGCACAGAAAAGTCCAGACAGATCCTACAGATAAAAAAGAGAAATTATCTTTATACTCACTTGGACAAAACCATACATCTGTTCTACATCTCTGTTACCAGCTATTTCCTATCTGATCTGCCTGGTGAGGAGATATGTAATGTGGATTCAGTCACGTTGACTTATCCTCTGATTACTTTGCAGTGCACAGGATAATCCTTTAGAATGAGAATAAGCAACTGCTGCCTGCAACTGAGCCCCTGCACGAATAAACAATATTAAGCATGTGTGTTGTCAAACTAAATCAACAGTGTGCCACAAAATAAAACTTTCTGTTTAAATCAGTCACATATTCAATTAAAAAGCTGAGAGAAAAATAAATTGTTCACCCTTAAGAGACATATTTTAAAATGATATGTCATGCGGATCATATCCTGCTAAACGCCCAATTCAACAAATATCATAAACATTATGAAACAAGTAGCTTCATAATGCATTCACTTAAGACAGATTTGGTTACATAATTAGGCTAACAGACAATGAGCAGTGTACCTGGATATTTAGTGAAGATGGTGTCCTTTAAAACACAATCCAAGCGTTGACCATGATGATAAAGTTACCATGAATTCTGGTGCACAAATGCACAAGTTGCCATCCATTCTTAAACCTGCGCCAACCGTGCAGCTATTGCAGCGCGCATCCTCAGGTCGGTCGCCAACATAAGCGACAAAACGAATCAACTTTCATCTCCGGATTTTATTTTTTGCAGAAAAGGGGAAACAAAATACCATCTCTGAATAATTCTCCAGATCCTCGTGTTGTGCCTCCACTCACTGCCTACACTGCTCCCGGTCCAGGCAGTGTCAGGCGAGCCAGCGACCTCTCAATCATGATTGGTCCGGTAATCCCTTCAGAAATGAGTAGGATTAGACAAAAATGGAATACAAAAAAATGTCTGCTTTAATTTCGTCCTTGCCTCGCGAACCGAGTGGAGCTCTCTGTTGCGTAAGTACAGAGCGCGCACACACACATACACACACCGACACCCTGCACACAGTAATAAGCCAATGAAAAACATAAAGCCAAAATGGAATAATGGGCTTCAGCCTAAATGAGATCCCCCCCAGTGTCTTGTCATCCCTGGATATTTAGATGGATCTGATGACAAGACAGAGGCCGCCATGTGTTTTGGGGAATATAGGCCTAATTTTGCATCATAAAAACAACTGATTCTTATTTGTCAATACAGCTGATCCCTCCCTCTGTCTCAGCTCACCCCAGCTCCCTCTCCGTCTATCCCTTTCTGTTTTCATAGACGCGTGTGCGCACAAACATATGCCCTCGTGCACTGTCACCCTAATTGGGACAATGTTCTGCTTGCCAGTTGTCACAATCCCCAGATGTGATCTGGCAACCGCTGCTCAGTTTTGTGTTGTGGCTGTGCGTGCGCTGCACCGGCAGCAGAGGGCGCCATTAGAACACATACACACACACACACACACGCGCGCACGCAAGCACACACACGCGCACATACACACTTCTTGCCCAGCTAGCTGTAACCGGCTAGCTAGTCTGTTGTCGAGTTGACACCCTCCCCAAAACCTCGGCAGCAGCTAAGCTGCACAGTCGACATGGCAAGAAAATATCGCAACAATTTCCTAAAGAAAGATGAAAATCTTCCAATTCTTTTGGAATGAGTGAGTAGTATCGACAATAATTGTATATTTGTCCCGGTGGAAGGTGGCGGTAGACGTTGCACGTTTTCTTTTAGGCACATTTATGACGCATAGCTATGGTTAGTTGTTGCTAACACGAAAGGCAACTTAGCTATCTGACAAGCTAACGGCTAGCAGAGGGAGGAGTATGGTTTGTTCGCTAGGCAGTTAGCCTTCTGTGCTCAGGCGAGTAATTACGAGAAGAGTATTTGAGTTAGCTGCCTCTCTAAATGCGGTGAAAACACGATCCTAGCGTGAGTCTAAACGTTGTGAAGTCAATTAAATGACCGTGCTTGGTGAAATTGAATACATTTTCAAAGCAGTTGGGTTGCTGGGTAGTTTCAGATGCTAGCGTTACATAATCTCGCTGTTGCAAGTCAAATGGCTTCACTCTCCAGTGTCACTGTGGTTCTTCTCTAGCTATCGTTTCCTTGACTAATACACGATATGATCATTAATGTTCTCGGCAGTGTTATATATTCTTCACCCCTGCTACATTACAAATAATGACTGTATCGCGAATAACCGACAACGAATCTTAGGTTATTACTATTATTTTTTAATCTGACGACGTTTGCTCGCTAGCCATGCTAGCAAACGAGCCACCCTTAGCTTAGCATGCTAACATTAAGCTAACGTTATTACAATTAGCTAGCTAACGTATTGCCCCATATCAGATAAAATAGCTATGGGTGTTTAATGTTAGCCAAACAGTAAATAAGATTACAGCCACGAGAGTTAACTCGTTGACCAAGAACGAGGTTGTTTGTAGCGTAATGTTTTTGAACTCTATTAGCAAACGTTAGCCTCGTATCAAGTTAGATAGCGCAGAGGGACTTGGTTGTTAGCTTCTTCAGGACCCTTTGTCCATAGTCACAGTGGTTACCAGCTCCTCTAAGTAGGCCACACGGCAGTTGTTTTGATCCTTCTCCGTCGCTTGTTTCCTCTGTTTCCTACACATATATGCGGTGTCATGTCGTTTTTTTGTTGTTTACTTGTTTTGTGTTGCGACCGAACACCACATACCGGCCAGCAATCAAAGCCAAGTCGACTTTAAATTATAGATTTTGTCATTTTAGTGGAGCAGTGTATCAGCAGTCCCACGAGAAACCTATTTTGTCATCCCATTAGCTTTTAATGCATTTTTCAGATACTGATGCACTCATACACAGAACAGCCATGTTTTGTTACTGCACTTAGATGCTGTTTTGGATGTGCGATATTAAGGACGAACAAGCTACTTTTTGACTTGTTTGCAAAACGGTTTTAATTGATGAATGTTTGCGTAATTTTAACTCTCTTTCTCTTTCTCTTTTCCAGTATTCATCACGCGATGTGATCCAAAATCCACAATGTGTGAGGACATTTAAGAACAATTGAGTTCGGAAGAAAAAATCTTGATTCCAGTGGAATCTTCCATATATATATTATTATTATTATTAGATTTTTTTTCTGTGTTAAAGCTTACATATATTTACACACACTCGTCCCATCAACATATAACCATGCCAGTGCAAGCACCACAATGGACCGAGTTCCTGCTGTGCCCAATCTGCACACAGACATTTGAGGAGACTGTTCGCCGGCCCATCAGCTTGGGCTGTGGACATACTGTCTGCAAGATGTGCCTGAACAAGTTGCACCGAAAGGCCTGTCCCTTTGACCAGACAGCCATTAGTACAGACATCGAGCAGCTACCTGTCAACACAGCCCTGTTGCAGTTGGTGGGAGGCCAGGTAAGAGTCTTGTTTGTGTTTGTACACTTATTTGGAAATTCATGAGCGAGATCCTGTGTTGACAGCATTCATGCAGGGTCCTCATTGATGTAACCTTGTGATGAAGGATAACCACTTATGGATGTGTTTGAGTTAGCATTTTAAGATACCATTCCTGTCTTGACAGTGTAATATTTCCAGTAATTGCCATTAAGTTATTATATTAGAGCGTTAGGTGCGGGCTATTACATGATGCACATAGCTTGGAGATTCCTGTATGAGTCATACTCTAAGCATTGAGCAATGGCTTTAAATCTGCTGGTTTACTGAGTGCTGGCACAATCAGTGATGCTATATTTCTCTGAGGCGGTGTTTGACCGACAGGGTGAGGCACAGCTAATGGTGTTTTGGCTTTGTGGCAAAGTTTCCAGATATTCTCTGTAATAATGGGTGACGTCAGTGTATCAACTATGAGCTTGTTGAGTGTCTGACATAAAGCCTGTGATGTCTTGTTTCGTAGCTGAGTGCCTTGCATATCTTGCAGTGTTGTCCATCTTTGTTTGCATTACCGTAATCTTATCTGTGCTTCTACGGATTAGTAGGGTACAATGTACAATCAAAAGAATATCGCCGATAAAAATAGAAGTTATTATTATAGTTCTGTACCATTGTCGTTCATGAAAATGACCCAATTTATCATAGATAATGCCCCAGAGCTGCAAATTGTTTTGATCACTATCAAAGCAAAGGATCTAAAGTGAAGATGGTACAATGATGGTTTCTTGTCAGTTTCATTGGATCCCAGATGGCTATTTAAATTGGCCATTGCAAAGCTTAGAAAGTGTGCCTGCTCCAAAGTGTGATATCGCACAGCCTGAGCGTGAAAATATGAACATGATGAGAAATGCTCCTCTCCAGTGTCACTGTTCTCTTTCAAATAGTGTTTATTAGCATTGTCTGGGATAGGTGCTTTTCAACAAGCCACAATGTACAGAGATTAGAGCATATGCCTACAGTACAATGCACTGATTCTCAAAATGTGAGTTATAGAATTTCCTGTTAGTCATATTTCCTTGATCTGATTGTAGTGTAAGAAAGGTCCAGGGAAAACAAGACTATTAGTGAAGCACACTCTAGTAGTCACCATGTGTCTAATGGGATAATAAGGGAGTTGTTACAAAAGAGCTTCTAAGGACACGGGATAGTTGCATGACGTGTTTCACTGCACTTGACAGATCAGTGTAAATAAAGGGATGGCCTTTATTCTACATTTCTGGCTTTGTTTCAGTTGATAGTATGTGCTGACTAGAGACTGTAGAGTTTTACAGCCCAAACACCATTTCACTTTGTCACTTCTCTGCCCAGATACACTCTGCTTATGCACACAAAGAGGTATTTTAATATTAATTGACACACCCTAGTTGTGTTTGGCTGTTTAAGCTAATAAAGTAGACAGTGAAAAGGTGATGGTGATTATGTGGTCCACTACGCACACTACATCATTGTTGGGATATAATTGTACTAAAAGGCCTCAGCTATTGCTATGGGTTGTCCTAATTCTTCTCCTCTCTGTGTCATGCTGCAGGTTCCTAAGGCTCAGCCAGTTGCCTTGATTACCAGTCCAGAGGACTCGCAGCATTATGAGGAGGCCAGGCAGTGTGTGGAGGAGCTGGCCCTCTACCTCAAACCTCTCAGCAACACCAGAGGTGCTTAACATACACACACAAACACATGCTTGTTACCTTTGTGGTTTGGTTTACCTTTATCATGATCTGTTGACACTCATGCTGCCTTTAAATGGAACACGGGAAATCCAGTACTCAATATTCTGAGCATTGAAGTTGTTTAAGATGTGAAAATCCTGCTTCTGGGTGAATGATAATGGACGTTGCCTTGTTCCCTTTTCAGAAATGTTTGTTTGCATGTCAGTGTCATGAAAGGAACAAGAAAGGGGTAGAAAACAAATAATTTGCAGAAAACAAAGATTTTATATTTGTTTAAAAACATAATCAGTAATTTCCAAAGGGAATAACATTTTAGACATCATTAGGTCGTTAAATCAGTTTATTCAGCCACGGTAATAGTTAAATGTCCCAGATTAATTGATTAATAGAGATTGATTGATTGATTGATTAACCTTAAAACTATTGGATCAAAATATATTTGTCATTGAAACTGATGAAATGGGCTTTTTAACAGCATAAGTCAGGTCAATTTGGGATCGTAGTACATTTAAATATAAGGAAATTGTTTGAAACGATAAATCCTGTGTACTCCTTTATTAAAAAACATTTAATTTAAAATGTATCAATCCCTGACAAACCTGCTTGAATGTTAAGTATTATTCCAAGTGCGTTTTATTTTGTAGGCGAGTAAAAGTATATTAATATGTAGCCTATGGTATATTAACATGTCTCTTTTATTTGCGTTTTACCCAAGGTTAAACATTTTTCAACTATTGGATTTATGTAATGTTACTGCAACAGAGGACTTTTCAAAGGGAAAGTAGTCATATTTAATTCTTTCGATGTAGAGGTGCAACTGCATCCTCCAAAATGATCATAAAGTTGAACCAGCAGCTCTCTGAAACAGTTAACAACTAAATATCTTACCCTTTGTAAAGGCAGGATTTATTGCAGGGCCATTGTATTTGGCTGTATTAGTTTTAAGTTGGTATCTTAGTATATGTCCCTTGGGTTTACCAGTTGTTATGTCTACTCTCTCACCAGGTGTGGGTCTGAGCAGCACGGCCCAGAGCATGCTGAGTCGACCCATGCAGAGGAAACTGGTAACTCTGGTCCACTGCCAGCTGGTGGAAGAGGAGGGCCGCATTAGAGCCATGAGAGCTGCCCGCTCTCTGGGTGAGCGAACCGTCACAGAACTCATCTTGCAGCACCAGAATCCACAGCAGCTCTCCTCCAATCTGTGGGCCGCCGTGCGTGCAAGAGGATGTCAGTTTCTAGGCCCAGGTAGGTAGTTTCCATCACCTGCAAAGTGAGACAAGCACATTAAGAAGAAGCAGTTTGTATTTCCTCTGTAAATTTTGGCTTTTGGCAGTCCACTTTTACTCATGGTTTTTATGTTTTGTGTTTTTTCTCCCCCCCCAGCCATGCAGGAGGAAGCTCTAAAGTTGGTCCTTCTCGCTCTAGAGGATGGCTCTGCACTGTCCAGGAAGGTGTTGGTTCTTTTTGTAGTCCAGAGGCTTGAGCCACGCTTCCCACAGGCATCTAAGACTAGCATAGGCCATGTGGTGCAGCTCCTCTACCGGGCCTCCTGCTTCAAGGTATGTCATTGTCCGAGAGCCAGAAGAACATTTCAAACATTTTTAAAAATGTTGTTGCAATACATCATGTGGTGCTGCTCCACAACAGGGCCTATTGCCAAGATAGTAGAGCAAATATTGTTTAGTGTAGTTCCCCAGTGGAGATTTTATGTTTCCTGTCAGTCGTCAATATGTTGTGCAATCCATAAAAAGCTCTCTACAGAAGGAGACAAACACTCTTTCCTTCTTTCTCTCTGACTACCTAGGTGACCAAACGTGATGAAGACTCATCCCTGATGCAGCTGAAAGAGGAGTTCCGTACTTACGAGGCTCTGCGGCGTGAGCACGACTCTCAGATAGTTCAGATTGCCATGGAGGGTGGGCTGCGCATCGCACCTGACCAGTGGTCCTCTCTGTTATATGGAGATCAATCTCACAAGTCACACATGCAGTCTATCATAGATAAGGTGGGTGAGAGAAGTGAATGTGTTTTGTCTGTATGCATATGTTTGTTTCTGCATCATGGTACGTGGAGGCATATTTAATGATTTTATTTTTTTTTTATATAATCTGCTGTCTCTAAGCTCCTTATCTTAAAGCATGTCCTTGCATAAATCTGCCATAAATGTACCAAAGCATTTACTTCACTGTTTTTTTCCCTGCTTCTGACATAGCTGCAGACTCCAGCGTCTTTTGCTCAGAGTGTCCAGGAGCTGACAATTGCGCTGCAGAGGACTGGAGACCCAGCCAACCTCAACAGGCTGCGGCCCCACCTAGAACTACTGGCCAACATTGATCCAAGTCCTGGTAAGAAACGCACACACTTCAAGAGTCTTGGTTTTGTAGTAACGTAAGGAGTACGTCAATTACATTCAATGTCACAGGTTGGAATCCAGTGACCTTTGCGTCTTCTCAACCTTCTCTCTCTGACAGCTTTTGTATTATCCTGGTATATCTTCTCTAACAAGTTGGGTTTTAAAACAAGCAGTTATATATTTGGATATGTCTTGGCTAGACCCTAGCTGTTGTATTACAGTTAAACTTAAAACTTCTTCCCTATATATTAGATTTATTTGGGGGGTTCCCATAAGAATCTTTGTGTTTTAGTATGAGACAAATAATTACTGTGAATTTAAGTCTGTTTTTCTCATCTCCGTTTGTTTCCCCAGATGCTCCCCCTCCCACATGGGAGCAGCTTGAGAAAGGGTTAGTAGCAGTCAAAACAGTGGTGCATGGCCTGGTGGACTTCATCCAGAACCACAGCAAGAAGGGAGCTGATCCTCAACAGGTCAGTTTATCCATTGGACCACAAAAAAAGCTGGTTCCCTTGTATATATCCCGTGTATGTCGCTTAATAAATCCAAGTTACACACATGGGAGATCCTACCATCATCAGAATGTTGTTCATCACTTGTAGAAATACAAGACAAGCTGTTAGCATCACCTAGCTCTGACTGTAATGTTAAATATCACTGCTATTGAGTGCTAAGTTCTCCTTGTCGTTGAGCTAGACAACATCCTTTAATCAGGTTCTACCATAATATCACAAACAGTTGTGTTCTCCATTTCAATAACACTTGCTGTCTCCCTTCAGCCTCCTCAGCACAGCAAGTACAAGACATACATGTGTCGTGACATGAAGCAGAAGGGAGGCTGTCCTCGTGGAGCCAGCTGCACCTTTGCTCATTCTCAGGAAGAACTGGAGAAGTGAGTCTGACAAATAACATGTAGCATTTAAATCAGACGAAATCAGGCGAAATGAAACCGTTTCCCACAACCCAGTGTTTCTTATACATTTTGCGCTGTGTTGTATGTTTGCCAGGTATCGTAAGATGAATAAGCGCCTGGCAGCTCGCCTCCCTGGCTCTGGAGGGCTCATGCCAGATGAGGGCCTTCCTCTTGATGTAGCAATGACCCGGAAGCCTTCACCCCTCACCAATGGCAGTGGTGGACCCTCTTTGCCCCAGCTCATTCCACGGGGCACCGACACAGTCCCATATGAACTGATGCGCAAAACCATGAAGATGGACGGAGGGAGTTCCAGTGCCCCAGGATCACCACCTGATCCGTGAGTATAGGATTTTCTCTTCATTGTATTGATTGGCAACCAAAGAATAGGCAACTGCGTGCCATGAAGTCAGTAGAGTTCCCCTCTGATGGACACCAGCTGATTGCAGTGTTTCTTCTCTCTTGTTATGAATTACATTACCTGGAGGATATTTAACAGAGCAGGGTTACACCCAGGCCACACTGCCTGCTTAAGCTACCTCGCTAAACACGCCTGCAGTGTTTACACAGACAGTATTGCTGCCGCTGTGCTGTGGCAGAGCTGCCTGCTGCTATGATTACTGTATTTCCTCAATCAACTCCACTCATTTATGGAGCCATGCAGCGATACTGTCCACAGAAAAATTGTCAGAGGGCTTTTATTTTATTACGGAAACAAGAAGTGTTAAGTTAGAAATTAATATTTATATTTTTTCAAGTGCTGATATCTCCTCTTACTTGAGCATTTATTAAGATTGTATGTGTATGCACAATCAGTTAGCTTTTCTATCAGTTCAAATTGTTCCCAGCTCTGCCAAGTGCAAACACTGGACTGTATTGAGTAACTATAGGTCACTGTTGACACATGGTGTGTCAGTCTGCAGAGGAGAGGGAGCATATCATTGTTGAATCTATAGAATAATATTTGAACGACAGGTGTAGGACGAAAGAAACCTGTCTGCAGGTTGACGATTACTCTGTAGGTAACATTGCAGACTCTATGGCATGTAGTAGTTATTAATTGACATACTTGTATGAATCATTTACTATTAGCCTGTTGTGTTTTCTTTAATTCATTCATTTACATTTATTCCCACAGCCTGGACCCTGTGCTGACCAAACCTGGTATGCCTTTGCCACCTCATGCCATGGCCCACCCAAGGATGCCAGTGGACCACCTCTCTGGGGTGAAGCACATGCCTGTGGTAGCCAGAGGTTCACCAGTGTACCCCCAGCCACAGCTCCCTGAGATGTGCTACGACACTCGCCCACCACCTTCTGCTTCTCAATATGAGCCCCCACAGTACCCCACAGGTAGGGTGGAGTAAACTGAATGATGCGTAGTAGGCTTCTGTGTGTGTGACTGATGTAACTCATAAATAATTTAGGGAAGTGATGCCAATAATTGTTTGCCATTTATTCCTCAGGGTACCCGTACCAACAGCCACCACAGTACGTCCCTCGAGATTACATGCGTAACCCTCCTCCCCCCAGTGAGTCAGGACCACCTTACCAGGACCCCTACCCTGGCTACGGCCCTCCAGAGCGCTCCTACCAGGCCCCTCACTCTGGTCCACCTTTCTCTTACCCTCACCCTCCTCACCATGACCGAGGTCGCCACGGGACCTACACTGGCCCACCACCTCCCCCACAGCCTTACCCATCACAGAGGGATGGCCTGGTCAGAATGAGTCCCGCACCTCTTGATATTCCCCCACAATCAGCAGGGCAGGCTAATTCGCTTTACCACCAGGAGCCCAATACCCGTGATAGATACCCTCCAGATGGCTACTACACACCGAGTGCCCAGCCTCCACCCATGAGGCCTTACATCAGAGTGAGTTTCTTTGGATTGTTCTATATTTTAGCTGTTTGCCTTTAACACTTTGCGATGCCAGCCTTGTTTCAAACACTAAAATAAATGCTATCAGTTCACCAGTAACATTTCTCTGTGTGTGTCTTAGGGGCCATCATATAGTGGTTCACAGCCCAGCCTGGACTACCTGCACCGACGTCGACAGGAGCTGTTATCCCAGCTGGAGGAAAGGAAGGTCATCTCCCCTCCTCCATTCGCCGCCTCCCCCACTCTGCCTCATCCCTTCCCCAGCGACTACCCCCCAGAGGTTAGCACTATGGGAATTTCATACGCCCCTGACACTGTTAAAATCATACACAGGCATTAAACTGTAAGAATTGATGCATTTGATTTTAATATATAAAAACTATGAGTACACGTTAGTATTAGTGACAGCACTCTCTCTGTATGTTCTGTGCCTGCAGTATGGCGAGGAGAGCTCCAAAACCATGGTGAAATGCAGAGAGCCTGACTATGCAGGGCAGTACTCTCCCTGGTCTTGTGAGACCATCGGCTCCTACATTGGCACAAAGGACGCCAAACCCAAAGATGTTATGGTGCCTGGTACCATGGACATGATGGTGAGTTCAGATTGATAACCCTGTTAGTAACCACGTCAGTATTTTCCCATTCAGGGTTGAAAATTATACATTGTTGTGATACCTTCTGGTCAGTTGCTTGATTTGTTGGTCTGTATGCTCTTGTCCGACCAAATTTTCTTCTGTCAAACAATCACTGGCAGGAACTCTCAGAAGGCCATGTGTCTGCCAAAGCGTTTTTTTACCCAGTTAATAACACCAGGCGCTTTTCTGTTTTCCCACCCAGCTAGACACTAGAGCGCTTGGGAGGTGCAAAGGCTTTTCAGCTGAGACGCTTTGGTTGTTTCTGGTTGCTATGATACTGAATACCCATTGCAGTATAAAAGTCTATGTGGCTAACAGTATCAAATTCTACTCGTTGTTAGTGATGACACATTTGGTCTTTGTGGTATTTGTCCCACCCCTCCTCCACTGTGATTGGACGGCTGGCTAAAAAAATGACCATCAGGAGCGCAGGGTTTTACCCAAAATTCAACATTTTCAACTCTCGGCAACCAGAAAAACACCAAACGTGCAATTCTCAGTAGAGAATAGATGCTCATTACCTCGTCAAGCTGCTGGCGTATGTAGCATCATGTAAATATTCGGCGCTCCCACTGCAACAAATTCAAGACTGGCCTCAGGAAAAAAACACGGGTGCACACACAACGTTATCAGTTAGAGTGCAATCAGTGCACTGTGGCCGATGTAGTTAATCTAGAGATTACGTACATTTTTGTCCCGTTAACCAATCGATGGGTTCAAGACTTTTTTTTCTGATTGACAGCTCTACATTGTAGTTCTGTCTTCAAAGATTCAGTGTTGATGGAAAATTTTTCTGTGAAATATAATCAGTGCGAGCTCCTCAGGTATTTGATCTTGTTTGAACTTGCCTCTTTCTCAAAACTCTATCCTAACCTATTCTGTATTCCTTTCTGTTTCTCTTTGACTGTCAGAACGCAGAGGCTAAGGGTCTGAGGGAACCGTCTCTGGAGGCTCCTCGGAGGGGTGCAGAAGTCAAAGACGATGACCCCATTATCCCTTTTGGCCCCCAGCCCACTGTGTCGCGCTTCGGGGCCATCTCCCGCACCTCAAAGACGGGCTACCAGACCACAGGCCCTGTGCAGGCTATGGCATCCACTCCCCAGAACCCAAGCTCTAAGCATATGGCCATGCCAGGTGGGAAACCATGTGCAGAACACAATGGAATTTTTGCAACAGTTTGTCAAGAAAACATTTCTGACACCCATTTCACCACCTTGCCTACAGCAGAATACACATATGGAAGCCATGTAGGATGGGGTGGAGCTTCATACCCCTCCCACCCAACTGCCGCCTCCACTCAGGGACACTTCAGTGAGCGGTGAGGCCTGCGTTTGTTTTCCTTTCCTTTTTGTTTAATGTTCTTATGATGATAATACTAATCATGCTTTAGGGAAAATACCAGAACCACAATTATGAAAGTGAAAATTTGTGGTTTATAGTAGTAATTGTGTACATTTCTTACTATATTTCCTCCTCACAGCCTGCCTATGGCAGAGAGAGAGCAGTTAAAGATTGAGCTGCAGCAGGTCAACCAGCAGATCAACCAACAGACCCAGATGCGAAGCATGGAGGTGTGTATGCGCTCTGATGACCTTCAAGAGGTCTGGAAAGTACAGAATTTGATTTTAAAGCATTCTACAAGATTAATAAGACTAAACTAGACAAACTTCTTGTGTTTATTTGAATAAGACTAAAAATTGTTCCAAAACTCCAGAGATTATTTTATGTCTTATGTATTTATATCCTTGCTAACATTTAACATGATCGACACTTAAAATGTCAATTCTCCAAAAACAGATTTTCCATTTCACGCTTCATTTCTTCTGATGATTGACAGAAATTTCCAAATTGCACACTCAGCCTCTTCACTTCCTGTCTCGCTATTACAGGCTGCCAGTAACTCTTTGCTGCTGCAGCGGGAGGCCAGTGCATTGGCGGGCCAGCCTGTGCAGCCCAGCCAGGGCCAGGCAGCAGCGGCTCAGCAGCAGCAGTCTCAGCAGCAGCAGCAGCAGCAACAGCCCAAGTGGCCAGCAGGGGGAGCGAGTTCAACAGCTGTCTCCAGTGAACAGCTAAGCCTGGAGCTCCACCAGGTGGAGAGAGAGATCGGAAAGAGGACCCGTGAGATGGCTTTGGTAAGTGCGGGGGTGGGCTGATGAGCAATAGGGGGTGAAACAGTCTAACCATGTGTGCTGAGAGAAGTTAGGGCATAGGGCTAAATAACTGATGAAAACATTTTTTTAACACCAGGACGAGTGCATATATGCAAGCATTAACACTTGTAGTGATCAGGGCCGAGGTGGCTCCAGATCATGTCTCAAACAGAATATGAAGCAGGGGCAGAGTCCTGCATCGGGTCCCTCAAAAAAGTTGATTTTCTGGGTGTTATTTTTTCTTATTTTTGTCTGGGTTTGGTTCTGGGTGACAAAAAGAACAGGTGGAACGGATCCTGGTTGTTGGATAATAAATATAATAAAATGACAATACAAGCAAGAAATTATTAGATTAACGTTTTAAAGTTTTAATCCTCTGACTGTGGACTTTGTGTGTCCTGCACCAGCTGAAATAAGAGAGCTGCTTCAATCAGTTGCTTTACAACAGGCACGTTAACTGTGAAGATGTGCCCAAGTGACTCATTCTCTTGCATGTTGTGTCTGTCTCAAAACCAGGAAAACCAAGTAGCCCATGATGTTCAGCAGTACAAGATGAAACCTGCAGAGAATGGACAACCAGAGCACAAGACTCAGCTGGAAGAAATCTCCTTGGCTCTTGGGTGGGTATATACCTAAATATCTGGTGTGGAACACATTATCCCCCTGACCATACGTATTTCATCATAAGCCTGCATCCTCCCAGTATTCCTAACATGGGTCTTTTTCCTCTGTCCTTCATCAGCGAGGTGTCGAACGGCTCCAGCAGTCTGCAAGAAAGTGCAGTGGGCGGGTCCATGCTGTCACTGACCAATAAGACGTCTGCGTTGAGCCTGTGCTCTGACCCAGGTGCCACTGGCTCAGAAATGCAGAAGAATGGCGTCGTCCATTCCTGCTCATAGGCAGTAAACACTTACACACACACACATACATACACACACACACATGCACACACGCACACACTCAAGATGCTCAATTGAAAAGCATGCACAGGCACACATACACCCATTCTATTTAGAAGATGAGCAGTATCTGCCGTGATATGAATTTTCTTTCTTTTTGTTCTGTGAATGAGCTTTTTTTAATGACTTTCCTTGCCTGGAAACCAGAGCATATGATAACATTTCTCGTGTGTGTTAATTTTTTTTCTTCCTCCTCTTCTTCTTCTTTTTGTACTGGGATTATAGATTAACAAGGCTCACAATAGATATATCAGGAAGAGAAAATGGTGGTGGTGTTGACAGTTGTATTTTCATTCAGAAAGGACAGGCCTATTCCATCCTTAATAGTCACAAAAAGTCAAGTTGTAGATCGATCCTCCCTGTGTGAGATGCTTGGGCTAGTTGTGCTAGTAAACATGTAGATGAACGGTTATATACAGAGAGGCAGATTAACAAGCACTATCACATGAACTTCTCTTGCAATCTGACGAAGGCGTTGTACAAAACAGCAGGAGTGTGTCACTTGGTACTCAACCCCAGAATCGTAAAAAAAAAAAAAAGTGATTGCCCAGATGCAGATGGTCTGAGGAGGGAAAGGCAGTACGATATTCCACCAGTATTCAGCTGAGATGCAAGGTGTTTCAGAAATCCCTTTTGCAACACATGCACGTCCTCACCTGCCACAAGAAGTATGATTTTATTAGTGCATTTTATGAACACATCATAAGTCTGTTTCATACTTGAAAGCAGTATATTATATATTTAATTGAAGCATTCTGTTTTAAAGATTGCAACGAGTCTTTTTGATACCGAGCTTTCCACATGTTTTCTATAAGGGAATCTACAGTGTGCTTCTCTCGGTTGTGGTGTGACCTGATGTGGTTTGGTTGCATTCAGTCCTAGCCGATTATGTTGTGAGATTTTTTCACAGCACGCTCAAAAAATTTGTGTTTTTTTATTTTGGGTGAATGTACACGGTCGGGCCAAGAGAGAGTACATCTTTCTGCCCCGGGTCAGGTGAACGTCTTTATAACGTAGGGTAAAAAAACAAAACAAAAAGGATTTCCCTCCTCAGAGCTTCTTGTCTGGCCACACAAAAGGCCTCCCCATTGGGATTATCTTGTCATTTGTTCTCCTAACTTCTATGAAGTTGCCTTCCCTTGTGTTTTTTTGTTCAATTTTTGTTTTATTTTTTCATGCTTTACGTTGTTACGATTTCGGGGGTGTGGCTTACCTAGTGAAGGCTTTATAGAGCTTAGCTGAACGCGTGTCCTCTTCTCTGTCATGGATTCCAAGCAAAACAAAGACTTATCATTTGTAGTCTTAGAACGGAGACTGTTGTAGCGTTTTTAGCTACGCAGTACATTTGAAATGATGTTTACAGCTGAGGAAACAAGTGTTAGTATCTGAGGGGTAACAAAACAAACATTCAAAACTACCTGTCCGCTGAGAGCAGATTTGATAAGTTAGTCTATATCGCATTGAGTGTGTTTAAGCATCTTTATCTGTGAGTATTACAATATTCTGTTCACTGTCACATTTTCCTTCTCACACCTCGATGTCATCATCACCACCATTACCACTAAATTTTCCTCTTTCTCCGTCATGTCAATTGTTTACTGCTGACGCTCATCAGAGCTCTTTGCCTTTTGTAAACAATTAGCATGATTGGCTACAGTTTCAAAGCTCCGCTGAGAGCGAGTGAGTCCTTGTGTGCGAACGGTTGAGAGAAAGAGACGCTCTGGGTCAAGTCGTTAAACGTCGAGCCTTGGTTTCGGTCAGACGAGGGGCACTGAGACAGTTTTACAAATCCCTGATGAGTCAAATAAATACAGACACAAATGTTTTGTGTCTATACTGGGTTGTTTGATGAGCATCTCTTCCAATTTGTCAGCGCCACGATAGTGGATGTTTGGGTTTTTCCTTTCTTTTTTTTTTTTTTGGTTTTAATTTTTCCTACCACACTTCTAGCCTCTGGCTGCTCCTCGCTACATTTATTGTTTAGGTACACAGCTCACTTATACATATGAGTATGTATACATACATTAATATACTAAAGCACTATTAATGTGCCACCTCTTATTTTACTCGCTCAGCATTTATATTAAATGATCTCTACTTAGAATCAGCAAAATGTTTTTGTTTCTTTTCGTCGTTTGATTTGTTTTCTGTCCACTGGTTGCCAACACAGACTTTATCCTTTCCCAGACGAAGGACCTCTGTGCGCATTGATGTGTGTTCACTTAATCTTTTGTGTTCAAACAAAGATGTTCTTTATAGACTATGCTTCCGAAGAAGACAAAATTCTGTAACTTTGGAAAATTTATGGAGACGTTTTGTGTGTGCTAGATTGTATTGTAGAAAATGTACCCTAAGTTTTTTTTTTCCCCTCAAAGTGTGCTGTACTGGGTGATAGTTTGGAGGTATTACAAAAGTGTTGGGGTTTTTTCCCCACCCCTGCCCCAAAGAGGATATTCAGGAAGTCTCTGATGATAGGTTGGCCTTAAATCCTCTTGCAGTGCTCCTTTACCTTGTCTGCTTTAGGAACATGAGGTGATCTCAAAAATACTAATTAAAACAGAATTGGCATGATTTAGAGTCACACAGATTGACTCTAGTAGATCCCCCCCCACACACACACACACCATGTTTTCAAAGTGTCATGTAGAACAGCAACATGCAATAATGCAAATCTCTGATTTGAATCAAAAGTGTTTTATTTTTTAAGGAAATGTTATGACCTAGCTTGGTTTGTACTTCTTTTTTTCCATTTTTCTTTTTTTGTTTCTGCACTAGTTGAGTGAATTTACTGACCTGCAAGTCTTACAGTCTTTAATGCATCATCTGACCTGAGCTACGAGAGAATCTGAGTGACATTGTTCTTCTTTGACGACTATTTACAACAAATTGGCCCAACAGCGTAATTCTGCTGTTATAATGCCATCAATTGGCAACACATGGTGTTCATTCAATATGTTGTTTCTCACTATCTCTACGTGCAAGTCAACCAAAACTATCACCATGCTGATTCTACGTGATGGGTCCCTGCAGGTCTGAATGAGCCTAAAACGCCTTTAGCTTAGCAGACATACTGACATACAATAACGTATGGGGTGGTTTACTATTAGTAAATAGCAGAGATGGTCATTTCAATCTCCTGTGTGTTTTTGTTTTCTGAGTGGAACTGCTGCCTCTACCCCTCATTTACATAACCAGTTAACCCCTCCACTCCCACCCTTGACCACTGAACTCTGTTACTGCTGTTTGAGGCTCACATTTTATTCCCTGACTTTCTGGGGAAATTCGCAAATGGCTATTTTATATGATTACTCCCTTGTAAAATATCTCTTAAATTAAGGTACAGGTTTGATTTCAGCAAGAAAAAAGAAGTTTTTATATGTATATTATACTCCATTAAGGAATGTCTAGAATTATCTTCCTCCAATGTGGATGTAGCCATTATTACGCCATTTTATGACTTTGTAAGAGAATTCACTGTGTGAAAATTGGTTTGCATTTTTGTATAATACAATCTGCTTTTTTTTTTTCGTTTGATACGAGAGGGAGGTCAAACTGGAAGTTTGAAGAGAGAAAAAAATGAACCTGTGAAATTGAGAAAACAAAGTGTAACTTATGTACAACAGTGATTCTAAGCTGAGGGGAAAAGATTAAATGATATTGCTAACTCTGAGTATCTGTGTCGCTGTTTTTATTTCTAACATGTCTTTTTCCCCTTTCTGGAATGATGTAATTCCTGTTCAGGGTGTGGTCAGTACACCTTGACATCAGCGCTGGGTTAAAGGTATAACAGATTTAAACCTGAGATAAGATAACACCTAAGCAACAGTATTTAAAGTTGGGGAAAAACTGGTGAAGTCAACACATTTTTTAAGTCCCTTTAAGTGACTGACTAATAGAGACTATTTTTTATTGTCAATTTGAGTAAAGCCGTCAAATGTATGACTCAAGTCTGACTTGAGTCCACACCTCTGCATAATAGAACAGATCCAGAGCAACCTGGGCGAGAGCTCACCTGCGGCCCAGGGCAGTATGGTTGGGGTCTTACCAAGTCTGAGTGTGGATTTGACGTCTCGTTGCAAGTGGTATCTTTCTAAAAGACCATTATTGTATAATTATGTAATATGAGCTGTACCTATATACGTTTCCTTTCAACACCGGACTCTGAATCATCAGAGAAAAGTGGAGAGAAACTGAAATCCTGCTGTTACTCAGTGAAACTATGAGGTGCCAGGATTAGTGATACTGGGTGGGGGTCAAACCAGTACCTTAGATAATACCTGCACATCAACCTTTTGACTCTGAGTATGTTTTAAGTGCCCCGCCCACTCAGCCTCATCTAATGCAGGTCATTTGTTAAAGCCTGAAAGTCCAGGAGTTAGGAAATCCTAAAAATCCTTCACATTCTTTGTTTCAGCAAAGGCAAATATTCAGTATTTAGAATGAAAATCATCTTTATTTATGTAGCCTGTGATTGTAACATGCAGTCACTCTTGCATTATTAAACAAAAATAAGTAGATATTAATATAAAGTACAGTACTGGTGAATTTCTTGGTCCTTCTGAGTTCACGTGCCTGTTTGTTAATCTTTTCCAGAAGAAAAGATTAACAAACAGTGATGAATGAACTCCACATCGTAGTAGAGTCATTGAGTAGTAGAGTCTCCCTACAGGCAAAGTGTGACGCACTACTAATGAACAAAGCGTTAATGAAAATCTTATCACAATCACAAGATTATATCTCCAGTCATCTGTCACTGACCAAATGTCCACGATAAACACTGACTCCTCTCACATATTTTTACTCCACGTTTGTTGGGTCCCATGTCACGTGTCTTCCATCGTGCAAGCTTCCCAAAGCGGCCATGTCCGACTCCTCCAGCTGGAACCCAAACACCTTCGTACGTATGTGAAAGTGAGGAAGAGGAGGAGAAGGAGGTAACAGGTGAAATGAGATAATGAATGGCTGTGGCATTAGAGATGATTAGAAACATGGCAGTGCAAAATGGAGGACTCCGTAGATGAGGACCTGCTCCCTATGCAGACATAAAAGGTTCATTCTAAGGTAATGAGATCATGATGATTCTTGTTTTCAGCTGATTATATACTACAAAAACATATTTCACTATATTGCATTTCTGCAAATATATCCCCCTAAAACCTACACACTGGACCTTTCATTTTGTGATAACCTTTTACTGTGTTTCATACCTGCTTGATTGGTCAATCACAATATCATTAATCTTTCTTAATTTATTATTAAACACATTTTTATGATCAAGGAAAAGACAGTGAAATGCATTTCCAACTCACCTGACAGTTCTCCTGAATCCTCTTCTTTGTGATTGATTTCGGTATTGTGACGACTCCATTCTAAGGAACAGAAGAGAAACCAAAGCATTATGGGTAAAAGAAATGTGCGTTAAAGCAGGAAATATCTGAAGAATGATGTGACAACCTGAATACTCCAGCGGATGCAGATCTGAGCAGGTGTGCGTCCGTGTTTTTCTGCTAACTGTAGAACGGTCGGGTTGCTGAGGGCTTGACCCTTAGCCAGAGGACTGTAGCCTTCAAACACAATTCCCTCCTGACGACAGTATTTTATCAGGTGATTGGGCTGCTGGAAGGGATGGTACTCCACCTGGTGGGTTATGTCATTTTAAAGATACATTATAGGCAAGGTACTGTATTCATGTTTTTGAAGCTTCTCAGGCAGAAATACGTCAGCTTCATGCATGTCTCGGCATTTTAGGACCTTTTAAAAATTGATTTAAGATAATGTAATACCAATTAAGATCTTATTTACAGATTAATTAATTTAATGCCTTTAAAGATTTTTTAAGTCTAACACTTCTGAAAGAAAAACTTACCTGGTTAACATGTGGCACGACACTGCAGTCTTCCTTTAACTCTTCCAGGTGGCGAACCAGGAAGTTGCTCACTCCAATAGCAGAGCACACCCCTGTAGTGACAAACAGAGAGAGCTCGATAGCATGTCCACTGTGTAACAGTATAAATCATGATCATCATATCTTTGCAACATGATCTTTCATGTCGTGTACCTTCTTTATAGAGCTCCTCCAAAGCTCTCCAGGTCTCAGCTCTCACCTCCCTGTTGGAGCAACCAGGTCGCGATGACTCTGGCCAATGCATCAGATACAGATCTGAAAAAAAAGGTGATGAATTCATGCAAGACTACAAACTGCACACAATGTTGGGGGATGCAGAAAACCACAATAATGGAGAAGCAAAGATCAATCATATTAGAGAAAATATGTGCATCTCTAGGTAGTACTGCATTGATAACACAGAGATCCACAACCCATACCGAAATATTCCACCCCCATCTGTGAGCAGGAGTCCCGGCAGGCCTTCTTTGCAGCTTTGTATCCATAGTCCCCCGGCCACAGTTTATTGGTGACCCACAGATCACTTCGTGGTATCCCACTTTCTCTGATAGCGTTACCTAGCTTCTCCTCACAGCCGTAGCGCTTTGCTGTGTCGATGTGGCGCACGCCACACTCAGTGAGTGCATACACAACGGCATCATGAGAGTATCCGCCATGATGGGATGTGCCTGGTGTGGAGAGAAAATACAGACAGTTAAAAGCAATGTCACTTTAGATCTATTCAAAGGTGATGTGTGTGTCATTTGGACTGGATAAGTGTGATAAGAAGACAATCAGGACCGAGAGGGTTGGACTACCAGAGGGCAGCATTGCAGGACAGCTACATATACCTTAGGGTCCCGCAAGCAAACGCAAACCATGAGGAGGCCGCAAGGAAGTCAGTCACAGCCAAATACCCACACATAGCAAGGCAGGTCCTGAAAAGTCGGCTGAACAGAAAGAACAAGGTCCGAGCCATCAACACTTACGCCCTGTCCAGCATCCTGAAACTGAGACACTAAGTGGAACAAGGGAGGCAGAGGACTGGTGAGCGTCAGAGCCACTGTCCGGGATGACGCAGCGAAGGTCCAGGAATACATCAGGAGGATGGCCCTAAAGATGAGCTGCTAAGTGAATATCTCATGGAAGAACAAGACCAACCACTGACAGATTGAAGAAGTGGCTGACATCAAGACAGCACAGAAGTACTTATCATGGCAGCACAGGAACCAGCACTTAGCACATGTGGTGTAATATTCAATAATTCAGAAAGAAAAGTAAGGATTAATTTAATACCAAACATTTTTTAAAACACTTGCATAATTTACAATATATGGATATAATCATATTTCTCATCCTTCCAATCAGAGCTTTGTCCCCAACAATGACCTATTGTAAACAATAATTTGATGTGATAAATAAATATAGAAAAACAGTGAAATATCACTCAGTGTGTGTGTGTGTGTGTGTGTGTGTGTACTTTCTCTGAGACACGTCCAGTATTGACCACAGTGAAACGCACCTAATCCCAACATAGGAATCTGCAGACCAGTGGAAAGTGGGACTGTGGGACAGCTCAGCTTCAGCGGTTCAAAGGTCATGTTCCTCTCGAGCAACCTGGATCACAAAACCGTGTTACCACTAATCTGTGTCCCTGCGCGTGATTGAAAAACAGCTGTACAGGCTTACTTTGCAAGTAGCTGCCTATTTGTGATAATAATACAAACCTGGTGCAAATAAGACGCGTAGTTGAGTTTTCCCTGTGAACAATTACATCAGATTTTACGAAGTTTTTCTGCTGAAGTTTTGTTTGTGCTTCTCCCAGCGGCGTTAGCATCTCTGCAGTGGGTGGAGATGTGCCTCCAACGGAAAACCACATGACGCGACATTGAAGCCTACGGCTAACCAGTTAGCTTAGCCCAACAAAGATGGCGTCTATTTCCAAACGGTACGATATATAAAGTACAAACTGACGTATGACACCATATCGTAGAAAATGTGTACATAAAAGTTAAATTAATCGCGTTTCAAGTAGTTGCCAACCTGCAGGTTTTCTTACAATACAACCGTTTATTTATGTTTTTTGAGCTGTAACTGTTAAGTCATGCTACGTAGCAGCTAATGTTACAGCTCTTTCATTTTAAGGCTCTTGGGTAACAGTCAACATGGCGACCACGTAAAGCAAAGTGACTGAGCAGTGTCAACAAAATGAGGTGAGTTTTGACTTATAGTAAGAAATAAATCATGATCTCTGCTGTGTTAAATGCAGATAAATAGCTCTGTCGTGTGGCCGTTTGTTAAACTCAAGGTTTGGCGTTATGCTGACCTGCAGAAATAATACTTGCTTGAGATGTCTGGATGTTGAACATGAAGTGGTTTCATATACAATGAGGCATTTGTGTTCAGCTAATATCTAATTGCATGACAAATGCAGTATGTGCAGTGGTGCATGCAGGGATCCTGGAGCCGTAAAGGACATTTAATCATTTAATCAGGGATTCACTGACAGAATTTAAACCTAGTGATGTTTTTTGGGCTGTCTCCAGATGTTGACCCCCTTTAATCAGCAACAGCTTTCACCTCAGTGTGGTAACACTGTTCATGACTTCAGATCACTTTCTCTTCCAGTGTGTTCCAGTTAAAGTGTTTACACAAAAATAAATCACAGTTATGTATAAAGCCATGCTTCCCTGTTTCATAGCATGTGTTTAATCCACCCTTTACTTAACAGTGGAGGATGTGGCTGGGGTGTGACTTCATGCCTTATTTGTTTGTATTTGTATATATTTTTTCATGAGCTTCCCTGAGTGACTGGGGGAATATGCATGACCCTCCCACCACCATAAATAACCATATTTCTTATTTTAAGCCAGTACAACAAGCAAACAGCACAGGAGTGAGAGTTATCACCAAAATAAACAGCTAATTTCTTAAGCAAAATGCAGATCCTCCTTACAAATCACATTATCATCACACAAGCTGTGCACTTCAGCAGAATATGGGTGTGTAACAGCGACCTGTCCTAGCACACAAAACCAACAAAACTTAAACACACTACACAAACCTACTGCATTTATAATTTAACACTGTAGCATGATGCACATTCTAATTTTCATTTTCATTGCTTTATATTTACATATTTCTATTTCAAACTCTCACTCTTACTTCTTATAATTCTCTATTCTTTACATCAGAGCGACTGTAACAAATCACAATTTCCCCTCGGGGATCCACTCGGCATGGTCAATGTTATTAGATTTTAAAAACCTTCCCTCAGATGTGTAAAAGTTAAAGGTTTGAAGTTGAAAATGAGATCCAGGCATTTAAAAAAGCCTTGGTTTTCCGCTGTTATCATGCACGCAGGTGTGCAGAATTTAAAGTTTTGTACAGGATCTGGTTATTTAGTGCAAACAGTGTATTTTGGCATGATGTCCCATCTCCCTGCTTCATGAATAATGAACAGTCCCTATGGAAATCTTCTGGAATATCCTAACTGGGAGGCACAAAAGCTGGAGTATATCCTAATAGGATGTCCTGCCTCTGTGGTTCAGGGTCCCCAGATGTGGCATGGGCCTCAGGCGAGCCTATTTGGTGTGGCCAATCCTGCTGCTGCTCCTGGTTGGTGCAGCTTTGACCACTCTGCTGCCCCCTGCTGATGACCAAAGAGGTGTCGGCGTCCTGGGGGTGCTACGCAGGGCAGCATCACAAAAGGAGAATCCTGCACAGGTCCACCATGACGACAACACAGAGGAGGAGCAGAGGTTCACTGTCATCATCCAGACTTACAACCGCACGGACATTTTGCTCAAACTCTTAAACCATTACCAGGGAGTGCCTCATCTTCAGCAGATTATCATAGTGTGGAACAACATCGGGGAGCAGACACCCCTGAAGTTGTGGAACTCTTTGGGGCCACATCCGGTGCCTGTGGTCTTCAAGGAGCAGGCGAGCAATCTAATGCGCAACAGACTGCAGCCATTCCCTGAGATTGATACTGATGGTGAGTATATCTGTCAGCTTGCATTATGCTTTGACTTAGTGCTTTTAAAAATGTATATTTATACCTGTGTGTTTTGTCTGTTTAAAAAAAATCTGTAGTTTGTATTGTAGTTTGATTTGTGCTTTGATCCATAGCTGTGCTGATGCTGGATGACGACACCCTGGTCAGCGTGCCTGACATCAGTTTTGCTTTCTCTGTGTGGAAGGTAATACAATGACAGTGTTTAACATATTGTGTCTAAATTACATTCGGATTTAACTTGATAATTGATTATGTCAATAAATAAAAAACATATCAGCACCATCCAAGACAGCATAAGTTGTTCTGTCGTTTTGTTTTGGAGCAATTTCCAGATCAGATTGTCGGGTTTGTCCCAAGGAAACACGTCTCAACACCAGGAGGAGTGTACAGTTACGGCAGCTTTGAACTGCAGGACCCAGAAACAGCAGGAGGTGACAAGTAAGTTGAGCTGTGTCATAATTTTGTAAAGCTCCACATCAAATGTATCATACATGCTGCTTGTCTGTCCTGGTTTTAGTTTGATGTGAAGGGCTGTTTTTTTAATACTTCTATCTTGATCCGCTCACTGCAGATACTCCATGGTTTTAATTGGCGCTGCCTTCTTCCACCGCCGCTACCTGCAGCTCTTCCAGGACCAACCTCAAGCAGTGCACGCGCTGGTGGATGAAACACAGAATTGCGACGACATCGCTACAAACTTTGCCGTAGCACTGTATTTAAGGAAACACTCCACAGGCAGTATTAACAAACCCTCTGGGGTCTTTGTCAAACCTGTGGACATGCGCAACCTGGAAAAGGCCGCCAGCAGTGGGTACCAGGGTATGTGGCACCGTCCTGAACACCTCCTTCAGAGATCCTACTGTCTCAACAGGCTGACACAGATTTATGGTCTCATGCCGCTCTGCTTCTCCAACCTGATGGTCTCCCAGTTTGGCTTCCCCAGCTATGCTAACCACAAGAGTAGAGGCTGAGGTGCTGCCACCGTGCTGACTGTTTTGGACTGAAAGATGACAGACTCAAGTGACAGTCTGGTAAATCTGAGTTCGATGGTCACTTGTGTGGGCTCAGGATTAGATTGACACTAAAGCTCAATTTCACACACATTTTTTTGTTTGCTCAGTGTTTTCCTCTTTTCATCTCTGTATTTCATTTTCACCATGGCATCTGCACGACTATCATGGACTTTTCTGGACAATCAGACTGCTCTACACAAGGCCCAGTTTCATGTAACGTCCATATTTGATAAGGTAATCTGTGTTTGTTACCAAAGCTGCCTTTCTGTCAGTATGAACTCTGTAGTGGCTGACTCGGCAGAGCCTTTAGGGCCAATTGGCTCTCAGCTGCTCGTCCCACTGCTTCACTTATAGTTGTGCTCTAATTGACTGTAAGATTGTAGGTTCAGCAGACAAGAACTTAGAATACTCAAAGATACTCTGGAGTCAAGAGGAATCAGGTGCAACGTGAGTTTAATGTGTCACAGCAACAATAACACATCAACTCGTGAGTCAACCCCGGGATTGGACTGAAGACTCACGATTTGAACACTCTCTTTTATGCTCGTGGAGATTCAGCAGAATCTCCACCTCCTTTTCTTAAACCATCCTATCGCGGCCGAATTCTATTGGAAGATAACCTTTCCTTTTTTGTCCAAATCTGCCTTCACCATGAGCTAACCGTGGCAACCAAACTGGCCTTCGTCCAAAGTTGACCTCAGGGCCTGTGGAAAGTACCAAACTTTCTTCCAATAGATTCAGACCGCTGTCTCTGCTATTTTTAAAAATCATGTGAGCTCTGGGGATTTTCTTTAATTTGATCCCCTGAGCTCACACATTATACAGACCTTACAAACCCTTGAATGTGTGTGTGTCTGTTGTTACATTTTTCAGGTGATGCATAGTGTTGTATGTGTATGTGCTTTAACTTGTACAAATGTGCTGTGGTTTCAATCAACTGTGTGGTTACAACAATGATTCACCTTTCATAGTTACTCAAATATCACACAACTTAATCATGAGACATAATCAACTTATGCAGGATATAATATTTATCTGATCTTTAACTGATTTTACTTCAACTTGATCAATTGGCCTTTGGCCTGCTTAGTTATAAAACATTACACTACATTCCCCCCTTTGGGGCTACATGCCCCATATAATGTTTAAAATCAATGCCTTAAGATCAGAGAGAGAAAAATATATATATTCCCTCCTCTGGGACTCATAAGTCCCATACTACATAATTAGCATCAATGATTGTCTTCACATAACACAGGTTTAGTATTTCTTTGGTTATTATGTACTTCTTCAGTAGATTTCACACCAATCACTGGAAGGAAAAATATATATTCCCTCCTCTGAGACTGAAAAGTCTCATACTACAATTACCATAGATCAGTAGTCAGTACACAGTAGTAGATCCAGTAATAACTTTTTAAAATCACAGTTTAGATTAAATGCCCTGTATATCAGTAGTACAATATTGATTCAAAGGTACTTAGGTTATACAGCTTAACTATTTGGTATACAGGTTACAACACGTAGAATACATGGACACGTGTACTTAGCCACTCTCATTGTTCTGGAACTGTCCTCCAGCCACATCAGCTGCCATTCCTGCCCCTCGCAGGCGCCTGTAGAAAGCCACCTGCCTTCTTAGTGGCTCACACTCCTGTTGCAGCGCCATAACCTTGCTCTGCGCATCCAACAGTTGATTTTTGCACAGTGACAGCTGCAGCTGAAGGTCGGTCACGTCCTTCTTCAATCTCTCCTGACGTCGGGCTGCTGCCACTGCCTGCCTGCGCAGGTCGCACGTCTCCTTCTCCATGCGGAGCCTATGATCCTTCATCAGCAACCTGTTTTCTCCCTTCCTGATTTGGTAGGTTTGTTGCCGGATTTTGCGGAGCTTCTTCCTTAGCTCCGGGGGGAAGTGATTCATAAGACAACGAAACATTCCTTGAGGAACCACATGCAACAGGTTCCGCAGACGTGCTGCAGTATCTTGCTCACGATCAGTTACTGCCTCGCCGTCCTCTGGCAGAAGGCTGAGGTGGTGCTCAACCTCCCACAGTTGAACTCCATATCTATGGTACAGTGCAGCTATTGTGGTTGGAGATACAGGCCGTACTCGCTGAGGGGTTGGCTCGCACCACCCTTCTGGTGGCTCTGCCTGGGGGTTAGGTGGAGGAGGGGGGTTGGCTGGGCCTGGCTCGGGAGGGGTGACGGGTGAGTAAGGGGAATCGATTGGGCGTGGCTCTGGAGGGGTGGTGGGTGAATACGGGTGGTTGGCAATGCGATCATCCTCGTCATCTGTTGAAGTAGAGCTCTCAGGAGAGGACATTGGCTGTATCCCACCCCCTGTATCACTGTCGTCTGAGTCCTCCTTTTGCTGACGTTGTTGCATGGACTGTGAGCTGCTTGGCTCTTCCCGCTGTGAACCAGCTGGTGTAGCTTCTGCCCTCCCAGGGGGATTTCCAAGCCCACTGGGGCCCGCCTGAGCCCCACCACCCATGGCGGTACTATCAGCGATCACTCTAGGTGTCAGGGCACAGGACGGACCTGCCATGGCACATGACGGGCCTGGCGCCTCCACAACTTCATACCATATTGCCAGAGCCACCTCCTCAGGTGTGTGATCTGCCATCCATTGGCATCTACTTTGAGGGGACAGCTGCAGGAGCGGGGGTCGACCAGCAGGTGGGCCTGGCAAACGGGGAAAGACGTTGGGTGGGGGTTGGGTTAAGGCCTGGTACAGACGTGGGGACTGGACAAGTGGTGGGGCCAGCGGTGGAGTTGGAACGTGGACAGTCATCTGAAAGGCGACGTCTCCTCCTGGGTTGTGGGCTGGTGACATCGGGATGGTTGGTCTGGGACGGTACGGTGGAGGTGGTGGACGTGGCACACGGAACAGTGGAAGTGGTTGGTGCTGCATGACTGGATTCTGCACCTGCCACTGGAACCCCGGTTGATCCCCCGGATTCTGCTGTTGATCCGGGTTTGGGGCTCTCCAATTCTCAGCCATATTCAGCACCTAGCTTTAGGTCATAAGGGACATCTTTACTACAGCTCATTTTCTTAAACTGTTTTCCTTTTTCCCTATACCCGTTACATTTCTCTAAACGACATGCAAGCAAATTAGTAGCAGATTGATTGTTAGCGTGGGTTTGGTGACAGCATAGGTGTGGGCTGATGGCCTAAACCATCTTTGCCCTACATCATGTCCTCATATAAGTCTTCAGTCTGCCCATACATTAGCTCGTACACGGCAGGTGTTTCTGTCATGTTTTTGTATTGTATCTCATACTGATTGCCGCCATTTTGGCTTGTAGTTTGAATTTGGTGCTCAGGATTCTTTTCCTGAGAGACATTCTCATACTTTGGTAGTTCCGTGTCTCCAGTAGACCCCAGACCTTGGTCTATAACCACAAATTGTCCTGTAACGCTCGCCATGGTTCTTTTAATTACAAGCTGCACTAGGGGAAGAACACAGCAAGCTACTACAATGAGGGTCAGTACCACTAGTCCCAACAGTATTCCTATCATTTGTAACATCTTTCCAGGGGATAAGTTTGCTAGCCAATCCAGTAGTGAGGGAATCTTAGTGTTCCAATTAGAATGCTGGACATGTTGTTCTCTTAGCTGGTGCATGTTCTCTAAAGCCCGTGTTAAATTGCCATCGGGTCCTGTATGCATCGGGATGACAGTACAACAAGTTTCTCCTGTCATATCGCCTATCACATTACAAATTCCTTGATCTTTTGCAAGCATGGTTTCAATGATAAGTTTGTTTTGCATTGTCATCAGAGATGTAGCATGTAGTTGCTCTTTTACTCCTTCTAGAGCCTCTATAGTCCAGTTTATGAATCTCTGCTGATTATACCATAAATAATTTACCCATCGGCTGTTCCGGACTATGTAGTTGGCATTTGATATGTGCCCATAAAATGGTATCATCCCCAATAATCTTCCTGTCTCTATCCAGGCATCTGATATGGCTTGGTGGTCATCAGGGACCCCTACAGGTATTTGCTCCCATGAAATGTATACATCCCCCTTGTCCCACCCTGGTTGACTGGAGGTTGATCTACGAGATCTTCTGACAGTATGATTAGTTAGGCTCAGTATTGTAATTGGGCCTATTAACATTACTGGGGCACAAATTCCAGTCCAATTAGGTGATAACACAGATTTTATCTGTTGATTGTCTTCACACATCCAAAATATGTCTGCCAGTGGCTCTGTGCCGTTGCTAAAGTCTCCAAACCACACCCAGCGGGTGGTCGAGTCATTGTGGGACAAGAAAGGCACTGAGGCTGCAACCGTGCCATTGACCACCTGACGACACTGAATTTTTGAGTTCTCAGTGGTGTTACATATCTTTACGTGCCCTGGAGTTGAACCACTTATTCCTCCTGAGCCTTCATACCTACACTGAATCATCTCTTTTGCCTCTTCAGAAACGTTGCAGGCAGTAGAGTTGTGTAACAATTGTCCCAACTTATCCCCTCTAGCTATGCAAAAGGGAAATACAGTGTTTTGTGCCAGATGCACTATTGGAGGTACTAAATAGTCATTGTTAACTTGCTCTGAGGCATTCTTAAGACTCATTGGACAAATGGTAGTGTCATTGGTGTGACTTTTCCTCCCCCCTGCCATCCACATAGTGCATTGAGCAAAACAGGAGTTTGTGTGTGCAAGTGCTTCTACATTTGGAAGAGGCTTAACTATGGGTAGGCCCATTCTGTGACATGCTATACATGACTTGTTGGTTACTAGTTTAGCTGAATACTCTAACCATTGATAGAACATGTTGGATCCCCAAGTGGTGGTTTTAATTACATCCATTCTTGATTTTGGCGCCTGTCTTGGTTTTCTTTGGCATACTGGCTTTAATTGGAGCCACTGTCGGGCCACCTTTGCAGATATGGTGTGCCCTGTGGCGGTGTGGGTGCATCCTCTCACATTACACATAACTCTCGCTGTCACCATTCCCTCTATGCTACAGCGTTGTCCAATTGCCCAACCATGCAATCTAATACCTCCTGTACCCTCCACCAAGATGTCAGTGTAAGCATGCGACTTATAATAGATCAGTTGTATGGTCTCCCTGTAAGGTATTTTGCCCATTTTTGCAGCTAAGGTTCCTAGCGCCACTGCGCACTCACTTAATTGTATCTGGTTTTGGTTGTCTAATTCTGCCCCTTCACCTTGCCTTACGCCCGCCATGATAAGCAGTATAGTTAGTAGCATTATTATCCCTACTTTGACTCCTCCCATGTTGCCTGTACCCTGTTGTGGCCTATTAGGGTGCTGTTCCCTGGGATGTTCCTGCTCTGGGGTCTGAATCTCCTGCTTCTGGGCTGCTTCTGTCTGAGTCCCCTGGTTCTGCATCTGACCTCTCTGGGCTGCTAACCTCGCCCGGTTCTGGACTGCTGCTCTCTGTTCCCTGCTCTCTCTCTGCCTCTGCTCTCTCTGCTGCCTCTGCTCTCTCTGTGCCTGAGCCCTCATCATCAGTCCTGCTGCTACTAGGTGGCGACTCATGAGGTTCGTCGTCAACCACTGAGGCTGGGGTGCCTCCCTCTGAGGTGCTCTCTGTCGACACCCTCTCTGGCAGCGACCCGCTACTGTCGCTCTGGACTCTGCCCTGGTCCCGCCGGCGCGCCAAGCGCTCCGACCTCCTGGCCCCCTGTTCCTGCGGGGAGGCATCACCTTCCCCTTCTGTTTCCCCCGGGGCGGCTTCGCCTTCCCCTTGTGGTGCAGCTCTCTGTCTGGCTCTAGGCCGAGGTATCGGCCTGTCTGGGTTGTTAGCCCTGCAGCAGTGGTTAAGGTGGAACCAAACGTCCTTACCTTCGACTTTCAAGGCAGTTGGTGTGGCTACTAAGACCTTGTATGGACCTTCCCTGCGTGGCTGGTCCCACTTCCTTTTGAACACCTTGACGTACACCCACTCTCCAGGAAGTATGCGTTGAAGGTCTTCAGGGATCTCCACCCGTCTGTCCTCAGTGGCACCTTTCACTTGCTGGAACACAGCCCTGTGGATGCGAGTCAGACTTCGTAAATAGTCAAACATTTCACCTTGCAGCTGTTCCAATGAGGGTCCCTCATGAGGCCCTCTCAAGTATGGCAATGGCAGAGGCCGGCCTGTAAGCATTTCATGCGGTGTTAGATGCGTGACTCTGCTGGCTTGTGAACGCATAGACATTAATGCAAGCGGCAATGCATCCACCCAGTTAAGCTTATCTCCACTGTCTGCCACTATCTTGGCTATCTTAGCCTTCAAGATACCATTTGCTCTCTCTACTGCTCCCTGTGACTGGGGATGGTAGACGCAGCCAAACTTTTGTTTGATTCCCAATTGCTTCAGTGTCTCTTGTATGACGTTGGACACAAAATGGCTGCCGTTGTCTGATGATATGGTATCTGGCATCCCAAATCTTGGGAAGACTTCTTGACACAGAAATTTTGCAACTGTTCTGTGATCTGATTTTGAGGTGGCTTTTGCTTCCACCCATCTGCTGTATCTACATATGACCACCAGGATATATCTCATCCCTCTAGCTCGTGACTGTGATCCCATGTCTATGTAGTCTAGCATGATGTGTCTGAAAGGACCGTCTGGAGGTGGTATGTGCGCGATTGGGGCTGTGAAAACTTTCCTGATGTTATATCTCGCGCAAGTTTCACATTCACTAAGTACTCTATCTACTGTGGCAGCCATGAATGGCGACCACCAGACTGCTTGTAGTTTCCTTAGTATCTCCCCCCTTGCGCAATGGTCATTACCATGCGCCAAAAGAATGGCATGTCTGATCAGTAGGGTTGGTAAGACAAAATGACCATGAGCGTCGCGCCAGAGACCATTTGTTGGGCCTGGTTCTGTTACTCTGATGGCTCCGCGCTTCACCCATAGGCGTTTTTCAGCATCATCTACTCTGTTTTGAGCTAGAATGAGAGAAGGCATGGTAGTGAGAGACTCACAATCCTGGATGGTGAGTATGGGTGCCATTACTGTACCTATGGCAGCCTGTTTAGCTGTTTCATCAGCAAAATTGTTTCCTTTAGCAATCAATGAGTCGGTTTTTTGGTGGGCTGGACATTTAATGACTGCTAGAGCTGTAGGGAGAAGCATGGCTTCTAACAGCTCGCGGATGGCTTCTCCATGCGTTACCGGAGTGCCATCAGCTCTGCAATAGCCTCTTTGTTTCCATATGTTAGCGTGAACATGACACACACCATAGGCATATGCAGAGTCTGTGTAGACATTCAATGACCTTCCCTTTGCTAATTTACATGCTGCTGTTAGAGCTTTTATTTCAGCGAGTTGGGCTGAGCAGGGCTGAGCAAGTTTACATGATTGTAGCGACACAAAGGTTTGATCATCATTGGTAAGTTGAACAACGCCATAACCAGCATGGGTGCCAGTGGCGTCACGGAAACAAGACCCGTCAACGAACAATGTGAGGTCGGCTGGAATTGGTTGGTTATGCAAATCTTCCCTAGCACGCATGAATTTGTCAGTGTCAAGAAGACAGTCATGTGGTGTGCCCTCCGATGGTAGTATGAGTTTAGTGGCGGGATTGATGGTGCTGCAGCGTTGAATGTTAAGTTCAGGGGCTGATAGAATTACCTCATAGCCCGTGCGTCTGGCTTGTGTCAGTACGAACCGTGGACTTGTTAGCAGCGCGTGGAGTTGGTGGGAAGTGTACAGTGTCACAGGGTGTCCCATGGTCAGCGATGATGCTTTCTGAAATGCAAACACAGCTGCAGCTAGCCCCTGATAGCAGGGTGGTAGCCCAGTTTCAATGTTATCAAGCTTGGTGCTGTAATAAGCTAGAGGTTGTTTACCTGTGGGTGTGTCCTGCATCAACACAGCACATGCAAACCCTGATTTTTCTGCCACATACAAATGAAAAGGTTTAGCATAGTTAGGGGTTCCCAATGCTGGAGCAGACTTCATGTCTGCTTTTAGAGCCTGAAATGCTCCCTCTGCCTCTTCTGTCCATTCTAACTGAGCTGTGCTATTAGTTTGTCCTGCTGCCCTTATCAGAGCCCTGAGTGGAGCAGTTTTAATAGCATAGTCACAAATCCATGGCCTGCTGTAGCCTGTCATGCCCAGAAAAGACAACATTTGGCCAACCGTTTGCGGTTGAGGGGCCTTGATCACTGTTTCCAACTGAGATGGTGCAATCTGTCTTTTGTCACCACACAACTGTCTGCCCAAGTACTCTACCGTTTGCTGGCAGAACTGCAATTTGTTTTTGCTGACTTTGTGTCCCCCCTTTGCTAGTGCAGTGAGCACAGCAATGGAATCTCTTTCACACTGTTCTTTTGTAGGACTACAGACGAGCAAATCATCAACATATTGCAAAACTGTGCTTGGTACGTTCAAACTGGCAAGGTCTTGTGTCAACACGCGGTTAAATATCGAGGGGGACTGCGAGAAGCCCTGCGGGATCCGCCGATATGTCCACTGTTTGTTATCATATGTGAAGGCAAACAAATACTGAGAATCTGGATGTACCGGTACACTGAAAAAAGCTGAACACAAATCAATAACTGTGTACCACTGTGTTTCTGGCGGGATGTTTGAGAGCAGTGTGTGTGGGTCTGGCACATGTGGCACTTCTCCGTCTATTACCGCATTAACCGCTCTCAAGTCGTGGACCAAACGGTAGTCTGATGAATTTGGTTTCCTGATGGGAAAAATGGGTGTGTTGCAGGGACTGTTAGTTTCAACCAACACTCCTGCTTCCACTAGCCCCTTGATCGTTGGTCTGATACCATCAATCGCATGCTGCTTGAGGGGGTACTGCTTTTGGTATGGTAGATTAACATTTGGTTTTAGCTTGACGTGAACTGGTTGGGCTGATTTTATCAATCCTACATCTGTCTTATGTGCTGTCCATAGCTGAGGTGGAACTTGTTTTAACATGTTCTCCTGTTCTGCAGTGAGTGCCATTTGTGTGGGTGTGTGATCTTCTATCAATACCTTATGTGTTACTGCATGATCCAGCAGGCTGCATGAGATTTTGATAAACTGTTTGTCTTGTGAGACATAAGTGTCTGGAATC
Source organism: Epinephelus awoara (assembly GCA_035609425.1). Taxonomy (NCBI): domain Eukaryota; kingdom Metazoa; phylum Chordata; class Actinopteri; order Perciformes; family Serranidae; genus Epinephelus; species Epinephelus awoara. The sequence continues at coordinate 9,555,164 of CM069306.1, forward strand.
TCTGTAGGTACCCACTCAGGCACCTGCAGGGCACGCTTGACCATGGGGCCAAGATGGTGAGACTCATAACCCTCAGCCACTAACAATGTTAGATGTGGTGTGGAATTTGGCACCTGAAACCACCCGGCTAAGTCTTCTGGAAGGCTCACCGCTGTAGCTACGCCTTCAGGTCCCAAAAACATGTCTTCACATCTAATTGTGCGCAATTTCTGATCAAGTACTGAGTCCCAGCATTGCTGATAGTCTTCATGTGTCTGGTCTTTGTCATACATGAGGGTGCAATGCAGTGGCAGAGTGGGGGTGTGTGCCGCATGATAATGACGCCTAATCCACCTTTCTCTATCTAGCCATTCCTGTCTAATGTAGGTTTCTGGTGGTACTAGCTGGAGCCAATAGACAAGTGCCTGCTTTGTTTTAGGTATGTCTGTAGGGAGCTGTGACATCATGCTGTGGGGAGGATCATCAGGAAAGTCCAAATACAGTCCATCTTGAGTACACATGATTTTTGCTTTCAGTGAACACAAGACATCTCTTCCCAATAGGTTCACTGGAGTGTGCGCTGAATATAGCAGGGGTGCACATATGGTTTTACCTGCAATGAGCATTGGAACTGGTTCCGTTAAGGGTATGACTTGTGATTTCCCAGAGAAGCCTATTGTCTTTATAGATGACGTGGAGAGGGGGAACCTGGAACCTTCTTTCCCAATGCATGAGTATGTAGCCCCTGTGTCTACCATGAAAGGATATTCACGGTCGTGGATGACAACAGGTATGATAGGCTCGTCATGTGACTGCAGTGATATGGCTGGTGATATTAGTTCCCCCTCAGGCTCCTCCGGGCACCCCTACCAGGGCTGCCCTGGCGGGGTGTTAGGCCAGTTCTGTGCTGGACCTTCCCATGGGTTAACGGGACACTGACTCCGTATGTGGCCTGGCTGACCACACCCCCAGCACAGATTGTCAGGTGGAGCTGGACCAGCCCCTGGGTAGCCTGAGCCCATGTCTGGTGGGCCTGGTTGCTGATTGGGTGTGGTTTGCTGGTATACTTGCTGGTTTCCTGGTGTGTAGTTTCTGCTTCGGGGCCCACCTCTGCCTCGACCTCTTTGGGGCCGGTTGCCGCCTCCCCTTGGCGTTGGCTGCTGGTAGTAGTAGTAATGGTGTGTAGCATTAGCAGAGCTGCCACTACCTGCTGTATTGGGGTCTGCTGAGGCTGGCTGCTGAGGTGCTTGAGGGGGGTTGGACTGGGGAGGTGTTTGGTTGGCCGCTATCATTGGAGCTTGCACCTTATTCTTTTCCTTTTCCTTTTTTACCAGCTTGCTGAGTTCTCCAAGTTGCAGTTGCGTCAGCTTAGTGACTATCTGTTTATTCTCCTCCTCTGTTTTCTTTTTGTCTTTCCTGTAAAGCTCCACATGATGGATGATGTGTTCTGAAAACAGCGGCCAATCCATCTTCATCAGTCCCACCACACCCTCTAGGCGTCGCTGCACCTCTTCTGGCATGGCCTTTTTAACCATCACCTTGAACAGACTCTGAGTTGTTTTGTTAGCATTCCATGCTTCCCCTGTCTCCTCTTTCCATCTCTTCTGAAAGTTGTGCAGGAACTTCATGGGGCATTCCCCCTCCGCCATAGTTTCTCCTTCCAGTTTGGAGGGGTCTCTTTTTGCTGGGTAATGCACCCTCAGGTGCTTCCACACGTTGGCACGGTACCGGCCAAAGTCACGTGAATCATGTTGGTTCGTACCAATGGCTCCGTCCATGTGTGCTTCAGTGAATATTTCCAGAGTGGTCTGTTTTCCTGCCACATAGGTGAGGAGAGCTTTAATGTCTCCCACAGCCAGTTGTATACCAGCTGTGGTTTCTTCCAAGGCCATTATCCATTTATCAGCTCCATCAGTGAGTGCAGGCAGGCGTTCTGCCAAGCCTATCATGTCCATGAAGGGCCAGGGCTCATACTGTTGTCTTCCACCCGAGGTGGTTATGAGAGGAAACATGCTGTCACCACCGTCCTCCTCCAACATTCCCTCTTCATTGTCACCAACTGTCTTTCCGCTTCTTAATGTCATACCCCTGTGTTGTTGTTTATCAGCCTTTGCTGTCTGCACTGAACGTGATCTGTCAGATTCCATGACACCCTGGAGCGTCAGCGTGATGTGTTCTGTTGTGGAACTGGGTTCGGGTTCCCTTGGTGGCTGCTGAGAGGGGCTATCTCGTCGCATACGCTCCTCTAGCTTCTCTATTTCGTCCGTCATATGTTTTACCTTTTCCACAGTGTGCAGAGCCAGCTCTTCCATTTGCTGCAGTAGCTGGGTATCCTGAGCGTGAGCTGGTGTTGCCTCCCTTGTGGCACCTTCTGTGAGTCCGTGGCTGCTCCTCTCGGGTGTGTCATGTCTTAATGACTGGTCGAGGTAAGGTGGAGGGTCGATGGTGGTTTCCCTCCTGTATTCTTCTTCTCGGCGTCTCCTGTCTTCCTCTCGGCGTCTGCCCCAATTCAGCATTTCTTCATCTAGCCATTCGGGCCAGTGGAGATTTTCCACCTCACTGTAAACCCAGTGTCGGGGGTCCCGCCTCTCTTCACTGTGTGATGCTTTGATGTTTGATCCAGATTTTGTTCGGGTGAGGCCTGAGTGGCCAGCAGGGTGGGCGGGCTTTTTCATGAGGAGGTCCGAACAACTTGCATGATGGGACTTGTATGCTTTGTCTTTGATTAATCTGTCTCTGCTCCTCCCCCTTCGCTTCAGGAGTGGGGCCCGCCTTCTGGAAGGGGCCTCCTCTGCTTCAGTGTATTCAGCTGCCTCTTTGTCAGTTGAGTATGTGGTGTCTTTTGCTTTCTCACCTTTAGGGTCTGCTGAGTGTATTTCACTGTAATCCTCCTCGTCATCATCATCTGACGATCCATCAGTGCTCTCTGTCTCTGAAGGTGATGCCACCTCCATCCGCAGCTTCTTCCTTGGCGTCTGTTGTTTCTCCTTTTTACCTGGCTTGGTTAGAGTTACAGTGAATTTACCCTGCATTTGACCCTCCATTTCCATTGCTTTTGCTGCATGCAGTGGATATTGCCCTGTTATTGGTTGTGTAGGTTGTGTGGGTTGTGTAGGTTCTTGTGGATAAGGTGGAGGTGGTGGTATGGGCAGGGGCGGTGCGGTGGGCGTCACTACCTCCTGATTTTGGTGCTCTTTTTCCTTTTCTCCCAGCTGCACCATCTGCTTTCTTCCTCCTGCCTGCCTGAACCAATCCAACACCTCTCTCTCCTTGGCTCGTTTATTCTTTTTCTTGTAGCTGGCTTTAGTATCTCTAGCTTCAATGTGCCTCAGCTCTGACTCCACTTCATCACAGCATGCTGGATTAAAGGTACCATCCACAGGCCAGCGATACCTTCCTGATGTTCTTTTGTGCCACTTATTTACACACCGTTGAATGCGTTTTACTCGATTTGGGTGTTGTCGCATCACAGCCTCCACTGGGGTTAACACCCCTTTCTCCATCTTTCCCTGTCTGGCTCCCATGAAGCCCTGTTTGACTTCACTGGCTCTTGGAAACTCTGGTTGTTCGTCTGTTTCAGTAGTGCGTATCAGCACTATAATTTTTCCTACTGTTATAGCAGTCTTATACTTTTTGTCTCTGTGAGGATTGTACTCAAATTTATATGATCCGTCTTCTTGCGGGACCTGGGTTAAACAGCCGAATTTCCCTGTCTCCCACTCAACTTTTCTGGGCTCAATGACAATCTGCAGCCGTGGATGATATATCACTCCGCCTGCTTGACCTCTGATTCTTATTTGTTGCAGCGGGAGTCTCGCTACTGGAGCGTTTTTATAGTTATCACACAACACCTGTAAAAGGGGATTTAGTGAATAAGGAACCCACAATCTGCGCAAGATCGCTTCCCACGGAGCACCCGGATATGTTTCTTTTACTTTTTTCAGGTTAGTGAATTTAGTGATCTGCCAGAGTTTCTGGTTAATTTCTTGCTCGTCCTGCCAATGCTCAGTCCCCTCGTTATCAAAATATGATCTTTCTAGCCAGAAATGTGTGCGTATTCCTTTATACTCTACGGGACCCTCTATCAGACAATGCTCTTCCTCTATAATTTCATCCTCACGACCATCATCCAATTCCATCTAAATTTAGGTGTTTTGTATTTTTCTAGGTTTACGGTTGCCTTTTTTTCCTTGTTGTCAGGCTAAATTTATGTCTTTTAATTTGTTAGTCAAGTCTCTTTTTTACTCCTACTCCGCTCTGCGTCTCCCTCTTTTGTATTTGTGCAGCCGACCGTGTCGGCGCTCACCTATCTCGCCTTGCTCTCCTGTCTGTGTCTGTGCAGTCAGTCGTGTCAGCCTTACGTCAGTCTGGACTCCTTCTCTGTGTCTGCATGAGTCAGCAGTCTAGCGTGTTATTTTACACTTTATACACTTCTCCCCTACTCACCTCCTTTTTACTGTATGTACAACAACAGTTTATGCCCTACTTAAGGTGTTTTCCTACATTTACACAGAGTTTATGCTCTACTTAATGTATTTTTCTACATTTACACAGACGTCACATACCACATTTAGTTATTTACAAGTTTTTACAATATGATCGATCGGTTTTTGGCACTGCTCTTTTGACTTTTTGTTTATTTTTTCACTTTTTCTCTCTATGGATCCTCTTAGCCTCTTCTTTTGGTGTCCTATCCACGCAGACCCACTCCCCTAATAACACAATTCCCGTGACTGAAAGGAATGTGACAAGATGAAATGGCGGTATCACAGAAACACTCAGTACTCTGCCCAAGCAAACCTATTTTCCTACCTGACGACCCTGTCTCCATGCGCGACAAAAAGGACCGTTAGGAGGATAAACTAGTGGTATCACAGAAATACTTTATCTCTTTGGCTTTACCGGTTATTTCTCTTCCCTGTGTAACTCCTACAGGTTTTTGTGCACTTCTCCTTTAAATACTTTAAATACCTTAACTCACACTCGACACACACACATTCACTCTTTCCGCTCCATAATCACACCTGTTGCACCAATTCAACTGTCTCCAGTGTTGTTAGTTATGCATTAATCATTCCTTTAAATCACTTAATCATCACATTATAACTAGGTTCTTTTAAGGGAGGGAAAAATCAAATACCTTTGACCTGGGCGGCCCCCAGCACTGCACCCCAGACACACACAAAGAAAAGAGAAAGTCTTTTACCTTGTTTTAGGTGGCCACCTAGTGTCTGTCTGGGCGCACTGCGGCACCTCCGGTCTCAGGCTTCAATCCCCTGTTCCTCTCCTGGCTGGCTCGCCAAGTGTAGTGGCTGACTCGGCAGAGCCTTTAGGGCCAATTGGCTCTCAGCTGCTCGTCCCACTGCTTCACTTATAGTTGTGCTCTAATTGACTGTAAGATTGTAGGTTCAGCAGACAAGAACTTAGAATACTCAAAGATACTCTGGAGTCAAGAGGAATCAGGTGCAACGTGAGTTTAATGTGTCACAGCAACAATAACACATCAACTCGTGAGTCAACCCCGGGATTGGACTGAAGACTCACGATTTGAACACTCTCTTTTATGCTCGTGGAGATTCAGCAGAATCTCCACCTCCTTTTCTTAAACCATCCTATCGCGGCCGAATTCTATTGGAAGATAACCTTTCCTTTTTTGTCCAAATCTGCCTTCACCATGAGCTAACCGTGGCAACCAAACTGGCCTTCGTCCAAAGTTGACCTCAGGGCCTGTGGAAAGTACCAAACTTTCTTCCAATAGATTCAGACCGCTGTCTCTGCTATTTTTAAAAATCATGTGAGCTCTGGGGATTTTCTTTAATTTGATCCCCTGAGCTCACACATTATACAGACCTTACAAACCCTTGAATGTGTGTGTGTCTGTTGTTACATTTTTCAGGTGATGCATAGTGTTGTATGTGTATGTGCTTTAACTTGTACAAATGTGCTGTGGTTTCAATCAACTGTGTGGTTACAACAATGATTCACCTTTCATAGTTACTCAAATATCACACAACTTAATCATGAGACATAATCAACTTATGCAGGATATAATATTTATCTGATCTTTAACTGATTTTACTTCAACTTGATCAATTGGCCTTTGGCCTGCTTAGTTATAAAACATTACACTACAACTCTCAGTGGATTGCAGTGCTGTTGTTTTAAAGCCAGCAGGTGTCAGTCTTCAATGATCTTTGACATTTTGCCTCGTTGGTAACTGTGATGTTGTGCCTCTTACATTTTGGTTTTACTACATTTATGGTTGTGTATAGAATGTGTCATTTCTCTGGCGGGCTTGTGTACAGTCTAAACAACCTTAAAATAACTGCTGGAAGTTGGCCAAAAAAGTAGTCCCCACCAAAGTGCGAATAAAGCAGAATTATTGCAGGTATTACGTACGTTCTAACATAACCTTTATGTGCAGTACTATGCATGTGCAGACAATCTTTTTTTTATTTAACAATGTGTGTACAGGTGTCAAGCTTGTAAGACTGTATCGTGTGATTCAGTTAAATAAAGCCAACGCCTTTTCTCTGAACATAATCTGTGGATGAATTCATAATTACGTTATCTGTTAAAGATGTTGTTCACTGGCCTTTTCATTAAACTGGGCTGTCATGCTGTTGAAAGAAGAAAATGCTTTTGAAATCGGTCCTACATGACCAGAGAAAACAGAGAACAAGGGCTGTGGTGTTCAAGTTACTGGTGAGATCTGGGCGCTGACAAGATGGAGGGAAGTTTGACGTAACTTGTAATCGTCACATTGTTATGATACAAAGCAGGTTGAAAATCTTCAAAGTCTCCCTTTAATAAGAGTTGAGTCCAGAAACGGGTGAACAGATGTGCAGATCCTGAGATGTACTGAATGATCGAAGAATCAAATGATGGTGCCAAATCCATGAGCGGGTGGTGCAAGTGCCGTCTTCAGTTTTCAGGGCTTCCCAGCAGAGTTACAGACATACTGATGCTTCTTATATCTGACATAAACAGTATCAACAGTGTGTAGAAGAGGGTTGACAAAACTTATGAGGTAAGTTTTTGTTTCAATATGGACTCATCCACCTTTCACTGAACAAAAGTATAAATGCATAAATAACTGATTGTTAAAATTCCAGTTTTAATAGCAACAAAAGTAGATCCCACAGTTACATAAAGTTCAGTAATATATCAATCTCTGCCCAGTCTTACACGGTTGCTTTCAATAATATGAACAGGAATAAGCCGACATGACGGCTGAAGATGAAACATCTTCAGATTAATAAGAGGTAGGAGAGTGATGATAATTTCATTGTGTAGCTTGTAGGAGTCACTTGTAGGGCAGCAGATCTCATCAGTCTTCACAGTAAACACCTGGATAACAAAACCAGGTGTGAGGTCTGACCGGTTTTTCAAAATTCAGGTCTGCATACCATTAAATCAGCTTATGCTCAACACCAACCCTGAATGAAAAACTATATTTATTAATAAACAATAAAACCCGCCCCACTCGTCCTTGCATATTCTGGCGTAACTTTGGATTCCAACTCTTTCAGGAGTGGTCTGAGAGACTTTAATGTGTCTTAATGAGTCTTAATGTGGTCCAGGTCCACCACTGCCACCACTGACCCCAGGGCCACCTCCTGGCTTGGATCCACCTGGTCCACTTGGAGAACGCATGTCGTGCCACATCTTCACAAGAGGCTCCCTCTTCCTCCAAATCAGTTTGTGACCATAAGCTACATACCATCTGTAGGACAAGATACACGGAGATGGTTAAAGTGTACTGACTGCAGGACAGGATGATGCCAAACCACAAAATAATCCACTACAACATTCTTTAAAAAGACTTACACCACTATGAGTAGCATAAGCTGAAGTTCCAGCTACAATAATAAGTGTAAAATCATCCAATAGTCTTATTACAGTGAATTGTTTTTGTTACAATGATTGTTTCATAACTGTGAGCATCTTCATCAGCTGTTATGACCTGATTCTACTCTTGGTTTGCCTGATGACCACCGAGCCATTAACTGTGCATCTGCTGATGAAGACAGTGAGGTGTGTTTGAAAGATTCTGAAAAGCCAGTAGTGGACTTTGTGTTAATATTATTTTGTCAAACTAAATGCACACTATTGAGAAAAAAACTTTCCAAAAGTTGTAATTAATTTTAGATCTTCAAATTTCCTTTCTTTCTGAGCAATTAAAAGACTTCAAACCTCAGCTTTTAACTCCACCTGCTGATGAAGATCATGTGATCGAAAGCTCCAGAACAACTAATAAATGAACCTTGTGGTGAGACTGTTTTCTCACCTGCTGTCAAGAAAGAACTCTGAACAAGAGCTGCAATGATGAACTGATTAGTGTCAACTATCAAATTAATCGCCAGCTAATTTGGTAGTCGATTTATGCAGTTGAGTAATTTCTTAGGGATAAAAAAAGATCAAAATTCCTGCTTCTTTAATGTGAATATTTTCTGGATCTTTACTTCTCTGTGATAGTAACCTAAATATCTTTTGCTTGTGAACAAAACACGACATTTAAGATGTCATCTTGTGCTTTGGGAAACACATTTTACCATTCTCTGACATTTTATAGACCCAACAACATATCCATTAATCAAGAAAATAATCAATAGATGATTTGATATTACAAATGATAATATAACTGCATCCGATTAGAGGTGTAAGAAATATCAATACACTTGAGTATCCCAATTTATGTTTTGTGATACTGTATCTTTTCTAAAAGACACTACTTTGATTTTTCATTGTTTACAATTTCTTTTTTACTGATATAGTAAATGTAACTTCCTTTAAAAAGTAGTGCTGTGAGGTTATATGTTACACGGACTGTGATAAATCCAAATGCAGATCCCACTGTTCTGACTGCATATTAAGTTAACTGTTAATGCATATAGTGGAGTGTTCTCTATACTATGACATTTTTCCTAAAGTTAATTTTTTTTTTAAAATCGCAATATATCACCTTGCCTACAGTACGGCAACATACTGACTTGTCTCCCCTGTATTGTGAGAGGTATCATATCGTCAAATTCTTGCCAATACACAGCCCTACATCTGATGTATTTTAAGGATAAAAGTAAGACTTGAGAACATTCTTCTCCAATTTAACCCTTTAGTTTTCTTGTTCTGCATTCAGACGCCTTTCACAAGCATTTAAACCTTTGAAACCTCACCGAACTGACTTGCATTCTTTTGAGAGTATGCTGAAAGGCAATGAGCAACTTGGTGAGAAATGTCCTGCAAATTGCAAAAAAAAACAACAGTAAAACATGACAAGAAAATTAACCTGAGAAAGAAAAGAAAGAGAGGGGGGAAATTATTGGAAAATTAAAAATAAAAAATAGGAAAAAATATCCCCCAAAAATGTATTTATAACTGTTAGAATTGTATTTTTAAAATTCATTACAGAAAATAATTTATTGCAAGGATCATTTGTTATTTCTTGTCAAGTTGCTCATTGCCTTTGTCTTGCGTTCTTTAAAGGAATCAGGTCAATTTGCTCAGCTCTTAAAGGGTTAAAACGCTTGTATGTGTGTGTTATTGGCTGTCGCCCATCATTTATACATTATCCAAACAGTTTCTGCATCTTCATTGTTCATGAAAGCCATAAATACACTCAATTATTCTTTTTAATGTAAAAGAACATTGGCCACTCACACTCCAAAGAGGGCTCCTCCAAGGTGAGCCGCGTGGTCAAACAGCCGCCATCCCAGTATGAGTCCTGCTGTATCTACGGCAACAAGCGCTTTCAGAGCCTAAAGAGAGACCAGTGACGGGAACCTGACGTTACACGCAATGTGCCGCACTAAACACTAAACTTAGCACAACTATCTCACTACCATGCATTCAGACATGCATACTTACACATTCACTCAAACACTTTGTCGGTTTTGCTCATGCACAGATTTACATCTCTTTCCTGCAGCGAAAACACAACACGGCAATGTCATAACCCTGTTTCATGTTTGAATTAACAGACTATTTAATTCACCCGATACTTCAGAGGTGTTTCTACATAACAAGGCAGGAAGTGCACACAAACACACACACACACCATGATGTATATACTGTGCACAACTTACGGTTCCTGCTGTGAAGGTGATCATGGGGAGGAAGATTATGCCAAGTTTGGCCTCTGGCACCTTCGCACAGACTGCGGCCAGCACCGCCATGACGGCACCTGACTGTGGATCAAACACAGGACAGGTGGAAACATTAGGACTACTATACTTCTGTTATTAAGCTGTATGAAGATTTTAGCAAATATCTTACCGCTCCCAACGATGGATGGAGTCGTCCAGTGGCAGTTTTACACATGTAGCTGACCATAGTGGAAATCACACCTGGAAATACACATAAGGACTGAGATATAACTCTTAATCGTGGTCACCGAGAGCTGAACCTAAACAGAGTCTATTCTTTGACTCACCAGCAGACAGATAGACCGCGAGAAACTGCTCCCTCCCCAAGAGAGAGACGATTCCTGATGAGAATGTCCACAGGACATACATGTTCGCCACCATGTGGATAATGGAGTAGTGGCTGAAGGAGGACAGAACCATGGGAAGGCACCGTGTTTCTGGTGGGGGACAGAAAAATGGAGAACATGACCATATGTCGAGTGGGTCCAGCTGCAAATTTACACATGGAGGAAAATCATCGGGTCTCATTCATGTAATTATTACTCATTTAAAGAACATGCACACTCACTGGAGGCGGGGTTGGACGTGAAGTACTTGATCATGCTTCTCTGCATTGAAGGGATCCGCCAGCAGCACAGGACGACAGCATTTACTGCAATGATGCCTGGAAGACAGCAATAAGGAAGTGTGTGAAGCCATCTGAAGAAACACAGCGACAAAATGAGCGTGGGTCTGCAGAATAAGTTACCGGTGACAGTCCTTTGTCCCTCTGTGAGGCTGCTCCAGAAGTCATCCACCGTGGACATGAGGAGGATGACCTGTCGCTGGAAGCTTGACAGCTGGTTCCACCAGTCATGCCAGTACGCCATGTCTTTAGACCCCTGGGAACATATGAATGGTTCACTGAATCACTGTAACAATGGTTTCATGTTGACAGCAAAGGAGGAGACAGCCAGTAAAACCTCACCTGTAACAGCTTTTCCGACTCCTCTTCATCTCTTGCAGTCTGAACTCGTGACTTCAGGCTCTCATATTGCAGAATGGCTGCGGCGCCAAAGGAGCAGCCTGTAAACTGACATGGAGTCAGACAACAACCAACGGCACCATACTGTCCCAAACCTCAGTGCCGCATGCACTGTTCTCATTGTAGCAGGTAAATTAAAGGGACCTACCCCCACTGTGAACATCAGCGGTTTGAAAAGTGTCGGCCTGGGGGCTTTGGGAGGAGGTCGAGGTGGGGGTGGAGGTGGGGGACCTGGTGTGCCAGCCTCAGAGGGTGAGGCTTTTGTTTCTTGGGTGACATTTCCTTTCTTTGTCTCTGACCTTTTGGCTTCCCGACGGAAACCGCACCTCTGTTGGTTGTGGGGGTTGAGTCTGCCAAAAAATGAGTGGACACAGTATTAAAACCTCATTTACAGACAGCTTATAGAATAACATGGACAATACAACAGCCCTGCAGTGAAAAGGCTTAGAATGTACGATTTAACTCTTTGTAGGGCTGAAACTAAATATTATTTCCATTATTACAGCCAGACCAGGGTTAGTTGGCACAGTTTTCACTCTGCCATATTTCCAACTTACAATTTATGTTAGAGCATTATAACCAGCAGCAAATAAAAACTTCTATCTCAGCTATAAATAAATGTGTTTTAATGTACACAAATGTTTTCTAACAGTAGGTTATTTGTGATTACAGTCATGTTGTGCATTGTGCCAATCAGCCCCAACACAGGGAGGGTTGGCACAATGTGAAATTTGCTGTAGTTACAACAAAATGAAGCAACCAAGAGAAAAAATGTGAACATTTAATTCAAACAAGAGCCAGAAAACATGAATTTAATTGAACATCTGCCCTTTTTAATCTATTTATCACTAAAGATGCCTCATTACTTTCATCCATCCACCTTTCATAACAATTATATTAAAAAAAATAGGAATAAAAAAATTGTTTTGTGTGTTAATCCCATAAAATACAGTTACAACTTTTACTTTTTCAACTGGTCGGCGCGTGTCAAACAGCCCCACTCGCATTTGACTCAGCTTTTTGATTAAAATGACAATAACTCATCACAGGCTTTAAAATCTTATATCAAGATGTAGATGTTCACTATGACGTTTAACTAGAACTGACACTTGTCCAGTATCTCTATCTTCGCGTTTATAATTGGATATCTTTTGTCCACAGAGCACTTTTTTACTTTCAATACTATAAAACTTAAAGTCACCCTCACCAATTAAAGTAGTGACATATTAATGTTTAAACATGACCCAGTAGATGAGTGCAGGTGAAGAAAGCAAACATTTTTAGCAGGGATCACACAAGACAAAGAAAAGCATCAATACTTCATAAATAAGAAGCTTAAATCTGTTAATATTAGGCAATTTTTGCAACTAAAAATGGCACCATTAACCAATTGCTCATCAAAATACTATTTGTATTACATTGTATGTTACTGTAAAAGGAAATCAGGAGCCATGACCTCACCTTACAGTGACTATTCCTACTGGTCAAAGCCAGAGCTAGTTATGCATTAGGTGTTACATTTAAGAGGGTAAACACTATGCAGTAGGAAAACAGGATATTAATTATGCTGCATGACCAGTTTCATCTTATTAAAACCATCACAGACAGATAACACACTGCTGCTCTGTGTATTTTCACTGTAACCAAATTAAATCCACAGTTATCTCCAGCCCCGTCAGTCTCTGTACAATGACAGAGGGAACAGTTAGGTAATCTGCTGCTCGAGACTCAAACGCACCACACACACACACACACACACACACTCCTGCCAGCGTCATTTTATTTAAACAAACCCTGCGACCCGAGCAGCTTCAGCTCGACTCACCTGCAGCTCCGTAAAGTAGTGTTAGTACATCTGCTGAACTCTGTTTTGGCCCATTTCGTGACACATCCTCTCCACGCCATGTTTGTGATGACCTCCTGCCCGAAGCCCCTCCCACTGACAGCCAAGGCTGCGTTCACGGACTCGCCTAAAAGCTCCGATTTCTGATAACTACTCAAGCGCTCTTTGTGTAACAAACAGTGGTACTTTTTGGGCTCAGTGGAGAGAGGTCGTTTATACTTTATTATCTGCAAATAAAAAATCTGTTGTTATCAATGTATTTGGTTGGTGCAGCTACATTGCCATCAGTGCTGGGAAGGTCTCTTTTGAAATGTGTTAGGCTTCAGATTACTAGTTACCATGTTGGAAATGCAATAAGTAGGCTGATGTAACTATTTTAACTACTTCATCAAAATACATGTGCTTATTTTCCTCCCACAGTCCAAAGACATGCAGGTTAGTTGGTGACTCTAAATTGTCCGTAAGTGTGAATGAGAGTGTGAATAGTTGTCTGTCTCTATGTGTCAGCCCTGTGATAGTCTGGCGACCTGTCCAGGGTGAACCCCGCCTCTCGCCCAGTGTCAGCTGGGATAGGCTCCAGCACCCCTGCAGCCCCCAACAGGATAAGTGGTTATGGAAATGTAACTGCTTACATACCATAAAACTTAATAGCCTGGGCTATTATTTGCTTAAATTAAATTACTGAAATCAACAGGCCTACATTTGAGACATGCCTGTAATTCCTGTTGCTCAGCAAAGGGAAATACAATCAAATATTTAGTTTAAACCAGTATGAATATTGCTTGTTTAGAAATTAGGCTTCAGTTAGAAATCATTCATTAGATTGAGCTCCGCAACAGAGAGATTACAGCACAGCACTTGAGGATTACAGCGCCCGGCTCACCAACACAACACCACTTTATCCTGTTAAAACAATATTCACAACTTGGACAAATTTTTTGAAAATCTTTTTGATTCTTTTGATCTGAGCACCTTTACGGACTAAAGGAATATGAATAACTTACAGGGTAATGGAGGAACAAACACATAAATTTGAAGTGGACAACAACCCCTTTTATATGTCAGAAGAACTTCTATTTAAAATAAAAAACTGCTTGGCAACAACAGCAGGTGTTTATTTGTCAAAATGTGTGGCTGCACCGGTAGTTTTACGGTATATCTATATGATATATTGTCATGTCTAAGCATACATACTGCTTGTAAAGGTATGCATATACTGTAGAAAAACAACCTACTATATCTTCTGTAACTTTTCGGCCAACTTAACCCTTACAATGTTATCTTAGCTTTCTTTGCACCCTTGCACTATTTGTAAATATGCAGTAATACTGTGACTTGTATATAGATGCTGTATGTTATTGTCCATTTTCTGTTCACTGTGTGTAAGAACTCTGAGAGCTACTGGAAGCCAAACAGTCAAATTTCCAGTATTTGTACTTACACAGGTCAGTAAAGTCGATTCAAAAATAATAGTTCAGAGGACTTGAATGCAGCAGGAGGTGGAGGCCTCTATGTTGTGCAGGAACTACAACAGCTTATTGTTTTTCCAGAGGCAGCACTTCACTTCCATCTAGTGGCGCAGTCAAGTACAGATTTGTCAAATGAACAGTGAAGTCACAGTGGTGGAAAATACATTTACTGAAGTACAGTTTTGAGATACTTGTCGTTTTAATTTTGTGGTATTTTACACTTCCACTCGGCCACATTTCAGACTGAACATTGTACTTTTTACTCCACAACAATTTTGCAGAGATTTCACTTTCATAACTAATGATCAGTTTGTAAAATATGAGGCATTTGCATTTTTCATTGCACGCACACATTTCCGAAACAGCAGGAGAAGCATATGTGCAAATAGGCTGCTAAAATTAAAGATGGCTGAATTCCATTTAGCTGCTTCAGTTTCAGGGGCCTGATAATGTGCATGCTGGCTCGCTGTCACACTGTCACAGCTTACTGGAACACTTGAGGAGGACAGAGCTATTAATGTTTAACAGGAACTTGTGCATTTCCTACTGTGACAAGTCAAAATGTCCAGAGAGAAGCTAAAATTACACATTAATGCAGCTGTAACACTAGTCCAATGATGTAATGTAATAATATCACACTCTGAAGGGGACACTTCTGCAAAATAAGTTCAGTATTTTCAAAGTGAAGTATATAAACACTGACTTACCAGAGAGCTTTAGTGATTTATTTATCTGTAATTCTCAGGTTAAATTTTATCCAACTACACAAATCAGTAACCTTTACCTACCAATGTCTCGTACATCAATAGGACAGTATTCATTGAGACACTGTGGAGCCCAGCTGTGGGACATAAACTTTTTAATTGACTCTATAGCCCCGTTTCCACCTAACACTTTCGGTATGGTACCTTTGGAACCAAAAGTAACCCTCAGACATGGTACCTATAGACCCTCACGTTTTCTCCGCAAACAGTATTCTTAAATGTAGGCAGGGTTGTTGTCACTCACTGCTCCGTCCAGCACTCACTGCATTTCCTCATTACCAATGACAAAGAGGGAAGTCTGCACCTGGTATATCGTCCACAGAACGAGGCTGCACGCCGACATTTTCTCAACAAAACAAAACAGGCTGCAGTGAGAGTCTCTCTCCATGGGATATTTAAAAATAGCAGCTTTGTGCATTTAGTCCTTCTCAGGCAAGCGCAGGGGTTTAGTGTTGCCGTAGCCCACAGGAACAACATGCCACAACGCTTTTTTTTGTCCTCCAGGTGAGGATTAGAATTATACGCAGTTCACATAACCCAGCTAAAGTTAACACATATATAACTGTGTAAATCATCACTGTGCTGTGTTTCTGCGTAGTGCTGATTTATTTGATGTTGTGTTTATTTCTCCTCAGTAGTGTTGATTATGTGAAAGTTCTGTATCTTTTTTTGACATGTTACACTTTACTGCATCATGTTGTATTTTCAAATCTTTGCATATTTCATTCTTCCCTTTAGGTGAGATATCATGAAAAGCCCTTTCTGGGCTTCTGCCTCACCTGCACATGCAAACTGTTTTTATTATATTTTACTTTTCTCTGTTCTTTATATGTAAATGTGCAAATAAACTTAAACTTAATAAGTACTTGAGTGTTTTTCCATTGTTGTATTAATGCCTATCAGGGATCTAAATATCATATACCATACCATTAAATACTGTGCCACTGAAGAGTGAGTGAGTGAGGGAGAGCACTGTTAAAAACACTGTTAATATATGACATGTTCTTTGGGATGTCAAAATATTAGTAAAAATAATAATAAATGACTCGTCTTCTTTTACATTTTCATCTTCTTATTAAAACATTTTGTGAGCACTCTGAAATTTGTTTCCATGAAGAGAGAAAGCAGTGGGAGCCTTGGACTAAACAGTATTGATGGCACTTGGTGTTGCTATTGGCATCTGGACAAGTTCCACAAACTCCTCACAAGCTTGCCAGTGACTCCAGAAATAGGTGAAGAAGGTAGAAATTACAGCGAGAAGGCTGCACTGCAGTGTCTGCAGAGTAACTAGGGCTCTCCTCCAATACAATATCTGCACTTGACTTGCTGGGCTACTTTAGCTATAGACAATATTGCACAGAGAAATGATGTAATAGAGCTAGAAAGGTCTAAAGGAAGTTTGGAAGAGGGAAGGTAATTAATCTTAACTGAAGTGGACAATGCATCCTTTGGGGACATTATAATACAACTTCACTTCTGTGAAACGATTATACAGTTATACAGGAAAGTGTAGAGGTTTCAGGGCAAAGATACAGCGTGCAAAGAAAGAAGAGCAATATGCCTTTGCCACTGTATGGACCCAAGGACACACTGCCAAGTCAGATGATATCCTATGGGTGCAGGTCTGGGGCAGGGGAGGACAGGGAGATGTGGGAGGGGAGGAAGAGGAGGAGGGATAAAGAGAGCAGAGAGGGGAAGGGAGGGATGACAGTGATAGGAGTGAGCACAGGACGGATTGAGGTGGGGAGGCCAAAGGGAGGAGAGTGGACGAAAAGAGGGTGAGAATCATCAATATTTAAGCGGCCGCAGAAGTTAATTTAGGTAAAAGCTGTTTGGATTTTGGTGGAGGAGTCGCTGCTGCAGCCCTGCTACGCAACGACACAACCCTCACACACACATTCATCTCCCTCTGAATCTGTACAGGACTATAGGTTCCTTCCAAATCAATGCAGTGCGTTTTTTCCCCCAGCAGAGGTGTCCTCTTTCAGGTCCTCTCATCGATTTGCTGTGAACCGACGCCAGCCAGGATTCGCCTGTGTCGGCAACAGGGCAGCAAGGCCTCGGTCATGTGACAGGAAGTGTCTGAAATCCGAACAACTTGTCATTCATGTAGGACACTCATTCATCTTACTGCAACTATGTCCAGATAGAGTGAATAATAAAGCAACTCTGACATGCGGCCCCCGTATTGTGCTGTGGTTTGGATCCACAGGCGGACGCATGATGCGGAACGTCATTTGGCCTTGAGGCTTCTATTTCAGCCCAAAGGCTTGAAACATCTTATACCAGCAGCACATTCTTTTTATACCATCAGAGGAAACTCTAGCTGTTATCATAGCGTCCTATCGGAATGCTGACGGTGAGCTTTCTAAGACACTGATCAATGGGCCGGATAGATAATACCACTCTGTGACTTGTTTTCTGTTTTTTCCTGCATGGATTCTAAGAGTCGGTGGTCAGTGTGTGATTGTGGTGTTCTTTGAGAATCTGTTTATACTATTAAGCTGTGTGAAGTGGAGGCTGAGTGGGATTTCAGATAACTCCATCACTGCAAAGTCCTGATGTTTATTTACGAAAATACCACAGCACACAGCATGGCAGCATCAACAAAAAGAAAAGGTCTGTACGTGCAAAGGTTATTATTTTCTAAAATCTAGGGTTAAAAAACATCACAAAACGAGAGGGGCACTTGAATAAATTTGAGAGCAGCTCACTCTTATGCACACACTGTACCTCTGTCTACATATCTGCCCCGGCAGTTCAACTGATTTGATTACACAACACTTCCTCAAGAGCTTTTTGCACAAAGCCATCACAAAGGAGCAGCCAGCTCATTCCGAATGCACAGTGCAGTCTTTGTATATACTGTGCACAATGTCTGTCAAATTTCTACTGCAGTATAATCAAATAACAGGCACAATAAAGAGTCAGATGTTCA
Organism: Epinephelus awoara; assembly: GCA_035609425.1. NCBI lineage: Eukaryota > Metazoa > Chordata > Actinopteri > Perciformes > Serranidae > Epinephelus > Epinephelus awoara. Next base: position 9,573,326 of record CM069306.1, read on the forward strand.
GGACACGACTATCGATCTGTGATTCCTTCATTAAATATTGATGTCTCTCTGCAAAATATCATCTGCCTTTGCGGAACGGTGAAGCAACACGGCACAGTACAGTATGTGGTCAGCAGGTGTGTGAGGACGCAGCTCATCACTGAAGGCTGGAACGGGAATTATTCATTGTTAATTCAGCAGAGAGTGTTTCAGAATAAAAATTACATGAAGAAGTGTCCTGACACTGGGTGAATTTAGGATAAACAGGAGTACACTATACTGCAAGCACACTCTCACTGGTGTTGCATGTGCTAAAGTATTACATGACATATATTTTACATGAAGTTGTTGTGTGCAATTCATGAGTGGCTGATGTGCAATACTGTTTTTTATGATGTATGCTTTTCATTTCCTCTGAACTATTATTGTAAGGCAGCAATACTTGTACAGCTCCTGAGTCAAAGACAAATTTCCATATGTATCGCATCGCATGGTATCGTATCGCATCATATCGTATCGTGTCATATTGAAGTGGCCCTGGGTGATGAAAATTGCAATGACTGTTCAATTATGATGTGTCTAAGTTGTTAATTTTTGGTCTCAAAAATATAGAAAAGAAAACAAAATGGATTATTGAATTCTTTTAACTTTTCCAGTGCATGTTTTATGTGCAACTTGTGACATTCTGGATCTGACCTGTATGAATGTGTGGTATCTTGTGCATTAGCAAACTTTGCAATGACAACTATAAACCCGCTCCAACCTCCCATACAGGCACTATACAGTGCTGTTAGGCCCCACCCATGGGAGGCTCTATGGGGCGAACAAAACTCTGACCCAAAATAACTACATACAGTAAGACATCTTTAAAACACTCAAATCAATGGGATTTATTAAAAAAGGCCATATAGGCTATAGGCTGGAGCCTATCCCAGCTGACATTGGGCGAAAGGCAGGGTTCACCCGGGACAGGTCACCAGACTATCACAGGGCTGACACATAGAGACAGACAACCATTCACAATCACCAATTAACCTGCATGACTTTGGACTGTGGGAGGAAGCTGGAGTACCTGGAGGAAACCCACGCTGACACAGGGAGAACACTTCAGACCAGGAACCCTCTTGCTGTGCCACTGCACCACCATGCTGCCGGTCATTTTGAATCACTTTGTAGTTATCTTGCCCTTTTTAAAAAAAAATAAAAAAATTTGTGTCTCTTGGAAGTTCCTTTGCATCTTTTTGTGGTCTTTTTATCTTTCTTCTTGGTCAGTACGTGGTAATTTGAGTGACATTTTGCGGGTAAAGCCCAGGGAGGCGGGGTTAGGGGGTGTCCCTGTCACTTTAGGCCCCTGCACATGTGCCCGCGAGGCCTGTTCAGTTATCCATCCATGCTCTCTGGTCACTAGAAATGGAAAAAGATAAAACAAGAAGAGGAAAAACAACACCAGAGGGTGTTGAGGGGCCTTAAATAAGCTTTTTGGCCCGAGGCCTCCCAGAGTGTAGGATCGCCCCTGCAGGCTGGGCTTACTGTGCATTGCACAATAAAACTTAATTCATTTAGACATCTAATTCATTGTTTTAAATGATTAAACAGCGCCCACCTGAGAAGTTCCATGACCACATTTAAAGTGAAAAAATTTTAAATAACCTTAGAAAGAATCATTAGTATAAAGATCAGTACAAATTACAAGCATGAAGATTTTGCAAGGAAACAAATATTTGGGCTGTTTGCCACAGTGTTTCAGCAGCAGCACAAAAACATCTACTGTACTCCTGCATCAAGACACAATGCACACCCTGCATCCGCTCTCCTCTGCAACACACACACACACACACACACACACACACACACACACACACACACACACACACACACACACACAAAAGTCCCAACCCTCCCTCATTCTTTACCTGAGCCCTCAGTCCACCTTACTCAGAAACTCTTGCAAACACGAAGGGCTGAGCACGAGCTCGCTTGAGAACTCTGCACGCGGTGTCGCTCTCGCGCGTTTCAGCGGGGTCCCAGAGGGAGCTCGTTTTGCAATTTTATTACTTGAAACAAGCAACTTGCCTCCCTCTCTGCTCGGCTGTCCCAACTGAAGAACCCAGCGCGCACCAACTCCAGGCGCATTCCTCCAGCCTACGTCGGCAGTATATAATCAACTTCAGCACCGCAAGGGGATATGGGTGATAAAAACGCCGGTAAGGAACTTCCACGTGCTTGTATATGAATAAGTTATGAGCTCATTTTGTTGTGGTGTTTAGTTGTTTTGTGGGGGAGACGAGGCGTTGTTTATTTGTGTGGAGTCTTTCAGGAAGCACACAGACTGCGGAACACAAACAGCCTTAACTTTGTGATTGAAATCTGCAGCGGGACAGCACATGTGATGGAGTAGGGTGCACTTTCATTGCCTGGGTGTGAAGTTGAATGGGAGGATGCGCAGGATAGTGTATGTGTGAAGCAGCCACACATGAGCACATGCTCCAGTGCTGCAGCGCGATGCTGCTGCTGCTGTGTTCCGGCTTCACAGCTCAGTCTGCCGCCAGTTTGCTCTCTGCGTTAAGCACCTAATAAATTACCTTTAGGGGCTATAATTAAAATGCATCAGCACTACTAGTCCACTATGCATTGGGAAATATCTAAATTGCACATGAAATGCAACTTCAAATATGAGGCCTGCATTACAGTGTTTCCAGCCCCAGTGTTGCGCATGGTAAACGCTTTTAGTCTCCCTGCCGGAGCTTTCCTTGACTCTATCAGGGCTGTCAGCTGATTTAGACAAAAACTGCTGGCTCTCCACTTTTTTTTTTCCCGGTGAGATGAATGTGCTGCTGTTCCCCGTGCAGCGGCGGCGGTGTGGCCTCAACGATCAGCATGCGTGTTGTTGACAAAGCTTTTCAACTCTGCCAGTAATGGGCTGTAGAGGCTGTTATTCAGAGCTACAGGATAGAGTCTGCTGCATGGACAACTAGACGCTGCCTAGTGGTTACACACAGCTTAACTCGCTGTAAAATGTGGTTGTGTTGACAGTGTTTTGCAGGAGATGAGGTTAAAGCACAAAACAGGTACACTCCCCTCTTAAAATATATCTGGAAAAAGGACAGTGTGCCCTTGTTTAAGTAGGGTAACCTTCTCGCTCATGGTCACCCTGATCTGTTTTACACACAGTTTACAGTAAAGCAAAAATGCTGCAGTAAAGCAAAAATACAAAAAGTCATGAGTATACAGTTGCCAACATGTCAAGGTAACTAGGCAGGGGGGCTCACCTACATCCACCACCCTTGTTAAATCCACTCTGGGATCTGCAGAGTTTGCAGCCTCATTCATTGATCCCACACACAGAAAATGAAGTGTTCACCACCCAAAATATAAAATGCTTTATGTTTCACTGTCGTCCGTAATGTCTACCCTCTATTGCTGTTAATACTTGCCTCCACTGCACAGTGTTTGCGTCCTTGTATTGTATTTTGGGAGAGGCAGTAGCTTTATGATTCATTCAGATTTATGTCTCTCATTGGACTTTTAGAGTCTTTTATTTCGTCTCCGTTCAGCAGAACTTTTTAATGCCACATGTGCACTCAAACTGACGAAACAAACGTATAAATAACCTGAGGACAATTATGAAGATATAAATCAGATGAATCAGGGCAGATATCCACAATAAAACAAACTATCCTAATACATTTGGGGGGCATCTGCCTCTTGCATCCAGTGGGTAATTACAAAAAAAGAAACACAAATGAGACAAATACAACTGTTTGATCTTTAAGTGCAAAAGTATTCAGCATATCACCGTTCCTGAAAGCGGCGGCCCTTGTGGCCACGTCTGCTACTGTAAGCATTCGTTTGCTTATTTACCATTTGTTTAGGGAAACACATTTGTTCCGCCTGCGTAGTTTAAACATGTTGCATGTCCATAAACTGTATCATAATCCTTCCATTGTGAAGGGATGAGAAAAAATCCAAAGTGATCTTGCTCGATTTAACCAAGTGGACCGTGGACCGTTTAAAAAGGGTCCGCTGGCCAAGACTGGCCCCCGGTATTCTCTGTGTTTGTGTCTCTCTGGCTCATGTATGACAACAGCAGGGCGTATTTATTTACGATTTCCTGTTTTATTTTACCCATGTTAGGTGCCTCGTTTAGTCGTGTGACGGGCTCTTCAGCTACACTAATGCCGTCTTGCAGTATTTGTTTGTTGTGTGTTAGTGTTTCCATGACCTGTTTGAGTTGTCTGCTCTGTAATTTGTCACTGTGACCAAACTAGTCTGATGTTTTTCTATTTAAAGGCAGGATTAGAAACAGGCAAAGTGGGCTCTGCGACCCCAAATCACAGGTCCACTGTGTAGTCTATTTTATTCTTTGCTAATTGTGTTTGGGAATATGAAATTATGTTGCATTCCATTTGCACTAAGAAGTCAAAACATCCGTGTTCCCGGTTGGAAATTTCAACTGGATCACCCCCTGAAGTTGAATTTCTGACTTGGAAAGTGAGAGGAAGCTCACTAACCCAGAGAGACATACAGCTGCACCCATATTCTGTTTGACACCTATGCGACACGCCCCTGCAAACTGCAAACCACCGCTAGTACAAGACACACCTACTAACGCAACGGTCATTTGAACACTACAACAATGTCACCTTGTAGTGACTTAATATGCGGCTAAATGTAGCATTAATCCATTAATCTGCTATGTGATTCTCCTTTTAAGTAACATGATGTAACCCTTACCCTAACGGTCTCTCCTTTAAATTAACATGTCATAGCTAGCCAAACACTAACTTAGTATTTTACTTAGGGCTTCCACTTTCAAGGAGGCTGACTGTGTGAGAACGGTGGGCGATTTAGGTAGCCGGTGGGCAGGTTACGCAGCTGCACCGACTCAAACGCCGATCTCAAAATCCAATATGGCTGCTCTATCTTCTTTACAACTTAAACTCTTAACAGTCACACACAGTATTGTCCAACCTCTGTGGACATGTTGCTCCAAATAATGTGTTTTTATCAAGTGGTATTGCTGACAGTGGCTAACTTGGCTAGAACTAGTGTTGCTTGCAACATCTATGTTTTCTGACTTGTTGTACTAGAGGAGAGTGAAGGCATGACTCATCCTGCTCGTCCTCTGATTGTCTAGTACTCATTGCCTCTGCTGGTTGGATTGGTTGTGTTCAGAAAACAGCCGTGAGATTGGTTAGGGTTAGGGTAGGAATGTCAGGGTAAGCTGATCAGAGGTAATGCAGAGTAAAGCAGGTCATGCCTTCGCCATCCTAGGAAATGCAGATTCACATCCTGGAACATGGTCCGACTTCCAAGGTAAATTGAGTGCAGCATTATGCACCGCTAAAGCATCAGCTGACATAATGAGGACCTTAAGGTGGGGCCTGTTACCTGACCTTGAGGCCCTGTCTTGAAGAGGTCCCCTGTGTCAAAGGTTTGTTTCAAGGTGATGCTGCCACTGTGTTTACATGGTGTATATTTCTAAATTAATTTGTTTGTGTTTCATTAGATTATAACACATAAAACCTGGGGGTAATACCCAGGTGTCTTCCTTGTGCATTCTTCTTTAAGAAAGGACAGAAAGCGCTTCACACACATATACACACAGCCGTTTAATGCTGCTGCTGATTCACTTCTCACACCCCCTCTCTCCTCATCTTTTAAATCCCCTCTTTCTCCATCATGCACACGACAGCAACCTCTTAACCTCTCATTTCTTATTCCCCACATTTTTGCAGTCCTGGCTATCACATGATTTGAAGATTCTCCTTCTTATTCTTACTCCTTCCTTACTCTCGCTTTAATACACAGGACAACAGAGGGGGCCCGATGCAAAAACAAAACACAATGGAATCCTCCTGTTCCTACGGGAGGCGTTATCTGTGACAAGTATCTTGTTGCTGTGTTGTCGTATTCACAGCCACTAACCTCAAGTTTGCACACTTGTCATTCTGCAAGAGATTTTTGGCAGCTTTACTAAATGCAACCATTAACAGTTTTGCTGATTTTAGTAGCAGACGTTGCTTTAGCTTTGCAGAATATGAGAATGCTTTCTGGCATTTCAGCAAATGGTAGTTACCATCAGCAGTGACTCAGTGCTGTTGTACAACACAGTGCATGTTTATGTTACCCGCTCCTACCGACTACAGTAGTTTGTTGTCGCTAAACATTAAAACCAATACTTAGCGTTTAGTGCTATAGATGGCAATAACTTTACACACACTGCAGAAGTTTGGATGTTTTAAAGGGACAGTTCACCCCCAAATCAAAGATACATATTCATCCTCTTACATGTAGTGCTATTTACCAATCTAGATTGTTTTGGTGTGTGTTGTCAAGTGTTGGACATATTGACCATAGAGATGTTTGCCCTCTCAAATATAATGGAACTAGATGGCGCTCGGCTTGTGGAGCACAAAGCGCAAAAAAAATCAATTGTATCAGTGTTTTTTGTCTAACTATGAGGCATTTTGTTTAAAGTTTAAAATTAGTCGTAAAAGACGATCATGCCTGCATGTTTTTGTCAAATATATTGGCACAAGGCAATGCAGCTGTGAAAGCCTGCACCTCATTAACACACAACAATAATGTGATTTTGGCAAAAACAGACATGACAATAATAACTCTAGTGTGGTACTTGTAAAATTAGCAACCACATATTTGATGTCCAAATATTTTGCACAACATGCCTCTTATGTGTCACGTGTTAAATGAACAAGTGGCTTCTTCATATGTTTTGTAATGATCTGTTTTTCTCATCCAGCATGCCCCACTGTGGGCAGCTCGGCTGTAAACACTCACAGCCAACTGAGTCATCCTCCCAGTTAATTTACACATGGGCTAGTTTAACAGTTTGTTAACAGTATATGCAGTATTTATTAGTGTCCCTTTCAATATAATGCTGGAATTAAAAAACAAACTCACTGTATTGTGTATAGTGTTAATGCCTGTTGTAATACTTTATTGACGCTATGTTTAACTGAGGGAAATATGCAGTTTGAATGGCTGCACTGTTGTCAAATGGAAACTTCTGGATGTGTTGTGCATTGCTTTGCACAAACTTCTGTGTAATGATGTTTGATCAATGCTTGGCTGCACAACATGAATTTGTAATGATGAAGCCATCAAAGCATTTGTTGGGTTGAACAGTTTGAGGCTAAATATTCCTGAAGTACAGGAGTTTTGTTTCCTACTGCAGACACGAACAACTGACCCTCTTGTTGAGAAATCAGTTAAACTAAACATTTAAATTAAATGCACACAGCTTGTTTCTTTTATATGAAATGATCTGGAAAAACAGGGACACCTTAATCTCAGTTTGCAGTTACTTTTCCATCAGCATAATCACAATACATTTTTACAAGATACATTTCAATTGCGGTTCCATTCAAAGCTGCTATCGCCTTACAAGGTGAACATTTTAACCTCGGCTCTGTTGATATACAGTATATATGGGGAGGTGAAATGAGAGCTGGCTTGTCTCACATCGTTCCACAGTGTCATCACAGGCAGATCTGAGTTTGCTCAAATACACGCAGGACACGTCTTTTCTTAGACAAGGTAAAGTTACAACACATGCTGACTGAATGAAGACAGGTCATCTGCGAGGTGTCACGTGGGCTCTGAAGCTTAGAGAAATGTGTGATTGGAAGAGGGGTAATTTTAAATCGGAAACTAGTACTGAGGATTGGGGTAAATGTCCCCCTCACATTTATTGTTTAAGGCTGATTTTCTGACTAAAATCTCTCTGAAAGTCATCTCACTGCTCAGCCACCATAGTCCAGAGGAGAGAAGATTGGAGCTGATGAAAACATTGATACACTTATCTGAGTCACCTTCAGTAAGATACAAAGCTCAAGGAGCAGTGAATAGTGTGGCCCTGGGTTTCGCCTCTCAGGCTGCATGCACTCTGCCTTACCTTATTGGTGCAGATTGAGCTGTTGGGAGAAGTTTGCCAAGGGGGTGATTTGGGTAAAAATGAATATGAATTGAACATTAGTTCAAAGGGCAGTAAAAAAGACATAGCTATTCTTGGTAAATACAACATTATACATGAGGTATTTACAGTTTGAAGAACACTAAAATGATTTAAGTGGGTTATCACAGACAAAGGGAATAGTGTGCTATATGCTATATTAATAATATGGCACAGATCAGTGCTTATTTGCTTTTGTAATCATATAATTTCATTGAATGCTGATCAGAGAAAGGAACAACTTGTCTTTAGGATCTCCATCTTAAAGGAACAGTTCACCTCAAAATCAAATACACATATTTTTCCTCTTACCTGTAGTGCTATTTATCAGTCTAGATTGTTTTGGTGTGAGTTGCAGAGTGTTGGAGGTATCAGCCGTAGAGATATCAGCCTTCTCTCCAATATAATGGCACTAGATGGCACTCGGCTTGTGGTGCTCAAAGTGCCAAAAAATACATGTGAAAAACTCAACAGCAATGTCTCTTTCCAGAAATCATGACCTGGTTACTCAAGATAATCCACAGACCTTGTTGTGAGCAGTTTCATGTAGGAACTATTTTCTTCCTCCTGAACTACACCCATCAACCAAATTACTGCGCATGCATCTACTGGTAGCTCACCTAGCACCACTGAGCTGGCTAACGTTATATAGCGCTCAGCCGAGGAGGACGCCATTGAAGTGGGGCTGTATAAGGTACTTATCTATCCTCCTGAGACCCTGTGTCCTCATGTGGACATCACATGTTGGGTTTACTTGATCTTATACTTCATTCTACTTAACGTAGACCTGTTGTCCTTGTTATGGACACTTTTTGTGCCATCTAGTGGTAGTAAAACCACGATACACTAAACCATTTAAAAACAAGATGGCAGCCATCTCTGCCAAAGTTGGTCTGCAGCCGACCCTGACACAAAAGTGGACAAGGTGCAAAACCACATTGAAAGGAGCTATATGTAAGACTAACGCAAATAGTCGTAAAATCCTCCTAATATGTCACAGAGACTAAGGAATAATGTTCATATAACATACTGATCTCACTGACAACAATAGTACAGCCAGAATATTCGCATTTAAAAACATTTTTACAGTCCGCAAATCATGTTTATGTTTTGAATTTATTTATATTTAGAATATTTTCACTGCTTTACCTTGTCATCAGATAGCCTTGTGTGTTATTTTATGCTCTGTAAGGTGACCTTGCGTGTTTTGAAGGGTGCCTTTTAAATAATATAACTGCGGCCGATATCTCCAGCCCTCAGCAACTCACACCAAATCAGTCTATAGTGATAAATAGCACTACAGATAGGAGGAAAAATATGTGTATTTGATTTTGAGGTGAACTGTTCCTTTAAGCCCTTCTTTACATTTGTAATTGTGCTCCTCTCTCTGTTTGTTGTCGTTGTGAAGGATTTGGTTTGAGGAAACTACTATTTTAGGCAACTGACTACAGCTTATTATCCCATAAATACACACACACAAAAACATGCTGTAATTTGAATGTATTGTGCAGTCTGCATGCCTGGTTGAAGCATGTAAACAGTTTTTTAAGATGGGATGCTACTCATGTCCACATTTACAGTATGTTTTGATCATATATTTTAGTTTGGCTACATGTTCTTGCACTTTACTTCCTGTCTGTGCCACCTCTTCCTCTATTTTCCTCCGCATGCTCTGTCTCTCTCTGCATATAGTGGTGACTGGCTCTGCAGTGGGACAGTATAGTGGGAGCTGAATATACAGCACCATCACCATATCTGTGACTCTGGGTCTGATGCCAGCTCCCTCCCTCCACCCATTCTCTCTTTACTCCTCTCTGACCTTTCCTTATTTGCATGGATGCTGTTGTTGAAGCATTTTGCTGACCTAAAAAGTCCTTTTATGTACATTGCATATATTACACATCATGAGGGCATGTTCCAAAGGTAGCTGGTGCCATATTTGTCACCCTTTTGGTGCAAGGTTGCACGAGCACAAGAAAATATAAGATACACTGTTAGACACTTTAAATGCAGCAGTGTGTTAAAGTGATGCTGCAGTAGCTGAGCTTTGTTCACTACTGAGCCTCAACAACAGCAGTGTCTCAGCACACGGCAGAACATCTGTTTTAGTGAATCTAAACACTTTAAAGGCCAGTGAGTGTACTTTGTCTCATTTTCTCTTCCTCTCTCTGCTTCATGGTCAAGTTTCAGTTTCTCTGCATGTAGTTTTAACACAACTGCTTTATGTTATGGCTCCCCCTAGAGTAGAGAGTCGCACATAGTTTTGCTTTTATGACAACTCAGTGCAGCGCTCGTTATGCTGGGAAAAAACTGCATAGTGAGGTTTTGAAGTTTGGCTTTGGGTTAAAATTAGCCTGCAGAAAAGGATCATTAGAACACATTAAAAATTAATTAAATCCACATTTGTAGGCATAGTAGAGTTGCTGCATGCATTATTCCAAGGGTCTTATTTATCCCAGTTTAGCCCTGCATTTTTCAAGTGTGACATTTTATTGTTTGATGCTTAAACTATTTTCTATAAAGGTATACTTTATAACACAGTTTGGAGCAGCTAATGCAGTGAGATCAACGATAAAGTGTCGTCCATGGTGAAATGAAGCCTGTTATTTTTGTTTTAATTCTACTTTGTTGTTCTTGTACACATTACTCTGCCTGCCTGCTTAATTTTTTTCTTGTTGTTTTAAATAATGAAGCACTTTTTAACTTTTATTATGAGAAGAAATGCCCATATATGTTGTTATGTAGCCGGTACAACAAACCGTGGACATAATCAAGTACCTAAGTACAACTTTGAGGTGCTTGTGCCTTATCAAGTAAAGTACAAGCACCTCAAAGTTGTACTTCCATTATATTTCTACTTTATACTTATATCCCACCACAATGCAGCAGAAACTTTTCCCTCCACCACATTTATTAAACAGCCTTAATTACTTAGCAAATTATGATTTTAAACCCAGAAAATGTTATTAATTATGATGTATTGTCGCAGATTAAACAACGCAACAATACATAAAATAGTTACGATGATCTAAAGCTGCTCTATAATTTATAATAGCACTGACAGGGGGAATTTTTTGGCACTGAGTATTTTATTTTTGCATGTATTATATAGGAATGTGTAATACAATACTTACTTTACTAAAGTACCCACAATGCAGGACTTTTACTTGTGGTATTTCTGCCACTGGTGGAAGAAGTACTCAGATCTTTCACTTATGAAAAAGTACTACTACCAAAGTGTAGAAATACTCCATTACAAGTTAAAGCCCTGCATTTACTCAGGTAAAAGTATAAAAGTACTGACATCAAAATAAACTTTAAAAGTACTCATTATACAGGATGGCCAATTTTAGTATCATATAAATATATATATTATTGGATCATAATTTGTGATGTATTGATATGTTCATCACTGTAATGTTGCAGCTGGGAAAGGTGGAACTGCTGGGTATTTTAATCTATGATAATATTATCATTTATTAGTTGATTATATTTCGTATATATTTGATCTTTCTAATGTATAAAAAAAGACATGAACATACAAACAAGCAGACAGACAGGAAGAAAGCAGTATTTACAAATAAATAAAAGAATACTGAGAAGCAATTGTCAGTGAATAGTTAGTTTGATTTACACGTTTGAAAAGGAGTGTGACTGAGAGGAAGAATAAACTTGTTGAATTCCACGCTTTCTCCATAAGTCATTGAGTGACATGAAACAGACGATTTCCTTATATAGATAAACCTAAATAAATATAAATCTATAAACCTGAACTTTTGTTTGGTATGCATTTTTAATGTCTCCTAGCTATTTGGGATCAGTAGGACCCGAAAAGCATGAAAGTACGAAACATTGTCAACGATAGTTCAGTTCCAATGCCCTCAAATGAGAAAACAGTGAAGTCCTAACGTCCTCAAACAAGTACTTACTAATTAACAGTGTCTTAGCTTGTTACTGTCAGTCAAATTTGTTGCCATATCAAACTACAAACATTATTAATCATAAATAAGCAAGTTTCAACCATAACATGTGATCAGGTTTTGAACCTTGTCCACTTCTGCTCCAGACTGACTTGGCAGAGATGGCTGCCATCTTGTTTTTACATGGATCAGTGTATTGTGCTCTTACTACCACTAGATCGCACAAAAAAGTGTCCACAAACAAGGACAGCAGGTTTAAGTTAAGTTGAATGAAATCTATTCAAGAGAAAGTTAACTTTAATTACTTTTCGCTCTTTTGGCGGAACACAGCTGCTGCACTGGCTGCACACAGAGGTGACCACTGCTGACACCTGGGCTGAGCCTTAAACTTTCTGGTAGTAGAGAAGACACCTTTGTCTTTAAAGCGGTGGGCTGCAGCTGACGTAGGCTCTGCGTTACCAGCTTGTTCCCAAAGGATCTGGGGAAACTAAGTAGGACAACAGGTCTAAGTTAAGGAGAATGAAGTTTAAGGTCAAGTAAACCCAAAATGCGATGTCCTCATATGAGGACACAGGGTAAGTACAAGTGCCTTTTACTTAATATGTAAACTGTCAACAAGTGACAACAGCCACATGCATTTATCATGATATCACATGACTGTATGTAAGGCAGTGCACGCTTTAATTCTAGATAAACTTAACTTTCTTTTTACCCTTATGGTGGAAGCACAGCTGCTGCACTGGTCAAACACAGAGGTGAGCACTGCTGACACCTGGGCTGTCATAACGCAGTGACTGAGCCTTAAACTTTGTGGTTGTAGAGAAAACACCTTTGTCTTTAAAGCGGTGGGCTGCAGCTGACGTAGGCTCTGCGTTGCCCGCTTGTTCCCAACGGATCTGGGGGGAAAAAAGAGAAACTATTGGCTCCCGGGTAACAACATCTGTGCAGCCAGCGTCAGATCGTCGCCTTAACTGTCAGCTCCGCATTACCTCACTCGTGGCCGGCCTGCCACTTTACCCCTGCAGTTTAACTTTGGCGTGCATGCTCTCCCTCCTCTCTCCCTCCCTCTCCTACAATCTCTCTCTCTCTCTTCCTCTCTCCTTTCCTGCTATTACGTCCGCTGCTGGTAAAGACGCGGAGACAGGAGGAGGTGGGGGGGATGTACAATTAAGAGCACATTGTAACGTCCTTGCGTTGCCTGCCGTGGCGGAAGAGGAGTGTGCCGTGAACGCGAATGACCGTCGGTGGACGAGAAGAGGATAGACAGAGAGAGACAAGGCTAGAGGAGGAGAGAAGGAGGGAGGGAGAGAGAAAGAGAAAGAGGGGGGAATCACTCAAGATGCCTCGTTTTAGCGTAATTTGTCCTGCAGACTGTGCCCTTCCGGCGTTTTGAGGGCTGCTGTGAGCCTGTAGAGAGAGGCTGGCTGGCTACGCTATGCTGCCTGACCCTGCTGTGTTGTGATAGCGTTGTCCGATTGTTTGGATTGAGGAAGGCTCCCATCAACCCAAATCAATGAGGATTCTGAGGCCATTCCTTCAGAAAGGAGCGCATATGCTGCAGTGTTTCTGTGGACAACGATCGAAGTCGACCACTATCACCAACGGTGAGAGACAAACATAGCATTACAGCTACCTTGGCTTTGCATGCTTTCTCTCTTGAGTGATGAAAAAAGGAAAAAGGGGGAGATATAGAGAGAGAGAGGGAGGAGGAGGAGGAGGAGGAGGACAAGAGAGGGATGGGGGGGTGGGGGGGTGAGTGGTTTCATTGGCCACTCGAGTGTGTGAGTAACATCTTCCGAGTCTGCAGTGGAGAGAGCCTCTCCTTGTGCTCCTCGCATCTGTCCCGAGTTCTGTGTGCAGGTTTGCAGCCCAGCCGCACTCCAGATACTTTACCAGACCGAGCTATATTTTGCAGACGAGCGTGTTCCAGTGCTGCATCTGAAGCGAGCCAAAAATGGACAATGCAGGGATCAAGTCATTAAACTTCAGGGGCCTGGAGGGGCAGCTTTGTTTCAGGGCCCCAAAACAAGCAGAGCAGTTCAGCACCACGGATAGCGCCATACTGGAAGTGCTCCAGGAGAGGGGCTCCCAAACTTTCCATGTCTTCAGTCAGATTTATATCAAACAAGGACCCCACAGCTGACTTTAACTCCAATCTTGAGCTTTAACTACTTTAATACATGTTAAAAACCAGGCACAGAGCAGCTGCATTCACGCTCACCTGGTGATCACTACTTCTGAAAGTGACTCTGTCCACTATAAAACACACCACACTTAATGAGTCTCAATGACACACACGTGCATGTGCACATTCACCACCACTCAACAGTCTTTGGCAATAAGCCTAAGACGCCTGCCATGTCCTCTAGTCAATTCACTGCATTGCTGCTGCTGCTGCTGTTCGCTCGTAATGCAACTACACCACCAAAGTCATTAAAAAAACATCCTGGAGTATTTTTCCAAAACGCTGTTGGCTGAGACAAATGCAACACCTTCTCCCCCCGTCTCTTGCAGTACGTCGGCTCTCCGGTAGTTTCAGCTTTCAAATTCAGGGCAGACAATTAGAAACTCCATTAAGCACAGTTGATTCCTCTGAGGAAGTTGGACCAAAAGCAGCACGCACACTGGGATCTGTAGGGCTCGGATATAAAGCGCCACCAGTCCTTATCCTGCATCTCCGCTCGCTGGTAGGTGAACCTTGTGACCTCAATCAAAAACTTTCTGAGTCAGCTCATAGGTGTTGACACAAATGGGTGCAAAGTTAAAGCTTGTTTGGTATGAAGATGTGTCGGGTCAAGATTTTGTTTGAAAGTTTGTGTCATTTTTTTTTAACGTGCCGTGCAAGTTCAATCTGGATTCTCTGTTTCTGACTTCTTTTGCAAGAGCTCCTAAAGACGAGTTTGACTGCTGGTCATCCAAAATTGTAACATGCCATTTCAAAACAGAGCTACAAAATGATGACAGTGTGCTTTTTAAATTTCAAACATACACTACCCTGCTCGTTGGTGATTAATCAGCCAATATTAACTCAAATCTTAACTTTACCATCAATTATATATCTGCAGTTACACACCACCGACTCAGTGTGCAAAGGGCTCATCAGACAAAGAGGGGTGACACACTTCACTTCACCTCAGCCGCTAATCTGACTGCATCACTCACTACAAGATCATGTAAAGAGCAGAAAGTGTTGCGCTCTCCAGATTCAGGCGCCGTGCCAAAATCACCTCTCAGGGATTTTCGGTGAAAGGTGTGTCTGAGTAGGCTTAAATGTTTGCACCTGCTTTCCTTTGTAGTGTCAAGCCTGCACCTGGCTGTTATTGTGTCAGAGTTAAATACAGTAGTCGGGGTGTTTCTGGATTGCAGGAGGCTTGTGTGGTGGGTGGCATAATGGAGAAACAACCAGAAACAAAACCTCATGAGTGGTAATACTTCTTGTCTTTTCATCAGTTCCAATGTGACTGTTTAAGCACTATAACATCAGGTTTCATTTAATGTGTAGGATGTAGAGGGATATACTGGCAGAAACGGAGTGTTATAAGTATGTTTTCTGTAGTGTATGATCACCTGAAAATAAGAATTGTGTTTTTGTTACCTTAGAAAGAGCCATTTATATCTACATAAGGAGCAGGTCCTCATCTTTGGAGATCACCATGTTGCTCCACCATGTTTCTACAGTAGCCCAGAATGGACAAACCAAACACTGACTCTAGATAGGGCCATTTGTTTTTTTGCTTCAACCAGCGAGGTTAGCAGCCCCTCCATGACAAGAGCATCAGAAAAACACTGATTTATTTTATGTGAAACTGCTTTGTTCAGTGTTTTTTCAAGTTTAAATCACCAGGTTGATTTGTTTTGGAGAGGAGGAGACCTCTGTTGATAATTCAGCTCCCGCTCAAAATCTCCTGAAAATCTGGATTCTAAGTTATCAAAGAAAAAAGTTGAGCACTCTCTGACATGCCAAACAGCATCAGAGAAACACTGATTTGAGATGTGAAACTGCTTTATTCTGTGTTTTTACCGGTTTCAATCACCAAGTTTGTTTGTTTTGGAGAGGAGCAGACTTCCACAGATTATTCGGCTCCTTGTAAAAACCGCCTGAATGTTTGGATCCTTTAGGTATCAGAGAAAAAAGTTGAGCACAAAAAAGCAGGCGCTAGGCTCACGGCCCATACCAACATGCCAAACTGCGTCAGAAAAAAAACACTGATTATTTTAATGTGAAACTGCTTTATTCAGCGCTTTTACCAGTTTAAATCACCGTGTTTGTTTTGGAGAGGAGGAGACCTCTACTGATAATTCGGCTCCTGGTAAAAACCTCCTGCATGTTTGGATCCTAGGTTATCTGATTAGCAGGCGCTAGGCTCACAGCCATCTCCGACATGCCAAACAGCATCAGAGAAACACTGAATTCTAACATGACACTGCTTTATTCAGTGTTTTTACTGGTTTAAATCACAGTGTCCATTTGTTTTGGAGAGGAGGAGACCTCTGTGAGTAACTTGGCTTTGGTTAAAAACCTCCTGAACAACGAAAACTGTCGAAATTTTGACCATGAGAAGTTTCAGCAGGTTGCAATCTGCACTCCTCACCGCTAGACGCCACTAAATCTCTCTAAATCTTACACACTGTTCCTTTAAGTTACTTGGGAAACAGCTTTTATTTCTCTGTAGAGTGACTGATGAAATGAGGCGAGCCTTTGCAGACTAATGTGCAGCATTTTTAGTGGAATCAGACATTTTTGCATTCTTGTCAAACACAGTTTGTTTCAGTGACTAACCTAATTTGTCTTTTTTAATTAGCAGTTGGTTGTCATCTGTGTGTGTGTGTGTGTGTGTGTGTGTGTGTGTGTGTGTGTGTGTGTGTGTGTGTGTGTGTGTGTGTTGCTGTGGTTTTGTAGCTTTTTGCTTTAATGAATGAGAACAATTGTCTTTGTTGCTGAAATAGGTCCTATTGTGATGTAAATGTTGAAAAATGTTCTTGTTTGCAGTGCGGGGATTTTACTTTTGTCTCACATTTTGCTGTACTAAATTTAACATAAATAAGAGTCACACTGTCATCCATACAACTTGGGCGTCATGTAGTTATAGTACAAATGTATCACACTAACTTTAACCTAACAGTTAGCCCTGACTTGTGTTGGTAGTCCTGGGCAGATTATGAGGCACATATTAATATTCTGTAAGAATTTCTGTGATGATGTGACACATCATATAGGTTCTGACAATATTTAAGTTTACACAACACTTTCTGTATATTTTGAATAGTGTATGGTAGTGGACTATACTAAAGTTAGGTTTATATTTACTTTAGTTATGTGTCAGAATACAGGCACAAGTTATTTGCGCCAGGCATAGTGTCATAAGGCAGTTTAGTGCACATGCCAAAAGGAGATTGTGGATGATGTCATGTGTTTGTATTGGTTTGTATTGTATTGGATCCTTATAAGTTTTTGACCATGTTATACAGTGTTTAAGAATAATAATACGTGAGAATATATAAAAAATAGGACATTGAGTCTGTAGTATTGTCAATAAACCTCGTTGAACTTTTCCCCTCCCTCGTGTGAATACTGTGGATCTCCAGAGAGTGAACAGAAACATGAGTCAGAACTGAGACACCTCACAAACTAAGTGGCCTAGGAACTTTGGTACACTGAAACATCCACTACAAGGCCGCTGGGCACCTCCTTGCCTCTTTTTTTGTTGTGGTTTTGTGTCTCTGTGGTAATTTTGTGTCTCTTTGTGGTCATTTTGAGCCTCTTCATGGTCAGTATGTGTTAACTTGAGTGACATTTTGCACGTGAAGGCAAAGGGGGGGGTGGTAGTGTAACTGTGGTCACGAGCATTGCGAGCCACAGCGTCACACTTACTCTCACACATGCCTCCTCTTTGCCTCCTGGAGACTTGGCGAGACAGTTTAGCAGACATTACTCGATGAAAACTAGCTCCAGCTATTGTGAGTCAACAAATCTGTGAGGTATCTCAAGGACACACTGAAGTGACGAACTTGGGAGAGTGGAAACATCCGTGGGTCTCTCTCTCTTTGATCACCTGTGGTTCATTTTTTTTCCACAAGGGGGCAGCAAGTATAAGGGAATGGCTCTGAACAACATGTCACTCCTGTGGTGGTGGTGGTGGCACCTGGGAGGGCCACAGGGACGCTGGGACTTTGGCTCATGCCTTTCAGTTTTTAGACATGTTTAGTTCCTATACTGCGGGGTAGAGTGAACGCAACATGGAGGAGAACTAGAACTTTTTTTTTCTCAGCTTTCAGCATCTTAAATGAAAATATTTCCTGGTTTCTTTACTCCTCTAAGACAGTAGACATTATTTTCGGGTTGTGGACAACACAAGACATTTCAGGACATCATCTTGGGCATTGGAAAAAAACAACTGATCAACATTTGTCACTATGAGCCAAACATCTAATCGAGACAGTTATCAATTGTTGCAGCCCTAATAAAGACAAATGACATAGGTGGAACTGAGGACGATGACATCACACCATTTCTGTAAATGAACTAGCAAACCTTTACAGAGTCACATCATTTTGATTGACAATTCAAATTGATCGCAATATACGGTCTGCAGTGCATTTCATAGTGACAGTGCTTTATTGCTGGCGGACGTATCTCAGCTGCAATGAAGTGAACATCAATTGTCTCTGGTAGAGGGAGGAAGCCTAGCAGATCCTCATTAGGGAATACTTTATCTTTTCCTGACAAAGATATATGTCCCGTGTCTCCACAGCACTGCTCACCACAAAGTCCCTCCCATTTCTGAGTGGGCTCATTCCGTATACTACAAACGGCCAATCCCAGAAATGTATATCACACTCCTGCATATCCGTTAGAGTGATGAATGATGTATTGGAGCTGCTATTGATATTTCTTTATGCTGCAGTCATATTCGTTTCTACCACGCGCTGGCAACTCAATAAGAATACAAAGCTGGATTACAGGTTTTGATTTAGACGCGTGGAAACTTTTCTGTTGCTGTCTCTATTCTCTCTGTCTGCCTTTCTCTTGGAAAAGACTGTAGCTGCCCTCCATCTCACTCTCTCTCTCACACACATACAAAGAGACACACACACGTGAAACACACAAAAGGTACCAGTGCTTCACATTCAACACTTTCATCCATTATATCCGAATCTTACGTAAGGGGGGCACAGACAGTGGTAGTCAAAAGAAAATCGTCTCTCTCTCTTTCTCTCCGTCTCTCCGAGGGTTCGGTTTGGAGAGAGAATGTCAAACCGAGTCCTAGAAAAAGCCTCTAAATGTTTCATGCTGTTTCATCAGGGGGAAGAGAGAGGTTTGCTATGCTGCTGAAGCCTCACGTGTTCGTCCTCCCACAGTGTGTGAGTGTGGCATCTGTGTGTGTGTGTGTGTGTGTGTGTGTGTGTGTGTGTGTGTGTGTGTGTGCCCCAGTCCATGCAATAATAGGCATGAAACCAGAGGCTTGCTCACATGCACACAGACACGTTTGCAGGACATTTTGGGGGGACTTTGCATTGATTTACAGCTTAGTTATAGCCATTCCCTGAATTCCAATGAAAATTAATCCATTAAGTATTTGTGCTGATAACAGCGGCAGTAAAATAATCAATTGGTTGTGATAGAAACACATGCAGAATACAGTACGCTCTCACATATTCATGTCTGCACTTCTCTCCTGGCTCAAAGGCAAATTTATAAGCTTTGTTTCAGTGCTTTTTATGGTTTATGTGGAGTTTTGTGCCGTTGATGATGATATTATCATTTTATTTATCAATGGCATTTCCATAAGCCTTAAATCAGGGGTGTCAAACTCATTTTAGTTCATGGGCGACATATTTGATCTCAAATGGGCCAGACCAATAAAACCATCGCACTATCAGCTCCAATATTTTCCCCTTTTTCCCCAATTTCAGCAGTATGTCTCAGGTTGTCAGTCAGTCTACTTCTCACTGTGCATTTACCCAGACATTTCCTGATAGAGATTCTTTTGATCTGAAGCTGCTGATTGACAATATTTTGCACAATGTTCAATATCGTTTAACATAGTCACAGTTTTTACATGAAGTAGGCAATGCATTGTTTGACTCGCTCCTGAAACCTGGCACCTTTCAGTCCGGTCATCTTCTGGGCTGCATTTAGACCCTTTTGCGGGCCGTGTGTTTGAAACCCCTGCCCTAAATCATATTCATCCATGTGTTGTGTCACCATCTATGTCTCCAGTGTGCCATTTCTGTTTTGGGTTCATATTCTGTGCCGGAACCTGTTGCAGGTAATCGCTTTAGCCACATTGAATATGCTCCTTATGGCATGTGTGGGGTTTTAGAAAATAAAAAGCGTGCTTATGTCCCTTAAGCTATGAGAATAAGAATGTAGTATCAGCCAAAGCTGATTATGATATCTCTGCCACCAGAAGAACACTTTAATGCGGCCTCCTCTGCTGACCTGATGTGCCCCATTTTAAATCTGGCATGCACCTCCGGATTTTTATTTGTAATTCAACGAGACATTTGTGATGTCACCCGCCCCCTTTTTAGATGTGCACATTATCCCAAATGGCTATGAAACGACGCGCGCGCGCACCCACTTTCCCCCTGCATAAACACCCACCCAGCTCTTACCCCTTCCCCTTGTTTATATGTTTTATATTCAGATCTTTTCCTCCCGGAGATCATCCATCTTTTCCCCTGTACACCCCTCCAAGAATTCCTAATACGAACCTCAATCACGTATGATTGCGTTAAAAGAGTTGAGGAGAGACAGAGAGGGAGAGAGGGAGAGAGGAGGAGGAGGAGGAGGAGGAGGCTGTGGACCGAGACCGTCCACTCTCCCTGTCGGCGATGTAACACACCGAGAGCATCCATCCAGGACGCACGGGAAATAACGCTCTGCCTACTTTATTATTTGTGCGCTACAACAAAAAGCACTCTGGCGTGCGTTCGCCTCAACTAATTGTTGCTTTTCCAGACGAACATCCCTCCCTGCAGGCTCACATCTCTGCAGCATCCTTGCAGAGTAGCCTCTGCTGCCGATTCCATTTTTCCCCGGCTGCATTTTCGAGGTGCCATCGACAGAACCGGAGACTGGGCTCACGTTATCTGGGCTCCCGCACAGCCGCACGGACCGGCAGCGACCGGTCTCATTCATCGATGTGCATGGGAGTAAATTATTAGTGAGAGAGGGGGAGGAAAAAGTTCATTTCTCCAGCCACGCACGAGCATCTCGTGCATGGATTTAGGTTGATGCGAATTATTAAAAAAGGCGTCAGGGAGCCAGAGGAGAGGCTGGTGTGCAGATGAGGATTACGAAGTCGTGCTCGTCAGACGCGGCGCTGTTCACCTGGAATACCTGAAGCTCTCCAATGACACGCAGCTGCATCAACTTATCAACACTGTTGCATGTCTTTACGGCTGAGATGTCGGCCCCTGTGGCCTAGCCCGTAGGTGCATGTTGTCTATCAGATCGGGTGCTGATTTGAAGCCCTGAGTGCCAGATACTTAGACTCACGCGCCGCTGTCCCCTCCAGAGGATGCTGCCTGAAGCGCAATGATGCCCGGGACCCGGAGGATTTTCTGATCAGGATGACATTTGGTTAAAAAACACTCGTGGACACTCTGAATCTACTCTCTCGTTTTTCTTTTTTTTATTGCGCCAAGAAGCTGCACCAAGATCCGACCTCTGCCGAACTCAGACTCTCGGTTTTCAGACTCGGTTCGGGGAGATGGCCGCGATCGCCAGCTCCCTGATCCGGCAGAAACGCCAGGCGAGGGAGTCAAACAGCGACCGGGTCTCGACTTCGAAACGTCGCCCCAGCCCCAGCAAAGACCCCCGCTCTCTCTGCGAGAGGCATTTCTTGGGGGTCTTCAGCAAAGTCCGTTTCTGCAGCGGCAAGAAAAGACCAGTTCGGCGGCGACCAGGTCAGTGCTGTAGATTTTTCCCCCCCTTTTGAACTGATGTGTGTTATGTGTGCGTATGGAAGCGGTTTCCCTCAGCACCCCCCACCCCGCCCCTCTTTGGAGCATTATACTGCAGTCAAGGGCTCCAATCTGAGCCGGAGGAGAAGGTAGATTTTCTCCGCGGTGCGAAAAAATCCACCTGTTCCATTAGGTCTTCTTGTTGTCTGTCGATCCACCGCACGACACAACCCTCCCCCATATACCGAGCAAGAGCAGCCTGAATGTACAGCAAATGATCAATACTATGCTGTGACGTTACCCCCTTTATTTCTTGTGATCCTGCTCTGATCAGAATAATCAATCACCCTGGAACTACTGTATCCCAGTCACAGCTTGAATAGGCTTTGTTTCAGCTGCTATATGTAAGCCTTCGATTTTGCACACTTAATTTTTGCACCCCCCCTCCTCCCCTACACACACACACACACACACACACACACACACACACACACACACACACACACAACTTGAATACACTCAAAAAAAGGCTGCTTTAAATTACCTAATCCAATATTACTGCAGATTGGGGGTACAGAGGGGAGATAAGTTGCACCGCAGTGCACCAAGGCTCTTTTGAGATTAAATGTTTTAATGGTAAATGTTTATTGCAGAGAGGGAGCTTTACTGCAGTGAAGGGAGGTATAGCCTTAGTGATTAAGAGCTACTCTGGCTGTATTAGACACAGGCTCCGAGCCTATACTACACTCCATGGTATAGCCTTCCCCCCCTTTTTTTTCTAATTCCCCTGGCTCCGTCCTGGTGCACAGATAACAAGCCAGTGCTGCAAGCCAGCCCTCCCCAAATCCAGATAGTTCTGTGTGTGATGAACGGCAGTCAGGTCCACTCACAGTCCTGCAGACAGACTGATGAGGAATGAGGCAGGAGGACGGACAGACATCATTTTTTAAAGGCAGAAAGGGAGGACAATGGAGAGACAGACACCCAGCCAGCCAGCCAGACTAAATTAAAAACGCTGTCGTCGCGCAGCCTCATCAGACAGACAAACAATCCCAGCGCCAAAAAAGCCTCCACAAAATGAATAGAAACACAAGCAGACAGACAGACAACAAGTCAGTCAGGCCTCCAGACACTGTTGGGCAGGTAGGTAACTCCTTTGCAACTGACACATACATGAACAGACAGAAAGCACGGACAAGACAGATGCTGTGCTTCCTCTAATTGATCATCCTTATCTTTCCACTGATGCCTTGCCATATATTTGCATATAAACAGCCGATACACTGGAGAATTCATGAATTCTGCCTGTTTAAAAGACTGTTGTTTTTCCTTCTATTCCCCCCCTTCGTAAGATGCACCCTCGAAACCTCCACAGGTGTCCCATAAGGGCTGCAGGCTAGGTCAGTAGCTCAGCCTCCATCCGTGTGTGCTGTGTTTTCTTCTCGTCTCCACCCCATCTCGCGCCCATGTCGACTCCCCCTCGGCCAGGGAGGGGGGTGGGGGTGGGGAAAGGGGTGGGACAGAGAGGGAGGGACGGGCGGGGGGCTTCAACACCTGTCTGACAGCCGACGACCCTCTCCCTTGCTGATCTCTTCTTTTTTCTTTCATCCCTCCTTCTGTGTGGCTTTCTTGGATTTCTTAAGCTTAATTTCGTACCTGTTCTTTTTTTTTTTTCCTGGTAGCTAAAGCTCTCTCCTGTAGCCAGTCGTTTGTCGCTCCTCTGTCTCTCCTCTATCTTTGGCTCTGCCTCCTCTCATTTTGTTCTTGCCTCATTCTCCTCGTCAGTCTACGTCGGATTATCCTCGCTACTTGTTCTGTGTCTGTAACTATGTGTCAAGTACTGCTGTGTAAGTGTAGTAGAGGTTCTTATAGTGTATTTTGGTGTACATGGATATGTTGTGTTCCTCCTTGTCAAACACTATATCAGAACAGGTGATCATTCACCATTTCATGGTCATGACGCCATTTGTCGACGTACCTAAATGTTTTTGTCCTTCTGTATTGGTATGAAGTAAATTTATTGACGTTTTAATGGCCCATACACACACAGGATGATTTGCTGTATGTTGCCACTGGAAGACATTCTTCTTGCACAAACACACGAGGTAAAATCCCGAGTTTGGCTTGAAGCCTGTTTTAACACACACACACACACACACACACACAAACACACACCCTCTCTGCTAAATGATTGGAACTGATGAGCCGTCAGCGATTGCTCCGCCCCACGTTGAGGTCTTAATTTATGGAAGTGTAGTTATCACATGTGATTTACTGGTGTGTACACTCCCATGTACTTTCACACACACACATAAGCGCACACGCTTTCTCCTCACCCTGCCTGTGACGGATGATGAAGGGCCTGTCCCAGGAATTGATGGCCCCATCCCAGGGGTAGGTGAGTTGGGGACTGATGGTCAGGATGATGTACAGTTGAGGTGAACCCACTCTCGTTGGGGGTCACTCGGCGTAGTCTCTCTACGGGCTGTCTTCTGTGAAATATAAAAGGAGCATATGCACCGGTAATTATTGCAGTGATCAGCGTTTGACTAAAGACTTGGGATGGATTACTAAATGGGCCTCTTGGGCACAGGCCCGGGGGTTCAAAGTGTCAGGGGGACCCCAGACCTTCACTTGCAAAATGTCAAATGCCAAAAGAACATGCATGGACAGGAAGAGACTCAAAATGACCAAAAAGAACCACAAAGAGATGCAAAGAAACTGCAAAGAGACGTAAAATAATTTAAAAAATGGGCAAAACAACCACAATAGAGACAAGGAGACACAAAATGACCACAAAGAGGCACAAAACCACCACAAGGAGAGACAAACTGACTATGAAGAGAAATAAAGCAAACCCAAGAGAGATAAAAACAACCACAATAAGATGTATAATGACTTCAAACATATGCAAAACCACCCCAGTGTCTGTGCGTCTTGCTTCTACGTAGGAGAGGTGGTGTGGCCCAGGCACCTATTGTCTCATAATCCGCCCATGGACTTTTGTTTCTCTGTCCCGATATCCAAAAAAGTTTCTTTCTGCTAAATCATTTGGAGTTTTATGTGCCTGACTGGCCTGCACTCAACTGCACAGCCTCCAACTCTTCTTATGACCTTGGAGGACAGTCAGGCACACTCATATTCCCTTATTGCAATCACATCATCTATCAGGACACGATGTGAGCCCCACAAAGCAAACATTTCAATTGTTGAATGGGTACTTAGCGGCATAAAATGAAACTGAGCACCAGTTTAATTGTGATAAAATGCTTAATTTGTTTCTTTTGTCAGGCAGAGAATAAACAAAGGATTATTAATATCCAGCATCTGAGTTGATGTCTGATTTCAGTGGAGCTTGTCTCAAAATCTCTTTTGCTTTTGCAAAAACAAACACTGTTTCCAGCTGTAGTGTTTCATTATTCACGGTATCCCTAAGAAAACGAATTAGTGAGATATACACACTCTCTATCTTTTCTTTTATCTGAGGAACAAGCTTTACTTCTCCTGCGTTTCCTTGTCAGGAGCCACAAGCCAAGTCTTGTTTACCTAATGGTGTCATCTGACTCTGACTGCTGCTTTTGCACAAATCCAAAAGATCTGCCGGACACCACAGAGACCACTCGTATATTTCCCCCTCAGATAAACACTTTTTTTTTTTTTTTTTTTTTACACATCTATTTTTTCCTGGCGTAGCCTGAGGCCGAGAGTCTTTCTTTGCCCCGAGCTAATCCTCGTTTCCACCTGCTCCCCTGAAGTGTTGAGCGCTTCGAGCGGCACCCTGGCTGGCTGCCAGATGTCACAGCCTCAAAGTTGGAGGTCGGTTCAGGGTTAGTGCAATGAAATAAAAAGACTCTAAGAAACTTTAGGTCAGTTGCCTTTAGGTCAAGAAAAAGCACTGGAATCCTTCGGGGTAAACCTGTTGCCTGTGATAAAACCTCAGAATCTCTTTCATTGAATATCAGTGATATCGACCCAAAACTGCACAGTTGCTTCATACCAAATAAAGAAACCATTAGCATGTCAGTGTACATTACAAAGGGATTTTAAAAGGGGTTTCTAAATGGTGCAAAAACAGCCATTTTTCTCTACCTGATACAGTAAGACATTATGAGACAGTAACAATGTTCTCATCGATTTTCTGTCATGACGTTCTCATTGTAAAGGCCTTCCCGTCAAAAAGCCGCTTTGGGAATTATGCAGTACAACAGATGAGTCATTACAAACTGTCCATCATAGTTGTATTGATATTCACCAGTTGGTAAGGGTTAAATAAAGAGCTGGAGTGGTTTTTAAGTTTAAGTTTTTGTGAGCAGGCAATTGGAGGCTGGACTGTGCCACGAGAACAATTAAGTGTTAATTAAAGTTGAGTATTTAATTAATATATTTATGGAGATTCACATTTCATGCAGAAATTTAATTAATTTTGCTTTTGATTTATGCAATTCAAAAACAGTTTCTGAAGGCGTAATTTATTGGACATGTAAACACACCAGCAAATATTTTTAGATGCCTTAAGCAGTTTAAAGGGTGAAAAGTCTGTAATTGCTCTGCTGGTACTCTCCATCTTCCACAGCCAGCTTGTCTTCTTTAATTAATTAAACACTGTGCATTTTATGTCTGTGAATCGTGTTTGTAAGACGTGTTTAAAACTGCTTCATATGAAGAGCTGTGAGTGCGCAAACACTTAGCTGAAAGCAGAGCTATCAACTCTTCTGTGTGTTTTCATTCACAATTAAAAGAATGCTGTTCTGACATATTCTTGGTGGGGATGGGGCTGTGGCTTGGCCGGTGGTTTGTGCGCTGTGTGTGTGTGTGTGTATGTGTGTGTGTGCGTGTTTCAGAGCCGCAGCTGAAAGGCATCGTGACACGACTGTTCAGCCAGCAGGGCTTCTACCTGCAGATGCAGCCGGATGGAACCATCGACGGCAGCAAGGACGAGAACAGCGACAACAGTGAGTGGAGCGCTATGGAAGCTATGGCAGCTTCCAGCATGAAACATTTAATGGCAATGAGTCACCTGCTTATATAATATATTACCACATTTTATAAGCTGTGCTTTATCATTTTTAATTCTTACGTAACTGATGCCAGCCTAAAGCACTCCAAAATTAGTTTAAGAATGCCCTCGTTGAATTGGATTATCAGTCAAAAAAACCCTACAATTTTAAAAGGGAAACTATTCACCAAATTCCTCAAAGCAGAATGCCCTCTTTTCTGAATCTGGTTATGCAACAGCATGCATGAGATATAACTGTAGACATAAATGTGTCAAAACCTGCTCGGATGGTTTATGAATTCCTATCCAGTCGTCTCATACCTTTCGAGGTAAGTCAATACAGTATTTATGGGAGCATCTTCTACTTAAATTTCTATCCCCAGTGAAATTAATTCCAGCATCCCTGTCCCGGTCTCTCTAAGTAAACCATTTCTAGTGTGTACACTGCATGATTGTAAGCGTCACATTGTTTTGATTGATTCTTCTCTGAAGTGCGTGTGATTATCACAGCAGAAATCCCTTCCCTGAAAGCCCCATCGCCTGACACAACTGTAGCCCCGCAGCTTCACGTCTAGTCACACAGATCCCTCCCTGAGCCACTTCTTTGCAATATTTCACCACCGATCGACTTTCCATAGTGGGCTACCAGTAGATAAATAGTCTCCAGGGAGTAGCCCCCTAAAGATATCACACCTCCCTCCGCTCTCACAGGGACAGAAAAAAGGGGCAAACCAGTAGAGAGTATTCTGCATTAAAACACATAGGCTTTGATAACAGTTTCTTATGAGGATTGAAGGATCAAGGAAGAGATATATGTCGGCGGAGAATGGTCGTCAAAGCGATAATGACGACGCTCCCAGTCTGGAGTGAGGCCAGACAGGAAACCAATCATGACCTTTCTTCTCTAAAACATCCTGCCAATCTTATAGGTAGCCCGAGCCAAAGCTGCTGGACCATAGCAGTCATGCGGTGAAAAGAACGGTCTCTCGCTGTCACTCGTCGTTTTATATTTTATGAGGGGATAGATCTTCAGTACTTATAGCATAAGGAAAAGGGTCTTCAGGGCAAAAAGGATTACTGCACAAACAAAGAAAAAAAGGAAAACACACCCTGCATTTCCTCTGTGCACCTTAAACACATTGCTGGTTTTTTTGGAGCCTCCATTGTGCTCTAAAGGTTTTTGGCTGATGAGTTTTTTGTGGAATGTGAGGGTTTCCCCACCTCTAGGTAATCCTCTTGTTAAGCAGTCCCGCTGGCCCAGGGATGGAGGAATGCAGTGAATAATTCAGCCAGAGGAAACTAAAAATACCACCTTCCCCGTTTGTGCCCAATGAATAATTCTCTATGTGAGATGCCTCGAGCTGAGAGATGGTCCGAACGAAGACACAGAAAGAGAGCAGAGGCGAGCAGGAGGTGCAGCGAGAGGAATCTGAAGTGTTTTGAGAAGAAAGACGGAGACAGAAAGAGGAAAGAAAAAGAGAGACAGAAATAGACGATGAGATTTGGTATTCAGATCTTGCACGGAACTATCGACTGCCCGGCTGGATTATCAGAATAATAGATTACCCCCCACCCCCACCCTTGAACCATGCCACCCCTCTGACCTGCAGCATCTTCAGCCGCGGCAGATGGAATACTGTAATTTATTTTCAGGGGGAGGTTCAGTGGAACCGATGGGATTGAGGAGCATGACGACGCCTGCATACTAGGTGCGACCTGAGCCTGGAGTGCATTTCAATTCCATTTTTTATTATATTGCTGGAGAAGTGCTGAGACAAGGACACAACTGAACAGCAAATAGATTTAGTTGGAGAAATGCATCCAAAATAAATGAAATTCTGCTTTAATAAAATCAGCTCAAAAGATTTGTTTGACCCCAAATATTCAGTAAATTGTTACCGCAGTATGTAAAACTGCTTTAGTGGTAAGCATGGCTGACTGGCGGAGCCACGCTTAACTAACTGCAAGGGCTGTGAAACACCGTTCAATTAATTAGTGCTCATGTTCAAATTTGAGCAGTTATTAATTTGATTGTCATCAGTTGATCGCCCGCAGTAATTACCCACACACACACTGCAGCTCCAGAAAGATACTGCTGGTTATGAGACACCTGAGGTATCAGGCGTTCACGCTCCATCTGTCTCGGATGCTCCTGGTTGATGGATGAGATGAAGCGAGACTTTTTTTCTATTAGTTGAAGACCAAGTTACTAATTTCAAGATTCACTTTAAGATGAAGCGTCACCAGAGTTGAATTAAAGCAGCCCAGTCACCAGATGAAAATGTTGGCATTGTAGTTTCTGCAAATCACAAATATTATATTATTTATATAAAAATTAATTTGAACTGAAATTTTTTAAATACTTTGACAGCAAAAGTTCATGTATGCTATTGTGTTGTATATGAGCTGACTTTGTCGTCTAGATGTGGAGGGGATGGTGGACAGTGTGAGGCCTAGGTGAGTCGTCTGCCAAGCTGCAGACCATTGCTGCTTTTCCTAACGTTAAAGTGACATGATTAGTCGTTGCTTTTTACCAAGAGCTCACTGCTTTTCCTGTCAGGACAGTACCATGAAAACTGGTTTGTTTTTGCCAAGACATTGCTGCTGTTTCTGTCAGGAAAGTGCCATTAAAAGCAGCTGTTTTTCACTGAGCCATCATCTTTTCTTGCAGGGATTGGGCCCCCCACACCAGCTATTTTATGCCAAAACAGGATTTTCCTAACCATAACCAAGTGGTTTTTGTGCCTAAACCTAACAAGTAAAGTTTGAACATGTCAGCTACATGCCAACCTGCAAATATTTTGTATCCATGGATATGGACAATGCAACATATTTTCTGGTGACCCTATTAAAGTCTGTATATAAGACCAACACACCTGTGTTACACCAGCTCTCACATCTTTGGATTTGTGCTTCTCTCTGGATTTGGAGACATGCCCTTGGCATATGAAGTTTGGCTCAGTGTTTCAGTAAACCTTTCCTGCAGGCTTTATTTCCTACTGCGCCACTATTCCTCACATCAAATGCACTTCCTCCAGCCCACCTGCAGGATTTGCTTGTAGCCGATTACTGCTCCACTGGAAGACTTACCGTTTTCAAGGATTTCGCTTCATTGGGTTGTTTGAACCCATTTTGTCTGGCCCTTTGACGATAGAAGATCCCTGGAAATCTCTTAACTCTGTCCCTGCACCATCCCAGCCACTCTCTTTTCTCAGCGAGAGATGGGATTGAGGTTATTAAGGAAGAGGAATCGCCTCCAGAACAGTCATCAGGTACTCTAACAGTAGTAATTATGGAACCCATCAACCGCTGGAGCTGCAAATAGAAAAGCCGGACACTTAGAAGGTAGCTGAATGACAGCTCCTGTCGGTTGTGTAATCCTTTGGCAGGCAAATGAGAGCAGGGACGGCAGATCATAATTATAGCAAAATAGTGGACTAGCTTGCCATATTTTATGCCTCCTTTCCTCCCTCTTTTCAAGCCAAGCTATTAGGGAGAGTCTTTTGAGGGCCCTATTGCAAGTATGACTGCTCAGAAAAAGCCAGAATATGTTTTGATAGGTGGAGGTGCTCCGAGGTGGAACACTCCTGGGTTTTAGTGATACGTGAGAGAACTGTGGACAGTGCCTCTGAGAGACACTGCCAGTCATCGGAGCGACAAAGGCAGCAGCCATGAAAGGCAAATGGAAAAAGGAGCGAGGGAACAGACAGAGGGGAGGGAGAGTGTTATGACAGAAAAGTGATGAAAAAAGAGATTGAAAAGTCTGAGAAAACAAAAAAATTAAAGTGCTAATGGAGTCACATTCTGCCAGAGTACCCCAAACATCCGCCCCTCAAGGGTATACATAACTGCAGGAGTGGCCAGTGTGTATCACCCGTACCAGTGGCCTGAGGGCAGAGTTAGACCATTGGCAGGCGAAAGCAGCACGTCGATATTTATTGAGTGAAATTGAATCTGCTCGGAGGACGGACCTGTGTTGGCACATGTCCTCTCGTCCCTGCCAGTTTTATCTGATAGTCCCCATTGCCACTTGCAGAACAATCATCCCAACAATACACGGAGTAAAGTGTGTCCTCACACCTTCACCAAGCTAAAGCCCACAAAGGTCACAGTCCTCAGATTCAAGACAACGTACCTACAGAAATAAAAGTAATTCATTGTAGAAGCTGAAGAAAAAGTTGAAATAAATTAACGAAGCCTTTTAGATGATTAGCCATAAATCTTGAGGACCAAACATGTCTAGTTGCTTCTCACATACTAAGTCTTGATTTTGCTACAAGCTGCATGAATGAAAAATATACAGTCGTGAATAAAATCAAATTTTTATCATAGTTTTGGGCAACTTCTGGTTCTACTTGGCCAACACATACTTATCCCAGTTCGTCAAATACCAACACTTGGTTGATGACCCAACATGTCAAACTATGACGCTCTAGGTACCCTCTAGGGTCACTTTTGGACACTCAGGGATGGCTTGTCAATTTCTACTCGATACATGCATGGTGTCTTTCAAAATAAAATTTTGTGTTCATAGGAAATGTACA
The DNA here is from genome assembly GCA_035609425.1 of Epinephelus awoara. Lineage (NCBI taxonomy): Eukaryota > Metazoa > Chordata > Actinopteri > Perciformes > Serranidae > Epinephelus > Epinephelus awoara. Next base: position 9,604,652 of record CM069306.1, read on the forward strand.
GTTTCCACTTGTCAAATGCATACACTCTCTTTCAAAATAGATTTCCAACATAGGTTTACTTAGTTTTTAGGTTAAGGCAACAAAAGTGCATGTTTTGGGTTAAAATTAGTGCATTTCTTATTAACGTAACATTAAATATTACACACCTTAATGCTACGTTCTTAAAATATTCTATATATTTTTGCATGGGACACAAACAGTAGTCTCCCAGGTGAAAGTCCTGTGTTTGTTTGACCCATCCTCCACCCCTCCCTTAGCATTCTGCAGTGACTTTTTCAGTCTTTATACTATGGCACAATGGGCAAAATAATGTGGTGCGTCTCTTATAGATGCTAAAGGGTGCCTCAATGTGTCAGTATCTGATGCCACGGGCTATTAACCAAGGGTCAGTATTCAAAGAGTTGGGAATAAGTATACTTGGCTTCACGTGCTGCACCAGAAAGCCGAGATCCATAACAAATTTCTTTTTATGTGGTGATATGCGTGGTATTTTTAGACATCAAAGGCCCTGAAAACAAATGTTCTCAATCAGCTTATTGGTATGATTGATGGGTCGAATATGAACACACAATTTTCTGCCAAAGTTACAACAGTTTTGAGTATTTCACACAAGAGATTTCTGTCTGCACTGTTTTATCAGTGTTCATGTAACTGCTTTAAAGTGGGCGAGGCTCAGTTGGCAAAAGGTGATGTCACAAACTTCTGTGCACCGATGAGCCTTTAGTAATAATTGATCAAACAATAAATATTTAATGATTTATATTGCAGATTAGTTTTTTTCTGAACTTTCATTTCCATGGTTAATTATTTAGTCATGAATATTTAAAGTGGAGATGAAATGAAAAATGCCCTTTTGACCCCTTTAAATCACATTCCTGGCCATATTCTGCACCTATTTCACAATATATGGCAAAAAATTAGTAAGAACCAACAAATTTCAACCAGTAGTACCATGACATTCACCCATGAATCAATCTGCAACTTCACACCACTCAGAGAATCATTAGTTAACATAAGCGAGATAGCAACAGCATGCTACGTCAGTGTGTCTTGGGGTGTTCGCCACCTCAAATCTTCCATCCCATTTCCTCAAAATACCATTTGCAATGTTAGAGCAGCCAGCTACTGCCTGTTCAAACCAAAGTTGTTGCACACAAAGGGACATAAATATAAGTTAGTGTCAGAGTACTAGCAATTAATCCTCTTTATCGTTCATGCTGTCGGATTAGTTGAGGACATTTTTATTCGCCTACACCGGCAGACGTTAAAACAAAACAATGATGCTCATCGGATGCCATATTTTTTTGGTACCAGAGAGTTTTGGATTTCTGTTTTAACATTAATGCTTCACTGTCACACTGAGGTACGTCAGTGTTCCCATTGTCCTGTTCACTTTACTGCTGACGGATAGCCAAAGTACAGAGATCAGAGCCTGTCGTGTCTACAACAGTTAAGTGAAAACTCAATTGTCCTATTCTGTCCTTTCTGTCTGATGTCTCTCTTTTGTCTCTGCCTCTTTGTATCCGTCCGTCTGTCCCTCTCTCCCTCTCTCTGTCTGTTCTGCAGCCCTGTTTAATCTTATTCCTGTGGGTCTGAGAGTGGTGGCCATCCAAGGAGTGAAGAGTGGCTTTTACATCGCCATGAATGGCGAGGGCATGCTCTACAGCTCGGTAAGACACAACCCCTTCCAGCAGCCATGTCGTTGGGCCGTGCACGTGTGTACGCTACCAGCATGAGTATTTGCTCATTAACACGTGTTGTGTTTTGTTCCATTTGTTGTCTCCTCTAATATCCCACTGCAGCAAAGACTCAGCCCTTCTAAACCCTTTCATCTCCGCTCTATTCGAGAGCTCTTCAGATGTGCCTTTGTGTTGTCGTGCAGCACTTATTTCCCCCCCCTCTTTGTTGTTGAAGCAGCACCGTGCATGTTTTACATTTAATTTGACACCAAGTTCAGTGCTCAGCCCTTTTAAAAATTGCCTCTTCTTCTTTTACTGGCCACTAACGGAGGCTTGTTATGTCACGGCTATAAACAGAAATGAAATCGAATTTGAAATTTTATTGTGGTTTTGTTTGCTTTTCATCCTGATTTCTAGTTAGCGTTCTTGTCATGAAAGGACACTACATTTCAAAAAACATCCTTTCTGTATGAATGCAATCTGAGCTGTGAAACGTGCTCACTTGTCTCTGAAGTAAATCTTTTTAAATAATCTTTTAAATATCTACTAGTAGTGTTTCACAGAATACCAATACTAGACAGGTATTGCAATAACCTGTCTTTAAAAACAGTACAATACTCCATTTTATCAGTATGGGTTCTTTAAAAATGACAGTGTTTTAATAAGAGCTATATTTCCAATAACTTTCTATGAGTTGCTCTGCAGGGCTTGCTGCTTGCCCTGGGGAGGTAAACTCTGTGGGCAGGTATAATGCCTCAAGCTGTTGTCTGATTGGGCAAGTAAAAAATAACTGTGGTGTCTAATGTAACGTTATCTGAAAAAACATTTTTTTAAAACTGTGCACTGTATCACTGAAGCAGGGCTTCTCCAGCTGAGCTACACGAGTCTGTCTCATCATGTCATATACAACTTTCAGAAGCTTTGTAATCCAACCTTGAACTGCGGTGTCTTTTAGGAGATTTTGTAGAATAAATCCATAGTGATAAATTGAACACTTAATGTCTAATGTGATTATTTGTCCATTTTGCCATGTTGAAAACAGTTATCGTCGCTGTTGTTGTTAGCCATTCATTAGCCAGCCATGATGCCTTGGGTTGAGTGTCAAATATTCAGAGGCTAGGCTTTTAGTTGAAGTTTTAAGGTACTTTTTCTGATGTTTTGGACTTTTGCCGTGTTATCATTTCAGTTTTTTAGGCAGCTATCGTATCAAATCCATAATGTTGGTATCATGACAACACTATCTATTAGACAAATGAACTGCATGATCATAAAAGTCCTACACCAGCCTTGAAAGACGGCGCCATTATCTCATCACATTAGCAAAAATACTCATTCGGGTTTAAAAATAAAACTCATTTCAAGACTCAGCGGGGGAGTAAATATTGTGAAGATGGATATTGTATTTGCAGTGTAAGATATGAGAAGCATATAGGCTGGTGTGGGTAGCAGATGCACAGGCGGGGGTGGAACTAGTCACGGATGTCAGCTGGAGACAACATTAAGTCATAGCTGTTGCACTGAGGATGAAGACATGCTGCTGGAGCACGTTTGTGGAAATGAGCTGCAGAGGGAGAATGTGTGTGTTAGTGTGTGTGTGAGAGAGAGAAATGGGGTGAGGGCACAGGCAGAGATGTAGAGACAGGAAAATATCCCTAGTTGGCATGGTTATATAACCGCCAGTCTCATAGTTCCTAATCCAGTTGAAGATCGAGAAGAGAGCAGAGGATGGGAGGGCTGCGTTACCCACAAACTTCAACTGAGGGATATTGCGATGGCCGTCCGATCGCCCCTCACAGTGATGATAAATGACTGTCAAGAGCTGGAACTCACAAACTGCCCATCAAACTTTGTCTTTTCTCAAAACACTCATAAAATCTGTGAAGGACAAAGCGAGGCCAGTGTCTGCTGTATTGCAACTTACATTTATTGATAAGAGAGCTGCTTTACAGCGAGACAGACATGAGAACATTTTGAAATAGACCAAATAAATGGTGTACATGCTGCATTTAAAGAAAAAAAAGTCTATTAAATTCAGCGCTATTATTTCAGTAAGGCAAGCTTTCTCGCTCAGAACAACTTGAAAACAACTCAGTACCTCGGCGGATGTATGAGCACTCGCAAGTTCAGAGAAGGACGTACAATAAATGCGCAGGCTGTTATGACTCACCCAGGTAGACGGATTCATTCATAACTAAAGGCTCATAAACAAGTGCACAACTCACAGCCCTACTATGGGGCTCATAATAACCCTCCACCCACCTATCGATGTCTAATTAAAGTTTAATCGTGCCCAGGAAGCAATCTTTTAATTTATTAAAATTGAAGTTGGGGACCCTGTATGACCCCCTCACCACCCACTCACACACTCAGACGCACAAACACACGCACACACATACCCTTGATGAAATCATCATTTGCGTCAGAGTGTATGATTATTATTAACTACGAGTGATTCAGGATTTCAGTGTCAGCGCGACAAACATTACTCTCTAATTTTGAAAATCATTTTTCATAGTTTTGACCTCTCTATCACAGGGAGATGGGGATGTTTGTCAACAAATGTTTTGCAGTAACAGCTGAAAGGCTATTTAAGGAATAGTTTGTAAGATTTAAGGAGATTTAATGAAATCTAGCAGTAAGGGATTGCAGATTGCAACCAGCTTTAACTTCTCCCTGTTCGGATTCCATCAGTGTTTATTGTTCAGGAGGTTTTTAGAGGGAGCCCAATTATCCACAGAGGTCTCTTTGTCTCCCAAACAAATGGACAAGTTACAGAAAACCAGTAAAAACATGGAATGAAGCAGTTCTATGTTACAAATCAATGTTTCTCATACCCTGTTTGACACATCACACATAGGCTGCTAGCTCAGCACCTGCTATCATGTGCTCACATATTTTGTCTGATAACTTAATGTGTGCTCACCTTTTTTCTGATACAGATGTTTAGAGGGTTTTTAAAGTGAGACAAATCTGCAGATGTCTCCTCCTCTCCAAAACAAACTCTCTGCTTTTATCTTTTAGTTACAAAGTGCTTTACATGTCAATAATTTAAACAGACAAGACATGAAAACAACAACTTTTAAAATAACTGATAAAAAAAAACTTATTTATATAAAAATGAGGAAATAAAAGACACTCTACATGACCTTTAAACTCAAGTAAAATCAGGGAAGGCTCTCCAATAAAAATATGTTTTCAGAAGGGATTTAAAAGAGATCACTGACTCAGCGGACCTGATTCCCTCAGGCAGACCGTTCCAGAGCCTCGGGGCCCTGACAGCAAACACTCTGTCCCCTTTAGTTTTCAGTTGGGCCTCTGGAACAGACAACAGACCTCTGCCGGAGGACCTCAAAGTACGTACTAAGAGGTCGGAGATATAGCTGGGAGAGGGACCACGAAGAGCCTTAAAGGGATAGTGTACCCAAAAATGAAAATTCAGCCATTATGTACTCACCCATATGCCGATGTCTCAGGTGAAGTTTTAGAGTTAAGCGCACACACGTGAGCGCGGTGCACAGAGAAGCAGTTAGAGCTACAGGCTACAGTGAGGCTAAAAACAGAGTTCAAATGACGTTTTTCCAAACAACTTTTTATGTCGGGGATCAGGACACTTCAGGATCACTACAGACGCGCAGTATGGAGATATTTTGTGGTTTCAATTATGTGTTTTTGGACGTTTGAATCTGGGGCACCATCAGCCTCCATTAGGTGGAGTTGTGTTGCTACCTCCTCTCTCCTTGGATCTCCGCAAGTGATGTGAGGACTCTGAAACTTCACCTGAGCCTCCATCGGCATATGGGTGAGTAGATAATGGCTGAATTTTCATTTTTGGGTGCACTATCCCTTTAACTGTTATTAGTTAAATCATAAAATCTATCTTAAAATAAAGAAGCTAAAAAACAAAGATTTAAACCAGTAAACGCACCGAACAAAGCAGTTTCACATTACAAATCAGTGTTTCTTGATTGCTGTTCGGCTCGTCAGTTCCAAATCTGCTAATGTTTTTACCAGACGCAGAATTAGCTGCAAAGGTCTCTTCCAGGCCAGGTGATTTAAAGCAGTAAAAACACAGAGTAAAGCGCTTTCACATGTAAAAAATTAGTGTTTCCAATGCTCTTGTCGAAGATTGGCATACACAAAATCGCATGTGGTCCAGGAGCTGAATTATCTACAGAGGTCTCTTCCTCTCAAAACAAACCAACCAAGTGATTTAAACCGGTAAAAACACTGAAAAAAAGGCGTTTCATGTTTTTAAAAAATCAGCATTTTTTTGATCCTCTCATCAAGGAAAGGCCGCCAACCTTGGTGGCCGACATGAAAACACAGATGGCCCTATGGAGAGCCAGTGTTTGGTTTGTCCATTCTGGGCTACTGTAGTGAAGCTGCAGTGGAAAAAGGGCGATTTCCATATAGGAGGACGTGCTCCTTTATGTAGATATAAAGAGCTGATTCAGGTGATTATATACTAAAGGAAACATACTTCCTATATTAAATCCCATTTCTGCCACACTGGACCTTTAATTAAAGCCATGCAGCGAATGCACTCTCCAGCCATATGGAGGAGGTCCGGCTCCTCAGATGTGAAGCATGGGAAATTAGCATGCGTTTGTAAGCAGAATGCGGGTGGTGGGCTGGATCACAGGGAGGCTTATAAGCCTTGAAGAGCCACAGAGTGGTCATAAAGAGGCTAAATTAGCATGCAGGGCTCAAAAAGCCTTTGTTTCTGTCTCCATCTCCCACTGTTTACCAGTTTCATTTACCAATACAGATTATGTTTGTTATAGACAGTGTGTTGCAGGGGGAACATTTCTGTTCTTTATTCACACTTTTACGAGAGCTCGTGTGGTGCAATCACAGCTATAAAGTAAGTCCTTCACTTTCATTTTCTCATACTTACATACGCATTTACTTTTACTATTATTTGTCCTGGTCTTTATCTTTTTTTCACCCACTGACCTCCCTCTAGTATTCCCTCTCTTCTCGCTTTTCTTCAAGGTCTCCATTACACTCTTTTGCCTCGCCAAAGTATAAAGTTTCTCACTGCTTGTTTTGTCTTCCTAACATCTGAGAGCTAAGACGCGCGTCTCTGTCTGCCTCGGCCCCCCCGGGAGATAATTACTGTGGGATATCCTCCTACCCCTCGATCTCTCCCTCGTTTTTCTTCTTCTCTGCCTGCTGCTTTGCACCATCTTGTTAGTGAGAGAATGCGACAAGCTTTGTCTTCTGTAGGAGATGATTCGGAGAAGTTGTTGTGTTGCAACTTTGGCTTTCATGTAGGTATCAGGTATCTAACAAGTCAGTTTTTCCCGTTCCCGTTGATCAATTAAGTGGTTTCGTACATGCTGGTCGCTGGTCGGCTTTTCTTGCTGGGAGCGCAGAGCTCACTGTTGAGGCTGTTGCTGATTGGAGGCTGATGTAGCCACGGGTGAGCAGGGTGATAATGCTTGTGTGGAGTGTTTAGCGATGAAGTGCGTGGGGGCTGAGCATCTACAATGAAGAGCTCCCTTCCATTATTTATAACACTTCTCAATATGACCTAGTTTACTGCACAGCAGTAACCACTGTTCTCTCTCTCTGTCTCTCTCATTGCTTCCCATCTATCAAACTAACTTATCTATGTATCTCACAAACAGACACATCTGTCCGCAGCTGCACACACGCTCAACAAAAACACACAGCGGCCTCTGAACTGTTCTTAGTGTGTCTTTCAATCGGCTACTAATTTTACTGCTTCTTATTTATGTCCCAGAAAAAAAAATAATGTGTCGCAGTAAAACCTTCGCTGAAGGCCCTGAGGGACGGCTGAGTGAGAGTTGGAGTGGAAGGTCAGGCAGAGCTTCAGAATTTGTTGGGGTGACAAATGATAATGGCCATTTTGTAAGTAGTCTCTCCCCTCCGCCCCCACATGTCTTGATCTTTTTATGTCTTGAACAAAAGTCAGAAGGAGATGTTGTGTTAAAGGAAAAACTTGGGCCGCAACTAATCTGCAGATTATGTTTCTATTGCTAAAGGCTGCAGTTGGTAAAAATAACTTTTCATATTTGCTGTAACTGTCACTATATTCACACAACACGAAATGAGACCAAGCAGCAACCTCCAGGGCTGAAAAATGAAGCCAACACAGACGTGCCAAAAACTGCAGTTCCTCAAATAGTCACTTGAGGCTGGCTCCAGTCAAACCCTATAGGCGCCCATGTTAAAAGGGCCGACTATACAGCAGACAGAAACATGTTTACAGCCTGATACAAGGGGTGAATTTTTTAACAACACATCCATTGAAACTTTATGAAGGCTTAGAGTTATGCATACATAAGTGCAGGGCCAACAGTGACAGGTTGTCTACAAGGTGTCACCACAGTCTATGAGTCAGATCCACCCTTCGCTCCTCCACAGCTCCACCCTCTCTTCCAAATGTAGTCACTTCTAGCTCCAAAAAGACCAAGATGGCGTCAACCAAAATGCTGAACTTGAGGCTTCAAAACGGCAGTCCACAAACCAATGGTATGCCACAGTAGCTATGTCCATTATCTTCACAGTATATGAATGAGACTGAATGAATGAATTGCCTTGTGCCTAATTACACTAACATGTACTTACACATCACATACTTACATTGCCTCCCCCTGCACTGTATTCATTATTTTTCCTTCAATTTTTTGTGTTTTAATTGTGCAAAAAAACTACAAACTATAAACTATATGAACAAAAACAAACAATTAGAGCTGATGAGTCTCTAATGCAGCTGTCAATCATGTCAATCACTCCTTGGACTTTCATATTCTCACCTCAAATGTTTTCAGAAACATATTTAGTGTACTGTTTAGCTGTAAACTGAGACACTTAGTCCGGCTGGTGGGCGGTGCTTGGTTCTTCAGTTGACCAGTGATTGACAGCTGTGTTACTCTTCGGCTTGATTGGTTGTTTTTGGTGCGCAGATTATCTGTCTCATTCTTCCAGGATATAGTGACAGTTTAAGCAAATATGACACAAAGTCATTCACATAAAAGTTACAAGCTGTAACTTTAATTGTTTAGTCGATAAAATGCCAAAAAAAATGGTAAAAGTGCTCATTTACAGAGCCTGAGATGACATCCTCAGCTTGTATTTAAGACACTGGTAACAGCCAATGTTTCTGCATGATAAATGACTTAAGCAACTAATTGATTATCAGCGTTGTTGGTGAACATACTCATTATAAAATCGCATATATGTGTCAACAGTAATGACAGGTAATGGACCGACATGCCCTCTGGAGGAAAGGAGGGGGAAAAAAGGAAAGAGAAGGAAATCAGACAGACGGAGCATTAGCATGTGTTTGTACTTTGATTTTAAATGTCCCCTCTGGAGGAAGTTAAGGACGGACAGAACAGAGACTTGTTTGATGGTGATTGACTTTCAGAGCGAGACAGAGAAAAAGGATAAACAGAGGAGAGGGACAGAAAAGTGAGAAAGAGAGTTTTTCAGTTTAAGTAATGTCTAGACAATCCCCGACCTGAATCTCTCCCAGAATAATAATGAGCTCCCCGGGAGTTCCATGGCAGGCCTGGGATTCTCACTGAGGCCAAATCTCTCAGACACACCAGTGGCTCAGCCCCCCCCCCCCCCAAATATCCTCCGCATCTTTATCCAAAGTCAAAGGACGCCTGTCGGCAGCAGCGGGGCTCCATAATGCAGAGCTGATGGGGCCAGTAACTGATTTGGATTCAGAATGCGTTCAACCCAGTTCTGTTGGCAGCCCAGTTTCATATCCATTACATCGTGCTCTCTTACTTTGCGTTTCATTTTACATTTCCTACACCTGCACCCCAGCCCTCCACAAGCTCCCGACACTCAAAGACACCTCACTGATGCATCATCTGGGACATTTGTTGTTGTCTTTTGTTGTGTTTGACACTGTGTGGCAACAGGCATCAAACTTTAGATGTCCCTACAGCTGTTAGCGACTCTTCTCTGCATCTTGTTCCACCTGTTCGCCTTTTCTTCTTCATGTTCATGCATTAACTAAAAATTTGCATTTCAGTGCAGTCAGCACATCTGTGTATTACATCACCCAGTGGTGGAAGAAGTAGTCAGATCTTTACTTAAAGGAGCTCTGCAGCAAAGCACCATAAAGACATAGTGAGGTAATGGCATCCTGAGTAGAGAATAAGCCCTCACTCCCTGTGTGTGTGCGTGTGTGTGTGGTGTAATCCAAGCTTTTCTGTTATTTGTGGTGGTGGACAGTCCGGCTCCACGTGCATATAAGTGGATATGAGTCACTGTGAGCGTATCCCACTGTCTAGCTTCCCTGTACTGCGATTATTCACCGCCATCCTGACCCACGGTGGTGGAATGCCATCGTCACATACATGTACTGTATTGGTCACCCTCCAATTCTTCCCACCTGGAATACCCCTGGCTCTGTCAGCACTGTTACCATTGTTTGCACTGTTGGTACTGTGAGCTGCTGGCTGCCAGCTGAGCCACCCTCATGTTGAGAAACCCGGAGCATACTCTGAATCATAGATATGCGCTGAATGTTGCAGCTCCTTCAAGTAGAAGCAACAATACCAAAGTGTTAAAACCCTACATTACTTAGAATTAAAAATCCTGCATTCAAAATATAACTTATGTATTAGCATCAAAACATACTTAAAGGTCCAGTGTGCATGATTTAGGGGCATCTATTGGCAGGAATGGTGTATGATGTTCTTTTTTCTCCAATAGTTAATAATCACCTGAAAAAACAATCAGTGTTTTTGTTTCCTTAGAATGAGTTGTTTATATCTACATACAAAGCGGGTCCTCTCCCACAGAGTCTGCCATGTTGTTTCTACAGTAGCCCAGAACAGTCAAACCAAACACTGGCTCTAGATAGAGTCATTGGTATTTTCGTGTTGGCCACCATAGTTCTCCTACACACCTGGCACACAGGAGAAGTTTCAGTTCGGCAACCTCACTGCCAGGTGCCACTGAATCCTACACAATAGACCTATAAAATACTAAAATAAAAGTACTAGCTGTGCAGAGTATAGTATAGTATAGTATAGTATAGTGTATTTATATACATTAATGTTGTAGCGGATAAAGATGGCGCTTATTTTTTACTATATGGAGCGACACCTGCGAGTTAGTTCAGGCAGTCAACTCGAGCTGCACTGATTCACACACCTCATACATCACTCCCCATATGTCATCTACAAACACCCTCCAAATGTGGCGGTCTATTCAAGCTGCAAAATCTTCCCAGCTCTCCCCTTGCATTGTCTATGCTGCTGCTGCCCTGCATCAGTACTGCCGCTCGCTCTTTCAGCCCTACCTCCACCCCAGCATCCACCTGCAGCCTCCAGCTAGGGGTGAAAAGATTTAATCATCACTTCCCAATATCTCATGTAAACATATCTGCGAGAAGCGATGAGGCCGGAGTCTAGACGCCAAACTCTATGTTCTGCTGTTGAGATAAACATCTAAACGTGAGTTGTCTGACTGAAATATATATATTACCAGAGAGTTAGTGAATTTCACCAAGGGATCAATAAAGTCTGTCTTAAAATCTTTTGTTTTATTTATATCAATCTGCAAAATAACCGAAGATGTGAAATAAATGGAGAGGAGTAAAAGTACAATAATTTCTTCTGAACTGTGGTGGAATAAGTATTTTTATTAGTAGCAGTAAGTAGAATAAAATGTAAATACCTAAGTAAACTACCTTAAAATTGTACATAAGTACTGCATGAGTATTTAGTTACTTTCAACCACAAACATCACCTGTGAGCATGTGTGTGCTAGTAGAGCACGAAATGCAAACAAAATGGCGCCAATTTTTTCCTTGTTTAAAGGGTAACTACGCCCATTTTTAAAACTAAACATGTTATTCCTATGGTCAAATACAGTCCAAAAATATTAGTTAACATGTACAACTTTCTCCCATATTCAAAAACTAGAGCACTAAGACTCAAATTTATTACGTTTGGAACTGCTCCGTAGACGATGAATTGGGAAAGATGTTATATTGATTGAACTTTCCTAGGCCATGTAAATGACAAATTATAATTCTTACTTTAGGTATTGTTCCCCTTTTACATCCATGCCTGTAAAATCGCATGGGTCTGTTTTAAACTGGTAGAAGTTGCTGTAAATTCAGCTGGCAGTCTTTGATGAAAAAAATAGCCTACATGCATACATAAATTGTTGTGTGCTGAAACGGCTAAAACATTTATATTCTGTCCCCGCTTCATGGTGTTTGTTCACTGGGTCTCGGGTGGACCTCTGTGTTTATTTATCTTCAGCTCTCTAATGGTGACGAGTGAGCAGCCTCACGTGCTCAGTTTCACTAACAAGTCCTTCGCCGTTCTCCTTCACATCACCACAGAATATAAATAAGCGTCCTTGTAAGTGGTTTACTATCACTAAACACAGCCTGTTAGCCCTGAAATGTGGCACGTCTTTTTTTAATTTTCCTTGTTTTGCTACGGTAACAACTTTGGTTGATTATGTATTCCTGGCAGAGGAAGCGACAGCACAGACCTGTTGGTGTGCATTTTAATGTGCGGCGGCATGTGTGTCGCATTGAGTGTGTGTGCGCATGTGGTCGTTGTGTATTTCGGTGTTTTTCCTTCCCTCGGTGGTTTTGTGGTTCATGTGTGCCCATTACGGAGATCACATTAATCACGGGAGACTCCGACCCCGTCTCTTCACCTCATATTTCCACTCAGTCATCCACAAACAAGGCACTCTGTCAAAGACTTCAAAGTCACTTACATTCCACCCCTATCATTCCCAAGCCACAGCCAGGGTGCTTTCTACACTGCTCCTAGCCTTTTCATAGACAGTAACAGAGTGTCGTCCTTGTGGATGATTTTGGAGGGGATTCTACGGTGTGTCAGCAAAGCAAAGTGCCTGATTGTGAAGGGTAGGATAGTGGAGTGCACTTGTGTGTACGTGTGTGTGTGTGTGTGTGTGTGTGCTCGGACCGATTCTGGCTCCAAACAGATGAAGAAGGGACAAAGCCTGCCGGAGTGTAATGTATCACTGTCTGCCCCCTACCCGCTCTAACACATATGTTCACGCACAAACACACACGCAGCCAGACAGACTCGACGTGACCCCGAGTGCCCCAACAGAGAGAGAGACGTCTGCTGTTTGACAGTGTGTCAGCGGGCCCAGATAAAGTTCGCCGCCAGCTCTCCACAGAGCTTGTCCTCCCTCCTGCTGACCAGCTAGACGTTTCCACTCAGCCGACCATGTGACCTCACCTTCCCCGAGTCCTTTACACAGCCTGCTTTGCACTGCTGTGTCTTATAAATGAGCAGTCACACACACTGTGACTCATTTAGCCAAACTGTGGTATGCCATGCGAGCAAAGACAGACACACCTACTCTTATACAGCATTTTGATGGAGCGTTTAAAGCTGCACTCATCAATTTTTGTACATGAACAATATGTCAAATGACATGATTTGGAAGGCGTTGCTTGTGGTGACGAACCCAACGAGAATTATCACCTGACTCTGCAGTTTTTAAGCATCTTTAAAATCATTAGGCTTTTTCGGACAAAGAGAACTTTTTCATCGTTTTAAGACCATGTTTGAATTTAATTTGAAAGGACAGACACAGGAAGTGTCCACGCTCAGCAGTCAGACAGGAGTCGCGTTAATTTCCAGGACTGGTATCTGCGGTTATTCCACAGGCTAGTTAATAACATGTCGGGCAGGAAATCCAAAGTGTGGGATCATTTTGAGAAGGTGAAGGACGAACCCAAGGTGATATGTAAACTCATCTTCATTGGTCGACTACAAACATGACGTGTCATCTGAAACATGGAAGTAGCTACATGCCCATTAGCCCACAGCGTCATTAACAGGCGGCTCGCTCAAAGTGTGACGTGCACTTGTAGATAAAACATAGGCCTATATTAATGAAGGTTCATTAGTACGGTTTTGTATTTCTCTGTAATGTAGCACAGTGTTAACAATGTTACTGACACTATTCTTTCTCACACCTTCAACTCAAACCATTGTGTTGCCCCGCCCAAAATATATCATTTAACAATTAAATTAATATTGTAAACATGCAGGTGACTGGTTGACTAAAGGCCCTAAATGACAACTTTTGGTAGACTAGGTAAATTCTTCAGGTCGGGGGCAGCCCCAGTAATATGTCAATGATTTGTTTACAGTCTGCCCCCAACTGGCCAAAAACTGGCCAGGGGTGTCAAACACCAACCCACGCCGTCACACTGAAGCACTTGTAAAGGCTAAGAGGTGCAGGTTTCAGAAGCAAGTCAAACAGTGAGCAGCCTACTTCAGGTAAAATGTTGCTTTGGAGACCAGAATACAGCTCTCTGAAAAAACAATCAATACTCACTGTGGTCAGATTTAAAGATATTGTACATTGTGCAAAAATACTGTCAATCTGCAGCTGCAGTGCAAAAGAATCTGAGTCGGACTTCTATCTTTTAACAATATTGATGAAACCCCATTGCTAAGGCACTGCCAAAACGTTTGATATATAACTGTTTCGTGAGGCAGGGGATAACTTAACCTGCTTCCTCAGTAGCTTCCACTTCAGTTTGGTGTGGTGATGCCAGCATTACTACACAGGAATGCACGTGTATAGAAACATGCACATGTAAATAACACAGAGAAAATTGGAGGTATTGTTATAGGTCACTAGTCCATACCCATTGGTAGCTTTGGGGCAGAATGACTGACTGACAGTTTCTGTGATTATGTACAGCATACCATACCATGACTTAGTCATACCAAAAATTAGAAAGAAAACCCAAAACATTGGTCCACAGGGGGAGCTACAGCGATCGGTCGCATTTTAGCCATTTTTAAGCATTTTTTTGTTGTTATAGCGCCACCCAGTTGCCAATTAGAGTTAAATTTCTCCAGTCACCTTGAGGTGTCCTGTTGTACATATCTACCAAGTTCAGTAAAAATCGATACATAGCGCCCCCCTTTGGCCAATTGATGTAATATTGCTTCATTCGCATCCTCCCATGACCCTCTACCACTGTGCCAAATTTCACATGGATTGACCAAGTCAGTGAGGAGAAAAACATGGAACAGACACACAGACAGACAGAGTTTTCGTCATTATGCAGTGGTTTTACTGGTCCAGCCCACTTGAGATCAAACTGATAAACTAAAATGAGTTTGACACCTGTGATGCAGATAGATAAGTTTAATTAATCCAGGTTTTGAGATACAGCTCTCTTTGAGATTTCTGCCTCCAGTCCAGTACAATGGAATGTATTGAAAAATGACATAAGAAAAAAATCAACAGCAACAATTCCTTTCAAAGGCAGTGTCACTCTTACTTTGGTTAATCCACAGACCTCACTGTGAACAGTTTTCATAGCTTCTAGTTCCTCAAAAGAAAGTAGCCGCTGAAAATCGCCCACAGCTTTAAGAGCGTGTTTTTCTGGGAAGACACTGCTGTGGAAATTTTTTCTTCTTTGCTTTAAACATCGCAAGCAAAACTCCTTTCACCTCCACAGTGGAGGCAGAAAACTCAAGAGGATATTTCAAAACCTGGGTAAATAAAATCAAAGCTAACAGGTTAATGAGAAAATACGTTTGGGGTTTTTTGTAATCTGGCTGACCCAATCCTACAACACAAAATTGCTCAGCCTCTACTTCAATCTTTATCTTGAACTCTCTTAAAGGCTTTCCCACTCCATCCCTTCTCACTCGCACACACACACACACACACACACACACACACACACACACACACACACACACACACACACAAACGCGTAAACACTCACCTCCAACAGGAAGCAGAATTGGGCTGTCAGTCAACTGGACAACCTTAAAAGGTCACAGAACCCTGCAGGAGATATTAATGAATGAAATACAGCACCGAAACCCAAACACACATACACACAGTGCAAAGACATAACAACATCCAGCGAGCCAGCTGTTCCACATCAGCAGCATCTATTTTTGACACACACGACTTCCCCGCCCTTCAAACTGACTGGCGCTAGTTTTTTAATTTGGCCTCTCGCAGCCGGGAAGCGTTCAGACGAGGAGGAGAGCGGAGATGAGGGGTAAGGGGGATGAGGTTTAGCATTCATCTTGTCATTGCAAGTTTATCAGCTCACCTGCTTTATTAAGTATAGATTTCGTTTGGGAGAAGTGTAGACACACATTCTGCCTTGTTAAACACATCAGCACCACCATTATCTTCATTTAAATTAGCCACACTAATTCATTTTAGATTTGTTGGGGGTTAGACGGTCAAGTCAAGAGCATTGTTTCCTGTCCTAAACTGTCACGGCAATAATCTGGCACCCGCTCAGTCCTGACAGTGTATCCAATATCTGGCACGTTCCATTTTTCCTGTCAGTCCTCTCCACCTCCTGTGTGTCCCCTTGACTTTCTCCTTGGCTCGCTGCTTTGATAATGAAGCCGAGAGATAACAATCTTCCATTGTTCAACATTATTCTAATAAGACTATCGTTACTTAGATTCCAAGGGTGTGTGCGTGTGCGTGTTTGGGAGACAGAGCGAATACAGTATGTTTACTGACCTTGGCATTGTACACATGCTTGTGATGAGAGCCAATATTGGCAGAGTGAGACGGACACAGCTTTCTTTTTTTCTCCTCCTGATATGAGACTTTATTAAAATCATCCATCTGTTTCGTTTCTGGTTGTGTCTGCGTGTGATCTTCACTTTATGTGGATACCAAAATTGATTTTGTGTGCATGCATGTAATCATTTGTACTGTAGGCGCTCCTGAAAGGAATACTTCACCCCCAAAATGATTATTTGTATATCAGTTACTCAGCCCATGTTTCCTTGAATTGGGAAAGAAAACTTCCGAAAGCAGAGGAAATTCTTGATGTGCTAAAGTAAAAGGGGGTTGTATTTAACAACAGCAAAACCATATTAAAACATCCTTTTTGGGGCATCAGTGGCTTAGTGGTTAGAGCAGGCGCCCAAGGTACGGAGGCTTCGTCCTTGCTGCTGCAGCCTGGGTGCTTTGCTGCGTATCACCCCCCCCCTCTTTCCCCCTACACACACTTTGTTGTCCTATCCATTAAAGGCAAAAACGCCCCAAAATAATCTTTAAAAACAAACAAACATCTTTGCACAAATTCTTACACAGCTTGTGCAGTATAATCCAAACCCCCATCCCAGTGCATCCCTTGCCCCTGACCCTCCATTTTGTGTGTTCACATTGAGGGGTAGGGTATCCTCTTTTTCTTTTTGGGATAGAGGGGCAGGGGTGTCTAGGCTACATGCCACTCTAAATGGATGTTTGTAAGACTGCGAAACCAAGTGTTATGAGAAATCATGGCCAAGATGTCCTACACTTTTAGTCGATCTCTATGTCACATTCCAAGTTCTTTTTTATTTGATGACTTTTTAGTTTATTGATAGCGTGAAACAAAAGTTTTGAACAAATCACGAGCGCCCATGCTTTTCTATCTCCATCATATTAATGGTAAATGTTATCATAATAGTACCATTATTTCCATGGTTGCATCTGTTTATGTAAATGCAATCAACGACTGCTGATGACAAATCAGGGTTTTGAAAAGTGGTCCCATTTCACAGGGTAAGATTATTACCACTACCCCCTGTAACTCTGTTCTGAATGGAAGCTTCATTTATCTAGTCGTATGCTCAGTAATTCCTAGACAGTCTCACACACAGACGAGTAACGCACCTGGGCAAGCATATGCATTTAAACTCTGCTCGTGCATTCACTTGAAATGCCGCCTCTCAGCTCCTTCTGCTGTCACTCACATATTCCTGACGCTGTCTGGACAATAAATGGGGGGTGGAATTTCAATTAAATGCACCAGCGGAGTTCAAAACACACATGTCCTGTATCTATGTCCTCAAGTCTCTGTATTTTTTTTTTGCTTTCAGGAGATGTTCACGCCAGAGTGCAAGTTCAAGGAGTCTGTTTTCGAGAACTACTATGTGATCTACTCGTCCACTGTGTACCGGCAACAGGAGTCGGGTCGGGCCTGGTTCCTCGGACTCACCAAGGAGGGACAAGTCATGAAGGGCAACCGGGTCAAGAAGACTAAGCCCTCGTCGCACTTTGTGCCCAGGCCCATTGAAGGTATGAGAAAGCTTGTTTTATGGAACAACTTTTTATTGATTCTTTTGTGTGGTGATGCATGTACTTCCTAATTATTATAAATTGGCTATACTGTGCTGGTAATTATTTTAGAAAGCATTCTAAAAAAAAGTTCAGATTTCCTACCACTTACATGATGATGTGGTATGAAAACTAATTATTTACTTATGGCCTTTAATCAAGCACAATTAACATTTGTAGTGCTTGTGGTGATTAAACTACTGTGCATCCTAAGGCACAAAATATTTTAAATTTGTCAAATGTAAAGCTTTAGATTCTTAAACCTTGTTTTCATCAAACCAAACCTGAAAAACAATCAAGAAACATATGGGGGAAAAAATGTTTAACTCTTGCATTTAAAGCATCTCAATTAAGCCGAGGACTTTTAGTTTCAGATATTATTAAACTTTAATAAGGACACAAATGATCTTGCAGTGACACTGCTGTGCATTTACTGTGATGGATTAAATATCCCCAGCAAGTTTTAATATATCTGAAAGTCCCATTATTGAAATAAGTGGAACAGTGATTGCCCTGACGATTTCAAAGAATAAACAATTTATATTTTAGTGTTGACACTAATTTTAAGTACTCAGTTAATAGGCTTAGAAACATCTAGTATAGTCATTCACATTTTCATATAGTTTTTTACATTTGTATGTTTAATATCTACAGAAACAAAACTGGAATGACAAGTGTTTCCAATTTTTATGTTGAGTTATGCCAGTTGGCTGCTAACCTTATTCATATTTAGCATAAATATGAGAGTGGTATCGATCTTCTCATCTAACTCAAAGCTAAAAGAAAAAAAATACCACTGATTATAGCGATACTCTTGTCATGAAAGAGAAACACCCACCCTGCAGGTCTCTCCCACGTTAATTCTGTCAGCACTGTTGCCATCTTTAGCACTGCTCAGGCTATTAGCATATCGGCTAGCTGCTGGCTCAGCCACGGCCATGTTGAGAGCCATGTGCAGACAATCCCAGCTCAGACTCTGAATCATACATATGCACTGAATGTTGTATACAGATCCTTTAAAGTCTGTTGTTTTGACAGTCAGACTTATGAAAATTCATTTTATGCATGTATTTAGCTTTGGTGAGTATACGTTTATTTTTAAAATATCACCTCTAACAATGTTTTCAGTCCGAGCAGTGTTTGATAGATATCACGTAAACTTGTCGAGCAATGTGATAAAGCAAATGTGCTTACTTGGCCCTAATTCCCTGCCTGGTATAATTGTCCCTCCAGCCTCACACCTGACCTTGTCTCTGTCTGCACATCCATCTCTTCAATCTGCTCTCCATTGTCCCCTTTCTGAGCTCCTCCTCTCTTTGTCCTGTCGTCTCCTCTCCTCTCCTCTCCTATCCCTCCTTTCCTCTCTTTACATCTCCGCCACAGTTTGTATGTACAGGGAGCCGTCAATGCATGAGATAGAGGACAAGCACCGCTCCAGGAAGAGCTCAGGGACTCCCACCATGAACGGAGGGAAAGCTGTTAATCAGGACTCCACATAGCAGCGGGGGAGGGGTTTCCAGCAAGGGGGAGTGGCCTCAACCTGACTCAGGGGGAGGGGCCATAGGAAAACTCACCTCTCCCCCCACCCCTCAAAATACGCACCACCATCCCCTCTGAAAAGAACGAGGGCCTTGCGACGACGAGGAGCTATTACTGTACACCCAAGACAACAAAAACAAAACTGAACTCTTGCCTGTGAAAACCTTTTAGATGAATTAATATGAAAACAGAGGATATATATATATGAAGAAAAAAAAACATTTTCAATCAGGACTTGACCAACATTTTATGCAAAAAAAAGAGAAAAAGCTGTGATAAACAAACAAAGGAATGGTGGTCTCTCTTCACACAAATACAAATATCTATCATTTCCAATTTATGCTGTGAAAAACAAGCTTTAATACATGTTCGATTTTCATACGTTGGTTTCTTTTCTAAATGCTACTGCATCCTCATATGCTTTGTTGTGTTATTGTTGTCAGTAATAACTATAACATCATCATCATTACTAATCTGTTGTATCTTATCATCCCAGTTACTATCATGAAGTTATTCTGGCTTTTGGTTTTTGAGACTAAAGGAAGTTGTTTTTTTTTAATTACTTCTGTTTTTTCTCTCTCATAGTTTGATCTTGAATGCACTGTCACACTACCTGCTCCGGTGTGAGGGTAAGACTGAATGTATCTGATAGCTCTCTGTGTTGGACTCCAATAGAAACAGAGTGCTTAGGGTGGGATGTATTTTACTCAGGTGTGTACTGTAAGTGTGACTAACAGGACAGATAGGGCTGTTTCAGGTACTCCAACGTGAACTCCCCTAAATCGTTCTGCAACGACGGGACAAGACTGATTCAAGCAATATAATAGAGAGCAGTCTAGTATGTCTCTAAATAATAGTAATAACAAACTGGCAGCACATCCCTGTGGTCGGTGTGTCTGTCGGTAGAGAAGACTGACAAAGAAAGTTGTGCGAGTATGTGAAAAGTCTGAGTCAAAGGAAAACCGTTTTGATATCGCTTCAATATACTCTTTAACAATCGCGAGGATTATTAGGTTTTAAGTAAAGAGATGTCCAAACTTGTCAAAAATGGCAACGAATAAAACTCTCTCCAAAAGCCAAGGGGACGATAACGACCAGCATCAGCACTATGAGCCATGGCCAAAAAACGGTCACTTCACATTTTGCACCTCAAGAAACACAGACCCCTTTCTCTGCTGTTCGCTAGGCTAAAAATATAACCATATAACAGTATTCATGCCTTTGAACTATACGGACAAAAGGCTGTTTTTTTCTAAGCAAGACAAATAATAAAAATTGTTTTGACAGGCCCGGCAGCGAGGACACGTGTTGACGAGTTTTCAAGACTATTTCTGTTACTTTTATTGTGAAAGCATTAGAGATTTCTCAACACTGGTGGACAGGGTGCCTGACTGTTTAATAATCCACTGACCTGTATTGTTAGTGTTTTCAATATGAGGTCACAATCATTAAATCTTCCCTGTCACAATGGAAGCAGAATGTCTCATGGAGGAACCAGTTCGTCTGGATATAGCCAGGTTCGGAGGAGGATGTCTCATCATCCCGGTGAGAGTATCTCATGGTGTGTTTTCATGGTAACCCATACAGCCTCCACCCTTCCTGGTTTTGTGACCCATGAAATGAGCCATTTGCTGCATTGTGAAGGAAAGCTTCTCTTTCATAAATCAACATGCTGACAGGGCTGTATAAACAAGGTGAATTGACTGGTACACCGCGCACCCCGTGTGCGCTGCATAGCTCATTCCTAATCCCCAATTAGTTTGTCTAACTCAGGAAGTCCTACAATTGTTCCGTGAATGGGGCCAGACATAAAAAGGCTGGCCGCTCGTTGCCCAGCACCCGTTGCACAAAGCCTGGCCACCGGTGTGGTGTTAAAGGAGGTCGGGACGGGGTCGATGGTATTTTTTTCATTAAGAGGTGGTGTACAGCTAAGCCTAGGAAGGTAGAGCAGGGGATTACAAGAGCCGGGACAAAGCATGACTATCGCATGACTGTAAACGTTGATGTAAGCGTGGTTCGACTTTGAGTCGAGAGCGAATAAAAGATTGTTTTGGGGAGAATAGGTCCAAAACTTTTTTATGCAACGTTTTGATCAGTATTTTAGCGAGAGTTTATCTCCTACATCTGATATGCTACGTTGGTGGTATGTACAGTAAATAGCACACATTCAGTTGCACAGAGCAAACCTGCAGTGATATATTATCGTGGATCCGGCGTTCTACCTGGGGCCCGGGTCCACAGCTGGTGCAAGTTACCTGCGAGAGCTAACGGTAGATTAGTTCAACTTCCACAGCACTTACAGCATAACACTGATACATACAGTATATTAGACATGACACTGAAAGTCAACAGGCAAGACCAGCATATAGAAGTATCTTTTTATAGAGGTTTATATTGGTGCAAATGAGATACATGTGGACTTAAAGCAATGCATGAAATTGGATGTACTCGATGTCAACTGTTGACAGCAGAAAGAGAGGATTTGAGGAAGGGATGAATACAGCAAGGAGGTAAAAATAGCTGATGTGAACGCGGTAAAGGAGAGCACTTTTCGGGGGGGTTACTGATGTATGAAAGGGTGAGTAAAGGCTTCGGTTGTATGTGATATTAAGTATAATTTATTATTTTTATGTTTGCAGATGATTTCACTGCATTGGAACACGCTCATATATGCATTATGAATTGTGAGATGAAATTAAAAAAAATATGCATTGATTATAAAAAAAAAAATCAGAATGAAGTTAGTGATTGTTTAAGAATAAAGACTATGTTATCAAAAACTTTCACCTACACGCAGTGATTGATTTAATGTGTTGTTAATCCTGACTGACAGCTGTTATGTGTAGCTTTTTCTTTTCTTTTTTATTGATGTCACTCTTTGCAACAACAAGAGAAGCGGCGGGATAAGCAGACAAACTAAATCCATCAACGTGGGGATTTTATGTGTCTCAAATTCAGGAAAATCCAATCCGCTTCCTCTATCAATTCACCGGGGGTGATTTATCTTCTCACTAGCCCCTAAATCCGATGTGTCATTTTGGGATGGCGCTCCTTCGCCCTTAATTCTCCCGTTGTCATGGAAACAGACCTTCCGTGCCGTCTGCAAGGAGAATGAGGAGGAGGAAGAGGAGGAGGATGAAGGCTCCCCTGACTTTCAGGACGTGGCTTGTCTTCTCTCCTGCGTGATGGCTGCAGCACAGAGAACAGCAGAGTTGGAGGACAGGAGGGGGGTTGGGTGGGGGTAGCACTGTATGTTTCTATTTCTGTGCTCCTTCCAGTTACAGTAAGCAACCGAGAAGAGTGCAACATTTGCTCACAGTAAGATAGAGAAATTGGGGGTGAAAGAGAGAAGAGGAGAACAGGAAGAAAGTTAAAGGTGAATCAATATGTGAAAAGAAGCAAAAGGAAAGTTCTTCATCCACTGCTTTTCACTAAAAATGTTCTTTGTCTCTTTGTCTCCATACACACACTTACACATGATCACTAACACCAGCCTGTCCTCATTCCCAGGGCGTCAAATACTGCCACTTTGTCTCTCCCCTTGGCATGTGATACTGACACCAAAGGCACCCTTTATGAGACACAAGTTGTGAGCCCATCTGTGGCAACACTTGATGCTGAGAGCAACTGATAAAGTATAAAGCAGTGGTTCCAAACTGGTGGGTCACGGTCCACAAATGGGTTGCACGTCCATTCTTAATGGACCGCAAGTGACTCGCGAATGTGTCGAGTTTGTAAGAAACACTTTTTATTTTGAGTTACAGTGAATTTCCAGTACAGAGCTTTTATTTTGAAGTGCTGTTTCCTGCTGTAAAGTGAGTGACTAATGGACAGCTACATGACAGAGACAGCAGAATAGCTCTACGACATGGCCAAATGCAAGTATGACGTTGAATAGGTTTAACTGTGTGGACCTTGAACAAAAGACTGTTTCTACATTTTTTCTGAACCTAACCAGATGAGGCTTAGCAAAAGTTCAGTCAGGAAGACGCTCTCATTTCATTCACAAATCTCTCTGCCTCACTCTCCGGCCTGTGTTTGATCAACTGACTATGGACATCACTCTAAATTAATTCAACCAGATTCTGCCACGACCTCCCTAAACCAATCATATCATTCCTGTCATATTCCAAAACCGTTCTCCTCTCTGCTGCTGTCAGTTTTCATTTCAGGACGAACAGAAGCAAACCAATTCACCTCTAGACTTCCAGCATCCAGTGCCCAGTCCTGCCCCACATACCGTCATCCTCATCCTCAGCCAGCTCTCCTCACTTCCACCACCAGTGTCTAGCGGGGGGGATATTCCTAAACTGATCTTGGCATCTCTACCCACTTAATATACACATCACGATGGGGTCTAATCACTTAAGAACCTTCTACTATTTATCTTTATCCTGCACTGTGTGATAAATTATTGTTCGCTCTAAATGGAGTCTCTCCTGATTGAAGTAGTTTTCTTGCCTACACTTTACCATCACATAGATACACTTAAGGTTGCCCTGTGTGTCACTATGAGACGTCAAGGGGTGCGACAAAGCATCAGTCTTTGACAATCTGGGAGTGAGTGCTGACACAAAACACATTTTCTCATGTGCACACGTTTTGCCATTTCAGTCTTGATTACAATTTACTTCCTGTATCGTTGATTCATCTTTACAGCACAGTACTCTTCACTTCAGTAAGACATATTTGGATACTAGTCTACAGCCATGCCAGTGGCTCTACAAGGGCTGGGCAACCTGCTCACAATGTCAATATCAACAAGCTGATGTTAGCAGATTTAATGTTTACCAGATCCACCAGTGTGCACACATGCTAAACACTAACTGAGACCAGTGTTAACGCCAAGATTTGGTCATAAACCAAAGTGTTGGCAGCATAGAAATTTGTGCTGGATGAAAAGTTAAGGAATGACCAAAAGTATCCCTGAAGGAGACACAAAAGTCTGAACCAAATTTAACAGCAGTTCATTGCCATCCAAATGTGAGTAACCCTACGAACGCTGAGTTAAAACACGTCACGTTTAATCACAATCAATATGCTGTCTTGTTCACTGCATCCACCTCTGTGATTAACTTTCACTGAGGGCAGAAACAAGTCAAGGTCAGCTATTCAGACACCCATGGGAGTAGGAAGTCCAAATAGGGTCATCTGTTTAGATACACACAGGGAGGGCAAGGGCTGCAAACAGCTTGAAGGCCGCTCCAGTCTCCTCTGCTCTCCTCCCAGCTACAGCTCTAACTGTGGCCTCTGCTACTCCTCTCACACCCACCTGTCCTCCCCCACCTTCCCTCCTTTGCTCCTGTATGGAAGAGGCAACCTCGGACACTTAAAGGGACAGTTCTCACCAAAATCAAAAATATGTATTTTTCCTCTCACCTGAAGTGCTATTTATTAATCTAGATTGTTTTGGTGCGAGTTGTCGAATGTTGGCAACATCAGCCGTAAAGATGTCTGCCTTCTCTCCAATATAATAGAACTAGATGGCACTTATGACCTGGTTAGTCAATGTGATCCACAGACCTTGTTGTGAGCAATTTCATGTAGGAACTATTTTCTACTACAAACACCAAACATTACCTAACCTAATTAGAATCAACATCATAAAAAGCGAAACTACGTCTTTCATAAATGGAACTTTTTCAGCCCTTGTCTTTGTTAAAATGATGTTGCACCATTTTATTTTGGCCCGAGCAACCTTCAAATACTTTCCGTAGCATTTAGCTTGACAGTGCAAATTTTGCATGGAATACAGTACAGTACGCCTCAATTAAAATAACCTTGATTTCAAAGACAGCCAGGAACCATTTTAGCCAACAAACTGGCCACGACCCAAAGCTCTACGGGCAAACTGGACACACAGGATAACTCAGGAAACTAAATGACATTGCCTCAGGTTGGAAACATTTCTTCACACATACTGTACACCATGAGGTATGAAATAATGATTGGTTGTACTTTAATCGAGGCGTATCCAGCTGGAATATAATAGCTTATTATATGTGATATTTGAGTGCAACCAGTCAACGTGTATTGTAGCAGACAGTCTGAACACAGCAGGCTGCTCCTTCTTTTCTGAGCAGAGGAGGATTTGGTGAGTGGGTGTGGCAGCAGAGGAGTGGGTGTGGCAGTAAAGGTGGGGTGTGGTCAAAACTGAGGGGCAGAGAATGATTGCTGACTGCATACACCTGTGAGGTGGGAGAGGAAGACAAAGCCAGTGTGGAGGAGGCTGGCATGAGCAGACAAGTTTTGAGCCATTCAAAGCGTTTTTTTTCTGCACACAATTCATTCTCTCTTTTTTTAAAGATATTTTTTTTGACCATTTTTGCCTTTAATTGGAAAGTTAAGTGTGAAGGGGGGAGAGAGAGAGAGAGAATGACATGCAGCAAGGGGCCACAGGCTGGAGTCGAACCCTGGCTGCTGCGGCAACAGCCTTGTGCAGTATATGGGGTGCCTGCTCTATCCACTAAGCCACCGACGCCCCACAATTCATTCTCTTTTTGACTGACTGTCGCAAGCTCCTTGAGGTGAGTGCTCCCTGCTTCGGAGGATCTCGGAGAATGATAGTGTGATCGTGAAGGTAATTCATTGTGATTGCTGTTGTAGTGGAGTCGGAGGATTCAGGAGCCGAGTTTTACTCCAGTGCTGGAGATCATCAAGAGCAGGTTTGATTCATTTATTTACCTTTTTGCTCATCTGATGTCTGACCCTGGATTTTTGTTGGAAATGCTGAATAATGTGGTGACTCTTTGGAACATCCATGCTGATTAAAAGCTCCCCTCTAACCTGTCTTCACTCATTCAACTCAAACTCAAACAATAAACCCTGGTACACCATCCCCATTCCCCTCTCCACCCATTGCTCAAACTGGATTTTACCCCCTCAACCCCTCTGAGACTGACTGAAACCCTGCCTACACACACCCTCACACAGACACCCACATTTTCATGATGGACATGGAGAAAAATAACTCCTATTGAGACTTTTTGGGATCTTTTTTTGTTTCAATATATGTTGATATGACATGGCTGGCTTAAGTTTGTTTAAAATGTTGGGTCTAAAGTTGCTCACATTTTAATCCATAATGTGACATCCCAACCACACCAAGAAGAGTGTGCAGCCAGCACTTGCTCACACATCCTAGTCTGGCATATTAGCAGGATAATATTTGATTATTAGCAGTAAATTTTAACAGATAAAGCTGCATCAGCCCTTTACACAGTTGTAAACTCCTTTTTTGAGGAAGGCAATCTCTTCAGTGCAATCACCTCTTCAAATAAACACACAGAGCGAGATGCCAGCTCTGTGCTGCTCAATCTGTCTTAATATTGTCCACAGAGACAAAACCAGAAAACCTGTTGGTTAGTATGACACTATGAAGTATCTGCTGTTAGTGAATGGAGCTTCATGTACATCAAGACTTGATCATTGCAGGTATTAGTCAGAGCTCCCTCCATCGTCTCCAGTTGGTCCAAAATGCTGTTGCCCGACTTATTAATGGGACGAGGCATGAGCACATCGCCCCTGTGCTTGCCTCCCTACACTGGCTCCATTATTACTCACTTTTAAGACCTTAAATGGTCTAGCTCCGAAATATAGTACAGACTTATTCACACAGTATGTGCCCTCTTGTCCACTGAGATCCGCGGATGGAGCCTTGCTGGTTACTCCCAGGTTGCAGTTTGTGACAAAGGGAGATTGTGCTTTTGCTGTCAGAGCCCCCACACTCTGGAACGCCCTGCCTATTGAACTAAGGCACACTAAAGTCCCTTCCTTGCCTCTTTTAAATCTCGTCTTAAAACGTTTCTCTTTGTAAAAGCTTTTGAGAATGTTTGACTGCTTTTGTTTTATACTGTTTTAATTTGTTGTTTGTCTGTTTTTTGTTTCTTTTGTATCAGTCTTTTAGCAACTTGCCATGTCTGTTTTTACCTTATTTGGTTTTACCTTTGTAACATTAAGAAAAGTGCTATATAAATTAAGTTTATTATTATATCATTATGTAAAAGCTTCCCATCTTCAAACCTCATAGGTCCATGTTGCCTATTCGCCCCCATCCCTTTCTCCTCTTGCTACTTGTACATGCAGGCTTGCATTTACAGCTAATAACTGAAAATACATTAAGGCATGTAACATACATCAAATATATAAATGAAGTTATTAAACTAAATTACTGTGCACAACTCAAAAAGGTATTTACTTATACAGAGCTATTGCATTAAAAACAAAAGGCTACAAAATAAGGTGCATTATCATGTCAAGGTGTACGTGAGGGAACAACACCACACCATCCCTGGTTGTGTCCAAATAAATAAACCTATCATTATAGACTCATTATATACTATAGAGATTCAAAAAGACATTTGCAGCCTGTGTACACAACCTGTGTTCAGTTTAAAAGCTTCCTTACAAGACTTAGTCACAGAAGATGACAAAACTCTACAACAAATGATAAACAGTTATGGCCACCATCACAGCGGGTGCAACAAAGCCACCAGCAGTACAGCACCACCAACACAGAGATGTAAGACAATACAAACTCAGCAGCAGCTGCAGCTCACAGAACCACACATCAAAGCTCAAAGACAGCCTTTACAGTTTTTACACAGTTTCTACCTTTTTCTGCAAACAAGTCTGTTGTTGTACTCGCCTGTCTGAACGTCAGTCTGTCAAGTCCTCCTCAATCTGCTCCAGGTTCATGCTCAAAGCAAAAATATGCGCTCCTTAAACTCCAGAAAGTTTTGAGCTGAATGAGGCTCAGCGTGCACACCAGGGATTATTGACACAAACAGCAGAGAGGCCTCACACACTTCACTGAAGATGGAAAAAAGCTGGAGGATTCTCCTTGCTAGTATTTAGGAGTTTAGCTAGACCCAGCATGCACCTGTGTGGGTGGGTTTGATTTGCATCACTGGGCATGCTTGCCGGGTGGTGCAGCAGAATCACAATGGCATATTTTTTCTTTATACATAGGACATACTGCTTTCTCATAACACTACACCCTCAATTTTGATCCTCTTGCTTTTATAGATCAACCTAGATAGATCAGCTGCTGTTACTTTGCAATGTATGTAGTTTAACTTAACAATTATAACTACACAGATTGTAGATTCTAATATTATATTTGCAACAGTGAAATTACTTCTGCAGCTCTGTCATTGTTATTTCTATAGTTATGTCCTGTTGTTTGTAATATTTAGGAGTATTTTGTTTACCTAAACAATTAATATTCCTAGTCATCAGTTACTTGATTGCGCTGTCATCCATCACTGGGACTTCTGACAGCTGTCAAACAGCTGTCAATCAGGCTCAGTGGGTGTGAGGTATCGTCCACTGCAGAGGATTGTGGGTCAGAATAGCCAGAAAAGCATGGTGGCTTGCATACTGCAAAATCAGACAGATGTAGTAGAACATCCTGGTATTTCTGGCACACTGCATTTGACATACTATGTATTAGACTAAATCTTTTGTGGCATTCTACATAGTATGGTAGTATGGGGATTGGAAAGCACAACACCTTTTTGGTCAAGTATGTGCACACATAAAAGGAATCAAACTCCAATTTTTTGCATTGCTCTCAATCTATTTACAAGGGCACAGACGCATGCAGACATTTTGTTTTAATTTTTAAATCAGTGATTCATGTAGAAATGGCTTTTTTTTTAAACCTACTTTGTGTCAAGATACAACAGTGCTGCTCCTCTTCACCATAATTCATATTGAAGTTATTGCATCCCTGACACCTGACCACTGAAAATACACGTTCAACATTTATCTTTCACAGAACATCAGCTGAGTGCAGAGTGTCACCTCTGTGGACTTGGAGCTCTGTCCCGTTTCATTAGTTTTGCCAGTCTTTGGTCATAAACCAAAGTGCTGGACAAATTAAAGTTTTGACATGATGGCGCTGGAGGAAAGGTTAAGGGATCACCAAAGTTATTACAAGCCCTCCTGAGGGGGTCGTGAATTTTACGTACCAAGTTTCAAGGCACTCCATCCAGTAGTGGTCAAAATATTTCACTCAAAACCACATATGAGATGTTTCAGTGTAAAGTCGTGGTTCTCCACCAGGGATCCTGGGCATGGGATTAGGAGCAAGACACACAGACTCTGTGGTAGTGTCGCCTCTCTTTTTTGTTGTTGTTTTGTGTGTGACTATGACTAAGACACAAAAAAGGTTGAGATACACTGGTGTGGATGAAAGTGGCAGACCAACTGACAGACATATATTGCAGCCAAGAAATGTGAGGATCTAAGATTAGCATGAAATTTATCGAGCACCTTCAGACCTCCCCAGACCCCAAAGGATGAGCGATTTCTACTGCTTCTTCCTCTAGTGCGACTGTCATGTCAGAATATTAGGTTTCTATACAAGACATCTCACATCTCAGTAGCAGATACAGTAGCTGTGAAATTTGATTACCCCAGCAGGCTGCCTGTGAATATTGTGAGCACACTGCGCACCTGAAATGAATCAATTTGATGCTTTAATCTCTTAAATTGTTCATTTAACAGACGAACCAGGTGGTGGTGTTAAAACTTCAATGAATTAGTTTTGACTGGTTAAATACCAACCAGTGTACTTTTCCAAAAATCCTCATCCCGTGGTACCACATAATTTCATTCTCTCCTCTTTTCTCTCAAACCATCTGTGTTAACATGCTGCAGAAGACTGAGTGGCTTTTATTGCATTTTAAAGGTCACAGCTGGCGCCGTTTACAACATCTCTGGAACACAAAGATCCCTTTGCCAGGATTATGTCGAATGCATCTCTGTGTCGTAAGTGTCATAAATTACTTTTTCCCTGTTAGCAGTATCTGCTGTCAAATCGGAAATGTTTTTGGGCTGTGTACAACATCATAATGCCACAACAGCGCTGGTGGATTATGAGACAATGGGCCCAGATATGCAAAGGGCCCCACCACCTCTCCTACACTGGAGCAAGATGCACAGACTTTGTGAGGGTTTTGCGTCTCTTTGCAGTCATTATGAATTCTTTGTGGTTGTTTGGTGTCTTTTTTGAGGTAATTTTGTGTCTTTTATTAGTTGTTTTGTGCCTCTTTGTAGTAATTTTGCATCTTCCTGTGGTTGTTTTGTGTCGTTTTGTTGTCGTTTGGATCTCTGTGAGATAAATTTATGTCTAATTGAGGTAATTTTATGTCTTTGTTGGTTGTTTTGTGTTGTTATATAGTCCTTTTGTGTCTCCTTGTGGTTGTTTTGCCAGTTTTTGCGGTTCCTTTGCTTCTCTTTGTGTTTATTTTAAGTAGTATTTTGAGTGGTATTTTGCAAGTACAGACCACGGTCCCCCTAACACTTTAGGCCCTTGGGCCTGTGCCCAGTAGGCCCATTCAGTAATCCATCCATGGCTAATAGAGAACATGTAGATTTCAGCTGGGTCAACAGCAACAGACATCTATTTATGGCTCGTGCAGTTATTTATACAGAACTGTACATGACTTTGTTTGTCTTTTGCACACATGAGCACACAGAGTAAAGATATTCTCGATCTTGTATCCCAGGCATCTTTCTTCTCTCTATCTACCTCTTTTTGTCCTGTTGTTTTGATATGGGCCTGTGCCACTGGGACTCCGCTTGTTTCTCTTTTCTTGTCCTCCCAGGGAGAGAATGAGGGAACTCCCACTCAGAAGTGGGGCGTTCGGTTCTTCTCATTAAAAATAATTGGTCTCTGTTCAATTAAGGCTCAGCGATGCTCCTTTGATCTAGCTGGCTTGGTGTTTCTTATCTGCGTCTTTTACATCCAAATCAACTGCACAGAGTTGGCAAAAGTATTTTATAATTGGTTCTAATGTGTTTACTTCCGAAAGATGGGAGGGGGGAAAGAGGAGCTGCTTGGGAGTGATTATGTTTGAATGAGATGAGTTCTGATGGGTAAAGAGACTGAATTCAAGCCTCTGCTGCGGCACCTGAGACAGACAGCTGTCCCGAGACGACAGAAACAGATCACTTTCCCTTCCCTCTGCCTCTCCGTCTCTGTGATTTGGCCTCTCCTGTTTGCAGATGAACACAGCGAGGAATACTGCGAGCAAACACGCTCACTCACACTTAAGAGACATAAGACATATAGAAGTTCATGCACGGTGCACACACATGCACCTACACACACTGTAAGCCCACTCACCCAGCCGCCCGCCCACACACCCACTCACACGCTCTGTATTTGTTACTCTCACACACACTCCATCACTTTATTGAAGAAGCTCTGCAGTAAGAGCATGTTAATGTGCTGGCAGTGGTTCCTGTTACAGGGGGGGAGCTGTTCTGTTGAATCCCAATAGCCCAGGGACGGAAAGGATACTAAGCCAAGCTTTGACTGCAGTTATGCTTCAACACTGCTACTTTAATAATTTTCCCTCTCATCCCCCCCTTGCTCATCCTCTTTGCACCCCTCTTTCCCTCCCTTCCTCTACGTTCTCACTTTCCTAATCTCTATTCCCTCTCCACCTCTGTATCCAATTTGATACATTTCTCCTCAATCTAGCCTTCTTTTTCTGCACCCTACATCTACTCTATCTCCTTTTCTTTGCACCTACTGTTCTTTACTTTAATGAGTTCCTGTAATTCTCACCAAATTCACCTCGCAGTTCTACATGCATAACACACACATGGTGGAGATTGATGCATTCTTTAACAAAAAAGCCTGTTGGGCATTCACTGTGGCTGAGCTACTTAAATGCGTGCTCATCAGTGCATTAACATGTGATATTACAGGACATATTATGCACACACAGGCACGTATCAGTGAATATGCAAATACAGGAAGTGCTGCACACTCACACACATGCATGCATGAATGCCACACACACACACACACACACACACACACACACTGTCTTTTGTCTCTCCGCAGATCGCATGCAAAAGCTACAGTATGCTTTAATAGGGAAAGATTAGCTTCAATTACTGGCATAACAATTGAAGGAACATCAGAGATATAGAAGATGAATGGATCCCTGTAAAGCTGTTGGTTCATTGCTTTGCTGGTCTACCATGAAGATCAGTGGGAAACATCAAACACACTGCAGACATTTATGACATTTAAAGTCTATCTGGGTTTAACAAAGAGAAGAACAGCCTCCTCTGCTGGAGTGAAAATACTGTGGCAGAGAGAAACCTGGCAACAAAAGAGGACCCGTTAAGGCACAAGTACTTTGATGTGTGATGAATGACTGAGTGAATGAATGTAAGTGATCTTGGTTGATTTGAAGTATAACAAATGCACTATCAAATGCTCATTTCCACATGCCGGCGGAGCACCGCTGGACGAGTTTCTCAGCTCTCTGCAGGGCTCTTGTAACTTGCGCAGCTTTTCCACAGGAACAGCTCATTTACTGATCATTAAATATTCAGTGGCCACTTCATTGTGTACACCTCCTACAGACCGTCAGGTGTACTGTAAATAATGCAGGCGTGCAGGATCAAGAGGGTCAAGTCTTGTTCAACTCACTGCGGGAGTTAGAAGCACCTGAAGTGATTCACCACATTAACTTTCATTAAAAGATACTATGCAGGTTTTTTCCTGAAAAATGTGGACTCATACAAATGTGATCCCACTCATTCATCACTTATAACCCACAAGAGGTGTGTGGTGGTGCAGAGTCTCTGCCCTCTGCCTGTATTTATTATTCTTCTCTTATTTTCTGTGTTCAGGATTTTTATGGGTGTGTACCCCCACAACGCTCAGGTGAGGTTGGGGCTTTATAAAAAGGTAGCAACTAGGTACAATACCTTTGTAGTTGTGTGTCTCTTTGTAGATGTTTTGCTCTTTTTTTGTAGTGATTTTGTGTCTCTATTCAGTTCCTTTGCCTCTCTGTGGTCATTTTCAATCTCTTCCTAGTCAGTGACATTTTGCAGGTGAGGTTCAGGGGACCTCCCTTCCACCTTGGGCCCCTTGGCCTGGGTCGTGCAGGCCCTTTCATTCATCCATCCATGCTCTCTAATTATTTTGACAAAGTCATACCTCAAAGAATGCAAGCTTTAGTGGCTTGGTTTATTGAATGAAATGAAAGCTGTGCATGTCACCATGCACATTCATGTACAGTTTGCAGCAGTGATCCACCATTATTCATATTCACAGGCAGTTTGATTTGAGGTGAAGGCGAATTAAAGCTGCTATAATGTCCTCTCAGAATACCCTTCAACATAGAACATTTATGTGAGCATGAGCAGCATAAAGCACTTTTGTGTCGTAAAACATAATGCAGCTGGAGATGATTGTAGAATAGCAATGAATCAAAGACTATGGTGAGAGTTAGCAGGCAGTCCAGGATTTCCAGTAGAAGACTCTGCAGCCAGCCCTGCGAGTCGTCATGCCGCCAAACAGTCCACGTCGATTTTTCTTCTGTTTCTTCATGTCTGTGGATTCTTTAAAGATATTTCCAATGTTTTCAAATTTGGAGAGTTCATAAAGCAAGTCCATGAAGCTCTGTTTCTTTGTGGATTCCTACGGAGGAAAATAGTGACATCATGTAAATGTTAAAGAATTGTAAACATTTACAGGCTGTTAAATGTCAGTAAATATGAAACTTCACTTTACCAGGTTTGTGCTTAAGGGAGGTGGGAATTTCTACCAAACTGTAAATCTGTTTCTGCGACAAAACTTTTGCATTTGTTGCTCATAGCCAGAGAAGGGAATGCAAACTTGTACTGTAATCTCTAATCTGCAATTTCATGGAGGTGCAGCTCCATCGTGTCATATGAGGATAATCAAATGACAGTAATCGGGCAGGTAGCTCTGACAGCAACCAGAATGACACAGTGGGGATGAAATTACACTTTTAACAGATCACAGTAAATAAAATGTTTGT
This sequence comes from Epinephelus awoara, assembly GCA_035609425.1. Classification (NCBI taxonomy): domain Eukaryota; kingdom Metazoa; phylum Chordata; class Actinopteri; order Perciformes; family Serranidae; genus Epinephelus; species Epinephelus awoara. Next base: position 9,638,808 of record CM069306.1, read on the forward strand.
GCACAAGTATGGACAAACTTTATCTATTGAGGAGCGGTGGGCAGGACGTCCTGATGCCTGCAGTGTAATCATAGCTGTGACCTGCGGCCTGGTTTCAGCCACCGGGAAGGATGGTATTCTGTGTTGTACTAAACATAAGAACACATGAAGAAAGGCGTTAAGGAAATATAAAAGCATCTTACCTGATTGTCTTGTAGTTTTTCAAGCCCCGGCAATGAGTCTTGCTGAAGTTGTAGGTCTTTAAATCCCTGCTTGGTCTCTGTATTTTCTGCAACACTTGATGCGAAACACATAAGTGCCAAAATGCACAAGATGTGGGCCATCCTTTTTGGAGCTATCTTGCTTGTTTGCTTCTTGCTGTGAGAACTGTTTGGTAAGACACCACGGCATCCACTGCTGATGTCACGCCACAGCGAGACGTCTGTTTTTAAAGTGGTACCTGGGCCCAAAAAGGGAGGAGGAGTGAGTCGGTTGTTTGCGTAAAAGACCATCCTCAATTTGGTGTTTGCCTCCATCAATGCACTGAAGCGTGTAGTCTGTAATTTACAACAGCCATTAGGAGTGAGACAAAAGCTCTAAATAAGGACATTTTTGCCACCCAGGTTTTTCCTGGTGTCATCATTTACATAAACACACTGTAATCTGGTTGTAGAAATGAAGGTCATCCTGATGCTGTCATCGGCGTTACTTGCAAATGTGAAAGATCCCTTCCGCCTCCTTGTTTAAAAGCAAATCCCTGTAAGGGAAGTGCAATGTGCACTCATGTAAAATAAAACATTAATGACGCTGACATGGGGGAAACAATGATATCATTAACCCCGCTGTGCCGTAAAAGTTGAATCAACGGGCAGCAGCAGAGACACCAGGATATCCAGAGGCCATAAAGGTCAACTTGTCATTTGTTACACCCGCGTGAGTTTGTTCTGTTCATCTCTATAATGAGGTTTCTGCTCTGTTTCATTTGTCACAGGCTTTAATGATTTTGTAATGGCACATAAATATTCAACTGCATTACATGGATGGAAGATTTAGTAACCCTTTTAAAATCATCATGTTTATTAGGAAATGCAAGGGTTATTAAGTTAGTGTGTTTTATTTAGAAGAATGTAAAGGCAAAGTGGGTCTGAAGACTTTCTGTGATTGTAAATAGTGAATTCTGTTTGGAGCAAAATGGGAAAACAAACTAACATACGCTCCATCTCCATTACCACCAGCAAGAGTTAATGAGCCAGGTTTATCTCAAAGGATCAGCACAAGCCACAACAGGTATTAACTGAATGGCAGGAATGTTGTAACAACAACAACAACAGCAGAAGACTTTATAATTCAGTCGAGGTAAGTTAAATAAATTATTTTCAAGTGGATACATCTGCGAACAATAACTACGAGATGATCACTTGTTGGATAGTATTTTAATCTTTGCAGGTATACAGTTGCATCTGGGTTGTCCCTCATAATCAGCATTACTGTGGGTAAAGTCTCGCTATGAAGGTGTAGTTTCATGTCCCATAGAATTAGGCCTAAATGTGAAAAGAGGACAATCCAGTCCCACCCTATCTTATGACAACTGCAAGTGACTTGAAAGGTTTTAACAGGTATACAAATTAATAAATAGCTGATAGAGTGAGTGTGACAGGCAATGTCTCTGTAGTTTGCATGGAAAGTACTCTGCAAAAAAAAGTTCATAATATGAAGTTTCAAGAGGTCACAGCTATCGACTTCACCTGTAGTCGTTCTGGATTAACACCATGGATGGATATCTGAACGGGTCTACCGGGCACAAACCCCAGGGCCCAAAGTGTTAGGGGCCCCCCTGGCTTTTTTCTGCAAAATGTCCCTCAAATTAACTCATACCAACCAGAAAGAGACTTAAAATGACCACAAAAAGACCACAAAGAGATGCGAAGGAACTGCAAAAAGACCCAAAACAACTACAAATGGGCAAAACTACCACAAAGACTCACAAAATAATTCTAAAGAGACACAAAAGGACCAAAAAGACACAAAATGACTACAAAGACACAAAAACAACCTCAAGGCAACACAGAATCAGCCCAAAGAGACACAAAACAACCACAAAGGCACTGCAAACAAACATAAAATATCTACAAAGAGACAAAAAACGACCAATAAAGACACATAATTACCCAAAAAAGACACAAAATGACTTTAAAAAGGCACAAATAGACCACAAAGATGCACAGGCACTGCAAAGGGACACAAAATAACTACAAAGATACACAAAAGGACCAAAAAGACAAAAAAGGACCCCAAAGAGACACAAAACAACCACAAAGAAACCAAAAACAACCACAAGGTGACATAAAATCAGCCCAAAGAGACACAAAATGACCACAAAGGCACTGCAAACAGACATAAAATATCTACAGACAAAAAAACGACCAATAAAGACAAAAAATTACCCAAAAGAGACACAAAAGGACCAAAAAAGACACAAAAAGACCACAAAGAGATGCAAAGGAACTGCAAAGGGACACAAAATAACTACAAAGAGACACAAAAGGACCAAAAAAGACACAAAATGACGTCAAAGAAACACAAAACAACCTCAAGGCGATACAAAATCAGCCCAAAGAGACACAAAAAGATCACAAAGAGATGCAAAGGGACACAAAACATAAAACAACCGATAAAGACACAAAATTACCCAAATGGACACAAAAGGACCAAAGAAGACACAAAATGACCTAAAGACACAAAAGACCACAAAGAGATGAACAGGAACAAAAAAACAACCTCAAGGCGACACAAAAGCAGCCCAAAGACACAAAATTACCCAAAAGAGACACAGAATTACCACAAAGAGACGCAAAGGCACTGCAAAGGGACACAAAATAAATACAAAGAGACACAAAAGGACCAAAAAAAGACACAAAAAGACCACAAAGAGACACAAAACAACCACAACGAAACAAAAAACCTCATGGTGACACAAAATCAGTCCAGAGGGACACAAAACGACCACAAAGAGATGCAAAGGGACACAAAATAACTACAAAGAGACATAAAACGACCAATAAAGACACAAAATAACTACAAAGATACATAAAACGACCAATAAAGACACAGAATTACCCAAAAGAGACACAAAATGAACTCAAAAAAGACATAAAAAGACCACAAACAGACACAAAGGCACTGCAAAGGGACACAAAATAACTACAAAGATACACAAAAGGACCAAAAACAGACACAAAACAACCACAAGGTGACACAAAATCAGGCCAAAGAGACACAAAAAGACCACAAAGAGATGCAAAGGCGCTGCAAATGGACACAAGATAACTACAAAGAGACATAAAACAACCACAAAACAGACAGAAACACCACAAAGAGATGCAAAGGCACTGCAAAGGGAGACACAAAAGGACCAAAAAAGACACAAAAGGACCACAGAGAAACAAAAAACAACCTCAAGGCGGAACAAAATCAGCCCAGAGAGACACAAAAAGACCACAAAGAGATGCAAAGGGACATAAAATAACTACAAAGAAACATAAAACGACAGATATAGACACATAATTACCCAAAAGAGACACAAAACAACCACAAAGAGATGCTAAACAACAACAAAAGAGAGGAAAACCACCACAAAGTCTGTGTGTCTTGTCCCTGTGTAGGAAAGACGGTGGAGTCTTTTGCATATCTGTGCCCAGGGGCCCATTGTCTCATAATCCACCCATGATAAAGATCTGACATGAACTCGGGAATAAAAAAATCTTATAATGGAATCTAAATGTGTTTCATAAATTTACAATTTTTCAAAATTCAGCATTTAGTAATTATTTCCCCTCTAACACATGAAGCTAACATGTAAACATAAGAACAGATGTGTTTCTAAGGCACATGTATGAAGGAAACTGAAAGGACACGTCCTTCTCACATAGGAGACAACCTTGAGGCGCATCAACCTTTCAACAAAACGCCACTCTAACCCAATTATAGAGGTGTAGAAGCCTAATATAGCTGCCTAAACAATTAGTAAGTGCACTGTCGGGAGCAGAATAATCCTGTTAAGAAGGCTACCAAGAGCACTTTACAGCAAAGAGTGTTTCTATCCATGCTGACAACTGTCTGCACCAGGCCATGTAACACTCATTTAATTTAAGGTGGCATTCAAGGAGTGGCTGCTTGTTACATCAGGACTTTTTTCAGATGTGTTGGAACTGGAGTTTTAATGAGTTGAGGTTTTGCTCCAAAAACGTCAAAAAAATTAATTAGATAATCAGTGCGATACTTCATCACAGGTTTTTAATTCCCATAAGAGGGTTCAGCTCCTCTCCAGTTGTTACTTGTGTTAGCTGCCTGCCTTACATAAGCATATGAGGCTGCTTGTTATTTCTGACTCTGAGCAATCGATGTTGGAATATCTGCGTGCCAAAAAGCAACAGCATTTTGAACACGGTGTTGTTTGAGGACATTGTCGTACCTTTTTGCATCTAGGTATACGGGGAGTTTGCATCTATTGATCACGGTGACAGATATGGATGAGCGAGCCTGAATGACTGGTCCTCAGGGACGTATTACTCTGCTGAGAGAGGAGCGCAGAGAAATAAGAATCACAAGAGGGATGAGGCTATTCTGAGTGGAAATTAGCTGGATTATTTCTGATAACAGCTTTTCAAACCACTGGTCACATGTGGAATCAACAGGGAGATTAACACGCTGTAAAAATAACCATTACTCATTCTTCGTTTGTATTTTATTTTAATATCTTCTCCTCCAATCAACAAACCAAAACGAGAGAGATGGAATGTAAAAGAAATGATTTCACAGTATCTCTTCGCAACATCTTAATGCGCATTTTTAGACCCGAAGCCACAGAGACAGCCTCCCGACAGTTCATTTAAAATGGACTGGAGAAAGTTGCAGGCAGTATGAGTCATAAAGTCTTTTCCATGCACCATTTAACATGCTGAAAATCAAAGAAATGCTTTTAGAGCGAGGGCAGGAATGACTCAATATTTGCGCGTGAACACACAACGTAATAGTTCCAAAACGAGACTGTGTCACATTTACGGCATACTACCTCTCCGGATGTCACAGGAACGTGTGTGTCATCTGTTGTGACCTCATGCGTCTTAACGTCACCCACTGACATCAGCTCTGTGTGGATAGGTTAATCATTTCTCAGCTGTACATATCAGGACATTTAGTGCATCAAGACACCTTTGGTCACACGGATATGGCAACATAGGCGGCGTGGGTGTTGTGCTTGTTTTCCATATGTCACTCACAAGTCAAGTATTTGCAAGCATTTAAAGTAAAACAGAATATCTCTCCTATTGCTGCAACTAGTAGTACTTTTATCACTGCTATTACTGGCTGTTATTGAAGCAGGAATAATTATACACAGATGGCACACTACAGCCTCTATAACACATAATGAGTTATTGAACGTTTTGTTTATGTTAATATACACTTTTATCAGCGCCTATAACACCTGCAATTATAGATGATTGGCAGTTTGCTTGAAATGTGTTGAAGTGTGTTTCCCTCAGACTCATAAACACAGATCTGTTACTTGAATGCATCAGTTGAACAAACACGTCGACACTTCAAACTACCAATCTGACTGTTTAATCTCACATTTCTCATGTTTTCATTCTTCAATTGACGCTGGAAAAGATAATACTGAATGTTAAAAATTGTCCCCACGTCTTTCGTCTCCTCTACCACCTGGCTGATGTTTGCTGCAGACTCGACAGCGGCTGATGACGCTTTGTAGAGAAGGTCCCTTCACTGTCTGAGGCACAGGTTTACTGTAAGAGAGAACAAAACACACAGACAAACGCAAAGTTAGAAATGTAATTATAAATCCTAAATAGAGTTTGGATTACAGCTGCATAATAGCTTAATTTAAAGGCCCAGTGTGTAGGATTTAGGGGCATCTGTTGGCAGGTTTTTATTGGATTATCTTCACCTGAAAATGAAAAATCATTGTGTTTTCTAACCTTAGAATGAGCTGTTTCAATCTACATATCGAGTGAGTCCTTGGCCGCCATGTTCCTACTGTATCCCAGAACGGAAAACCAAACAATGGCTCTGGGGCCATTCCCATTTTGCATTCTCTTGTCAGTAGGGCTGGGGCGACGCGTCATTTATTGATTTATTAGCATCAACGCGTATTATTTACGTGACAACGCCTGAACGCAACACAGGCTCCACTTGATTGAGTGTGTACACAGGGCCATGCTGCGGGTCCAGGCTGGGCTCGGTTATAATTGTCTCACCCAGGTCGGAAAATGCAGCCACTCACCTGTGTCTGTGTCTATGTGTGTGTTTGTGCGGCATCGGGCCAAACTCCTCCGTGCACGTTACAGAGAGCAGAGGAGAATTGTAAACATGCAACCATGTAGAGACAGAAATGACTTAAGATAATTAATTAATTTTAAATTAATTTATTAATTATTATTTAGCTAATATAATGGTAGGGGAGACACTGATGGTTCAATAAATGTTAATGTTTTAGTATTCATAGTGTTTATTTTTTCATTATTTGATTAATAATCGAAAAAATAATCGTTAAACTAATAGAAAAATAATCGTTTGGGACAGCCCTACTTGTCAGCTAACTGTTATTTTGGAACCCCCTCTGCAACGAGCCAAACAGCATCAGAAAAGCACTGATTTCTAATATGAAAATGCTTTTTTTGTTGTTTCTACATGTTAAAATCATCAGCTCAGTTTGTTTTGAAGAGGAAGAGACATATGTGAGTATTCAGCTCCTGGTAAAAACCTCCTGAACATCTGGATTTTAAGATATCAGATAATAAAGGTGAGCACACATTAGCAGGTGTTGAGTTAGTGGTCCGTCCGCGACGAGCCAAAGAGCATCGGGAAAACACTGATTTGTAATGTGAAACTGCTTTATTCAGTGTTTTTGTAGGTTTCATTTACCTGGTCTGCTTGTTTTGGAGAAGAAGAGACCTCTGAGGATAATTCAGCTGCCAATAAAAACCCCCTGAACAATAAACGCTATCGCTACATGCCAATTAAACCCTGCACACTGCTCTTTTAATTTAAAGCGACATTGCAAAGTAGCTCATTACCAGTAAGCAAAACCAAGACAAACTAGCAGCTGTTCAGGTCACCATGAAACACCCAACCCTGTGAATCTATATTAAACTGTGAAAGAGAGGCATTCCCCATGGCATGCATCCACGACTCTGAACACAGAAGGGTTTACCTGAACATGCTGTTAGGGTCTAGGGAGGCCAGCCAGTAGCTATAAGAATCAGGGTAGTAGTTACACGTTCCCCTGCCGTGGCACTCGATGAAGGGCACTTGGCGGAAACTTTCAAGGCACGAGCCAGGAGATACAAGGGGCTGGGAGGAGCCCTCTGCTCCAGCGCCCGTTTGCTAGAACAGATAAAGGTCAAAGGAAGAAAATTACACAGAAAATAGTTGATGAGAGGATCCAGGATTTCAGGAGAAAACAAAACACTGACGTCTTTACCATGACAAATGAGTATCCACTCCATAGTGACTCCCAGCCTTGTGGACATACAGGTATCAGAGTTGTCTGGCTGTGGATGGCTATGACATTGGAGGTGGTTTCACACACTGAGCACCTATAAACCAGCCAACACATAAGCACACTCGTATTAATGTTGATCCAAGTCATCTTGAATATCTTTAATAGAACTGTGAATGAGGTGAGTCTTAAGATGATAAAATTACTATTTATGTAAATGGAGTCAGAAACTGTTGTTCCCATTCCTCACTTAGACACAAGAACATGGGAAAAGAGGGTCCACGTTGAAAAATACAAACAAATAAAAATAAAACTGAAGAGACATTATCAGAAAATGTACAGTATTTTTTATTTGCTAAGGAAATACATTGTTATATGTACGTCTGTGTATATGCGTGCATGCTCCTGTCCCACCTGCTGATGTAGGAGGCCAGTTTATCCCCTGTGATTGAAACCATGTTCGCAGGCATAGGAGTGTCAGTGGACAACCAGTAGGAGTAGTCGTTACGTGAAGCATAGCGGCAGTTACTCTCCGTGTCACAGAACAGGTAGGGCATGGTGGAGAAACGAGGGAGACAGCTTCCCGTGGTGCCTGAGAGACAGTAAGAAAAACGTCATAAAATGACTCAAGCAAAGATGCAGGTCTTTAAGATGCAGACTATTCCTGTTCATGCTCTTACCAAGGTCCTGACCGTGAGCTCTCTCATTTCCGTTGATGAAGAGGAAGGAGTAACCAGAGTAGATGCGGCTGGTGCCATGAGGGCAGTCGGGCACACTGGTGCTCTGACTGTGTCTGGCTATGAGGAAACTGTCAACATAACCTGGACCACCTCTGCCTGGCAACCCTGGGGGACCCTTTTTGCCTGGTTTTCCAAGAGCGCCTGGTGGACCTGCAGGGGAAACACATTAGTAATTCAAAACCTGAACAATGGTAGCAAGTAATAAATCTAACTCTCTCTGTTGGACTGAGGAGCTTGGTTTAAATATGTATGTCATATGGTGGCAAGAAACTTAACTGGGAGGGTGCAACACAGGGTTCAGATTTTCCACTAAATCCCTCTGGTGGCTTCCCACCCACATATAGAAGTGTATAACCCAGCCATAAGTATGAACCTGGTTCTCTTAAGTGTTTTGCCACTGCAGCACCCACGTGCACCATCATGTGGTAACATACTATATACAAGCATAAGAACAAGCTCCTATTGATGTCATCATAACAAATCATCTAGTCTGCACCAATAAACGCTCCTATCAGCCCACACACCTGGCAGCCCTGCACTGCCTTTGTCTCCTCTGTGGCCAGTAAATCCGGGCGGGCCGTCTGGACTGAAACCGCGCTCTCCTTTGATGCCTGTCCGACCTGGAACAGAAAAATGTCATGTCACACGGTGCAAAGAAACCATTATATAGTTATAAGAAGCAAATAGTCCATGGAGCAGACCAAATACCAAAATTGACATAATTAGATGCTGTATCCTTGCAAAGTAGTAGCACATCTTAAAATCAATGCATAGACGAAGCTGAGATTAAAAAAAAAAATCTTGGACCTGGTGGGCCTGCTGGTCCTGCTGGTCCAGTGCTCCCTGGGGCTCCTTGATTGCCATGGGGACCAGGTGGGCCGGGAGGTCCTGGTTCATGTATCACCCTGACAAATGCTGGTTTACCTTTCAAGCCTGTAGTGATAGAGCAGGAGCATTTAGGAAGCTATAAAACCTGTAGGCCATGGCTGACTGTCTGGAATTAGTAAATGTCAGTGGTGTGCTAACAGTGACAGTATTCAAGTGCTAGACAGGTTATCTGACAGCGATGGATGGAGTATTGCATCTATGCTGTGAGTCATAACTGTCTGGAAGATATTAACTGGGCTCAGTGTAATTCCTGGTTATTCTAAAGAGTGATAAGACAAACTTTGGCCGTACCAGGTTGTCCAGGAAATCCTTTCACCCCACGTGGACCAGGAGGGCCTGGGCTGTATCCAGGGTCTCCCTTGCCACCTAAAAAACACAGGTCATAAATATATATCAAGGGAATAAGCTTGTCATCACACCCTATGCATGAATTCAATCTCATCGGATATCACATAAGAAAAGTGAAATGAATCCTCATAAATCTTACTCTTCTCTGTCCACTTTATTCTCTGTCCCATTTGTATTTGATCACAGGTGTGGGGACATAAATCAATTGTGGACTATTACTCTTCTGTGATGACAGATCTGCCGTTGTCTGGGGAAGAATTGAAGGAGAATACCTAATCTACAGGCTGAAGTTAAAATGATAGATTACCAGGGGGCCCATAGTTTCCAGGAGGACCAGGATCACCTCTTGGTCCTGGGACTCCATGTCTGCCCCTTGGACCCTTGGGAGACAAATGAAACAATGAAAGTTCAAAGATTAGACTGTTAGTAGTTCAGGGAGACTTGGAAGACTTTGCTGTAACTGCAGTTGGTGCTTGAGAGTAATCTCATCCTGGTTATTGTGCTGAAAGAAAAGGTTCACTGTTCAAAGGCTCTTTTAACAATTATTTCGTTTTTAAAAACCTTTTGCTAGGAAAATCACCTCTCCTTACAGGTACACTATGCAGGAAATGTCCGCCACTGTTGGTAAACAGTATCGCAGGCGAAAGTTAAAGTTAAAGCCAACCCCAGCTTTGTCGCATTTCGCCTCCCTATATTTGTGGCGGTTTTTTGGTGCTGTGTTTGTGATTTTTGTAGCTTCCCCTTGGACCTCTGCTGCTTACAGTCTGGCACCTGGTCGCTACCTTTTTATAGTGTCCCAACCTCACCTGTGCACTGTGCCCAGGAACGTCCTGAACACAGCAAAATAAGAAGTACACAAAAAAACACAGGCGGAGGGCAGGTTCTCTGCAGATAAATACACCGCCATACACCTTTTAGTGGGTCACAAGAGATGATGAAGAGGGATTATTACTGAGTCTATACATTTCCTTTTTTTAAATCCTTTATAGCAAATCTTTAAACACAAATATGGATAGTAGTGGATTTGAATCCTTATTCTCCTTTTGTAAAAACTTTTTTGTCAGGAATTTATCAGGTATTCCTCAAAAATTAAATGTCGGGCTCACTTACTGGTGGACCTTCAGGGCCTCGATCTCCTCTGAGTCCACAATAGCCTGGACCTCCTGTAGGACCTGGGTCCCCTTTGTCTCCTTTTAACCCAGGCACTGTGGGACCAGGAGGGCCAGGTACACCACGACAGCCTAAATATACAGTCGACAGGAGAGGGAAATTTTAGTGCAACTGAGACTCAAGTAAAGAAAATGAAGAACTAATATGTCAAAATATCTTTTTGTCTCACGTTTGTACACAAAGCAGAAAGCACCAACACTAGAATATTACTAGGGTATGTAAGAGTCCTCAAATAATGCATCCTTACCTTGGCGGCCAAACGGACCAGGACGGCCGCGCTCTCCTTTGGGACCAGCAACACAAGCCCCTTCTCTTCCTGGTAGTCCTTTCACACCAGTTACCCCGGGTGCACCTGTATATCCTTCGTCTCCTATTGGCCCAGGACTTCCTGTAGCAGGAAAGCCAGGGGGACCGCGGTCTCCGGGGGGGCCTATAGTACAGACACACACAGACGTGCACTAATGTCAACAACAGTCCTAATTAACAGCGAAGAATGTTGGTTTTTTTAGTCGGTCAAGATAAAAAATATTACATCTCTATCTATATTCAAACCATTTTTTGTAAATATTGAAGACATTAGATCAGAATTTTGTCATTGCTTGTTTCATCAACCACAATGATGTGACAAGTATGGGTTACACATGGATAGATGGCATTTCCCCTAAAATATTTTATTAATTTTTATTTAATATTTTATTTTTAAGAAGGTGTTCAGAAAATGTTAGTAAAAGCCTTGAAAAGGACAATGTCATTTACCTGAGACTCACCTTGTTGACCTGGGTTACCACGCCTGCCTGGTGTCCCTCCTATTATGACTACAGAGGAGAGATGGAAGGATGGTGAGATTAAATGCACCAACAGAAGAGACCGTTTTTCTACAGGCCAGTGGTTCAGACATACAGAAAATACAAACTATGATGCCTGTGGGTTTGTTATATATGTGCAGGAGCTCATGGAGCCATACAAAACTTTTCATGCAGGATTCAACTTACTAGAGTCTCCTTTCTGCCCTGGTGGTCCAGGGATCCCATCCCGGCCCTGGTTGCCTTTAGGACCTGGATAACCGCCGCCACCTGGCAGGCCTGGGTCACCTGAGGCAAACAGATTAAGACAAAAGAAAGGCTGTGGTCAAACTTTAAAGGAAGTGAAGTAAAGCTTACATTGTAGGCAGCAATTTTAGAAAGTGTTGTGCATTGATTTAGTAAAATGAAAGGGCGCCTTCTTTAGTATAAATTTAAAAAAACATGTACTTCAAAGGACTTTACCTTGCAGTCCACAGGATCCTCGCTGTCCTTTGCCTCCAGGAGGCCCATCTGAACCTTTAAGCCCTTGGTAGCCTGTGGAACCTGGAATAGATGAGTGGTGACAGGAGAGGAGTGAGAGGTTAACTGCAAAACTTACGTCAATCATAAACTGCCTTATTTTTGTGATCGGTGATAGTAACCATTTTGTCCTAAACGCCCAGGGTTTCCTTTGGCTCCATGGTTTCCTGGTAAACCTGAAGGTCCAAAAGAACCAAGTTCACCTTTCTGACCCTTCATCACATAAGTATTGGTTAATCCTGGTTCACCCTGAGGAGGGGGAGAAGAAGATGTTTTAGTATTTTACGTATTTTATGACATGTAGCAGGGGTAGTGGGTTGGAATCAAGCTTGCTGCTACAGCCTTTGTACATGGGACACCTGATCTACCAGGTCAGCTCCCCTACAAAGACTTTTTAGATCAGTCATTAGTACCTTTTGTCCTACTGGTCCAGGCGGTCCATAACCATTGTAATTTGGCTCTCCATTAATTCCTTTGTTACCAGTTGGACCTGGTACACCATCTAGACCTGGCCCTCCAGGGATTCCTTGATGTCCTTTTATTCCCTTTTGGCCTATATGGGTTAAACAATTACTTTATATAAGATACGTTGAAAAACATTTTGTTGTCTACAGCTGCAGTATAGTACAGGATACTGCTAAATCATTCAAAAAATATTATATACCTATTTTCTACCTATATTGTGACCCTTTAATGGATATTAAAAGTGTCAATTTGATGGAAAGCAATGAGTGTGTTTGGCCTTAAATTAAAGTGTAGGTCTTACCTGGAGGCCCTCGCACTCCTGGGTCTCCTGTAGCTCCAGGAGGTCCTTGACCTCCTTCTGAGAGCACTGTTCCATCAACACCTGGATCACCCGGGGGACCTAGACAAAGATAAGCACTAGCGTAGTCAAAAATATCTTTTTATTGATACACATCAATCCTGAATATTTCAAACAGTTTCAATTCTCATTTTACATAATATTGGTACACAAGTGCCCTTTGTTTTCCTTGTTGTTTGTTTAATACAGCCATTCTGCTGTTCTTTGCTGCTGACCAAGAAAAGAAAAGTCGTTGTTGCCTTAAGTGAACATTTTAAACTGTATGCCTTTAATGTCAATTTGAAATTTTTGGCATCAAAAAAGGTGTCAGATATTGATATTTTTCATGGTATTGTACCAAAGTCAGGAAATCCATTATCACACGTTTCAAAAACTGTGGACAACTGTATTGTTACAAATGTGAAGTTGATTTCAAACCTCTTAGTCCAGGACTTCCTGGCGCTCCAATTACCCCTCTCAGCCCTTTTGGTCCAATACCTCCATTATCTCCATGGGCACCAGGCAGACCATCTTGACCTGAAAAAGTAAAGGTAGAGATGGAATATTATCACCATCTCACAGGCTATACTAAACAGTACAATTGGCAAAGCCTCCATTTCTGACTTCACACGCACGCTGTCTTTTTTTGTGAAACAAAGAACTGTAAGTGCCTGAATCTATTGTAAAGCTTACCCAAATCGCCAGGGTCCCCTGGGGGCCCAAAAATATGCAGTGGTTGTGCTGATGGGCCTGGAGGACCCATGGGACCTGGGTCACCATCCATGCCTGGTGGACCCCGGGGACCTCTGGCTCCGTCTGGGCCCGGGTCACCTGTTAAACAGTCATGTGGGCATTAACTCCATCATCATCACTGTGAACCACACACACAATGATGAATCACCAACCAGTGTTCCAAGATCTGACTCAAGACTTTGAAACTTCTTAATTTACCTTATTTGTTAAAGATATGTTGTTGATGTGTAGGGAATTACTGGTTTGTGAAGGTGTGTGTGTTTGTATTTGTGTGTTACCTATTTGGCCTGGTGGTCCTATAACTCCACTTTCTCCTTTTGGTCCATATCCTGGTGACCCATCTGGTCCAGGGTCTCCTCTCGGTCCTGCGGAAAAACAAGTGAAACATGCGGAAACAATCTGTACACACAAGTCAAATAAGATTCAGTATTCTACAATATAATGGACAATATACAGTGAATACTAAAAAGTATTCAAAGACAGTTAAAAAGTCGAAACCTTCAATTCACATCTGTCATTTATTGAAGAATTGACTTGACTTGGCATTGCCATACCTGGTTGACCAGGCTGGCCGCTCTGTCCTTTGATCCCATTTTGTCCAGTGAGCCCAGGTGGGCCTGGAACTGATGGCCCGGGAGAACCAGGAGAACCAGGTACACCAGGACGACCAAACCCTGGTAAACCTGGGTTCCCCTTCTCACCGGGGGAGCCATTAGGTCCTGGGAGAAGGGGAGACAGAGAGACAGAGCAAAATGCAGGTGGGGAGAGAAAATAATCTGAAGATCAGGGAATGGTGGGAAAGTCTTTGTTCTCCGCAGGGAGAAGCTGCTTAAAGTCCAGACACATAAATACTTATACTAATATTTTATTTAACAAGGTTTCTCCACATCAGAGTGAAGAAAATCTGAAAAGGGGCTTGAAGCAGATCTACTCTTCCCCTCTCATTGAAATATCTGCTTGCAGTAAGTGCTTTCCACTTTCTCCAGCGCTGCTCACACTTGGTTGACCGGTGAAAGACAAGTATCCATAAACATGGGCAGCACTACAGGCAACATCAGAGAGATTAAGCCATACATGAGCCCCAGTAAGACCCAGACTTAGACTTGTGTGCCAAAATCAGTGACTGGCACATGTATCAGAATGGAAAGTGTAGTTAGCATCTTTTATTTATGTTGTTTGTTAGCTTGTTAGCTTGTATGCTAACTGGTGGTGGATGACACAGTGTTAGTGTCTGTGAAACATACAATCATATCTGCTACAACTGAGCTTTGGTAGATAGTGGAAGGAAGCTCCAGGGTGCCGTTGCAAACTTTATACCATTTGCTGCCAAAACTAATGAAAATTCTGCTCTGTGTACTGACAAGTCAGCTCTGTGCTAAAGCTTTCAGGTTCCTTGGTTGTGTTGAAGTTTGTTTCCCGTATGAGATGGCAACTGGCTTCTGTATTAGTGATGTAACTAATCTGGCTTGCCTGTGGTACATTTGCATCTCAGATTTTGGGGAGGTGCACAGATCCCTTCAGTAGAGGAATGTGAAAACACTTCTAGTGACAAACTTTGCACAAGTACAGTCAGAATAGTCAAAGTCAGACATTTCAGGGGAATAAACATAGGAAAAGCTCTTCTGAGGAGAGGGGGACTTTAAAGTTGTTGGACAGTGTTGAATTATGGGGAAGATGGTCGACATTTTATCCTCTTTTATCTTTCACCTTCTGCATTCATTGTCCCTTCTAGGGTTGACAGTTAAGTACATCACATGACTTCAATACACACTGACCTGGAAGTCCTGGATAACCATCTGGTCCTTGTGGTCCCCTTGGTCCAGGCAGATCACCTTTACATAAATCTTTACTACCAGGTAGTCCTGGGGGCCCTAAAGAACCTTTCATTCCTGCATGCAACATAGAAAAAACTAGTAAATAGATGAACATGTGTTTGTATGATTATGTAGGCTTGAATGCACATGTGTCTGTGTGTGTTAATTAATGAGTGAGGCACCCTTTTCTCCTTGAAAACCAGGACTGCCGTTTGGTCCTGTGATCCCAAGTGGGCCAGGGATCCCAGGATCTCCAACAGGCCCCTGATCTCCGTCTGCTCCTGGAGGCCCTGGGGGTCCTGGGGGTCCAGGGTATCCAGGGCCGCCATCACCCTGATGATCACAAATAAACAGTATGTTATTTATATATTCAAATTCACACATTTAATGTGTGAATTTGTTGTTGTCCATCATGGCTTTTCACAGCAAAACTCACTCTAATATCTGCACAGAGGTCAATGGGAGCTGTCTGTGGTACTGAAGCTGAATGTTCCTGCTGAAGAGCTCTTAACATTCTACACTCAATTCAGTTCCTTTCATAGATGAACTTTTATTATATTCTATACAGAAGTTATGGCAACAAAAACTGCTTCAAAGATACAAAATCTATTTTAAAGGCCCAGTGAAATGAACACTTGACCTTCCTGGAAAACGGTTACTTCCTTAAAGGAGCTATAGGCAACATTCAGAGCGTATTTATGATTCAAAACCTGAGGGGGTATTGTCTGCACACGGTTCTCAACATGAGGGTGCTGTACTGATGGCTAGAAGCTTATTTTGCTAGGGTGCTAACAACGGCAATAGTGCTGACAAAGCCAACAGTGTTAACCTAGGGGCAAACCAGAGGGTGGGCACTACGTTTTCGTGATGATGCCGTCCAGATATCAATAATTGCTGTATGCATGCAGCCGCTGGGACACACTCACAGGCCGGACTGACTACCACAACATCAGACAGTGAAGGTCAGATTACAACACACACAGAGAGGTAAGGTGCTCAGGACACTGTTTCTTCACTATATCTTTATGTAGCAAAGAGTAGTTCCAAATGTTGCATGCAGCTACTTTAAAAACAGCGCATCTACTGTATAGTCATGAATTTATTCTGCACTACTGAATTAATGTACAGCCAATAAAGCAGGCTGTTCTCATGCACTACTTGTACATTTTCCTATTGAAAGTAATACACCCATTTTTCACATAGCCTACGTAATAATGAACCAGTAATTTGTGCATAACCCATGTATTTGGGAAGGCTGTGATCACATGACCAGAGTGCTGATAGGACTAAAGAAGGAAGCAGTCTTGAGTGGTCCAGTAAGGAGGCAGGTTAGGGTTGGGAATTGGTTGTGAAACACAGGACTTTCCCCAGGAGAAAATACGTCTTCACCATTTTTCTTTTCCCTAAACCTAAACACAGTAACTTAACTTGCCTAAACCTAACCTCTGTAACTTTACATTAAGTATGTAACTTTATGTTAAGGTCATGAAGACACTTGTGGAGCACTAATACGTAGGATATTATACAAACTGTTGTATGAGGATACATTGAATAAAGTCTTTTTTTTAACAGCCTCACTTTTTTGATTGTTCTCTGAAACCAAACTGATTTTCTCTCCATAACAGATGGGTCACATTTGCCACTCCCCTGTCAATGATAATTATGAAGCTACAACCAGCAGCTGGCTAGTTTAGCACAACTGCGATAAAAATAATACTAATAATACAAGTAGTCAAATTCTGTTGTCTCTGGACAGATGCCGTGTAGTAGTCCCCTCATTTTGAGTCTCTAAGCTAACTGGCTGCAGACTGTAGCTCTCCATTTACAGTATAGAGAGTGGTATTGATATTCTTATCTAATTCATTAAGAAAGCCAAAAAAACATATTTCCCAAATGCTGACTGATCCTGCTTGCTTTATATTCTCCAACCCCAATGGAAAGTACATCCCATTAGACAGAGACACTTTCAGGGAACCTTTAATCATTGAATATTTCCTGTTTCTCATCTGCATTTCTATTACATAGTGTAAAGTCTGGAATCTAGACACCTTTTTACCTTTTACTTTGCTTTCACAAAATGGCCAGTAAAGTACAATGTATACCACACGTAGATTCAAAGTGCTATAGAGTAACCTCTATATATAAATACCGTATATGGCAGATGTTCTAACCTTCAGTCCTGTGGGTCCAGGAAGGCCTTGTGGACCTGGCAAACCAGGCAAGCCCCTACGTGAGTAGCCGGGAAGACCTGGCTGCCCCTTGTCACCTGAACAACACACACACACACACACACACACACACACACACACACACACACACACACACACACACACACACACACACACACACACACACACACACACATATATACATACACACCTTATCTGAATCCTCATTAAACAAAAAAACTTTCTGTTGCTGCCATTACACAGGTCAGACTCAGCTCTCTCCTCCCAGGCTGGCACTAGCATGAGTTAACAGCAGCCTGGCTCAACTCTGTTATTAAACCCACTAATGACCATTTACCAGTTGGCCATGTTAGTGTGTGTCCCTGGCATGGAGCTCATACCCCCACAGCAGTAGTCTCCTTGTGGTGGGGAGGCGCAGGGATCACAGGCTGCTCTTGTCTGTGCACAGCTCTACAATGAATTAGGATTTTACTAATTTTATATAGCCTAGCACAGCAAACCTCCCACCAATTTAAAAACTACACCGGTTGAATGGAAATGATTAATACGTTTACTTGCATATAGAGCGATCACAAGTGGTCACTCGAGGAGCATGTGGAGATGCATTTTAATGCCAAGTGTGAACAGGCTCTATGAGGCTTTTTTCTTGAGCTCAATCCCACATGGATTACCTTTTTGTCCCGGCAACCCCGGCCTTCCAGGAAATGACACCTCCCCACTTTCTCCTTTCTGTCCTCGAAAACCTGGTGTTCCTGGAGTACCTGGTGCTCCATTAATACCTGGAAGTTGGTTGGTACATTTGAGAGATGCTTCTATCATCTATTGTATGGTAACATAAAGTCCATCCATCCATCCATCCGTACTTCCGTACGTACATACGTACATCCATCCATCTCTCGGTCGTACATCCATGCTTACCTGGGCTTCCGGGTGGACCAGGCTGGCCTTTATATCCACGTGGTCCAGGAAGTCCTTTCGTCTGGACATAGCTAGGTTCACCTTTCTGGCCTACCAGTGCAGGAGTAAAAGAAGAAAGGAGTAGATCTGTCTATCTACTTGTGCATTTATATTTACAAATATCTGTCAAATTGTATCATGCACAGTGTGTTTTTGTACCTGGAAATCCAGCCTGTCCTGGCAGGCCAGGTACACCAACATCTCCCTCACTTCCTGGAACTCCAGTAGGCCCATATCCCACTGGCCCAGGGTAGCCAAAAAGTCCAGGACTGCCTGAAGGCCCTGGTAGACCTGGGGAACCCCGTTCCCCCAATGCACCAGGGGAGGGATGCTACAGAGTGGATGAAAAAGTTGTTCCAACAATCACTAGAATTACATATTCTGTTGGATGGGCTCTTGCACACAGCTGAGAATTTAAGACTTTTGAAACATAAACATGGGACACCAAATGGCAACAGAAACCTTCTTACCAAATCCCCCGGAGGCCCTTGATCGCCTTTGCGCCCTGGCAGCCCAGGAAACCCAGGGAGGCCATCTGTACCAGGCCTGCCAGGCTGTCCTGGGTCACCTTGCTCTCCTTTTATCCCAGGAGTGCTGTAGGAATATGAGTCTCCCTTTTGTCCTGGAGGGCCTGGAAATCCATTTTGACCAACAGGACCCTTCAGAGAAGAACTTTTGTTTACAAGTGTTTTTAAAACAAACAAACAAAAACAACAACAAACTACTTTTTGTGCTACATGTTTTCTTACTGGGCTTCCAGGTAGGCCAAGAGATCCTGGAATGCCTGGATCACCTTTAGCACCTGGTCCTTGATTATATCCTAAGCAACAGAAAGATATAAAATGTCTATTTCAGTTTTAAATGATTCATTCTCTTCAGCATTGCCAGTAAAACTTAAAAATGCATTTAAATATAGAAGGATGCGTATTGTAGAATCTGTGTGTTTTAATGCAGTGAGTGGTTTTACCAGGGATGCCTTGTGGACCGCGTGGACCTGGTGGTCCTGGGGATCCTGATCCAATACACTCATAACAGGGCTCCCCCTTCTCTCCTAAACAAAGAAAAGCCACGGGAATGTCTTTACTGAGTCTCGTTTATATAACACAATATTATGTTTTCCTCATCCTGACATTATCTCCTTTTACTCTCTTCAGTCCATTAAAGAGCTGCATGAACTGCTGTTTAGCAACAACTGCACGTAATAGTCTACCAGCATACTTTAATGACAAATGAGGGGAATTAGCAGGCCAGAATAGATGTCAAACCAATCTGAACAAAAACTGAATAGCAGCAATTAATTTATGAATGACACTTGGCTTCCCACCTTTCCTTCCATACGGCCCATCATGTCCCATATGTCCAGGTGCACCCCTCATTCCCTTCGCTCCCGGGAGACCCTTGGTAATCCTGTTAGCTACAAACAGAACCAACAGCAAAGCCGATATGACTGACTGATCAATGTACCTGCCAAACACTGAAACTGCAACCGTTTGAATATGAACCTTGACCATGTTTCACCGTGTAGTCTTTGATAAATGTTGGCTCATTTGTGAAACACAAAACCTGGTGCTTTGTCCGTCACATAAAGCTCATGTTTGTGCACAATGCTGTGAAAACACTGCTGACATTTTATCTTTACATAACAGAAAAGAGAAGAAAGCAAGTGAGCTTTGAAAAGATGGCCAATGATACTCAAAGAGAAATCCCATGTCAACACGCTTGTCTAATAACTCCCCCATAAGCTGACTGTGACACTGTAGAAGACAATAGAATAAAACTTTTCAAAAAGGAGAGGTTGACATAACTGAACACATACAGCACTGGAAAGTGGAAAGTGGAAGCAATATTCGCAGTGGCAAGAGTAGTTGTAGCAGTTCCAATTAAATAACCTTTAAGAGGACATTTCCACATACTTCTGTCTTCAGGAGGTCCAGGCGGGCCCGGATCCCCAGGAGGCCCTTGATCCCCATCATCCCCATCTAGACCTGGGAGTCCAGGAAAAATATCCCCAGGCTCCCCAGGGTCTCCTTTGCTGCCCGGAAAGCCATTGGGACCACGTGGGCCAGGCACATAATCCCCAGATGAACGGCCTGTGTAATGTAAAGGAAGAGAATGTTGGCAATATATTTCGGGATAGATAGATAGATAGATAGATAGATAGATAGATAGATAGATAGATAGATAGGACTACACACCTGGAGGTCCATCAGGTCCAGGAAATCCCTCAACACCTAAGAAAGTAATGATAACTCATGTTATTTCTGTATATGCATGTGAAGTGTTTTACAGAGTTATAACTACCATACTGCAACAATAGAATATGTCACAACTCACTCATCACACCAACTTTAGCCTTTGCTGGATCTAGAGTATTTGTCGTTCATCTAACTTTGTCTAAATCGGCTTATTACACAGCATTATGTTCATCTACCTTGACGCCCAGGGGGCCCAGGTAGGCCTGGGAAACCAGGATCTCCAGGGTACCCTTTTAGTGGCTCAGTCACATATATCTGTAAACCGAACCGCAGGAAGCATGTAGTGAAATCATGGTGGTTCATCAAGAGCAGCTGGATTTACTTGTAACACTGAAATAAGCATAGACTCACATCTCCAGGTGGACCAGGGGGACCCCAATCTCCCTTTTCACCCTAAGTATTAGAGCATACAATCAAAGGATGATAACACAAAGCATACCTGGGGACTGGGGACTGTTTTTGGCACTAAGATTACTGACCGTCTTTCCCTGTGTCCCTGGATATCCTGGATCACCTCCGGGACCAGGAATCCCCTAAAGAAAACAGTACTGTATTCAAATGCCACACAAACATGATACCATAATGACTCTGCATACATACACACTCATAGGAGAACAGTACAGAGAACAGTACCCTAAAGTCTCGTCCAGGGTAACCATCCTTCCCTGGCTTACCCTGTAAGGACAAAAGGCATCCATCAGTTTATTTCATTATTCAGAATGTATTTGTGGTTGACTTTACATGCCACTAATCATGAAAACCCCTCTTTCATTTCACAAGGATAGATGTGATTAGCAGAGGCCCCTTCTTTAAAAGCACTGCCTCAGTTCAGGTGAATGCCACATGCCTTCAAAATAAAATATTAAGAAAAACAAAATGACAGTAGTTTTAAGTTATTGTTATTTTTGTGACCATGACAGAAATAAGAAAAACAAACATATTTTTTATTTCAGTCAAACTCAGTGGACACCAAAGGGAACACAAAAATTTAATGAGTCATTATTTTTATCATTTGAAAAGTGGCCCTTTAACTGTTTTTGTTATAATTCCTTTCTCTCTGAACCACATTTTGGACATTCAACCCTGCATTTTTTTTTAATTTAATGCTGATCTAATGTTATTTTCAAAAACAAATGACACACACACTCAGAAGGGCCCCAGCCAGCTGGTGGATACAAACACACAACCCTCTGGGCCTTTCCCAAACCAGACCCTACCCACTCCCACCCCGTCACGGAGTGTGTGACTCCATTTGTGGTCACCTTCACAGCTGATTGAAGCACCCTTTATTAAGGTATAATTACAGCAGCAAGCTTTGAGACAAACATCCCTCTCTGTGGCGGAAAAAGCAACTTTTCATAACCATGAAGAAAAATAAACCTTAATCCTATTTTCTGTTCTTAATATGTATATTTAGCACTTATATTTAAACAACATGTGCTGCGATTGTTTACCTGAATGTAGATATATTTTCCCTTTGTCATTAAAAGAAACAAATAACTCGATAAATTGATAAATGAATAAATACAAATTAAGTACATTACTACTAAGCTTCTTTGGTTGCATTTCTTGTCTTTTTTCTGTGAACATCTTGGTTTTCACTCTGTTTGGAAGCTGCTTGTTTTTTTCCAACAGTTCCTTTAACTCTACAACGTACGACACTTTACAATCAAATGAACGCGTCTCTTTTCCACTGACTAGAAAAGGATATACCTTATTCTAAACTCAAGCCCGCTGTTGCACGTGGTCAGTTAGTTGGCATCAGAGGGTTCCATAAACCACTTACACTCCTTGCTAGTTGGTCTGTGGCAGACACTCCGTGTGAATGCAGAAACCGAGTGAAAGTGGACAGAGAGGGGTGTAGGAGGTGGTCTGGGAAAGGCCGTCTGACTGTGAGACATCAGAATTTTAGGTCATGCTCAGATTTGAAATTCTCAGTCATGTTGGGTTGCATTGATTCCCCCCAAAAATCAGATACACTCAGATCCAATGCGGTCAGATCGACCACAGCTATGGACTACGTTTTTAGGGGTGCTCTCAGTGTTGTAATAAACATCACAAGGCATAGCAAAGCTGTACCCACCTCAATGTGGAAGATTTTGTCCCGAAATTTGAGCTTAACCCTTTCTCTCATTTCAGAGCAGCTGTTTTTGATGCTCTTTTGATGGTGGGCCTTCAAAAAGGGAGCTACAAGGGGTAGCGGTACTACTGTGCACTGTAACGTGGACTGATTTTCTAGCAACAGAATTATGATGAAACGGTGTACATAGATTGATTTTAAGTTTAAAGTTACTTTAGCTGCCTACAATAGGATGAAATTGTTGATTAAAGGAAAAGCTGTGTCGAAACCAAACCAAATGAAACACATTCAAGATAAGCAAGCACATTAGTCCCATTCACTCTGCTAAATTAATCACAACACACCTTTACTGTACATGCTTTCAAACTAATGCACAATTGATGAAAACCTGCATTTATCTAAGTGCCTGAGTGCCTTCTGTCTATCCTCCAGGTGTTACACATTAATATGTTTAACAGTCACAGGGACACTGAATAAGGGCTGTGTCCTCTCTTTCTGTTCTCCTTTCTTTTCCCTGTGTGGCACTGTGGCAAATCACATTGAGTTTAATGCTGCATTACTGCCCTCTGGTGATCATACCTTTTTTTTTTTTGGCTATTCTCAAAGTGCTAGTGGTGGCCCTTTATTCAAATGATGAAACGTGTGTTCGCAGAGAGAAAGACAACACTGCAAATTTCTGTTCTGAGAGACCACTACATTTCACATGTATACACAATCAGAAGGAGAGGCTTGAAGGTGAGGGTGAATGGAATAAATGGGATGTAGTATCTCACATCTGGACCATGCTCTCCTTTGTCCCCCTTTGCTCCTTTTTCATAATAGCCAGGGTCTCCCTGGGAACAGATTGAAATATGGACAGAGATCACAAACATCAGGGAGGATATTCGCACATATTAAAATCAAAAAGGGAAGTGTAAAGTATATACTTACTGGTTCACCCTTGCAGCCTTTTACACCTACATCTCCTCTGTCTCCTTTTTCACCCTGAGTAGGACATAGACCTCAGGTTAGAGTTCATTAGTTTCCAGGATAATGTTGCCTGCAAGTCTTTCTGTCCAACATTTTGGTCCCAAATAGACCAAGATATTTGAATCTGGCCAATCTGCTGCAGACATCCATAGTCCCTCGAGGTACATTCTTAATATTCCAGCTACTTTTCCTTCACTGCCACCATCACGCCATCTACAGAAGAATATCTAACTACAGTGAAAAGGTGAGAATGAAATTTACTGAAGATGAGGATTAATCTTTTTCCATTTTGGACACTTAGTAAGCGTTTTCTCTAACGCCACTTTAAGGTCACTATGTTAACAGCCCACCTATCAACTGATCTTTTCCCTTTCTTCCTTTTACTTTTTCCATTTATATGTAGGAGAAATTTGCACTTTTGCCTGGCCTTTTTTTAACCTTAACTAAATGGAGGTTGAGTTTTAAATATTCAAACAGCACCTCCAAACTTTGGAAAGCTTTCCAGCTTGTGTGAGCGTGACACCATTGGGTTTCGTGCACTAGCTAAGTCTCAAATGGACTTTATAAGCGCTATCATTCAGGGCAATTCAAAAAAACACACAGGAAACTACATGTTGTGAAATATGTAAGTGTTACAGTGATTTAATCTGAGTCTGTTACTGTACCTTTAACACAAGACTCTCGGTTAAAAACTCCTTGATCCGACCCGGTGGCCCCGGTGGTCCTCGCGGTCCTGTTCTCCCCTACATCAAACAAATTGACATCCTTAAACACCAATAAGTAAAGAATGCACACAAGTAATGTTATGATTACATCACAGAAATGGTCAGTGCTACAGGTTGTGCTATCGATGCAGCATCCTTTACTCTTTAATTGAGTATAACCATATTAATATACTGTAACAGTGTATTTAAAAAAAGGAATTACCTTTGGTCCGCGAGGTCCTGGGATACCACCTATACCCTCTTGTCCCTAAGGGATGGGAATGCAGTTGTAACTTGTTTATATAAATAATCTAGTCTCACAGTATTCCTAAAAAAGTAGTTTGGTTCCCACATTTAACATCCTTGTCACTCCCAATTCCCACCGATGGGTTTAGCCTGCACTCCTCTAATACGCTACATCCTATCACCACCATTTTCACTGACTGGAAGGAGTTTCACAGGAAACCGTATCACATGTAGATGTTCTCACCACATTCCAAAATACTGCCATGCGAAAACAAGCACCGTGGTCAAACAGTGGTACTCTCTAAAGCAACAACTAGGAAATGTTTCCACATTCCCAGGTAGTGTGAATGCTGCTAAGTATGATAACTGGAGAACCACGCCAAAACAAAAAGCCTGCAGCTGTGGTTTTTTCTCTGTGCCACTTAGACACCCAGTATATACTCACACTCTTATTATCAGCGGTAAAAGCTGTCAAACACGCACACACATACCCAAAGTGTTCATCCATATTTATTAGCATTACCTTAGATCCTGGAGCCCCAGGACGGCCACTGAGCCCCTGTTCATAAAGAATGCAGACAGTTATATGAAACATCACATAATAACTTTTCCAGAGTGCAATACTCTGTGCAAGACAATGGATAAACCTCACTCACAACAGGGCCCCATGGTCCAGGGTCCCCTGGTGGTCCATGCTGTCCAGGGGGACCTGGATGCCCCTGAAATACAAAGGAGGTTTCCTCTTATATAAATACATAAAATATGAATTATTAAATTAGTAAAATGGAAAATGTCTTTAACCATAATAGGAAATATTGTACAAACAGAACTATATCATTATTATTAATGCAATCTAAATAGTTACCCGCGCTCCGTCCCTCCCAGGCGGCCCAGGTGGCCCAGTTGGCCTTGGTATTGCACCCACTGATACCCGAGATTCACCCTGTGAAATCCAGGAAGCAAGTTTATTTAACATTTTGTTATTTAAACTATTAAATATAGTGTTAGCATACCTGATAATTACAGGTATATAGTGATGCTGTGTGGAGGGTGTTTTAATATTTCACAGTTGCATATTCTAGCTCCAGTTCACAGTTTGGCTCTGCAGCCTTCATCACTCATCTTTATGTATCTGTGCACCTGTCATGCTTGCGTGTGCTCAGAATCAGAATGAGGGGTTTCCTCTATGAAACGACCACATAAACCCTACTTCTCAGTCACCATTTCAGCAACTAGTGCTTGCAGGAAAAGGGTTACAAATGACAGCCTATTTCACACAGGCTTTGCCCTCTAAAGAGTTTCAACAAGCTTAAGGGGCCCAAGCTGGGTAAGTAAGCATCCACTGCCATGACACAGACCTGACAACACAGCGTTAGAGGTGTAAATGGTGACACGAGGGCTCTCACATAGTAATCTCTCCGACTCGTAAGTGCTAAAAAGAGCCTGACGAGAGGCCTGAGCATGTTGCCAGTGCACATCTGAGCTCTGACTCTCATTTTGAGTTCACACTGCAGCTGCTGGCCTCATCATGCATTCTCACATGGAGGTGTCTATGAACACATTCTCTCCAGAATATTTCTGCCAGGATTTGAGCTCCAATGGTAACGGTACAGTGCTGTGTGTGATGTCATAGGTCACATAAGAGTGCTTTTGCTCAAGTGCATCGTGAACCCTGATTGTGTTTGACACCTTGTCAAGTGAACAAAGTAAGAAAATGGATGCAGCAGTTTGAAAGATTTGTTTAAACAGAGAGAAGGTGTGGGGATTAGGGAGTAGCCGAATAGGAATCTGCTGTACTTATATGCTAAACCATAGCAAGCAAAACGAAAGAACTTCATCTGCCTGGGAGCCACAAATGTGGAAGATAATTTGACAAGACTTGATTTACAGGGAGAACATGTGCTTGCATATTATGTGTGTGGGCGGCATGGTGGAACAGTGGTTTCTGGTTCGAACCCAGGGCGGGTAGACCCTCTGTGTAGTTGGTCTCAGCTGAACATATCTCCAAATGGAGCTCATATTCAAAGCTAGGAAACTGGAAGACTGCAGAGTTCTGACACCTTTAGCTAAACATGCTTTTGGCACCCTCACATGCATTGTCCATGAGCAGACTGTCTGAGCAGGTGCATGCAAATTGTCTGTCCACACAGATACACAATGATGACTACAGAGTATGCAGATCCACACCTAAATACAAAGCCTGCTACAGAAAATCATTATAATGCTCACAAGAAATCTTACTTTCTGATGTAGTAGGTCTATAACGTTTACTCTGGCAACACTCAGCGCTAGCATTCTTGTCAATACAAATAACATAAAGAGCTTCTGTCCTGAAAATTAGATTTGAGAATGAACACATTTCTTGCTGCAAATAAAAGTGGAAGGACGGACTTGATAGAAGGAACAAAACAAAGAAAAATCTTTAAACAAGTTACTGGTCTCACACGGACTAGGTAGAAAATGAGCTCGGGGAGCTCGGGGAGGCAGAGAGGCCACCTGCTAGTGCAGCGTCATGTTTTTCTTGGTGCATCAGGATCCTGCTAATAAACTTCCTGAAAGGCAGTAATTGCTGAGCAATTCTGCAGCTTCACCCGTCCTAAATTTAAAAAGTACTAAACGACTGACCGTGGGTGGCACAGCACACACTTTATTACCTTAGGCCCAGGCGCACCAGGTGGACCCTGTGAAGGAAAGACAGAGCTGCAGCAAAAATTTCAAACAGTAAACATTGACCTTGATGGTTCATTTTAAGGACAACACTAAACAACAAAAGAATGAAGGTGATAAGAAATCAGAACATTGTATTTGATTACAACATATAACAGAAATAACTTACTGCATGTCCATCAATCCCGGGGGCCCCAGGAACACCATGAGGTCCGTCCTCTCCCTAAAAGTATGCAATGTGTTTAAAGTGCTCAAAATGAAGTTAAAAAAGGTGTGAGGGAAAAAGCTCTCGACTCAAAGCTCTATTATGCAAGCATCTGACAAATTAGCTAAAACTATTACATGGAAGCATTGCCACCATACCACTGTGTATATGTAATATTTTCTTACATCTGTTCCATTGCAGCCTGGAGCTCCTGGGGGTCCCGGAGGTCCTTGTAAACCTGGGATACCCTGTACGAGAATAACAGAAGTAACAGGTATCTATAAACATATACGGGAACATGCACTTACACAGTGCATAAATCAGATGATGAACAGAGTGACATGGATATGTAGAGAGTAAGATACCTCACCGGCAAACCATGAGAGCCAGCAAATCCTTCTTTGCCTTCAGGTCCCTGTAAAGACGGTAACAAAACCAGTTTACTTTTTAAAAGCCAATGAGTGGATACCTAGTCTACCACAATATTTGCACTTTGTCTGTACACATACATATATCACACACTTTATTAGGTACACCTGTTCATCTGCTCACTAACACAAATGCCATGAAGAATTAAGGCAGTTCCGAAGGCAAAAGGGGATCCAACCCAGTACATGAGACATTACACCACACATGTCTATTTTCTCAACTCAATTTTCACGCACTGAGACATCAAATAAACACTCAACAGACACAAGCTTGAATAACACAGTTATTTTACCGGATCACCTTGTGGCCCCACATGTCCATTGGGCCCAGTGTTGCCCTGTCAAAGACAGAAACCTATAATTAATCTTAGTGATTTGGTAAGATGCAGCATAAGCACAACTGAAAGTGATATCTGGAAACACAAAGAGAAACTGTAATTTATCATGGTCTATACACAGTTTGAGTCAATGTTGCCCTCTGGCAACAGTGTTGGATTTAGAGATATACGGAATACAAGAGAGAAGCAGCCACGAGAGCCAGGCTGAAATTCTACCTTTGGTCCCAAAAGTCCAGCATGACCATCTGGTCCTGGACGGCCCCCTGGCCCTGGGGGACCTGGAAGTCCTGGAATACCTTTGTCTCCCTGAAAGTGTGAGTTTATGTGTGTGTGAGAGAGAGAAAGAAAGAAAGTGAGAGAAAGAGATAAATGAGTATTGCTTAAAGGTGCAATATACCACATCTAGAACAAACATAGCATCGAACAACTGTTTGCTATATAAACATACAGTGGAGTAATGGTGTCCTGAGCAGGAAATCAAGCTCCCTTGTCTGTTCTTTGTGTTGGTAGCTAAGTCAGGCATGCTTTCATGTTAGTGCATGTGAGTCTAGTCAGAGACTGGGGGTGATGCTTTTGACAGTAAGACTGATGTTAGCAAAGTGAAAATGAAAACTACATGTTGTATTTTTTTGCCATGAACATACAGTCTGTACAGTCACAGGATTTTTTTGCAGAGCACCGCTGAAGCTGAACTATAGTAGACTAAGAAGGTTTCATGTGTTCTCCTCTCTCTGCTTTGAGCTCACTGTAAGTTGATTCACGATGAAACAGCTGGTCTCTCTCAACAGGGGTAAAATAATTATTAAGAATGTAGAGACACACTTCGTAAGCGCTGTACAACTGCACCTGAAGCGTCTTGATTGTGTAAACTGCTGAACAGTGTGCTGGTTTTAATGCAACTGTGAGACAATAGCACTGTGGCCCCTGGTGCCAGGTCTGTTTTGAAGGCTTTTAAAAATCTGTAGAGATGTTAAAAGAACAACAGTATTCATGTGGTAATACTAACAAATACAGTCTTTTACACATAAGACATTTTAATATGTCACAGTAAGAAAAGCACAGGTGTAAACATAACTAAATAAAAGTGTGTCAGTCTGATTACATAATGTAGTTGCATCAAAGTACATGTACATGACCTGTTGTGTAATGTACTTGAATCACGGGTGGAAACACACTATAATTGTGACTTGAGGA
This sequence comes from Epinephelus awoara, assembly GCA_035609425.1. Classification (NCBI taxonomy): domain Eukaryota; kingdom Metazoa; phylum Chordata; class Actinopteri; order Perciformes; family Serranidae; genus Epinephelus; species Epinephelus awoara. The sequence goes on from CM069306.1 coordinate 9,668,375, forward strand.
GGGAGTTATATGAAATACACTTATTTCAAAACTGCATGAGGCAGACAATAGATGATCCACTCACCCTGCTGCCTTTCACTCCTTCACAGCGGCACCTTGATCTCCCATTGCACACACACTGAAAAGAAATTGTAACATTCTTCAGTATGTCTTGTGTAAATGGGAAACAGTGCCCATATAATCTGTATCATTTCGGCATATGGTTTGTCTATACCAGGCATGTTAAACTCGTTTTACTTCATAAGCCACGTACAGCCCAATGTGATCTCAGATGAGCCAGATCAGTAACACTATCGCACAAAAACCCAGAAGTACCATCAGCTCCAATACTTTCTCTTTATTGTGTAAAGAATTTCAAGTACATTCTGTCGACCTTCATCCTTTTACAAAACAGATGAACAGCCTGAAACGTTGCACCTCTTAAGCTGCAAACTACACCTGTTGGGTGATTTCCTCGGTTACAATAGCTAACTGTAGCTCTCAACCAGGATCAGATGTCCTCAGGTGGTACCCAACCTTCACTGAGTGTTCGACCTTTAAGCGCAACACTCTCCAGTTGGTGGGTCGGCAGCGGTGGCCAAGTCACTGCCCATCTGATCCTGGCTTCCAGCTATCCTCCTCTATATTGCTCCATAACCAGCAGGAGGCTCGTTCAGCCTCCGCCCCCATCCTACGAGCAGCTTGCTTGTTGCTCTTCTCGTCCAGGCCCCGAACCGACAGCAGCCGCCATGCTGATTCAGCATTATGTTTCCACAGGGAACAGCCATGCCTGCCATCCTTTGTCTCTGCCCTCCCGGGTCAGAGGTTAGTCTTAGTGTTGTCATCTTGGGCCGCATTGGACCCCGTGGCAGGCCAGCTCACCCCTGGTCTATACTGTAATTTATTAGGTTAGACAACAATTGCACGTTCGTCTGTTCTGGAAGAGGGATACCTCCTCAGTTGCTCTTCTTCTTCGGAGATGACTTACACTTAGCCCATTAAAGAGTATTTTGTGGACTTTTCCCTTATCTGCTGTGAGGGTCCAAGGACAAAGTGATGTATGTTGTCGAGCCCTCTAAGCCCCCCTCCTTCCATACCACTGTGACCCTATTTCATTTCTATCAACCACTCACCGTAATGTGGAAACTGCTACCAGACATTTGAAGGTGAACTACACGAGTGATCCTGAATCTTAAAAGCCTCCCCAGTGTGACAGCACTCTTGATTTCTGTCTGGTTGATTCTTTCAGCTTTAGTTCCCTTTAGCCTTTAACACCCCCTACTGTCATGTGTACGCCCCCCTAATGGCTCTATGCCCCCGAGCAGGCTTCACCCTACACAGCTACTGATGGCAGTCTGCTGATTTGAGTGATCCAAATCATTACACATAAATTACAACTTCTACAAGCATTAAGTTGATGAAGAATTTGTTATTTGCCCAGTGAAGGGGGGATTAATTCGGTAGGATTTGTGGATGCAATTTGCCAAAACAACATCCATAACTCTCCACTGTTAAGAGCTAACACCTCCTGTGTCTCCGTCCAACACAGTGGCCTTTAATTTAAGAGCTGTAAACATTACTGCTTATCAGCAAAAGCAAAAGCTTCATTGAAAGACTAGAAAAGTGAAGTCGCAGTAGTAAAACAGTGTAAAAAAGTGCTGTGGATTGTCTGACTGCGGGCTAAATAACAGGTCAGCTATAGGTTATAATAAGCCACTGACATAATGAACCATTATTGGTTAATGTGAATAATTCAGATGCATTAAATTTCCAGTTCACCTTAGCCTTGTGGAGATTGAGCCATAAACCAGAGTACATTGCTCCCAGACAAAAAGGGGGAATTCAGGGTCTGGTACCATTTCTCTTTGACTCATTTAATAGTTGCCTTTTTACTGTAACAAATTCAATTTCCTTTTGCACATGAATGGATAATTAAAGGTGGAATAAATTGGACATTATAAGGTTGGAGATGTGTTTTGCCATGGCTTTGACAGCATAAAAATGTAGATTTCCTCATCATTCACAAGCTTCCTCTGCTTATTTTTACTTTCTTTTTCAGTCTAGTGATGTACAACGTGTCTGCTTACCTCTCCGTCTAGTGCCGGGTGCCTCATTTGCTTATTTTCCGTCTACCATATCCTGTCCCCTTTCCACGGCCTTCCATAAAAGAGCCCACCAACATAGCCCAGTGAAGTGCATACTGTACACAATGAAGTAAACTAGATGGCAAGCAACCTGCATCTCTTCAGGATACACCATGTTTCAAGTTAAGCACCGACACTGCAGTTACAAACAGACCACAGCACTTGTATATCAGAGCAAGAGCTGTGAAGAATGAATGGTGCTCACATTGTACACAACAGCACACACGCAAGGAGCACGCTGTTACAGAGTGATGCTGTTCTCCCGTAAACACAGATTTAGTGGACTTTTATGTTACCAGGGAGACTCTAAGCAAGAAAGGTAAAGTTATACAAAACAGCATTGAAAATTATTTTAAAAATTAACAAGCAGCCACCCCTAATCTCTGCAGCTACAGTATGGAAGGAAAGCACAAATAAAAAACAGCCAACAGTGTTTGCATTTCAATACCTGTCCAGACTGTGCTGCTGGCTAAATTAAATCAGCTTTTTCTACAGCGTTATAGTAAGCAAGGAAAAATTAAACATCTTACATTGTTGGCCCCAGTGCCCATCATCATCACAGCCAACAGGATCAGAGGAACTTCAAACACTGGCCTCCCCATGGCTCTTTTCTTGCTCCAGTTACATCAAAAGCTCAGCAGTTTACCACACACACACACCCCAGAGGTAATGGATGGCTTTTTCAGCGTCCTCCTCAGCAACTACCCCTCACATTACACCCATCCACTGGGTGATGTTAGGTCATGGCTACAGCTGAATTAAAGTTCTCTGTCTGGGCAATGGTGCCTTGATAGACAAGACAGCCCAGTAAAGTTGTTTAACTTGATCCTGAAGAGGGAGGCGGTCTCAGCTTAGTGATGCGGTCAACCCCAATCATCATCCGTTTCTTGGTCTCATCCCTGATACTTACAAACAGTGGCAGCTACTCTGTTTGGTTTCCACTGATACGGAGGCAGGAGATTAGTTTGAATCTTGTCGGAGATTATCCCGCTTAGGATGCACTGAGGCGTTCATGAAGACTAATATGAACTTCTGAATTTGGGTGAGTTTTGAAAGTTGTTTTATGTGCATGATGGACTGCTACCTATAGACTACATGGGGTGTGAACTTTTATGCCTGAGGAGATTACCTGGGTGGGAGGACAGCAACAACACTGTCTTCATCAGTAGCATGCTTAGATTTTTTACATCTTCATTGCATGTACAACATTTGACCTCATATGAAGTTGCTGGTTCACAGGTGTTGTTGGTGTTTCATGCTTTTATCAGCCACAGGGGGCAGCAGTGAGACCTACACTCACCTGTTAAGCAGATTCATGAGGCAAAAGATGGGATCCCCAGTTACAGCTGTGTCTCTGTGCCCTCTAAGGTTAGTCCCACTGCAACCATGATAGTAGTGAATTGTTATTAGCAATAACAACAAACAAATCAAATCAAACAAATCCCATTTAAAATTTGATTTTGTGCTATTTTCGTTTTATTATTTCTTTATTTGGGAATATTTTACCAGCAAAAATATAAGTTTTCTCTTTAACAAATACCATCACCTGCAGAACTTTTTTGACAACATACATGTCACTGAGCCCTGACACACAGTAAACATAAGGAGGTACCTCTTATTAAATTTGACGGAAATCACTTCACCTACTATGTAAACCTATTTACCTAAATACAAACACATGCCTTGCTTGTTTACTCAGACATTCAACACATCTGCATACTTGCATTCCAACGTGTAGACTCTGTATAAGAACTGACCTCCACCATACTAAATGTTGGGTTTTTTTTAGCACAGCATCAGAACCATTTCTAGGGGCCTCCCTGTGTAGTGGTTAGAGCGCTGATCTTCCTTGTAGAAGGTTCAGGGTTCAAAATTCTGCTGGGGTCTACAACAGCAAAGGCATGCAGTCACAAGAGATTCCCACCACCAAATCAAGATCGGGTTCCTTAAGGAGGCTTCAGGATAAGAGAGTAACTCCAGAATCAACATGGGTGCGTCTCAAGCCCGTTGCAGACGGGAGGTTCCAGACGTAAAAGCAGATCGTCATCAGTGCCATTTCTAGTGGTGACAGTGGCACCAAAACGGCATGTGTTTTAGTGAGACATCGGCACCATTTCAGGCGCCAATTGAGGCACCAAAACCGGGTATTCTAAGCCAAAATGTGATCTTTTCTTAACCATAACCATAACCATGTTTTTTGTACCTAAACCTTACATTTACAAGAGCATAGTTGAAATGTAAAGAAATGTAAGTTTCGACAATTTTGATACATTAATATTGCATATCTGTGGTTTGCAGAGATGTAAAATGCCAATATTTTTTCTGGCTATAAGGTTGAAGATAATGTGCAACAATTTAACAAGTGGAGTTTTTTCAGATTAAATTAAGGCAAGCATTTTCTTTTTCATTGTTCACTAATCGTGCCTCTTCTTATCACTTATTATTGTGTAATGGCATCCAGTTGCAAGGGCTAAATGAGACTACAGTTAATCTATTACTTCTGTTACATTCACAGGTGGATCGTCATCCTGGTCGTCTTTGTGCAGCAGCTCAATGCAGTAAGACTTTCCTTTTTAAGTTTTCATCACACGCACATTTAGATTAAAACATTATCACTACTATCGACATTCTATCGACACTTGTTTAGCACATTCACCCATTCACACAAATATTCACACAGTGGTGGCCAAGGCGACGATACAGGATGCCACCTGCTACTCAGTTTTTAGACATTAACAGCCATCCGGAGCAATTTGGGGATCTGTATCTTGCCCAGGGATACTTTGGCACATGGACTGGAGGAGCCAGGGATCAAACCACTGATCTTCCAACAGCAACCCACTCTACCTCCTGAGCCACAGCCGCCCCAATGCTAGGACAACTTTAAAATCTAAAAACCTTGTAATCAATACTTTGAATATTTCACTAATACTCTCCAAACAAAATCAGATATATAAACATAGTGTAGTATATGACCATATTGCTGAGAATAACCATTGCCCCTGTGCCTTTCTCCCAAACTCAAACATCTGACACACTGTAAGACAGCAGCAACTGACCATAATCAAAAGCAATTAATGCTTTATTTTATCTGGATTATGTTGTAAATAAACTGCAGACAATGAAAATGCAGCAACATACACGCTAAACAAGACTAGGTATGACGAGGAGCACACAGATCAGACCTTTTGCTGGGACCGATTTCAAGACTGTTTAAATTATTTAGTGGACTTGCGCCTCAATAGATTAAAGATGCTTTTAAAGCACACTGGGTGAAACACATGCACTTGCAAAGCTGTTAAACAGCTCTTACATAAACATTTTCTTTTAATCATCAGCTTTTGGTGAGACCACTTTGTGAGGATGAGGATGCTGCATTGGACTGCATGCACTGAAATCTGTCACGTGAAGTTTAATTACAACTTGACTGTCATAAACATTGCTGCAGCTACAGCAGCCAGGAATGTAGTTTGGGCCTGTAACAAACAACAAACCATCAATGCTTGGCCAAGATAGTTCTGATATTGATGCTTTCAACGCATTCTATGTCACTGGGTGTTAATAGTTTATACATGTCAGTATGTTCCTGTTTTGCACACATCTGGGCTTTTACATTCTTCCAACCCCAAACTGACTGCCACAAACTTTTAATCTATGGGTCAGTAGCTAGTTAGTGTTCCCAGAAAAAAAGATCTATGATGTCCATGATGCAGCTGGAGACTGTATGTGTTGTTGGTGATAGAGGGCCCCAAAGTAACTTCAGTTTTTTCTGCACAGTGTACAGGACTGCCTGGTGATTTTATTATATACAAAAATAGTATACTGCAGCTGGACTGACACATGCAAATGTATACATGCAACATTCCCCGCTAAATATATAACATTAACATGTACGGTATGCATCATGTAAAAAAAAAGTGCAAAAGACTGTTAGCTGGATACTAAATATAACATCTGGATACAAGCATGAGCTGGCAACATACATGTTTCCAGCCAACACGCTTAAGTTTGAATTGTGGGAGTTTGTCTTGTTTTCAGTCTAAATGTGTTATAAAATAAACATGTATAGCCTTCTGGCAAAGAAACAAAGTGTGGTTTTAAGGCCTTTGGTAGGCCTACTTGAAAATTAAAATAATCCTGGATTAATGCTGCTGTTATTTATCATTATTTTACAATTTAAGGTCAGTGGCTTGATATAATTGTTATAAAATTGCAGAGAGGGCAGCCCATGCTCACAAAGTCAAGTGCCCTGAGTGTGGAAAAACAATAATACGCATGCTGAAAGCCTTTGGCAATGAAGATGGCTAGCACAAATTTGATGCTGTGTGGCTTTTTACCAGTTGCAGAGTAGACTACTTCTACAGAATTGATTTGACTTGTCTGTTTTCAGAGGACAAATTTGAGGGTAACCTGTATTGTTATAAACCAAACCTCAGTATAAAAAAATCTAATGTCTGTGCTATTTTGGCCGAGAAAACGTACAGTAACATTAGCTAAAGTTAGCCATATTAAAATAGCTTACAAACCCAGAAGTGAGCAGCAAATTGGGGACACCAGGCAAAATATTGCCACCAGGTAGACCTACGCACCCTGTCAGATTATTACCTGTGTTAAACTGCGTGGGAAATGTGAAATAGCCAACAATGTTATGTCAGCATGAACTGTCATTTTCATGTTTTGTATTGGTCCAAAATTACTTATGAAAGTTATTAGTCACAAAATTAGTTACTGTCCTACTATTTCCGTCCAACTAAAAGCACCACTGTAAATAAAACAATTCCTACTGTGCCACATGAGAAGGATGGACATAAAATATTCATTTAACCAATGAACTAATAACGTCAGCTACTACCAGACTAGCATCAAAGTAGCTGACAAGCTTGTGATATTATCCATCCATCCCTTTTCTAACTGAGCCTATCCCAGCTGACACTGGGCGAGAGGCAGGGTTCACCCTGGACAGGTGACAACAACCATTCTCCCTCACATCCACACCTACGGACAATTTAAAGTCACCAATTAACCTGCATGTCTTTGGACTGTAAGAGGAAGCTGGAGTATGCAGAGAGAACCCACACTGACGGGGAGAACATGCAAACTCTGCACAGAGAGACTCCCGCACCCGTGATTGAACCAGGGACCCTCTTCCTGTGAGGCGACAGTGCTAACCAAAACTTAGATTTATGAATATGATATTTTGTAAGGAATAGAATCAAATTGATGATACAGTATTGATTTGTTTTGGTAAAAGGCTAAATAAAAAAGCCAGACAATACATTTTCATCAGAAAGGAAAAGTCCAAAGTCAATACACTGGGAAATAAAGGATCAGACATCTTGCCAAGAAATACAAGAGTGCAAGACCAAAACAGATGACGTAATTCTTCTAGAGTCATTTGACAAAATAAGAAGTCCACAACAATGTCCTTTTTAAATCTTGGTAGAAATACCTTGGTGGGATAGAAATGATGAATCATCTTGAAAGTCACTTTCTTAACTTCATTTATAAAAGATATTTAGAGGGTAGGCACCAGATTTTCTTCCAGTCCAGGTCTGAAGATAAGTTATTCCAGTAGGAAACAACATCTGGAACAATGACTATTTCTTTTTAGAATAAAGCACATATAGCACAGTTATTGTTTTCTGTTTTAGAGGAGAAACAGATCCAGCCAACATCAGTAACAACAGGTTCGACAGCTAACAGTCAATTTAGATACTACAATTTTGGTAAGGGGTACAGCCTTGAAGTTTTGCTAAGTGCCGTTCTCTAAAATCCTCCCCAAACTACAGATTGTTCAGCAACTCTGCTGTCTATGATAGCTACCTAATTTAATTAAGTCCTGAAGTTTCAAACTCTGCTCAAGCTGGACTGGACGTAATGTCAGGATGTTGGTGTAGCAATGGAGGCCTGCCAGTGGTTTTACTTCTCTTTATGTTTTTACAGTTTGTCTAATGCTAATGGCCTGTCCAAGACACAGCCAACTCTAGTATGTCATCGTGACTGATGCAGGAGATACCCTTGAATGTTTGGACCATAAGCGAAAGTGGGACAGCAGATGTGCGATAGACCTCAATTTCAACAGCATTAATTCATCCAAATATTTAGTTAGCTTGAGAAAACACTACCAAATGTTTGGGACACAGGCACAGTAAAATTCCCCGTACGCACTCGCACAAAAACACACACACACCTCGGTGGGAATGCTTAGCATCTGGAGGTGTGGACTCATTTTTTAAGAGGATGTCATTATGAGAGTGGTGAAACGCTGTGAGCTTTCTTTCTCATCAAGGTCAGAGTGCTCATTATTTACCCAAGTCTATGTGAGAACATTGATTTGTTGAAAGCTTCCTAATCAAGACTGTGCAGTCTCCACAGGGAAACATGTTTATTTTGGAGGCTAATTCTCAAAGCTATAAAATATGCAGCAATGTCAGATATGCCCAAACCACAGCCTTATCTGATGGGCCCACTGATGTCCCTTTGACCTCTTACTGTCTTCTGCTCTGCTTAGATTCACACACAGGCTCAGCCAGTCTCCATCATCCTCTTAAATGCAGTAATGATCAGTTCCTCTACACTGAAGTCCTCTGGTTTGTCTCTGATTTTGGTTTCAGGGAGGAATTGATGGCCCGTGTCAAGGCAGAGACTGCTCCATATGTCAGTGTCTTCCTGCCAAAGGTGCAAGGGTATGAACTGATTCTTCTCATGTTGTTACATATTGGCAAGTTATCCTTTATTACTCTTTCAAATGTAAGGTTGATATTTTGAATTGTTGTGCATTTGACTCAATAGACAGGTATTAAGTTGTGGGAAATACCACAAACAACAACAGAAGTTAGAAGTTAAAGTTGTATGACTTTTCTTTTTGCAGGGAGCTCCAGGGAAGCCCGGCCAGCAAGGCCCCCGGGGACCAATGGGACCATGGGGACGTGAAGGGCCACTCGGAGAGAAAGGCAGGAAGGGAGCAGAGGGCTCACCCGGCCCAGAGGGACCCAAAGGAGACCGCGTTAGTATGCATGTCCACGTTGTGTGTGTGTGTGTGTGTGTGTGTGTGTGTGTGTTATTTTTAAGGGGAGACATGGCAGGCAAAAACATTGTATTTTTCATGCAGTGGTCAATTTTGAGATTTTGGGCTAGTTTACTCCTTGAATATGTATTCTTTCAAACTACTATAAAGAAAACATTCAAATTATACATTTAGATATTTATTTTATTACATTTTGTTTACTTGTCTACTACTATTAAATGATCAGTTTTCATGAGCTTGAAATATACTATATTATTAATACTAAGGGCCTGAACATTTATTCTGTTTGTGAACAATTGTTTCCAATAGAAAAGAATTTTTTTTGTCTTACTCCAAGTCGAACATCTCAGTCTCTGTAGCACCTATGTATACCATACTTTCCAGTTATACACCTAGCTATATTCTGAAGATATTTCCAGAGGGATTTGTTAATACGTCATTCCTAGCCTGATTTATGTGACATTTTATTCCCAAAAATATGGCAAAAATTGATTTTTTTTTAAGGCTATGGACAGTATATTTTCTAGGAAATAAAAGCAGATATCCTTAAATCCCTCTGTAATTTTTTTTCATCTTATATGTAAACAAAATGAAAAAAGAATTTTGCACCTGGCTATATCAAATGTTCAGATTTATCTTCCTAAAACATATGCAAATTAACACATATTTAATGAGATAACACCCAGTTTGCATAATTAAACATTACAATTTTAATTGAATTGTTTAATTGTAATTTTAACTTGTAATACATTTTTTTCATACTATTGTAAGTAATCAACTGAGGAAGTTTCATGATGATATCTATTATTTTAAAATTTTACCCTAGTCACCTGTAGTGTCTCACCTCATGTTAGAAACAGAGGCAGATACTGCATGCAAGTACAGCTTATAATGAAAATAACTCTACATTATTAAACATATACAAAATGTTTACATGTAATTATTTATTGCCAGTGATGGAGAATAAAGAAGTGGTGTAAGCCTGTAGAGAATGACTGGTACCTGTATTTTTTTTTACATTTCAGGGCCAGACTGGTGTTCCTGGTTTTCCTGGTAATGATGGCTCAGCGGTGAGTAATACACTGTTGTTGTAAATTTCATTTGCAAATCATAACAAGGCACATACAGGTCGCACTGATGATGATAATCCTGCAGAGGTGAGTAACCGTCTGGGGTGATCGCACCAACTTCCCATGTTGTCGAGCTCAACTTTTCACTTATTTTTTCCCCTCAAGGCATTTAGAATATATCCTTGATAGTAATATCCATCACTTTTGCGATAATAAATGTATGATGCAGTATTCCCAACTGTGTAAGTGCCCACTTCATACATCTTTGATACAGTATTGGAGCCTACACAGTAAATGGTGCAGTGATTTGAAGCTTGTGTCTGGTATGCCCTCTACTGGTCACATCTTGACACACTGTAGATGTGGGCCTGGTTTTTCTCTATGCTGTAAAGCATCATTTCTTTATCATTCTCAACTAGGTCATATTTGTGGCTTCTAATATCCTGCCATTATACCAACCAACATAACTGTACCATATTGTCCAGGGCCACCCTGGAGCAGGAGGTGAGCCTGGTTTGCCAGGAGTGGATGGCTGTAATGGGACAAGGGGTCGACCAGGAGTCTTTGGTATCCCTGGTTTCGATGGTCTCCATGGGCCGCCGGTGAGTAAAACTCCTGCTCTGATGTTTCCATTAGTCATTATTCAAACAGATGTGACTTTCAGATGATGTATCATTTATGACTCATCTAATATAAACATTAACTGTCTTTAATCAGGGATTACCTGGACCTAAAGGAATAAAAGGAGAACCTTTGTATGGCATTGCCCTTCCAGGGCTTCCAGTAAGTTCCTCTAGTCTGGAGAGGCTCTGATAATGATGGACTGGGCTCCACCAGTGTCAGAACTCATTTCTGTAAAATCAGTTTCATAATTATTTGCAGTTTATATTGTTTGTCGATACTCTGAAGTCCAATGTTCATCATTCTCATCTATGTTTTGTTTTATCTTACAGGGGGACCCTGGTATAGATGGACAGCCTGGTCCACCTGTATGTGTTCTTTTCTTATTTAGAGAGTAAAGCAGTAATCTTCTTACAGTATGTCTTACACTGTGCATGTAGTTAAGTCTCTTTACCATTTTGTATTTTTTTAAACTTAGGGAAGACAAGGAAACATTGGGCCTAAAGGCTACGCTGGCCCTCCTGGCCCTCCTGGACTCGAGGTGAAAAAGTCTTCACATTCGTATATAAGTCTGTGTAATCAAGACCATGATATCACTGCACATTACAAGAACAACTGTGGTGAAAATCTATGTGTGTGACTCCACTTAGGGCTTTGAAGGGCCTAGAGGTGTGAGAGGACCACCAGTGAGTCACCTGTTTCACAAACTTTGCCAGAGCATGCTGTAACAAAATCACTTCCATGCATACACACACACAGACACCCACACACACATTCAAACTTACTGAACTTTTGGTTGTTGTGTAGGGCGACCCTGGAGGATCACTGGCAGGCGCTAAAGGTGACGATGTAAGAAACCATTTTGGCCTTTAACAGCTGTGCACTGAGGGTTTGTACTGTCTGTGCGTTTCAGCGAACGTCCTCACCCCTTTAATTCCATATTCCAGGGTGAGCAAGGCCCACCTGGCCCTCAAGGACCAGAAGAAGTCATCGAGTTTCCTCCAGACTTTCTTCCACCCAAAGGTTACAAGGTAAGGGCAAAGCTCTCACTTGTATTTATGCAAGAATACTAATTGCTGTCTACGGCATAGACATGGATAAAGACAAATATTCATTTTTCTTTATCTTCTTTTTCGCTTTTCAGGGAGACTGGGGTCGTCCTGGACAATGTGGACCAAAGGGTGTAAGGGTGAGTGTCAACCAGTATGTTAGCATACAGGCATGTCTGAGAGAATGAGAAAGGTGTTTTACTTGCATTTTCTTCCTGATCAGGGTGGTAGAGGAGGCTACTTCATACAAGCAGCTAAAGGAGACAGAGGAATGCCTGGTTCTCCTGGACTGAGAGTATGTGACTTAAATCAGACTGCAGCATGCTTGTATACAAACGTATGCATACAGACGTACAATATTCACCCCATTGTTTTCTTCTCTAGGGTCCTGCAGGACTTCCTGGTAGAGATGGATTGCCAGGATTTGAGGTACACTTGTCACACGACGTCTAAGCCTTAGCTTTTGTTATTATGCATAGACAGTTTTTGATTTTAAATACATGGATGTATTTTCAGGGTCCACGTGGAGAGAAAGGATTCCCAGGTCTCATTGGAGGAATTGGACCAAAGGTGAGCTTTACATAAACATCAGAATGTGCATCACAGAATTATAAAGCTTGTGTCAGATGCAAACAGAAGCCAATGTTCTGTAAAAAAATTAGGAGGAAAACCTAACGCTTTGTTTTGAGCTTACTGTGATTCAAGTGGACTGAGAGAACACTAGACTTCTCCGTCTCTTGGATCTGTTTTCAGGCTTTAGAGAATTTGGCCTGTGATGGGAGACTTTGTCCAATCACAGGTCATTTCAAAGACTGTGAGTTCATTTTGGCTGTTCTATAAATGCAGATTCATGTGCATGTCCCTTTGGTGAAAGCCTTATATAATAAGCATAGAGTCCTGCAGAGAAAGTTGCATCTCAGGCATTTGGCAACAACTGCCTACACTGCAGAGCAACCCAAACAAGGAAGATGAACGTAACTAAAAGCGAGTCTAAAAGAGAAAAAGTTCTGCTAACCAGAGCTAAATGTCCATGGCTGTGTCTTCAAGTTCATCTTTATGTAGCTTATCTTAGCTAGAGCCTCAAATCACAGTGTGTCCTTCACCTCACTCCCCACCACTACAGTCCACCTCACTGGGAGGAGAGCTGGCAGCAGCTCCAAAGACGGACCCCTATACAGCGGCTACGGCAACACAAATCCAGTTTGCACTGGCTGATTTGGAGCCGCTACAGTCGCTGACCCAAGGTCCATCCCCCGAGCTGCTGCCAGCTCTTATCCTAGGGAAGCAGTCCTCGGCGGCAGGGAGCGAGGCAAAAGGATCGCTTGGTTGTTAACGTTAGCTTGCTTATTCTTGTCTCATTTGTGGTGAGATAAACAGAGAGAGTGGGTCAAGAAACATCGGGTTACTGTATGAAGCACGTGCATATGCACATGGTTGTCTGGCAGCAAGGGCTTAGGACAGAGAAGGGAGATTTTCTTTATGCCTTCTCCAGATTTCCGCCTACCCTAGCTGTGAGAGACATGCTATTGATGACATGAATCTATATCCTGCAGCAGTGTAGATGCTTGCTGGCATATTTGGGATACCTTTGTTCCATTTTCAATCAGAGGTGTACTTCACATATATCAACAAGGTAAAGAGAAACTATGTTGTCTGCTGCCCTCTGGTGGTGGCTCAGTGGGACTTTCACATTAACTGGATAAGACCAGTCATCTTTGATCACTCCTTTCGTATTTAGAAATATTATGTACATCAGTGGTGTTTTCTGTTTATGACTATGGTTTCCGTCTCTGTCTTTCCTCTGTCTTTGCATCAAACAGGGTTACCAAGGAGATCCAGGTCTCCCCGGTCCCCTGCTCTTTTACAATGGAAGTGATGCCAGAGGTGAGGCCTTAGTAGTAGCTACACTCTACTCACTGGTTGAGTTAAGTGTGACCACTAGCAGCACTGTATAATTTTTTTTAAAAATATGATAATGAAATCATATCTTTATTTAAAAGTTTATAGTTTACAACCTTAGTCTCACTGTTTTGACTCTAAGTTAGTAAATAACCAGAGTCAGGCTGACTTTTTCATGGTTCTGCGTCTGTGTGGTTAAGGTGTTAAAGGTGACAGTGGGTATCCTGGCCCAGCTGGACCCCCTGGTGACCCTGGGTACATGGGCATGCACGGACCTCCTGGCCCACCAGGGTTAACAATACCAGGTCAGACTGTGTCTCTGGTCTCTAACTTTCAGGTTACTTGTTATTTGATGTACTATATATGACTGAGTCTATCCCTCATTCTGATCAGGATTTGACCTACAGTTAGGGACTCAGTCAGTTAGTCACTTTTGATCCTACCTTATCAGAAGTTTCATACTGTCTCTCACACCCTCCCAGAAGTGCCAGGGCATCCTGGTCCCCAAGGGCACCCCGGTCCCAAGGGGTACAAGGGAGAACCAGGAGGCAATGACATTGTCGAAAATCCATTTCTGGGACCAAAGGGAACCAAAGGACTCCATGGACCTAAAGGTGTCACAGGGCCCCCAGGTCCTCCAGGTATATTAGTGCTTCCCTCATATTTAATACAAAATAGTGTCCTCTATGTCTTAATTAATCTTACAAATGTGATTTTATTCTTTTAATAATTGTAAGCTAATCATATTTTTGTGCATGTTCATTTGAGTTTATACTTACCTTCTGGCTTGTGTGTGTGTGTGTGTGTGTGTGTGTGTGTGTGTGTGTGGTATACTTGATGTGATCGGATCAGGATGTGGAGGTGAGTTCTCAGTTACTTCTGATGGAAAAAATGTCCGCTAATTCATGCGTTCAGAGCACTTGCTAAAGTTTTAAACTTATGTTGATGAATAGTTGTGGCTGGTTGATCCACAGATTACTATTGTGAGCGTGGTGACCCAGGGGAACCTGGATACCCAGGACCTAAAGGACCTCATGGAAACAAAGGGCTCAGAGGAATTAAAGGTGATCTATGACTGTTTATATGCATTAGTGGGTCTTACAAGCACAGATTATCTTCTTCTCTGTGTCCACTGACCTGTGGTAGAATATAGAAAAATGGGACTTAACTGGAACAGATTTGTAATTTAGTATTTTTACAGTCTAGTTGTACAGTATACAAACACGCTGCATTATAGTCATACATTTTTGTTAGGGCAAGGCATTGTTTAAGAAATTACAATGCCAGTACCAATACTAGAACCCTTAAAGTGATACCAATAGAGTTATTGTTTTGCCTCTTTTCTTGATATCATCATTCAGTTGTGCAAAGTGTCACCAGATGACACAGGCGTGTAGTATAGTCACACTTTCGAACATTTTGGTAGCATCTCGGCACACTAAACTGCAGGAGCTCCGTCAAATACACTCGATTTCACCACACCACAGACTGCATGGGTTGTAGCTGCTGTGCTTGGGGCGAATCACACACATCATTAAATCAAACAAGGCATTGCTGTGATTGGCTGCAAGCAAAAGCATACAAGTAGTCATTTTTTCAAGATCTGGCGACAAAAATGATCAAATTCAGGTATCATTTGACTGAAGAAGTTTTGATACCACTTGGTGCTGGGTTATTCTGGTTGAAACTTTATCGAGTACCAAAACCCAGCCCAAATTTTTGTCATCGGTGTCTCCAACAGGTTGTCCAGGGGATTGTAACTGTAGTTCTGGTGGGGGGAGGGAAGGGCCACCTGGTCCACCTGGTCATACAGGACCTCCAGGGTTACCTGGAACTCAAGGACTTAAAGGAGACCCAGGGCTGAGAGGCAATGAGGGTCCAAGAGGACCACAGGTAAGGACAGCTGGACTCAAACTAACTTGTAATGAAATGCCATTTTCTAAGACATGTATACAAGTGTGTTCTTTGTTATAGCCACAGAAACATAATGTTGTATTGATTCTGACTTTGTGTTTTCTTGCAGGGCTTTCAGGGAGCTCCCGGTATAAAAGGACAAAAGGGACAAAAAGGTCACGCTTTTGTGGTAGATTTTAAAGGTGAGCACATCATCAAACTGCACTACACATAGCATTATTACACAAGCAAAGTGTACAGGTATTTTAAATGCTTGGAAACATCTACAGAGGACGGGAGACTTATGAGTCAGGACTCAAGATGTATTCATTGGTTTGTGTTCACAAAGGTGGTCACAGTGCATTGTATTCTGACTGTTCAGTACAACAGTCGTCTGAAATAAAAAATTAAGTGCCTGTTTGTTTTTGTCATTGAAAGGTGCCAAGGGCAACAGAGGAGTCCCTGGACACCAGGGTCCTCCTGGAGCAACAGGTGCGCCAGGACTGGATGGCTCCCCTGGTCCCCCAGGGGACCGTGGAACACCGGTGAGAGCATACGTTTCCCATTTTCAGTACTGTGAATGTAATATATCAAACAGAAAACATGCTCCACTTTGCTACATTCTGTTTGGTTCTACAGTTATGGTATCAGCTAACATGTTTGCAGGCTGCTGGATATGCAGGATTACGGGGTACCAAAGGTTACCCTGGTGCTCCTGGACTAAAAGGGTATCCAGGGCCTGCTGGCTCCCCAGGTCCTGGTCTCCCAGGGCCTAAGGGGCTACCTGGACCTAAAGGTTATCCGGGACATCCTGGCCTACCAGGAATTCCTGGAAGACAAGGCCCTCCAGGTCAGAGTCTGGGTTAAATTCTGAGATTCTCAGTTAGTGTTAATACACCACATTAAGCCAGGTATCATGGGCTCAAAAAGTACGTTGTATTTTTGTCACCAGGTGAGTCATGCTGTAATGAAGATGGGATTGGATTACGTGGTCCTAAGGGTGAACCAGGTTCACCAGGTAAGTCTTCCAGGTGTTTCACATAATATCTTAAATAAACTGCATCCAAGCACTGTAAAAAATTACATCTGTTAGTCAGTGATGATTGCTAAAGTGGTTGTTGGCAATAAAATTGCCAGAAAAAATATGTAAGCATTGTACGTTTCTGCAAACAATGGATATGTTACATTTGTACATTATTTCGTAGTGGATACGTTGAAAGTTTGTATTTCTTAACAATGCCGTGGTGAAGGTGTGGTTATACTGAGACATAGAAAACATTGGTTATGGTTAGGAAAAGATCATATTTTGGCTTAAACACCCACTTGTGGTGGCACAAAAGCCACTGAAAAGGAGGAACGGGTTGGTGAAAATACCCAGGTTTGACTACAAACACTCTTGGAAACGCCAGAAAGGGTCACAGGTGCCACAGCATCCATAATCCCCTCCATCTCCAGATGACAAAATCAACTCATAAACTACATCACTTTAGAAATGTTGATATGATACATATGGAATGATCAAATGTAACATATTTGTTGTTTGCAGAAACATACATTGCAATTTTCCTCTGGCGACTGGGCTGTTATTGGACAATCCATACATACTGATCTGACTTTTCTAAAGTTCAGAGAAAAGTTGCTCAAAAGCCACTTGTGATGAAAGAAACATGATCCATGACCAAGTCAACTTTAAGTTCTCTTTGGCCCCTTGTAGGGGTTCCAGGTGAGAAAGGAAGACATGGTCCTCTGGGAAATCCAGGATACCACGGCCCGAAAGGCATGAAAGGAGATGACAGTGAAACTGGAGGGATGGGACCTCCGGGTAACCTTTCTAAAATATTGCCAAATTTGTTTTACACACAAGATGAGAAGATATTTCTTCATTTGAGGACGCAGGTTCAAGCTTGTTGATCATCAAGAATTGTCAATTAATGATTTATTCAACAGGAAGTGCTGTTTAAATGCTTATACTGTAGGTCTCTCTTATTTGTAAAAGGACCTCTAGGTTTAAATGGGGATCCTGGTGACCCTGGTCCCAGTGGAATTCGCCTGGATGGCTTTCCAGGCTCTCCTGGATTGCAAGGACCACAAGGTAGGAAGGGTGACCCCGGAGATGTCCGCTCTCCCAAACGTGGCCCTACTGGCCCACCTGGCCGCCCTGGGGCTGTAGGGACAAAGGGACGCCATGGCATTCCTGGAATACCAGGATTTCCAGGTAAGTTTGATTTACATTTATGTGAACATGAACAAACCACTGAACTCAGTTAATGTGGTCTATATCTCAGATTTGCTTGATTTACAGTGTACGTCCTATTCTTTATTTTTTATTGATTGATTGATTGATTGATTGATTGATTGGCCATAACAGGCGCACAAGGTCAACCTGGACATCCAGGTTGGAAAGGACAGCCAGGAGACAATGGTGACCCTGGGGCTACAGGTCCCCCAGGCCCACCCTGCACTGTGTGTGATCTGACTGGATCTCCAGGCCCTCCTGGACCTCCAGGAAACCCTGGACGGAGCGGAGAACCAGGTGAGCACAAAGCAGCAGCAAGCAAAATTATGGATGTCTTGCTGTCACTCCAGAGTGTGAATATTTGTGGTGAAGCCACCATCTAACCATTCATGAACATATTTCTTGCCTTGAATTTTAAAAATGTTGCACAGGCTACCTTGGCCAGAAGGGTTATAAAGGAGATATAGGTCCTCCTGGTCGTGGACAAAAGGGCCCACAAGGTTACCCTGGCCCTCCCGCTTTGCCAGGCCTAGCTGGACCCAGGGGCACCACTGGCCCCTCAGGAGATCCTGGGATCGATGGCAGGCCAGGACAGAAAGGTGAACCACTGGCCTGTCTGGATAAGAAACTTTTGTGAAAAGTATTATGTCTTTACCTCATCATTTAAAATCTTAGTATAAAATTTGACAGGTGCTTCCAGTCACTTACACTGCATTGCCACACTAGGAGCTAGTTACCAGTCAGCATGCTTTTATTAACATCTCCCAAAATCCCTACAAAAAAGTCTACACTGAAATATAGTCTGTATTTTATCAACAATGCTTTATATCTGTTAACTTGTATGCCCTGTCTGAAATGAGATTTTCCATCCAATTCATCAAGGTGAAAGGGGTTACCTAGGCAGGGCTGGCACCACAGGTTTACCAGGTCCTCCTGGACCTCCAGGAAAAAGAGGTATACAAGGAGAGAGGGGCTTTAATGGTCGGCCAGGTGACCCCGGACTCCCAGGACACCCTGGCAATAAAGGTAAATCTTTGTTTACATAACATGAGCCCTATATGACGACCTATACCACATGGTCTAAAGTGAGAGTGTCATCTCCCATTCTCTTTAAAAGCCAGGTGTCCCTGCACCTGGCACACGGCTAGATGTGGTGAATTTGCCAAATGGAGAAGTGAGCGATTGTATGCTGACAGTAATGCAGAACTAAAGTTTTAGCTTCTGAAATAATAAATGAAGTTATGAGCTCTTCTTGCATACATGTGCACAGTGTCCCTCTTAATAGGGAGTTGGACAGTAGCTCTGCAGCTCTGTTCTGCTCCCTGCTATGTTCACATTTTAGAGAATTTGATTCATATTTTACTCATTAATGATGTATTATTTTACCCTGACCCTCACCTGCAACCCATCTGTGTGTCCCTGTGTATGTAACAAGCAGACTGTGTGTGCACTGTGAACCTGCCTATGTAAGCACATCTTACTGTCTGAATGATGTGCCCTTTAAATAGCATTCTGACTATGGACCAGGTTTTTGTTGGTCAATGGCACAATTAATCTCTGCTGCCACATAATGGCAATATGTCAACAATGCACCTGACCACACCTCATTCTAAGACCTACACACCCATGGGTGCACAGAAGGGTGCAATTTGGGTACATTTGCTACTTACACAGTATGGCTGGCAGTGAAAATAAGAAACCAAATCGGTCTGAAATGAGCAATGAGTGTTGCTTTGCGCAGGGTGTAAGATAGGGTCCCATGTGTCTGATAGCTATATGCCAGTTGCAGTGGCCGAATGTTTTTTAATAATTAACTACCAGAATATTATCAAATCATCAAAGATATCTCCGGGCATGTATCTGTAATCATCAATCAGATTCAGATACATAACTAGCACAGCAATTTGGTGAAACGTCTGTATACAGCTACAACATTAAGGAAATGAGGAAGCTGGAAAGATGAGCCAAAATGATTTATTTCAGTTATTAAGTTGAACTTTCGGTGTAGTTTATGAATCAGACTGGTAAGAATATCATCTCAACTCTGTGGTCCATCCAGGTGTACGTGGTCCAGCAGGATTACCAGGATTACCATCAAAGCTCGTGAATGTAACAAAAGGCCCACAGGGACTTACAGGAAGGAAGGGGCAATCGGGAACACCAGGACCTGCAGGCAATGGAGCTGTCACTTAACTTATACATCGTTTTTAAACAAGATGATTTCACTCCAAACAATACAAAACACTATATGACTACATTATTATTTTGTTTTGTCGCCTACAGGCTTAATGGGCCCGAGGGGAGTGCCAGGTGACTCAGGACCTGATGGATGGCCAGGTTTGCCAGGGTTTAAAGGCAGCACTGGTGCTCCAGGCAGAGCAGGAATACCAGGACCTCCTGGGTACTCTGGAATCAAAGGTTTCCCTGGTCCAAGGGGACATCCTGGAAATTCTGGAGATCCGGTACACGATGAATCTAATTTATTGTCTTCATAAATTTAGAGACAGCTGTGTGTATGTGCTCAGTTTTTTTAATATCTGTCCAGAAGATACCCATACACAGTGAAAAATGGCTGCTACTTGATTTACAGACTGTGCCAGCAGCATGTAATTTCTGATCATCCCAGTCTATAGTGCACAACCATTTTGTGTTCAGGGCTGTGGCATGGATTAAGATTGAGGCTAATCCCACACTGTTTATGTTATTATCTACATGTATACGTTAGTGGCTTTACGGTACATTATTTATTGTACGTCAACTTCAGGAGTGATGTTAAATAGACTTAATGTGTTCATGTTGGTTAAAGGGAGATCAAGGGCCTCAAGGATATTCGGGTATCCCAGGGTTACCAGGATTTCCAGGAGCCAAGGGTGAGTCAGAAGCGAGACAAAACATTTATACAACAGGATGTGAATCCACAGCAGACTGGGTCATTTACAATTTTGTCTGGTTCATCAAAAACAATGCAATATATTTTTATAATAAATGCAAACGCAGTTAAGTATGTGAAACAACAAAGCCCAATAAAATCTCTCAGTGTTTCATATCTGTATCTGTTCAGTTGGACTGAACCTAATGAAAGCTGTCCACATCTGTTCCAGGTGAGCCAGGACTGTCTTATGGACAACCTGGTCCACGTGGACCCAAAGGATTGCCAGGGGAGGATGGTCCTCATGGTGAGTTGACAGAAGACCTACTAACAGATGACTTCAAAAGATGATAAGGGACTCATATTCTTTTTAGTTTAACTTGTGTGGAAGGACAAGTGAATGTATCACTGTAAATAAAGTTATATCCACAAAACAATTCCCTCAAGCACCCAGAGGGATTCCAGGAGATCCAGGTGACCCAGGATTCCAGGGAAGGGCAGGACAGCCTGGACAACCAGGCATCGTTGGGGAACCAGGACAGCTAGGAAGACCAGGTGATTTCTATTTAAGATTTGAATCAGAGACCTAATGTGCTGCACCAATAATTTAGCAAGTGGATAAATGAAGGAATGCTATCGTTGTGTGTGCGTGTGTGTGTGTGTAAGGTGTAAGTAAAAGAACATTGTGCCAGTTACTAAGATCACATAATATGAAGCTTACTTGTATGCAGATGCAAATGCACATATGGTGTCATTCACTGTAGGCTTGGGCAGTGAAATTTCACAGGGGCATACGGTATATGACAATATTTGTGTGTGGTGCTCCTTGCTCTTTTAACTCATTGTATAACATAATTCATTTAAACTCGACAGAAACAAACAAAAAAAAACACAACTCACGAAAACGTAATCTTGTTAGATGTCTAATTAGATTGTCCAGTATTCCTTCAATCGCCAACTCTGGTTTGGTGAAAATAATCGTAATACCATGATACTGACCAGGCGTAATTCAGTGGCGATAAACTAGCTCCAGTTTTCCACGATCTTCGAATTTAGAAATTTAGCCAATTAAACTACTCAGTTCTTATATTTTACACTTGTGTTTATTCCCGTAAGTCATTTAAATCTTGTGCTTTATGTTAAAATGATTGGGCTCTTTTACGTGTATCTCCACAGGCTACCCGGGACCTCGTGGCCCATCAGGTCGTCCAGGCCCTACAGGTCTTCCAGGTGATCATGGAGGTCATGGACCACAAGGCCCACCTGGCCCTGATGGGCCCCAAGGTACTTACATAAAATCAGTTGTTTCTCCCATCATTGGATAGGCAGGGTACAGGCATTGTAAGTGTCTGCTGTTCTATCTATGTTGGTTTTTATTGGCTATCACTTGGCTTGAATTCTGTGTCAAAGGGGTTCTATTATGTGTCTGCCAATAACCTGACATTATTCTCATGCTGTGCTGTGATTTCATGTAAGGGCCCCCTGGACCACCAGGTTTGGATGGACTGGATGGACTTAGAGGTCCACAAGGGATAAAAGGAGCAAGTGGTAAGACGGAGATTTATCATAGTTTTCAACACAGTTTAGCAGTCAGCTTTGGTCATATCTTTGTTTGCCTTTTATGGTGTCTGTTGATAGAAAACCTTTGTTCATAGTATATAGCACAAATTGCATAAAACAGAAATATTAAAGTGTAGTTTGAGCTACTAAATTGTTTGTCATGATATTTTACTATTGACACTTAAATGTACCCATTTTTCACTTGAAGGTTTAGTTCAACCTGGCCCTCCAGGACCAGATGGTTTTCCTGGAGCCAAAGGTATTAAGGGCCAGCAAGGGCCTCCAGGAGCCTTTTTACCAGGGCCCAAAGGCCAGAGGGGTCCACCTGGCTACACAGGTATCATATCTGTTGTTACCAATAGTGCACGTCCTGCATATTGAGTATAACTTTGGTTCAGGCAGGACACAGTGTCAAGCTCAGCTCACATTCCAGCTCCATCAGCTGATCTCAAACAGCACAATCAACTGATGGAGCAGCTGATGGATGGAAGGGAGTCAGCTGATAGATCACATGATTCCTTTCTATGCAACCAATTGGGGAATCTCATTCAGGGCGCTCTGGCCTGCCTACTGTTGCTGCTTCCTCTGCAAGCCGCTTTGCAACGTGCCTCCACCCCAGCTCCTCCTTTTCATGCTGCGTCTGACTCATCAGTGTCATTTCTGTTTGTCATTGATGCTGCTCTGTTCTGTTCCCCGGGGGTCTTTGCTGCTGCTCTCCCTGCCTTAGGCTTTCCATGTAGGCGCATGGAAGGGCAGGAAGGCTTGCTCTCTGTCTTATGTCTTTCCTTGTGCGTGTAAGGGCGGAGGGTTGTGTTCGATCCGCCCTTCTATACTGTCTATAAAGGTTGGGGAGAAACGAACTGTTGAAGTCAAACATTTTAAGTTATTGTTTCTTCACAATACCCCAGTGTAAGTCCAATAAGAAAAAAACAGTGATGATTTTTCTTACTGTGCAATAGTCTGTTATGGTCGCTTAGATTGTATTGTGTTTTTGTTGTCATTTTATTGCCATTTATTTGCTATTTTTCTCTTTTCTCCCAGTGGGGTTGCTGTTCTGTTCTTCTATACAGCTATTGTTTATAATGTATTTATCTTCTTGTATTTCTTACCTCAGGTCTTCCAGGTATTCCAGGGGAACCTGGTAACCCTGGCGTAGAATGCTACACACCTTTGCCAGGACCCCACGGAGATTTAGGATATGATGGACCTCCAGGGCCCCCAGGTTTGTGTGTTTGTATAGAATGAACATTGTGTCGCTGTTCATGTTCAGTTGCGGGTATGTGTGCCTTTTTATCTGTCTGTCAACAACTTTGGGGGTTTGTGTTGGGTTTTAGGTCCTCCTGGGGAGCCGGGCCTTCCAGGCAGCAGGATTTTTTCCAAAGGAGACCCAGGCCCTTATGGCCTCACAGGGTTACCAGGCCGTAAAGGAGATAGGGGTCTCCCAGGGCCTGCAGGGTCTCAGGGCTACCAGGGACCTACAGGACAGAAAGGTACGTTACGGTGCAAGACTATTGCTGTCAGTATTTACAATGATGCCGTCCACTTGCATGCAGTCTAAGTGTTGCTGCACTTTGACAGGTGAGAGAGGTCCTGCTGGTTCTGTAGGTCCTCCTGGACCCAAAGGTCAGACTGGGGTCCCTGGGCCTTGGGGTCGCAAGGGAGTACCTGGCTCAACTGGAGAGGCAGGTGAGCGGAACTGTAGCTAAGAGATATGCCCATAGCTCTATGCCAACACACACACACACACACACACACACACACACACACACACACACACACACACACACACACACACACACACACACACACACAGTATGACTTTCCCTTTTTCTGTTTCTGTTAGTGTAAAATTGATTCTCATTTATTCAACACTACTGACATGTTGTGTTACTGTAGTAGTCACTGTATAATTTTTTTTACAGGTCCCAAAGGTGCTCCTGGTGACTACATTAGGGAACGTCCAGGGGATGCTCCCCTAAGACTCAGAGGACCTGCTGGAGACCCAGGACCTCCGGGATACCCTGGTGATGCAGGTCCTCCTGGGACTCCAGGACGTAAAGGTAAGAGACTATTAAATACTCTCGAGTATGTGTGTACACATTCTGGTCCGTGCCTGAATAAATCTGTGTTGTGTGTCTTCATCCTCAGTTGTCTGTATGTGTCTGTGCGTATGATTGTCCTTATTTGTTTGTGTCTGTGTTTTCAGGCCAGAAGGGTGCCATAGGGTATGTTGGCCTCCCTGGCAAATCAGGTCCTGCTGGTCTTGACGGTCCTGTTGGAGACCAAGGAGAAGTTGGTCAGCGAGGATTTACTGGACCTCAAGGTCAGTAATCAGGCGCAGTCATGTAGCAAGCCCATGTAGCATGCTGTTTGGCACGTTGGAGACGAGCCCTAGAGTTACTCAGTTTATGTAGAAGGGTCTGGATGAAACTTTTGGTCTTTCACTCAAGGCCACAAATTAAACTGTCGTCTGCATCCAATACCCAGTTTCAACTCACCCTCACTCTTGTGCTCCCTCCATGTCACCCTGTCACTAATTGTTCAACCCCTCCATTCTTCAGGTGTTGCAGGTCCACCTGGTGATCCAGGTGCACCAGGCTACGGGGGAGCGTCAAGGTCAGGCTTCCTTTTGGTTCTTCACAGCCAGTCAGTTCAGGTGCCGCAGTGCCCTGAAGGCAGCAGTCAGCTTTGGGTGGGCTACAGTCTGGTCTACTTGGAGGGACAAGAGAAGGCTCACACTCAAGATCTGGGTAAGAGTCTGAATAAAGTGATACTTTAATTGGAAATGATTTTATGCATCAGTCTGTGAGTTTATAGGGTTCTTTCTTCTTTTACTCTCTCTCTCTCTCTCTCTCTCTCTCTCTCTCTCTCTCTCTCTGTTCTATTATCTCCTCTCCCTGTAGGACAGGCTGGCTCCTGCCTTCCTGTTTTCTCCACCATGCCTTTCTCCTACTGCAACAAAGCTGCCTGTCACTACTCCAGTCGCAACGACAAATCCTATTGGCTCTCCACCACCGCTCCCATACCCATGATGCCACTGTTTGGCCAGGCGATTAGGACCCACATCAGCCGCTGTGTGGTGTGTGAGACAGTTGCGCCTGCAGTAGCTTTTCACAGCCAAGATCACACAGTCCTTGCATGCCCACCTGGCTGGAGGAGCCTGTGGACGGGCTACTCTTTCCTCCTGGTGAGTGTGATAAAAAGCTTAAGTGTGTCTATGAGACAAAAATGCTTTCAGCTTACCTAATGTGTACCACCTGCTGCAACTTTTCCCTTCAGCACACAGGGGCAGGTGATGAGGGAGGTGGCCAGTCTCTGACTTCTACTGGTAGCTGTCTGAAGGATTTCCGGACTCACCCCTTCATAGAGTGCCAGGGTGCACGTGGCTCCTGTCACTACTTTGCCAACCTCTACAGTTTTTGGCTGACTACTGTGAGTCAGACAGAGCAGTTTATCACCCCGAGCCCTGGCACCATCAAGGCAGCCGACCAACAGCGACGCAAGGCCAGTCAGTGTCACGTCTGCCTCAGAGAACAATAAAGTAGGGCTCTCATGCTCATGAAATTCCTGGAGAGGTTAAGAAATTAGAAAAATGGTTTTCAAGGCCTGGAAATTGTTTTGAATTAACAGAATGTTTTGGAAAAGTTTTGAGTATATATTGTTTGGCTATGGTTTAGAATATGTTCATAAAAATCTCAAAACATGTTTAGCATTACACAGAAAAACATGTTAGTGCCGTGCTGCGTGACTGTTAAAACATCACTAGTATCACATGATACACAGGCCAGTCCAACATTGCATCATCACCACCCCCTTTTCTGGGTTAGAAATGTGCTGTTACATGAGGAGAGAAACTGGAAAATGCTGAAAGCTGATGTGTAGCAGGTTAACCAAGGCTTGCACACTGAGATTTGAGATGCATAATATACGTGAATATCCACTGTCAGTGTGGTAAAAGGCTAAATGACGCTGGTGACAGCTACGACTGATGGATAGCAAGTTGAGTGGGAGGCTGCTGCAGTGAAGTCATACAGTATAGCAGGAGCAGGCTGTCCTCTCCAGCCAAATCTCAAACAGTTGGTCATTCACAGGCAACAGTTAACATTACGATACCTGGTGAGTTAATCCAACATGTTTAGATATCTGGATGTTGAGTCATTGATCCATTTGGGTGGGGGAAGCCTGATAGGACATGACGGCAAGCAACTTTAACTTATTAAGATATCACATTTTTTTAACAAGAGATAAATGCAGACAAACTTGTAATTACAACAAACAAATTATAATCCAAATATCTGTATTAACATCTATCACTAGAATCTCCTTTTGTCTGTCCCCCAAAAGGGGCGTGGCCTGGATGTTTTGCAAAGTATCCATAGGTGCTGGTCTGGTCAGTTGGCAGGTAGTTGGCGGCTTGAATGTGCATACATGCATGTTTAAAGGTTTACTGTATAATTCTAAAGGGAGATAGTTGATTATTGAGTCTCAATGCCAGGTCGTCAAGTACCGACACTTTGGGTTGGTGTTTCGGTCCAACTGCCGACCAAAGGTTGTCAGTATGTGACGACCTGGCATGAGACTCAACAGTTTTTTCCAAGAGTTACATATGGCACTTTTTATAATGTATGTCTGTATTGCTATGAAGGCCTAAACATTTTAAAACGACATCAATAAAGTCATGAAAATCTGGTTAAATGTGATGGAAAACTTTTGGAAAAGTTTTGAAAATTCATTGTCAAACATGTGGGAACCATGATAAACAAAGTTTGCCACAAGGTATTTTTTAAGCAATTCCATTTTTAACATCTAGAAATCTCAAAGCCACATTTTTTTTATTGCTAAATATCATCAACTAGAATCTATAACCCTGAGTGGTAAGCAAATTTTCAGTATGTTGCCATTACTGTATTCCTTTTATATCGTTATTTTCAATAAGGTGCTATTTCTAGTAATGAAAATGTTTGAGAATTGATCATCTTGCTGCTGTACCTGAAGTTTCATGTTTTAATAATCCACCTTTTCAGACAAGTCCTGTAGGAGAAATATTCTGAAGACCTTCTCTTCTTCATCGAAACTGTGGTCTTTAATTAAAATGTTTAAAAATGTTTTTACACTACGAGTTATTCAGAGCTCAGTAGCTCTCACATTTGGAAAAGTAACAACCTACATGCAAAAATCCCAAGGTGGGAGAAAATGAATAATTCCAACAGGACACAGTTTTCCATAGCGGGTTTCAAGTTCATATTTATTTCTCTCAACAGAACCCAAGTGACAATCAGAATACAGTACTTTTTTCCTCAAACATGTTTTTTCCTTTTCTTTTTTTATTACGCAAAACAAGAGAACACTCAGTGCAATAAGACAGAGGACTCTGACAGTGCGGTGCTCTCTCTACCTTTTCACAGTGCACGTTTATACACACAAAAAGATTGTACATCATCGTTATTACATTTCCAACCTCCACCTACCAACATCATGGATAGGGTAAAGTGAATGTCTTAAAACAATCATTTTTAAAGATTCAACTTGCATACAGTGTAGCTTGGCACACACACACACACACGCGCACACAAACACACACAGCTCTCTCCCTCACACACACATACTGGTACAACACAGAGGGACCTGTGTAGCATTGATTCTCACCAGTGAGGGGGTACTGCACTTGCACTCTGAGGGCTAGCTCATTTGTCAAACCCACACTATTTTGGCAATGTCGATATTGCATTTTAATGTGCTAAAGAGAACCAATTTAGATGATGTAAGTAGGAGGTTGAGGTAGAGGGAGAGAGCAGGGGGAGAGGGACATGTATGTAATCAGCCTGATTAAATGTGATGTAATGTGATGGGTAGTGCAGATTTCTTTCTTCTTCTTCTTCTTCTTTTTTCTTTTTACAAAGCCTCAGATTTGTAGGCCGTTGTGCAACCCCTGTCAGTTTGACTGGGTAGAGCTGTTGCCATGCTATAGGTCCTTAAACGATTTCTAAAATGGTTGCCAGCCAATTGAATTGGGAATATTGTCAGAGACAACCAGTCATAGATGACTGCGTGCAACGTATCCTCATACAACAGTTCGTATGATATCCTGCGAATGTGCACACAACAGTTTGTGTGGTATCCTGTAAATTAGCACCCCATGAATGATGTTATGCACTTCACGTAACATTACGTAGGTTAGGTTCAGGAAAAGAAACACGGTGTCGACTCAGATACCCCCTGTCCACCACATTAGCTCTGGTTCTTGACCTAGTTCCATTCAGGATTCTTTGAACCTTGATGCTATCTAGCTAATCAGCCCACGTTTGCACCAGTTCTGCTAGGAGCCACTGTGATCAAGGATTTTTCGTCAACTTACTGTGTTGCATGATGAACAGAAGTAAACAGCTGGAGCAGAATCATCGATTAAACTGATTACCTGCAAATTTTTGTTCTGCTGTTACAGTGGCCTACTAAGGTTGTCACGGTCTGCACCTTCGGGCAAGGAAAACGTGTTTCTTGGTTACAGCTGACAACCAACTTTTCGGGTTCTAAACCAATTTACTTTTTGTCCAAATGCTGTGAACGGATCAAAATTAGACGTGGGAACTGCAACAGAACCGGTTCCTTGTTAGTAGAAAAGGGGTAAAAGTTCACTTAGAGTTCACACTGTTCTGAACACCAGTCTCCAGGAGGAAAGTCCTGTGTTTTGTGACCCATCCACCACCCTAACCTGCCTACCTACAGGACCCATTCTTTACTCCCATCAGCCCATTGGTCACGTAATCAATCAGGGGTCATACATAAATTACTGGCTCATGATTAAGTGAGATATGTACGGATTTCGGTGCATCACTTTTCATAGGAATACGTACGAACAGTGCATGAGAACAGCCTGCTGCGTGTCACACACAGCCAGCCTCCTGAGGCTTTACCTCCCCGCCAA
Organism: Epinephelus awoara; assembly: GCA_035609425.1. Taxonomy (NCBI): domain Eukaryota; kingdom Metazoa; phylum Chordata; class Actinopteri; order Perciformes; family Serranidae; genus Epinephelus; species Epinephelus awoara. The sequence goes on from CM069306.1 coordinate 9,697,644, forward strand.
TAAATTAAAAACTTACATGGCACAGCTACCTTTAACATTTTCAAAAATATATATATAAGCATAATCTTGAAAGTTATTTCTTAAGCAAGTGCATATGGCTATTATAATCTGCAGTAAAATTAAGAAATGTTTCTAAAAGCTCAGGCGTTGATTGTACGGGCTGGTCGTTGGCATCAAGTATTTACACTTTGTCATGGTGCTCGCAGTGTGCATGGCCGGCAAAGTAGGGCGCTAGTGCTCGTCAGCTATTGCCACCAATCCCATTTCAAATAACCAAGCGTTCCAAAGTGCAACCACACCCATATCTCGCTTTGACAGGCTTTGGCTGGTTTTGGAAATTATACTGTTAATAATGTATGTTCTAATTTACTACCTCCCCGACCCACCCTCATAGTGTATCTTAGAATACAGCGTTTCACACTTTCTCTGTTCTCTACAACATGCCAGCCAACAGGTTTCCCTATAAAACGATTCAACCGCTTCGAAAGGCTTTGACGTCGTGACTACACAGCTTCTTACTGTAATATACAAACTGAAGCACACAAAGTTTCCTGTTTCTGTTCTAGGACCGACTGTTGTACATTCTAGAACATACTGTACTGGACCAGGCATGGAGGGCGCTGGAATCTAAAGCACGTTGACGTTAACTCCTCAACTTACAATACAACAGTGAAAATGTAAAGTATATATAGACAGAATTGAATAGTCCATTCATTTTAGTGCTTTTGAGCACCCAAAAAAGAGTTGGGCATAAGAAAATTATGCTACTACAGTACAAGTATTGATAGATTATGCTTTCAAATGTAAAGTAACCAAAACAAAAATAACAAAACAAACATTAGATTGCATCTACATCTACTATACATAATTTAAGATGCTTTTTAATCCCCATCTCATTTAGAAAATATCTATTCATCAAATATCTATTCTACTAATTATATTACAAGAATCCAGTCACAGGAAATAGAAAAATATCAAATATCACCAGTGATGATAAGAAAACATGACAACCTGAACGAGCAGAAATATTGCTATGGTAACCACCATTGTCCTTTGACATCAGCGAGTATCATCCCCCCCGGTGCTCTTATTGGCTGTCCTGATGCCCCTGATGTTGCAGGGAAGAATCAGCACAACCCAGAGGAAAGAGGGAGTGGGTAATTCGGGGTTGTGTGGCAGGGAGGTGTAAGTGTGTTGTTACTGTCAGATGGCCGTGTCCCAGAATACGGTTTTCTGTGTAGGGTAAGGGGGAGGACGGATCTTTTTGGCCCCGCTGCTTTTCCCCCAGCCTGGGAGGACGGATGCACTTTCTTGCTTGCACTGACTCCTCTCCTGGTGCCGCTCCTCATTCCTGTCCGGAGGAGGAGGCCTCTCCAGAGACCTCTGCAGGTGCGGATGTTGCCTGGAGCGGATCTCCATGCAGAGGGTGCGTTTCCTCTCGATCTGTTCTAGCATGGTGGTGTCTCCGCAGATCCATGGCATCTGGGGCATCTGAGGGAGAGTCGATGCATCAAGAATCAGAATTAGTTGTACACACTTTAAAGGGGACCTGTTGTGCTCATTTTCAGGTTCGTACTTGTATTTAAGATTTCTAGTACAACACGTTTTAATATCAAAAAAACGCTATTTTCCTGGCACTGTCTGTGCTGAAAATCTGTATTCCCCCTCTGTTCTAGTGCATGTCTCCAGAAGAAGACCAGTCTGCTCTGGTTGGTCAGCGTTTTGGGGTGTGCCATATCTCACTGGGTCTGCACCATCACCACGCCAGAGTGTGCCTGCAGTGCGCTGAGAAGATGGAGTCTGCACATCATTTGACAGGTATCGTCGCTGTCAGAAGTGCCAGGTCTGCCGATACATTTAAGCAGCGAGAGCCGCGTATACGTCACCACCACGACCACATGGTTCGCACAAACACAAACAAATCGAGGGAGATTGATAAGACAGAGAACTAATGAGTGTCACTCAGGCTTATATAGAGTCATATTGTGAACGTCACTGTCCATGCAGGCAATTATTCGTCAACTAGGAAAGTTACTACTACTTTCGCCCTGTAGGCCGTCATTGTTGTTTGTTTTGTCAGCTGACAATTACATGGTTGCTGTCGCTGGCTGACAGATTACGATCCACTTTAAAAGCTTTCCCAGCCCTCACTGTTTCGTGTCGAATCGTGCATCAGCCCCCTGAGATGGAGTGGACCCAGTGTCTCTGCACCATCATTGCAGCTGGGGAATAACTCTAACAGAGCATAGCGGCATTTTCTATGATAAAAAAATCACCAATTAAAGCTTCTTAACCAAAACCTTCGCACCTGCGCATGTTCCAGTAGGAATATGATCCAAAATAGGGGAGAAATGAAAAGCCTGTGCAACCAAGATTACGTTTTCCTGATATTAGCATGCGGCTCCATGTAGCAGTGTAGGTCACGCAATGTAAACACTTGCAGTAGTGTGCCTGAAGCAGATGACCATATAAGGAAATCCGTCATGAGCTGACGTCAGCTTGTTCAGAAAGTAGGAAAAAAGTTTTACACTCCAGAACTGCTTCATCAAGTCTGTGGATGTAGATTGATCAGATCTGACAGCAGCCCAACAACCCATCAGCTCTCATCTGATTCTGATTTATATTTTGGCCAAATCCTGATGGGGTCACATAAGGACACCTTTTTTCTAAATCAGCTCAGCCAGTTCAAACCAGAGAGAAGAGCACAGAGGGAAAAAAGGAATTACAGAAATGTCTGTGGTGAAATTGAGAACTTGTGTGTTCATCAGTAAAGACAAAGACTGCATACCTGACTCTGATGTGTCTCAGCTGCTTTCCTTTGTGGCGTTCCCATCGGGGACGGGTTTGCAGGCATAGAAGGCGAGCGGCCGTATTTAGCTGCTGCTTTCAGATCTGTGAAGGGTGGGACAATCATGTTTGGTCATACTGTATGTAATAAGCTTTTTGACGCGTATACAAAAGGTTATGATCAATTCTACATTCTCTTGAATATGAGGTTTTAACCCTCACCATTTCCTGTTCCCATGGTCGTCGGTGGGCTACCAGATGATCTCCCGTGGTGAGTGGGTGTCGTCGTGGATGAGTGCTGCCCCGACACTGTGCTGCCATTCCTTTCCTGTGCTTTTGATTGATCGGTGCTGTAATTGGCTCTGTTGTCTCGTCTGGGCGTGCCATCTGATCTGTATCCTCGTTCTTTACTATCACACCTATACTCTATTGCAGAAGGGCTCTTGGTGCTCTTGACATCGTAATGATGCTGCTCTGAGCCATTCAGGCTTCTGTCCTTGCTGTCCCGTCTCACTTCGAGTCCAGTCCTGCTCAGGTCTTTACTGTCCTGCCTGGGCAGAAGAGGAGGAGGGAGATCTCCCCCGTTGTGGCAGCTCCGATCTCTCCCTTCATGCTTGGATTCAGAGCTGTAGCCCACCCTGTCCTTGCTGTTGCTGCTTCTGGATGTTTCTTGTCGGGGTAAGATCTCAGGCGGCTGGTCTATTCTACCTTCATGCCTATGTTCTATGTCGTTCCTTGCTCTCTCTTTGTTATCCTGTTGGGGTAACAAATCAGGACGGTGGTCTTTGCTGTCATGCCTGTATTCTGTTCCAGTTCTAGCTCTGTCTTTGCTCTCTTGTCGGGGGAGAAGCTCAGGCGGCCTGTCTCTGCTCTCATGCTTTGAGTCCACACCGTTCCTGGCCCTCTCTTTGCTATCCTGTCGCGGTAAGAGTTCAGGTGGCTGATCCAGCAGTCTGTCTCTGCTCTCAGGTCTACAGTCTACACCGTTTCTTGCCCGTTCCTTGCTGTCTTGTCTTGGTAACAGCTCAGGCGGCTGATCTAGCAGTCTCTCTCTGTCTTTGCTGTCCTGTCTCAACAAAGGCTCCATTCCATGTCCCCCGCCTCGATCTTTGCTGTCTCTCCTCAGCATCAGGTCACCATTGCTAAGCCCCCTGTCCTTGGAGTCTCTTCTTATCAATGGGATGGGCTCCACACTGCTGCAGCCCTGATCCCTGCTATCCCTGCGAACAGGTGGTGCATCTGCACTGATGTAAGTACGGTCTTTGCTGTTGCGTCTGTGGGGCAGTGGCTCTACATTGGTGCTCCCCCTTTCTTTATCTTTATCTTTGTCTCTGTCTCTGTCTCTGTCTTTGTCTTTGTCCCTGTCTTTGTCTTTGTCTCTATCTCTCCGGTGAGAAGACTCTTTGCTGTGGCGATCCTTGGAGTCCCGCTTGGACTCCTTGCTGTGACTGTGGCTGTGGCGCTCCTTACCCTCACGCTTGGACTCGCTGTGAGACTTGCTTTTGGACTCAGCTGTAAAAGAACAGAGGAAAAAGGAATTCAGAAGGCAAATACTTAAATGATTGTAAGATCCAAGTTCATTATGCTGTAGCTGTCAAGGGCTTAGGCTTTGTTTTCAGGAGGTTACAGGAGGTTTTAAGGTCCTCTGCCAGAGAATTTCCTGCATCCTGCTGAATTTTTATGCACCAATTTTTGCATTTTCTGCATCAATTTATGATGTTAATGTCCTCAATTTTGTCAAAATAAAAATCTGCTGCTACCTTCATGTTTCTGGAGGGGAACAAAAGCACATGCTCTTAATATTGATGGGGATGTGTCCCCTGCATCCTCCCTAAAATCTATTCTTATTGTAGTTGATGATGCATTGTAAATATTCAAAATAAACTGTTTAAATATAAACTGTCAATTACATTTTTAAGAAAAAAAAAATACAGAAAGAATATTGTTTTTCTGCTTCAGGTTTCTGCACTACCATCATATGTCCTCTAGGTGTCACCCACTACTCAGTGCAGCAGCTGTAGTAAACAACTGGAGTAAGATGACTCAATATTTGAGCTAACAGGCATTAGTGTTCATCATGGTATATGATAATACACACTGTCAGTATTTGTTTTACTGTTTAGTTCAGTTAAGTTAAATTAGACATTAGTTAATATTGCATTTTTTAATTTACTTTTCTTTCATCCTAAAATCTACAAAACAATATACATGACAGTACCATGGATTAACCATGGTTAGTTACCAATGTAAAACATATTATAAAACATGAATCACTGCCATTGGATGTCTGTGTATTTAACTTTACTGTTTCTACATGCACAACCAAACTGTGCATTCTGACTCTTCTTCAGCATCCACATCATATTCCAGCCCATGTGCGTATAAAATTGCTAACTGTATATGTGTCACTGAGTCAAGGCTAAGTAAAGACATTATAGATCATCACTGCACAAATAAAATAAACGTGCATGATTGATTTCCACGTAGGCCGTGCCTCTATATGGTTTCTATATGGGCTTTAGCATACAGTACCATGCACGAGCGTTGCTTATCATGCCCATCCTGCGTCATATTATGTGTCATACATGGCTTTCAGTGTGTGTGCATGCGTGTGTGTGTGTGTGAGAGAGGGAGTGTGGCGATTAACCAGTTGGTAAGTGGGTCAGACTAGCTGTTGCTGCCTCTATCGCCTCAGAAAGGGAGAGAGAGAAAAATCAACCTCCATTCATTGTATTAGGTTTGTGTGCTGGTTACACACAGTGTAACGATCACAGAGCAACACACGCAGCCTGTCAGACCTTTATCCCCATGTGGCGCTTGTACACAGGTGTGGGGATTAAGAAAATAAATAATTAAGTCAGCACAGCCCACCTTTTATGTATAGAAAGCATATGCAAACTGTTTACAAACCATATGGGGCGAGAGAACAAGAAACCATCAAAAGGCTGATTGATAAGACACCACTTGCACCTGAACACACCCCTTGACAATGTCACTATCACTTGGTGTAAGCATGTAATCAATCAAGACAATGTATAGAAATGGCCAGATTAAACGGCAGTGTGCACCAATGGGCACAATGTATGCACCGACTGGAAGATGTATTTATCAGTGCAGGCAAAATAGCAAGAAATCATAACCCGACTCAGCTCCCACTATCCCCATCTGCACAGCTGCCAGAGCCACATGATTGGCTCAATCATGAGTGGAGTATGTGCTGATTGGACAGAAAAGAGAAACTGAAATCCTCTGATCAGGTGCAGATTTGAGTTCAGAGCCACAGCTATCCCCATCAGGAGCTCATTGCTCCGTTGTAAACCGGCATGCCCTGAGCTGTGATTGGCTGCATTACCCATGGGGAGGGAATCTGCAAATAAGAAACAGGGATTTCTCCTCCTTCCACTGTTGCTATGTTGTAGTTGCTAAGAGCGTCGAGTAAGGATGGATGTGTGGACTCTTTGTGGTTCTTTTATGATTTATGTGCAAAATACGCTTGAATGATTTTAAGTTTTGGAGCATTTGATGAAGGATTTTAGGTCAATTTTTCATTTTCTATTACATTGTATAGCTCAGCTCTGAAGAGATGTAAATCAACTATAGGGTTACATTTCATGTCAAACCTCACTCCAAATAATGAGATGCTCCGTATTAATTTATTAGTGACCCATTTGAAATAATGCATGACATGCCTCTACATGAACTACACTATCCTGCATGCATTTATAAAACTCACTCAAGCCTAGTTTGGTTTAATGCTAGTAGTCATCAACCTTTTATCAGGAACTGTTAAATTTCAAAATATTCAGGCTACTTTAACCTAAAAAATAATGGTTACATTATGCATGAGGACATTAATTTGTGCCTGAGTGATAATGCTGCTGGCACCAGACTTCCTATATGATGATGTGAGCATTAACATTTCTATATACAACATTCAGAATATAATGCAGCAGCAACAATGTCTCTATGAAAAGACAGTGGAGTAGTAGCAGCAGAGAATGAAGTCACACTCCCTCTGTGTGTGTGTGTCTTGTGAGCTTCTCTGTTCTCTGTTTTGGTTGCTGAGCATGTATGTTAGTGCATGTGACTTCCTCCCTTCATGTCCCTCTGGCTAGCTCACCGCTGCAGCTCTGGACTTCGCTCATACAGCAGTTACCGCTGACAAAGCTTCCCCCACCCACTGTGCTGGGACACCAGTGTTGCGGAAGCATAACACCCACCCTCCGCTTCGCCCCAGGTTAACACTGTTACCTCTGTCAGCACTTTTGGCGTCGTTAGCACTGTTAGTGATAGTCACTACTGGATCCATACCAGAAATCCGATTTCTTCAGTTCCTATCCCCTGACCAATGGGCTGTCCTGACCCTAACCATTGGAGGTCAATGCCTTATGCCAAACATCGTTGCACATGTGTAGAACAAACTGGTCTTTGGCACAGATTGGGCAGCAACGGCACGGTTAGCACTGTTACCTTCATGTTTGATGGTGCCGTCAATAGTGAGAGTTGTGTGTCGTGTAGTGTGTTTGATGTAGTGGTAACTAGTGGTGAGGTTGCAGAACAGAAACTTCTCCCATGTGCCAAGCATCTCAAAGAACTGTGGTGGCCGATGCAAAAATGTGTATGGTCCTATCTACAGCCAGTTTGTGTGTGCTGGATGACTGTAGGACAATACAGTGGACTCTATGGAAGAAGACCTGCTCCATAGATATAAACAGCTCATTCAAAGGTAATGAAAACACAATGATTCTTATTTTCAGGTGCTTATACGCTAATGAAACCATAGTTGTGAATATTATATTCCATCTCTGCCAATAGATGCTTTGCCTTCACGGCTGCATTAATTTCGGAACCTTGAATGCAGAAGGGCTATCTGTATTTAAACATGTTGTTTACATATTTAAAAGTAATGCTGCCTGATGGCCTAATGCCATGAGTAGGTTTGAGGGACCTGCTGTCCGCTTTAGTCTCTAATCCCCTCAGATTAAATCATACGATCTGTATCAGACTTGGCTCGCTGGGCCTAGATTAAACAAATGGAGGGTTGTAGAGAGCGCCACAAACCCCATTCATGCTACTGTGAAAGGGCTGCATTCTCAGCACAGCCTCCTAATTTGGCAGGGTTAAACTTGTGAACCCAAAACAGGGGTAATTTACACTATTGCTGATTAGGGAACTGAAGACTATGTATTTGTGTTTGCTCCAGTTTACTGCAGTGGGAGAATTTAGACACCGACACCATCCATGTCGTCCATAGATGCTCTGGGATGTTACTCCTACTCTGACATGTATTATTCTGAGAGTTTGCTCCTCCAATCTTCTTTCTCATTAACTCTCTTCACTAAGCCAGTCTCTGTTACGAAATGAGGAATGTACATACAGGATAAACTTATACAGGAAAAGATTTATGAAAGGAGATGCATTTATAGGCTGTCTACACTTTTCAGGAATCCAAGAGACATCAGTAAACACAAGTGCATGTGTTTGTGCCCTTTGCCTTACTACATGAAGATACAAATGTGTGGAATGACTCACTCTCTCCCGGCTCTTTTGACTTCCTACCGCTGGCATTTTTCTTCAGCATGTTCCTGCCAGTTGTGAACAGGTTGGTTAGTTCGTCCAGTGGGCTGGTTGGTGTCCGTGAACGCCCTGTTGACACATTCTGCATAGAGCCATGGTGTCGACCCACACCGTCTTGAGGCGGCGAGCCTTTGCCATGAGGGGTGGCAGAGGCGCTCCGTGGCAGACCCCCGGGGAATGGCATTGGAGCGTCAAAGGGAGGTGTACGCATGAGGCTGAGAGGGGTGAGACAGCGGCCCATGCTGACTGGCGACGGGCAAGCAGAGTGGCTGCGCTGATAAGAGGTTGAGGAGGAGGATTTGTAGAGGGTACAGGGTAGAGGAGGTGCAGAGGAGCGGCCGGAGACGGTGAGGGTTGGGGTGGCAGTGAGCTCCCTGCGGATGTGTGCAGAGGAGGGTGGCTCAGTGGAGGATGTTGGAGATTTGCTGTAGGATTGGTTCTCCAGCATGGGCAATTTGGCTACATCTAGAGGGGTGAGGGGAGACTCGTCCGAGTTGGGCGAGCACTGGGCCGGCGCCGGTGGGAACACCAGCAGCGGAGGCCGATGGGTGAGCAGATTGGGAAAGGGTGCAGGAATGTCACAGAGTGGAATGTTTCGAGGTGTGGAGCAACGACTGAGAGGTTCAGGGTCATAGGGTGCCGGGGTGGGGCACGCGGAGCGACATCCCACAGGGTCAGTGCGGTACTCCATATCATCCAGAGCTGGGTACTTCATCTCCTCGTACACAGACTCTCCCGGCTCCTCATCCTCACTCTTCAGGGGTTCCCTTGCTCCGACGTCAATCCCGCCCATCTCTATGTAGACGGGTTCATCTTCACAGTCGTCCGTAGGGCTCTCGTCGCTCTGTGGAGGCGAGGGGTTGCGTTCGCAGGGGGAGGGTCTGGAGGGGCAAACACCGCCGCCTCCGTGGCTCTTGATGTAGGACTCATCGAAGGAAACACTCAGTTGTGTGTTGGGGTTCCTCTTAGGTTTGGGTGGCGGCACCCTCCTGCAGTCCTCACTGCATCCTTGAGCTGCTAAAGAACAGAGAGAAGAGTCTAAATACAAATTCACTGAAGAATATCACACTCACAAGCACTACCTGACAACTCTACACACAACACAATACTTCATTTGACGTAAAAAGCTTTTCTGGGCATCATTTATCATTAAAAAGCCAGTGTGTCGGATTTAGTGGCATCTAGCGTTCAGGATTGCAGATTGCAACCAGCTAAAACTTCGCCCATGCCCCCAGCATGGACCCCTGGTTAGGATTCCTTCAGGAGGTTTTACTGGAAGCTGAATTATCCACAGAGGTCTCCTCTTCTCCAAACAAATGGACCAGATGATTAAAACTGGTAAACACACTAATTAAAGCAGTTTCACGTTGCAAATCAGTGTTTCTGGGCTGCTGTTCGGCATGTCGGAGACAGGCTCCTACCCCAGCACCTGCTTGTGTGTGTTCACCTTTTTTCTCTTATAACTTTAGATCCAAACGTTTAGGAGGTTTTTTCCGGGAGCTGAATTATCCGCAGAAGTCTCTTCCTCTCCAAAACAAAAGGACCCATTGATTTAAACTGGTAAAACCACTGAATAAAGCAGTTTCACGTCAAAATCATTCAATATATCAATATATCAGGTAACGAAAACACACAGATCCTTATTTTCAGGTGACTATACACTGAGGAAAATATACTCATTCTTCCATACTCCATTTCTGTCAATACATCCCCCCTAAATCCTACACACTGGACCTTTAAGTGAATCATTATCACTAATATAAAGCCTCCTGCAGTTTTGTGGGTCAGATGTAGGTCAATGTGCGTAGCTGAGAGCAACACTTGAGTCAGATATGTGGGAATGTTGAGGCATATGCATGTTTCTAGGTCACATATACGGCAGTGGAGCAGTATGTGAGTATAGTATCTGGGTCACACATACTGTGGAACTTCTTTCTGATAGTGGTGACGTAGCATTGCAGTGTGAATCTCTTTAGATGTGGTGCAGTGAGGCTACGGTACAGTGCTCGCGTCGACTAGATACTACCGTACAGTGCGGTCCTAAAGCTCGTTTACTCACAGGAGACAGCGCTCTTTACTACAGAGTCGCTCGCGGTGTATTTCTAGGTCAGACACTGGGATGTTTGGATAGGAGTGTCCCTGTCTTTGATAGACAGGGGGGAGATAAGTGAAGTTAAGAGCCGGACCATGTCTGAAATCTAAAAACTGCAGATTTTACACCTTTAATAATTCAGATACCAGATGGCCCAGACACACGCATACTTCCCGTAACTGTATGACTCACCACCATCCCTACATGCACGCGTACACGCACTGCACATGCCTACACATTCAGAGAGGGAAATTAGGACAGGCATGTACACATTTCATACCACACAAGCTATGACGTCAATCTTTACTGAAAGTGGGGGTCTGTTTAGGTGTGTGTGCCTTGTTTTCTGTTGCAACTGAATATATAACTGCAGAATGTGTTGCAGGATAGATGGATTATGGGGTTTTATTTAAATTGACAGCATAACTAGAAGAAAGTAATGAAGGCTGACAAGTAGAAACATAAAAAAAATCAGGGCTGATAATGATGCTAATTTGAAGTGAGGATGAAACAGGCCTTTTCTCCTCGTTACCATTAATAAGGTGTTAATAGAAGATTTGGTTCAAACCAGATGTGTTCCTGGTATGTGTTTAATTGGACTGCCACACTCACATCTTCCTTTCTTTGTGTGTGTACATACAGTAATGTGTGCCAAGTGGTGTAACTATACACACTATCAGGCTTGGTGGATCTTGAGATCTGTTTCAGTACTGGTGATGAATCCGTCCCTCCAAACATCTCTTACTCCCCTGTCCCTTCTCCTCTCCTCTCTCTATAGCTCCCTCTTCTCCCCCTCCCCCTGCAGCGGATGTGTTTACCCGCAAACCCCCTCCCCCTCCCACTCCCGCTCCCTCTCCTCCTGGGGAAAAAAAAACCGAATCTAGGTCAATCGCTCCTCCTGAATGAATTCTACTCCGACAAGCTCCTCCTCTTCCTGCTACAGCGCCAGCTACAGAGCACGCAACCCTCCCCTCAGCCAGGGACACCCCCACACTCTCGCTCCGATTGGCTCGCGAGCCTCAGACTTCAGCATCTCTGGAGCCCCATTGGCTCGCGCTGCTCAGTGATTCTGTGATTGGCTGGGCTGCAGGGGGTCTTGTTTCTGTGGGATGGTTGCCGTGGTGCCCAGGAAGATCTGTGTGCACACAGAGAGATCCCCACCAATCTGAGCCAGGCTGGGCGACTCCCTGAACATCACGTTGGCAACGAAGCATCCGAAATGAAATGGAGTCAAAGCTTCCTGCTACCTCTAAATCTTTCTGCTCTCACACACACACCTGCCTCAGAGACCATTATCATTACACTCTAAATGTCAGTTTAATTTTGCAGCGCTTGTTAGTGTTTCTTGGTGCTCAGCACTTGTACTGTCTCTAATAAGACTGTTAGCCGTGTGCATTTGCTACAGCAGTGATTGTATCTGTGGCTCGCTGAGGGAAACATTACGTTTGCTCAATTAATTCCAGTCCTATTCATTAAAGCTTTTCTTACACTGAGCTGATGTTCTATAATTATGCCCTCTTTTTTATCCATGGCCAAACAGGCGTATTGTGTTTGTTTATTTTGCTTCAGAAAACTGACTAAAATTGCTGCGGGGTGCTGCTACTGGATCTCGATCAAGGCGTCTCGAAATTTTGGTCTCGCCAGTTTTAACTGGAAGGAAAGGATTTTATTGCTAATTTGCCTTGTGGAAATCTATAAGTGAGTCAGTTTTAAATGAGGTTACAGAACTGTCAAGACACTTCTGCCTGAGAATAGTAACTAACTGTGTGACCAATAACCTTCTATAGCCAGCGCCGTCTTCTAAGGTGAAGTCACTAGAGCTTCAACTTAACGCACAGCATGTGTTACTATATTAATGATATCAGGACATTGCTCTCAGTAATAGAAACTGGGACAGTCGTCAAAGCCTGGGACGCCTACTGAGGAACAGCAGTGTATATATAACACCTGATGAGTGCATGCACAAGCAAAAATGTATAAATATTTGTTTCTGCTGTGAAAAATGAACATGTGCTCTCAGCTTTTACTCTTTAAGTGTCTCAGAAAATTTAATTCCTGAATGCACCATGGCCCTAAATGATGTAGGAGGCTTTATTTTCCAAAGCCCAGAGGTTTGAAACAGCACAAACATGTACCAGGCATGCTTACTGCATCACATTATGATACGTTCACTCCGCTCAACAAGTTAGTTAGTGCTCGATTCTGAAACTTTTACTATCTGATTTATCTGTGGGGCAATGGGAAGTAAAATAAGTTAGATAAAGTTACGACTTATGCATAATCTTTCCATCTTTCTTTATAGAATTTGGCATCCTTAGTTGGTCCTTAGTCAATCCCCATAGACCCCCATGTTAAAATGCTCAACTTTAAGGCAGAAATAAACATGTTTACAGCCTGGTACAAAAAAACGGTTTTGGTCTTGATAGCTAATTTCCCCTTTCATGACAACTGTACGGGGGGTGATTTTGTTTTTATAATTTATCAGTTTAAATTTTATTACGGCTTAAAGTTTCGCATTATTAAGGGCATGGTCACTCTGAGTGACAGGTGGCGCCATCACGGGTGGCTAACTGGCTGTCTGCTAGGTGTCATCTCAGCTAATTTGCAAGTCTCTTTGCCCATTTTTGATTGGCCGAGAGTTGGGTGGAGTCAGGCACTGCCAAGATGGCGACAGCCAGAGAAACCAATGGGTGACGTCACGGTGCTACGTCCATATTTTTATACAGTCTATGGGGGCAACAAAGCGCTTTCCCCTTCCTGTTTTGGTTGCACAATAGTTGATGCACTCGCTGGAAATTGAGCCAAAGTGAAAGCGAAGTTAAAGGGAGCCCATCTAAATGCAGAAATTACATACAGCCTAGTTCCACTTTAATTAATCTTGAATATGTTTACATTGGTCATTCAACCATAATAAGGAAGTTTTCTTTCTCACAGAACAGGCAAACTGTGTCCAGATGAGTCAGTGTAATGCAGCACAACACTTGCAAGACTCCTTAAACTCCTCCATATGTAATTCATGGATCTGCAGGTCATCACATTTTTATTTTTGTCTAGTGCACCCCAAATGTGTTCACTATGATTTAACTCCTCTGTACTTATAGCCCATTATTATATATTTTTTTAACATCAATTTGCCAGAATGGTACTTAGAGTGAAGTATGCAGTGAATAGCTAGATGTCATGTCATTGTAGGAGAAGCAGTGTTGAGGAGAGCACTGCAGAGAGCAGCTATATATAGCGCAGCAGTTTGCTGTGAAGTGCCACCACCACTCACCGTCACATCTCTCCCCGCGGCAGGTGGACGTGGGACTGTGGTCCACCGCCTCAGACGACATGCTCAGCTTCGTGGCCGGGTCCCTCCTGGGCTTGGGTGGGGGCTGCTTCCTAGAGGTCGGGCTTCCCACTTCCTCCTCTCCTCCGCCCCCACTGTTCCCACCGCCGACAGAGTGGAGGGACTGGGAGCGTACAGAGAAGCCCTGCCCGCAGGCGAGGGCATGCGGGTGGGGCATGGGCATGCGTTCCTGGGGGTCCGGCATGGTGATGGAGCCCATTCGTAAGTGCTTGCCTTCAGTTGCGATGTCCTCACCTGTCCTGAAATGAGAAAGCAAGGAAGCGAGTGAGTGAGGGTAGAGAGGACAAATAAAGCGTCAAGGCAACAGAAATATATGAATAATAAAAACAATCTAAAATATCATATAAGTTTACTTTATGGGGGCTGAAAGAAAGACACACAACTCATCATCCCCTGGAAGCTGTTCATGTCAGGACACAGCAGAACTAACACATACTTGCCCTGACACACTGACGAGAGCGCCAAGTTATCAATAACAGGCATGTTAGTGCCACTGCAAACAGGGTCTCTTTCAGGGCAAAGCATTGATTTGGGTTTAACCCTCAATATGACCGATGCTGCTCACACAACCACACGCATAATGACACCATGGAAGTCCCTCCGCCTGTACACAATCAATCCCTATAAATGGATGATTGGCCTGAATGGAGCGTTAATGATGTCTGAGTGTTGTGTGGTAGTGGGGGGAAGGAGGGCTGTGTGTTTGTGTGCAAGTGTGTGTGTGTATTGCGGTGTAAATGAGCTCAAGATGTGACTTTGTGGGGGAAAATGGTTCGTACAAAAGACATGGTGAGTGTGCAGTCTGTACACACTTGATCTCTGCAGTTGGTGCATTTATTTATACTCATATCAAAGTCACATCTAACCTTGATGTCAGAGATTTTAACGTCCAAACAAATGCCACAGTGAATTTGCATGTGTGGCTTCGTGTGTGGGTGTGTGTGCATGTGTGCGTGTGACCCCTCCGTGTGTGACTTTGCTGACTCTGACTCCCTCCCGGCCAGCTGCTGAACAGAAGGTGCCTGGTGGGGTGGGTTCATTGGTCAGGGGCTTAACTTTGCCTAGCAACAGGGTACCCATAGAAACCAGACACGAAACCAGCTGCCACTGCACTTTAATAACAAAGCACACGTGCACGTCAGATGCACATCATGACCACATTGCGCTTTGTGTGAAGATGACAGCGGCGATACGAGAGGAAGGTGCCTGCTGCAACCTGTGGAGCCACGTTGCCAGTGTTATTTGAAAGAAGGCAAACATTACATCACATGTTCACTGGTTATTAATGTATATTTTGTATAAATATTCATGCTCCGGCTATAACGTCTCTGAAAACAGTAGAAAATCCTCCATGGCATTCAGCCACAGGTGTCAA
Source organism: Epinephelus awoara (assembly GCA_035609425.1). Classification (NCBI taxonomy): domain Eukaryota; kingdom Metazoa; phylum Chordata; class Actinopteri; order Perciformes; family Serranidae; genus Epinephelus; species Epinephelus awoara. The sequence goes on from CM069306.1 coordinate 9,712,827, forward strand.
CAGTCTCTCCCTCCCCTCTGTTTTGGTTTTGCATCTGCTGTGACAGCGTGCATGCACACCCATATACATGGGCTGTGTGTGTTGGTGTTGGTGGGTGGGTGTGACTGGAGTGGTGGTGACTGGAGTATTTATAGGATATTTGCCCAGTGATTGGCTAGAGGACAGACCACAGGTGCACTTGGACCGGTTGGAGTTGACTTGTCGTCGGGCAGCTCTCTCACTGTGACACCATGCGACAGGGAAAACATTACAGAAACAAACAAAACGCTGAAGGAGAGCTTGAGGGGGAAAACAATTGGGAAAAAAATCTGTCATTGTGTGCATGTGACAGAGGGTAAAGACAGAGAAAGCAGTCGTTTGGAATTTGCATGCATATGTAAATATAGGCAAATGTAAGTGTGTGTGTGTGTGTGTGTGTGTGTGTGTGTGTGTGTGTGTGTGTGTGTGTGTTTATGAGTACGCTTGCACGTTTAAGTAAATCTGTGGGCATCTGTGTGTGACTGTGTGCACAACTTCTTCTGATGAAATACAATAAAAGCAACCCAGAGTGAGACAGCAGCAGGCAGGAAGGCCCGCCTCACTCAAACCTAACGTGCCGCTCTGATTGGCCTATGGCTGTTCCAGCTGTCACCAGGCAGAACACATCTCCTGCAACTGAGCTCACACTTAATCTCTCTCTAGCAGGTTTTTTTTTTTCTCTTTCCCCTCCTCTCACTCTTAAACACATTTGCTCTAACAAGCTCTTTCTCTCTAGCACAATCACAGGGGCCATTTATTTCTTTCCTACCTTTTCTCACACACTAAAACATCCTGTTTCCCTGTCGTCCGTGCCCGTGCATGCACATGTCACGAGCATGTGCGAGCGTGCACACAATGAATCCTCACACTCTCAGTCAGTTACTGTAGAAATGGGTCGTCTCATTGACCTACTTATAGGCCTCATGAAAAATCCAGTTATTTTTTAGACTCTTCCTCCAGTGACTGTGTATTAATATTTTAGCTTTGGCAACAGCTGAGAGACAGTGGAAGGATAGCAGGACAGTAGATGCCACTTTCCTCAGGCATCGCCCTGCTGTCCCATTCAGTGAGTTACTTCCCAGCCCTGCATCAGACTGCTAATAACGACAGAAGCGGAGACATTTTGCTGGCAAGTGATAAAAGAAAGTCCAGAATAGATTTTGGAGGGTTTTTTTTGGAACTCTAACTTAGCTGTCTTCCTGATGCCTGAGGTACACAGTTGAACTCTAAGTCAGCTTTGATCTTGAAAGTGATGTACGTCAAGAGTTCTGCACAATGCGCTGGGACGATTACAGCGACAGCTCTTTTTTTAATCTCGGTACCCTTTGACTGAATTGTGACAGGGTTCAAAGTGTGCCTGAATAAATCAGTTAAGAAGAACCACATCTGGTCACATATAAATGCACAGCCGTCAAAACCACATCAGCGTAATCATCTGATGCACAGCTGAAACTCCCAACAGCTGCTAAAATACTTATAGACTTACAATACAGGCAGACTGACTGAACAGAGATGGTTTTTAGATTCCATGACAGCATTCCCCACAAGCCTTTCCACTGGAAACTGATCATTAGATTAATTGTTTGATTATAGAGTGGGAAACAAGTGTTTCTCTGCAACTTTAAGTGGGTCCTCTTAAATAAAATCTGCATCTTAATTGATGTTTTCTTTAAAAATAACAGTAAATAGCTACTAGCTACTAGTAATAGCTGATTTTTTTTTTATGTCTTGACTTGTAAAAATTAAAACTGAGAGGTGATAGTATTCCATTTTACAGCATAGAAACGACCATCGAGCTCTTAAAGCAAAGCTCAAATTATTAACCAAAACCAAAACAAAACCTACTCAACAGAGTGATTCTTGGTGTCACTCCATACTTGTCTTTGGGTAACAAAGCGACATAGACGTCCATGTCTTCGCGCAAACACAATCTGAACCCCTCTGCGATGTCCCGCTAACATCCCGATGACTCTGTGACTCAGTGCTCCCTATTCTACCCCACAACACAAGCACGCCGTATCCACGTGCTGGTCACGTTGCGAGTGCGTGGCTCTTATTCGCTCAAGTTTTCGGGATGCCACACAGCGGTGGCACAGCTGCAACTGCTGGCTCATCACAACATATGAAAACAGGGTGCAGCAGCACATGTGACGGGGTGTTGCAACCACTTCTTGACCTTCCCCACATTTTCTTCCAACAAACAGGTACAGTTAAATCACAACAGCATAACCAGAAGTCTCTTAACATGTCACATTCCCATCCTCATATCCTAACACACTTTCTGTCACAGCCCACCCCAGTCTTTCCTCATTCTAAACGCTCTCCATCTCAGAAATGGAGCAGCGGCGACCTCCATCCAAGGACAAGTCCCAAATAAGTCTAAAAGTGAAAAATTAATTATCCTCTATAGATCATGGGGTGCACCAGTCCACACTGGCAACCCCCAAAATATAGCAACCTGCCATTGCCTCGGGGACCCTCTGGCCACTTGTCCCAATTCCTTACCACCTCTTCCTGAAGTGAACTCAGTGGCACATTTACAGAGCAGAATCCTGTAGTGTGCAAAACCTTTGTCAGTGAGTCTGCTTCCCCTTTGTGAAGTCCTTTATTTGTTTGTGTTCTTCCTACCTCCTTATGGCTTCCTCCTGTTTTCTCTTCTTGTCGTTTTTCTCCTGCAGGAATGTCCTATTTCTCTCATTCCTGGCGTGGTCCAAGTTCTGTGCTACCAGGCCGTTGTAGGCTCTCAACCCATTCTCCTCAACATACTGGAAAAAACGGAGAGTTTCCTCCTCTTTGGAGCTCATCATTCTTCAAGTGTTTCCACAGCATTCTGAAAAAGACATATAGAAAATGTTAAGTGGTTGCCTTAAAGAGATAGGGACACACAAAATACTACTACATCACATACGAGTGTGCTCTGAAGGCAAAACAAGCACACTGTTATGCCAGTAATCATTCTCTCAACCTTCATTTTTCAAGGTCAGCCTTGGTGAAGTGAAAAGCGAAGAAGCAAGATTGCATCAGCGCTGTAATGATGTCACACGACTGAGTTTTTGTAATGTTGCTATTGTTTTTAATGTTGGCTACTGCTGCCGTGCGTGGAGTTCATGGCCAGTGAAAGATTCAAAGACTTGCATCATGTGTCCGCAAGAATAAACGTTTCCCCTGGAGGCTTGCAACATCTCTCTCTATCATTCTAGTGCGCGCACACACACACACAGACACACACACACACACACACACACACACACACACACACACACACACACACACACACACACACACATACACACACACACACACACACACAGAAGCTCACTTGCACATGTTAATATGCAAACAGTCAAGGGACTCACCATCTAGCTACAGTTTTACTCATAACCTTCAGTTGCAGTTTTCTTATTGGCTGTGGATCAGTAGCGGCTGTTCGTTTTCTCAGTTGTGTTTGCACATTTTCTGGCTGAAAATATTGGCTTTAACCGAGTGAGTGTCTGAATGAAACTGAAAAAGGGCTTTCATCTTCTGCAGTTGCAATATGTGCTGGGCTCAGATGTGAAAATATAGTACTCCTGGGAGCAACCACACAGATTAAATGAACCACCCTTACTCGCCTGTGATGCATGGTTTTGCATATGCGGACATCATCAATCTGAAGTCTCAGATCTAAAATTAGTCTCCTCTTGAGTTGTTCCTTGCTGCCTTTTGATGGCGTAAAAACACGATTACTGACACCATCATTGTCACGAGAGAGAGCGTGTGGATGCTTCTGCAAGGAAAAGCCTCTTCAGTGAAACATCCATATTAGTGCAATCATACTCACTGCTTCTACATATGAATCATTTTAAAACAGCATTGTTTGCAGCCACTTGAGATCCAAACACAGCATGGAGCAGCCGGTGATGTGATTCAGCGTGCACGCATTTGCTTGAAAACCTGTGCAACTGCATGCAACATAGTATATGCATTGTGCAACAGCCGGATGTGAATTTTGGAGAGTCCAGCGGTGGATGGGAAGAAGACAGTGCACGCTTTTATGTAGGTCAGTGTTTTCAGATCAGCCTAAGACTCGTGCTTGTTTACGTGTGAGAGAAGCACTGAGTGTGAGTGTGCGTGGGGAGGGGGAGGGGGCTTCTGATAACTGTATGTATGTTTGTGCGTAGGGAGGCAAGGGCAACGAGTGGGGGGGTGGAGGGGGGCTTGCCAGATGGAGATTGCAAGGCCAACTGAGAGACTGGCCATTGTCTGGCCATCCTCAGCATCCCTCTAACTTGTGTCTGCCTATCAATAAGTCCAGCATGGTGCCTAGGTCAGCGGGTTTATCTTCCACTCCCTGCGACTAATTCTCAGCTCTCCTTAGTGTAGGTTAGTGTAGTGTAGGCACGAGTAGAGGAGCGGTAAGAGCCAACGGGACAGATGGATTCACCATCTTGGAGCAGAGTTCAAACTAGGGCACTGAATCCTGGTGTCAAGTGCTGTGGAGATTTTTTCCCCCTGATTATCAGGTCTTATCGCTGATGCACAGGCGCAGCCAGAGATCTGGAGCTGTACAAAGAAAATACATTGTGGTTTCTGAAGAGAAAACGAGGTGCACCAGTTTGATGTGTTGAGGGTGCAGCAATGGGAAGGCACAGTTCAAACAGTGTTTGAGCTGAATTAAGCCTGCCTGCCTAATCCCTGTAAGCCTGCAGCAGCACTCTGCACTGGAATCAGCTTGTTTATCACACTGTTTTTACCAACCCGGCCTTTCACATTGGATTGTCCTCCCATAACTCATCAATGTAAAATGCTATTCTTGTTTGCTAATCTCTATAAAAAAACCTGTCAATTGAGCAACCCATTTTTCTCAACGCAGCTTTTTTCCCTCCTCTCCTCTCGTTCTCACTCTTTCCCCTTCACTTTATGCATTTTTTCCTTCTCTATCTCATCTCCTCTCGCTCCCTTTGCCCCAGCTGACATGGGTTGCAACAGTTGGAACACAGAGGTGCACTTTGCGTTAAAAGTAAATGAAACTGGCACACCGTTTCTGTTTCCAGGCAACCATGTCACAGGAGAAGGGCAGCATGGATATTCTAGAGACACAATGTCAAAAAGATTGCAAGGCCAGTTGTCTGGTGACAACACGCATGGGCGCTCGTGCACACACACACACACACACACACACACGCACACATCAGTGGACTGAGTGAAGGTTAACCTGTAATCCGAGGCACACACAGGTGCAACACTTGGCATTTTTCCACTTTCGAGATTTTTACGTGGATGTGAATGGAGAAACAATCACTTTGCATTATTGAGTTGAGTATAGCACAAGTATTTGGACGCATATGTGGGTTTGTGTGTCATGGTTGTGTGAAAGCAACTGCATGATGTATACTTACAATGGGGCTGTGTCCCTGCTGGTTTGTGGACCAACGTGTCTTCTGTCTTCCCCTGATGAGTCCAGTGCACACTAGTGAACTCTGACCTATGCTGGAGCACCCATGCACTAATCCCCTTAAATCCACATAGACTTCCATCCATTGTACGTTCCACCTGACTGACTTGCTAGAAGGAGTCCCTGTGACCCAGGATAAGGCTGGTGCTAGAGGGGAGCTGGGCCATTGGGTGCCCGGCCCAACGCTCCCTCTCCCTGGGCAGAAAAGGGAGATGCGACCCCTCCAGTCCAGATGGTGCCAAACTCCTAGCCAGGTGCCAGCTTCACTGCTCCACACATCTGCACATGCTAGAGACAGAAGAAGGGAGACGCAGCGTAGCAACAGACCGCACCCGCAACCGCAAGCATGACATAAACACACACTCTCAAACGCTCTCACATCAAACTCCCCTTTGCAGTTGCAGACCAGGCGCTCTGCTTCTCTACTGCTTCTTCTTTCCCAGATTGTCTCTCCTTCTGCTTTGATATGTCCAAATGCACAAAATGTCTCAGAGTGTCGCACAGGTGCAAAGAATCCACAGTGCCAGTGAGGTAAAGCAGAGTGGTGTGCGTGTCCAGGGATGGCATTCCCTGCCGGTTTCCTCTGCCCCGCTCGTCCGCACAGGTCTGTACAGTTGGTCTGTGCTTAAGCAGATGACACCGGGCTTCCCAACTATAGATCACAACAACAAGAACACGCCCACTGCCTACTGTAGCCACCTTCTACTGGAGCGTCATCCTCTCTCTCTCCCTCTCTCTCTCTCCTTCCTTTTCCCTACACTTCTCCTGCTGTGTGCTTTTTAACTCATCTTCATAAGCACTCATACCCGAGTCTCTTTCTCCAGATAGTCGTTCTTTGTTTTTGTCTCATGTGTCTCTCCTGCCTTCCCTTAGCAGCTGCACTGTAACTGGAGCCTGGATGTGTTTTTCTGCTTTCAGCACCACGGAGAGCTCTCCCTGTCAGAGGGTGAAGGGGGGGGAGGTGGGGGTTGAGTGGGTGGGCACACTCAGAGGGGGCCAAGTGGAAGGATGGGGGAGTGGGGAGGGGAGGGCTGAGTGGGAGGAGTCACTGGGTTGCCAGGGTGTGACCTCATTAGACACAACCTCCTCTTCCCCCGGCAACCACTGCGCCCCCCTCCCCGACACCCCACACCTCCCTCCCCTCTCTCTTACAGCTCGTAAACAAGACCACGACACAAAAACACTTGCAGCGAACACACCGTGTTGCTCTCAAGTGCATTCATTACATGTACAGTAGCCAAAACAAAGCAGGAGAACACAAAGAGGAGCAAATGCATGAAAGCAAAATGCACAAAAAAGGGAAAACAATACTTTACGACTTCCAATACACACACATTGACATGCTGATGCAAGATTAAAATATGTTTGCATAGACAAACAAAGCCAGAGATCCAGAGTAGAGACTTGTTCCCAGTGGCCACAAAGATGAGCAGGATGAAAGCAGGGACAGAGTTGAGCCTGAGTTGCGTTGTGTTTGTCAGGGGGGCTACTGCGGCTGCCGTGTGCTTCTGCTTGACTGTCTGGGGGATGAGTATTGGTTTCAGTAGTGCTGTCGGTTGTTTATGTGGTGGGAGCGCCTGGTTTATGGTGCAGAAGCAGGGGCTGAGGGAGGGTGTGCAGCAGTGCGGGTGGGGGGGTGGGTGCTCGGATGGATTAACACCGTCGACACAAAAGGATTAGGGAGCAGGGATCTGTTGTTTTCATCAACCCTTCCCACCATTTCTCTTAACCCCCCCGCCCTTCACCCCCTCACTTTCCCCCTCCCTCTATCCCTGGGTCTGTCTCGCACTTTGCAGGGGGGTGGAAAAAGGGTGCTGGAGCAGGAGGTCGGAAAGCGCCAAAAACAGTTTTCACAAACATGTGTTGGTCAGTTTAGAGGAGGGAAGGGGATAATGGGGGTTGTTAAAAATAAAGCAAGGGGAGGGGGAGTCAAAAAGAGCAACAATGCACTGGTGAGTTCAGCAGGGCTGGAGATGAACCGCTGTGCTGGATCGCATATGATTATCAAAAGAGGCTGCTGTTTTGGAGTGAGGATAGGAAAGGTAAAACAGGGTGAAGTCAAACAGTGTTTCTCTGCAGCCCAGCTCCAGCACCCCTCTCATCACAGCATGCCACATGCCATAAATAGACAACTGCTATGATCTCATTGAGATAAAATGCTCTGTCAGAAGGTAGTCACCCCCTTTTTTCTGCCTATTGTGAGGGATCTGGTCGAATGGCCACGCACAAAGCATGTCACTCTATCCAGACCAGCTCAGCACACGCACCCATGCACATGCACATATACACAAGGGCCCCGGTCTGACCTCAGTGCACGGCCCATGTGTGAAATCTCAAAGGAGGTATTTAGATCCCATCAGAGTTCAATGAACACAGACAGTGAGGAAATCTTAGGGGTGAATGGGTTAAACAAATTTTTCCACCTATGTGCACAACAGTACTTTGTTTTGTGAACAGTGGAGGATGCTCCCGCAGGGACAGAGTAGAGGGTGAAATAAGATGCAATGCCTGGAACTTTTCAGTTCACACACACTTTACTGACACATTAAGACTTGCATACAAAGAGAGGCATCCAAACTGCCTGAATACATTAATAGAAGCATGTTTTACTGTATTCAAATTCATTTGTAGCTGGAGTTTGACAATGAAATTGGTATTGTACTGTATATAAAGCTGATTATACAGATTGCAGGATAACACGACTCAGTTTAAAGGTATACTATGCAGGACTGTCAGTTAGTGTTGGTAAAGGTAAAGTAAAAGTCAACCCCAGTTTCACTCTTGTTTGCCATTTAGTCTCGCTATATTTGCATTTCTTTAGGCAATGTCTCTCTGGGATGCATGCTGCTTACGGTCTGGCACCTGGTTGCTACCTCACCTGAGCATACAGGCAGAGGGCAAAGTCTCTGGAGGTTAATACTTTGTCACACACTTCTTGTGGGTCATGATTTATACATTGTACAGACATTATTTTTCCACCCTGGTCTCACTCCAAAGTTGTCGAAATCTGCTCGGGCAGTGACTTGCGATAGTCAGACACTAAAGAAAAAAGCCTTCTGCATGATACATGGCCAGTCTTCGGTATAATTTAACGGCATTCAATGGCGTCAGGGGGAAACGTGACGGGATTGGAAACTAAAGTTAAGGTGGCAAAAGTCTGAGTAGGGCACACGGGAGGGGTGGTAGATGGATCCACTGTACTCTTCCTCTTTGAAACTTTGACGTTTTTTTCAAATGGGGTTGCTTACAACTGGCCAAATGACTACAGACATTAAAGTCATGCAACTGTAATGTTTTTCATTACCAGCCTAACACTTTGTACTTCTAGCTACTGCATTATCTTGGTGAACCAAATGTGTAAATATCATAAATGTTGACACTGGTTATTTTTTGCAATGATCCAAAATCCAATGGGAAAATCCTACTGGCTTTTGAGACTCCCACTTTTGTTGAGGGAACCATTGCGAGCCTACGAAAAACCTCATCCCTGCAGCACTCCATACCTGAACTCCGAACCAAACCTTTCATCTAGTGACCATTTAAGGCCCAGAGCAGAAGGCAACGGATGTTTGGTACTGGCCCGTGGCAGTTTAGCTCCAATCTGGTTGTCTCATTATTATATATTATTTGTTTCATAGCTCATTTTGACTGGGGGCTGATCACAATAATACTGTATCTCCCTTAATCATTTCCTAACAAGCCAATAACGTGCACTTAGACAATCAGTCTTTTAAGTTATTGACAAAGTAACATAACCTTGCCAGTTCCTGTACATAAAGGGCCATTGTGACATTCACGACTGTTTACAAAACCAACCAATGTGCCCTGGAGCGGGTGCCTGGCGCTTGGTTCAATCATGCATGTAATGATGTTGTATCGATCCACTGCTGTAACAGGCTAATGAAGAGTCTATGAAAACCATTATACCAATCAATTAAACGCTGAGGAAACAGAGTCATTATAAAGAGAGCAAGGACTCTGCTTTACAAGGTGTTAGTAAGTGTGATTTCTCGCTGGCAGGGATTGGCACCTACACATGGTGCTACTGTAAGTGGTATCTGCTTTGAAGGAGTGTGAGTGGGGTGGCATTCACGTTCTTGAAAGCGTCTGTGAAGCTCAGAGGCGTTCTCTGTTTTCTGTCCTTGCTGAGAGTGCCATGCAGGTGAGGAGGAAAAAGGCACTGGCAGGACAGATAGTGAGACAGTGGCACTGAAGATGTCAGACTCTCATTAAAGATGCAACACGGCTTACTTCCACTCTTCACATCTCCACCCAAGAGAAATGGAGCATAAGGTTCCTGCTCGGACCAGCGCTGTGCAGACATTTGACCACTCCATGTTTCAAGTATGCATGCACGTACCGTAAGCGTGTGCACCCCTTGTGCACAGCATAACCCAGTTAGGGTTTTCTGAATGCAAGGTGCGCCATTACTTTAAAAGATTTTATTTAAGACCAAAATCTTATCCACAAGTTCCTTGGAATTCAGCTGCACAGCGTGTGGTAATGTTCTACTTAATCAAGCTTCTCCAAACTCATTTATCACCACATCCTCCCTCCAGAGATGTCAAGCTGAGGCACATCTCTAATGACCACCCTCCACACTTCCTGCTGTTTCGCCAAGACAGAGAGGTGAAAATGGGAGACTGAATAGCGTAATCTCTCAAACAGGCAGTTGCCGGCTCCAATCTTGGGGGTTTAACCCCCTGTAAGCCCCTTAAATACCCAGTTTAGAGGGCCAGAACTGATGGGCTAAAGCCCCCAGAGATTGTCTACTAACTCCTTGACTCAGACGCAGCATGAGTACACAGAATGAAAGATCCCCTGCCATGACTGCTGCAGCCACTTCATCCTTCCGTAGCCCTAGTCAAAGGATTGAATGGGCTTAATTAGCATTACAAGTACCAAAGTCAAATTCATGAGCATATGATGATAAAGTTAAAAGAAGGTCAGCATGAGGATGCAGACAGGTTTGTGATTATGGCATAAATACAGATAGATATCATTCCTCTTGATGCTGAATACGTGTCATGCTTTATGTGACAACTGAGAGGGTGCTGGGGTGACTGATGGCCTGCCAGCCACTAACTAGGTAAGGTAAGTAAGGTCCAGCTTTGAAATAAGGTTTATACTGGCTGAGAAAATGGTAACTTCCTGTCACTTCAGACAGGTTCAAACATGTTGTCCTTGTCTCCTCCTATCGACCTTATTTTGAATTATGTTAATTGAACCACTACAGAAAACTTAGCCTGCATAAATGAGCATCAAGGGTGTCAGAGTGAGGGTTCTGAAAACAAGGGTTACTGGCGCCATCTGCTGACACAGTATCCCAACACTTAAAAGTGCTTCTATTTCAGACATGCATCATTTTAAAATATCTCCTTTCTCTCCTGTCACATGGTATCTACATGGCATATAATGCACTTACCAGAAGCAGCAGCATCAGGAGTGTCCACTGGAGCCTGTCAATCCCCCTGTAGAAAGTAAGGTCTTACTGTTAATAATGAAATGTTTAAGTTTTTATTTCCCCTAAAATAAAGCGTAATATTTACTGTGGACAAAGCACAGTTGTATTTAATAACATAATGATGGCTGCACTCCACTTAAAGGAATTCCTGTTGTTGTGCATGTTTGTCTGGTTCAATCCAATGAAGAAGCACTGGAATAAATATGCCCTGAATTTTGTAATGTTAACATTTTTGTCGAGACAGTTATATTTTTGATATATAGAGAGATATATATGTATCTGATTTCCTATTCCCAGTACTGCCTAAGGGCTGAACCATTTAGAGGATGTGAAGTTGGTCTCATGCTACAGTGATCTATGGACAAACAACATAATCCATATGATCTGATAGTTCCCCTCAACTGGGAAAATTCACCTAAATGCCTCCTCAAGTCGGGACTTAAACTCGGAAAGTCACAAAAATGTTGATACAAGAGTTGCTGTGCTGAAGTTATACATGCAAAAGATGAAAAAACGAAATTACATACTCGGCTGATGGCAATAAACTTAGTAGGCTCTTCTTTCACGGGTCAAAAACTCGGGAATTGGGACCATTCCAGGAGTACCTGAATGCAGCATACGGTTAATTGGTTACACCTGCAGCTGTTACTGTTGGAACCAGCTAGCCGTCAGCTAGCTAATATAGCTATGTTGACAAGTAAGGCTCTAGTTTCTGTAAGTAGCTAACACATGTCAGACCTTTTCGAAATACCCTTAGTCGACTGTTTTATCAAAAAAAGGTTGGTTTTGTTGGCAAGTGTGGACATATTAACTCTCCTTACCTTCGCCCCCAGAAGTTAATCTGAGGTAAGCTAATGCTAAAGCTAAAGCTAGTTTACTAGCTAACGTTAGCTTCACTGTCATTAGCTCCTCTTCCTTGGCTCTGTTTAGCTATACACTGCCCTGTGTTATATGTAAATTAACATTGTTGTACAGTGGCATTAAAATATGTAAATGAAGAACGATAACATTCATGTGCAAGCACACGTATCTTGCACTTTATACCATGATATAATTTCCTCCTTTTCTCCCAATTTTAAACACCAAATGTATTCCTGTATTCCTCCTGTGGCATTATAGCATTGACAGGATGGAGATAGTGATAAAATACAGTCTGAAAGACTCTGTATCCCTCTATAACTTTTGCTCTTTATATTCACCAAGGTTATTAGTGAAGTAGTTAGACTGTGCATTACAGAAAGGGGATATTCAGGTTGAAATTGCAGTCTGAAAGAAAGTGTATCCCCCTTTAACCTTTGCAAGGAAAGTATTAACCTCTCTGTATTAATTAAGGGTATTAGGTATGATCTGAAGTATAATAAAACACTTGAAAGTAGGGTATTATGGAGAGGATTATATATTTTGGCAGACTGCATGTCCAGCTTGGTAGGACAGGTAACTTAGTCACTTCATGTTATGAAAAGAGCCATGTAAATGCAGGGACGGTAAATGCACAATAATTTATAACAATTTCCAAAAGTAGGCTATCATTTGACATGGAAACAAGGAGTATAGGAACAGAGATTTGTTTACAATGCTGCATTAAGTGTAATGTACATTTCGCACAAAGTAGATTTAATTGAGGTCAGCAATGTGTAAACTAATTACAGTGATGAGTTTACAGTGTCGACCACATATATGAATGAACAAATCCTTACAAAATGTTAAATTAGAGGGTAGGAGGGTCTGGCTTCTAAGCATCAAGTTATTGACTACGTCATCAAATTATCATGAGAAAATGAGGATAAAGATATGATTGTCTCTCAAATCTGTGCAATGATTCATGAATAATACAAAGTTTGATTACATGAACAGAAGAATAAAAGCTCCAACTATCAAACTATCTATGGCTCATTCTAAGGTAATGAAAACACAACAATTCTTATTTTCAGGTGATTGATTATACATTGAAGAAATTGCATTCAATTTCTGCCATTATATCCCTATTAAATCCCACACTGGAACTTTAATAAAACTTAATTACAATCTAATTCTTCTTAGAGTAAATAAGTTTTTACAGCATTTTGACTTGTTGTAGCACTGAAACCATTAATGATGCACAGTTCCATTAAGTGTTCCATTAAACTCTTCCAGTGAGACAGGGACAAAACCAGGACCTTCCTTAAGTGGAATACAGCCATCATTATTGTTGTTACCTGTGCTTGTCCTACCGTGACATGTCAAAATGTTAGCTATGAAGCTTTATTATAATGCAGTTGCCAACAAACCTCTGATGTAGTACCACATATGTCCAGGAGAGGGAAGTATTTAACATAAAAAGCAAAAGTAATTTTACTGCATAAATTCACATTTGGAAATGTAAACTTTCGAAATCAATGTTAAAAATACTTAAAATACATTACATTTTTGTTATGATTATGTGTCATGTCAACATTTAAAGATTGAACATCAAATGTTAAAAAAAAAAATCATGACAGTTTATTTAATTGTTTAATCCTTATTGTAGACTCACTCGTACAGGTGTACAGGTACAGAAGAATAAAAACATTTATTTTTAAACCTTGTTGATAGGTTAGCCTGAAAACAACAATAATAAAATGATAAATAATCCAGATGTTGCTATCTGTGAGTAACCTAGATGAAATCGAAGCCTGGTCATTTAGGCCCACCTACACATGCACACTCCCACTGCCAGGGGCACACTTCCTATCCGTGGGTAACTACCTTAGCAGGACACCGGAAAATGTGTCTGTTTCATTCTTCCCAATGACCACATAGGAAAAATACTTAGATTTCCAACAGGCCCTTGTATTTAGACTTTATACTGTACCAACAAAGTCACACAAGGTGAATTAGGTGGCCTCAGAGTAGAGCCAGGAGCCCATTTGTCTTGTTTACTTGTCCTCATTTTGTACTCTTGCACAAGTTGTCTATGTCTATTTTTGGGCATTGTTATTTGTAATAGTATCTCTGACAGTAGTCACATTGGCTGGTTGGAGCTCCTGTTCTTTGGAGGCTGCATAAATGTTCATCTGTCTAGTCCTGCTAGAACGATGCGCAGCATAGCTGTTTAACCAGACAGCAATATCAGCCACTACGTGCAGATAGTTTGGGTTTTTAAGACAAGTAAATGTCCATGTTCCTCAAATCAAGTTAGCCAACTACAGCCCCTTCTGAGTGACCCTGTATGCTGCCTCCACATCAGTACTGTGGTGAGATGGCAGATCATTTACCAATTGTGGAGGCGAGAGCAGAAGTGTGATCACTTATCCAGCAGCTGTCTCATATTGCAACTCCCAGATGTCTTTGGGTTTGCTCAGGCAAGAAAAGTAGAAATCTAGTTTATATCTAAAATAAAATACAACATACTTAATACTGGTTGATAAATTGTACACTGTAAGAGGTTATCAGTACACCTATGGTCAAAGTTGCTCATAAAAATGGTTAAACTTGCTTATGAAGTGCAGTTACAAACTTCAGTTCCTGCTGAGACTGCCAGGATCCTGATAATTTACTTGATTTGTTGATCGTTCACATTAAACATGTTGAGGTGGTGACTCTGATTATGAACATATTTGCCTTCCAGGAATTGGGGAAAACCTGAGAGCATGGACCTTCCTGAGGTAAGTGGAGATTGAGCTTGGAGGTAGTGTACATCATCTTGGAAAGATACACCAGGAGGTAGACCTGTTTGCCTCAGAGTCATGTAATGAACTGCCCCTTAGGTCTACCACTTGCTCACCAGCTGTTGAGTGAAGATGCTCCGGCATAGACCTGGCCAAATAGCCTTAGTCTCTGCTGTTTTCGATGACGCTACATAAAACAAGCAGGATGAGCCAGTGCTGCTGGTCCCTCCAAACTACCCAGGGAGGATATGTTACCAACACAGACATCTTGACTGAATGCTTTGGCCTCTTCTACACAGGCTAGATCTCCTGTCACATAGCTATGTTTTACCTCTGCAGTAAAAGAAACACTTTTGTATATCAGAAGCACACCTGCAATCCAGCAAACATTCAGACTAAACTGAACTGAAGGGCATCCTACTGGCATGCTTTAGAATCGTACATAGAAACTACTTGCCAATAGGTGCAGGCAAAACAGTGAGGAAACTGCAGAGCATTGCTCCATGTCTGTAGTACTTACAGAAGCTGTTGCAGACACTGCTGAATAAAGGACTTTAAGTCTTTACTGGAAACATCTATGTGATTCAAAATGCATATTGTAGCAGCAGCTGTTTGTGAGTTATAGAGGCCGATGTATGGGTGGTGCTTTGTCGAAGCAGTTCCCAGTAGTGCTCGCCCCCTAAAGCTGAAATGAAAATCATGCCTGTGATTCATAAGGAATGGGAAATCTCTGCTGTCGCAGGCCTGCAAACCATCTACAACAGGCAATAAATTTGCCCCCATCCCACCAGATAATAACTTAAAGATCCAATGTGTAAGATTTAGGGAGATTTAATGGCATTCACAGGTGAGGATTGCAGATTCTAACCAGCGGAAACTTCTTCCGGTTAGATTTCCGTCAATGCTCACTCTTTAGGAGGTTTTTACCAGGAGATCCTTTCCCCACAAAACAAACGAATCAGGTGATTAAAACTGGTAAAAACAAATAGAGCAGTTTCACGTTACAAATCAGTGTTTCTTGTCAGCACCTGCTGATGTGTGCTTACCTATTTTGCCGATAAGTTAAGATCCAGACATTCAGGAAGTTTATACCATGATCCGGATTGGTTCATTTAAACAAGTAAAAACACTGAATAAAGCAGTTTCACATTTAAAAAAAAAAAAAAGTGTTTTTCCAACACTGCTCAATGCAGAGGGGCTGCAATCTACACTGTCCAATGTGAAAACGCAAACGACCTAGAGCCAGTGTTTGCTTTGTTCATTGTGGGCTACTGTAGAAACATGGCGGTGCAAACATGGCACTTTGACTTTTGACGTCAAAATGTTCACTGTGAAACTTAATTATAATACATCTGGCTACTGAACACTGATGTAGTACCACGTCTGTCCAGGAGATGGCAATATTTAACAGAATTTGTGCAAAAGGAATTTTACAGCATAAGGTTACATTTAGAAAAGTAAACTTTCAAAATCAATGTTATAACACTTAAATTACATTACATTTTTTTAGAATGATGCGCCAGGTTAACAAATAGATTGAACCCCAAATCTTGAAAAAACAGAATAGTAATAATCATGACGGTTTCATTTTTTTAATTGTTATTATTATAGGCTCACTCTCCAAGACTTCTTAAGATGATACGCCATAAACAGACTTGACATCAAAGGCTGCAAGGAGCATAATACTGTGGATATAATAATAACATAACATAATACTGTGACAGGCAAATCAGTCTGGGGAAAAAAATCATGTTTTCCACTTAACACACTCACCAGTAGATGGCGGCGATGTGAATTAAATAACAAGTGCTTCACAGCTTCAGCATCTTGAAGCACAGGATTCTCCCTGTTAGTTGCAACTCAGTAATCACTATACTCTGAAAACTGTGTCCTGTTTACCCCACCTCACCCCCACAGACCCTCATATTTAATGTCTGTCTGAAAGACATCAAAGTATATTGGCCCATAATGAATTTACTCATTATCCTAAGTTTTAAGAGGAGGGAGAACCAGATAGGAACTTAGTGCCCTGTCTGCATTCTTAATATGGTCAATTACTTGTAGCAGTGACTGCTAGTATGACCTTAAGTTTAAAAGTTAAATTATTTTTGTTTTACAGAAAAAAAAAAAAAAAAACACTCAGGGGAAAGGTGA
Organism: Epinephelus awoara; assembly: GCA_035609425.1. NCBI lineage: Eukaryota > Metazoa > Chordata > Actinopteri > Perciformes > Serranidae > Epinephelus > Epinephelus awoara. Next base: position 9,729,523 of record CM069306.1, read on the forward strand.
GACGTTGATATATTTTAATTTGTATATAAAAAGTAGGATCATGGAATTGAAATGACTTTATCAAAATGACTTTTTTATATTGTTTAATTGTAACACAAATGCTACGAAAGGACATAAAAAGTCGTAGCAAAACGTACAATTCAACATTAATAATATAGGAAATTGTTTGTAGGGATTTAAAATGCCCTAAGGATACTGACTCTGCAAGTCCCTATAGGGATATTGTAGTGAGTTTTAGTTGGGGCACTTAGCTGAAGTAAACAGAAAGGGAGGGGAGTGTGCGCAAGGCTTAGGAAACAGGCATGCAGACAGCCGACCACTGCAAAGTGTTGAGCGCGGGACAGACTGGCTTTAGCCCACACCACTCTTCCTCTGTCCAAGAGAAGACCCCAAACCTCCGCTGTGAGCCGCTCACACTCATCCCAACCAATAATGTGAAAATCAGACGGAAACGTTAGTCAGATGTTCAAACTCATCGTCGCTTCATTGTACTTGAGTGCCGTCTATTTTCAACCCTGTCACACAGTTTGCAGTCAGGCTACAGTAGGCTATCCACAAGGATACCTGGTGTGAGATGCGGCAATGTCCCGAGGAATATGCCCACGCGTAAACTCTTGCGGAGCCTTCTGGATTTTGTCAGCGGTCGTATTTGCGGTGAATGTGATCGACGTGGACGCGTACAGCTGTCATGAAGTGAGGACCGCTTTCCAGCTGCGGCAGGTCGGCCCGCTGCACCGCGTACCGGAGATACCTGGCACAGGTGAGCCAGTGGGTTTGGCACCTCATAGTGAAGAGCACTTTGCCTAAAGCGCACTGCAAACATCATAGTGTGTTAATTGATTCATAGACAAAAGTCACGTTTACTTTTATTTAGTCATTGCGATTTCAGTAAAGATTTAAATATAGGTATGACCACTTCTCTTTTAAAAGAGAAAAAGGCTTTTCTTGATGTTTAATGCACCTAACTACTCTGTGCTTCTGTCAAAAGCACACGTGGGTCAGTACACACGCACTGTGAGTGGTCTCCCTGAAGCAAAAGCAAGCCCACTCCTGTGACAACAGCAATAGACTGAAAGGCTTGATGGAGAGAGCAGATATTTCTCTCTGTCTTTACCTTTGTCATACTGTCTCATGTTAGTTGGGGAGACCTTTCTAAAGGCTTTTACCATAAATGTTGTGTATTTGGGATGCTGTTATTATGTGTTTGTATTCTAAACAATATCTGACATGATCATAAAGTAAGTGAAATGTAATGTAATGTAATGTAATGTAATGTAAGGGATCTGTCAGTCCCTTTTCATCATTGTACATTCTAAAGATTCCCCCAAAACATGTATCTATGCATTGGTGTGGTATTGGTAATAGTTAATATTACATGTTAAAGTCACTCAGTGCATAGGCTCCTTCTAATCTGCCTGGTTTAAAGCACCAGAGCCTCTTGATTTTCTTCACAATCTGCAGCTTCACATGCCACCCAGCTGCTTATCATACAAGCAGGCTGTTTGGAGGGATTAAACAATTATTTTGCAAATTTCCTTTGGCAGAGAAGCCGGCCGGCACATTCACAAGCTGCTGAGACAGGGGTTTTAGAGCTAGAACAAGTCTAGCGTGATGCAGAGGTCTCATATGGTTTAATCTCTGTGGATAAAGAGGCTACAATATTGCGTCCGTGATTGACTTGCACTTTATAGATTGACTTGCAGAAGTCAGCCATCAGCAACTCTTTTGGCCGTGTGTGTTCAGATACTCGGGTTGGCATGGGCCCTTAAGTGTACATGCACTTGAGCTCAGGAGCCTCGGTTTATGAAAAATATACTGTCCAGACTCTCACAACAGGCCAATAGAGGCTTTTGGCACCTCTGCTGACATGGTTCCCTTTTTTTCTTTGTCTTTTGTCAGATTTTTGTCAGAGCGATGCTTGAAAGCAGCTTCAAATGCCTTGAAGGTTTCGTGGTATGTGCTTTCCTCCTGCACACTGAGGAAAAGTTATTTTATGAGAATAAACATTGGTTCCAAATCTGTTTTGGAGACAAAATGCATTTTGAGCGAGGTTTAGGCTTTGGTTCAACTATGCTAGGTTTGCTTGAAAGTTATCCTGCAAGCACAGTAAGAGACTTATTTATGACGAATTATGTCATATTTTTTCTGTGTGGCCTTATCAGCTGTCATACTGTGTACTTGAACACAAGAAATCAGGCGACTTAGTGTGCATTATGATTATGTATTTACCTTAGTGTTTTAAATCTTTTAATAAATTACTAATATAAGTCTTGTAGTCTTAGGATTTTCAAGATTTGAGGCCATTTTTCCTGGCAGACACTCAAGACGAATGTACAACTATCTATATGACTCCAGACCATGATCCCTGCAGCCATAGTGTCACATGTGGGTTGGTGGCAGCTTAAGTATCACCCAGTCTGAGTCTGCAAGCTGTAACAGGGAGAAGAGCAATAGATAGCTGTGTGGGAAACATACCTAGAGGTGCATCCAAACCACTCGATATGTTTGTTTAGCAGGGTGTCACTACTAGCAACAGAGGATGTCAATTTCATAGCAAGCAGTAGTTTTGGGTTAGCTCTTAAAGACAACAGACGAACCTCAGTCGGCTGAGGATGTCTGCAGTCTGGAGCTAGGCGTGTGTGATAAACTTTTACAGTCTGCAGTACATTGGCAGAAGCTCGAATGAGAATCTCAGCGTGATGAGCATTTTACCTGTCTGCTGGGAAGGATATGCATTAGTCTTCCCCTTTAATGAATTTGCTGTCCTCACCTCCATGTTTTATCTCTGAGTCTATCCCTAGTTACAGTATTTTTGTTAAGTGGAGCTGATATGATCCAGATACAAACTGCGGCTCCTTGGTCTGTGCTATTAATTGATATAAATATTTGTTTTTAAAAAGGTGTGGTGAGCTGCATTTTTGTGCCTTTACACTCCACTGGCTCTCTGCTTCTCCTTCTCTTCACAGCTAATCAAACATTGCTGTAGCTTCCCCAGAACATTTTGGGCTTCTATCTTATTTTGCTTTTTATTTGTACTCGTCCTAGAGAGGTTGTTTTGGGTCAGGCGCAATCTTGTCTTCAAAGCGCTGACCAATAGAAGGGGGTGTTGGAGTGGGAGATTTGGTGTATATGTGTGTGTGTACACAATTATGCTACTCTGCTTCAGTTCTCAGATCAAATGCCAATAAAAGCAACTCTTGAAATTTGAAGTGGCAAAACTTCAGCCCTTTTCACAGTCCGATGTTTGGTTTAGGATACAGTGCTGCGTTTCATTCATGTGTGGTGAACTGATTTCTCACTAAGCGCCAGGAGTGTGGCAGCAGGGAACTTCAGAGCCAGCCAACTGGACATGATCCTATATAAAAAGAATTGAGCTTTTACGGTACAGATATTTTATGCAATATGTCTTTTTTCTTTAAACAAATCTTGTATCCAATGAAAACATAAAGTGCAATAAGCAGTGATAGTGCTGCATGATTGCCAGGATCACTGTGATTCCATGTTGGTAAGCTGTGGTGGAAGAAGTATTCAGATTCTTTACTTACGCAAGTAGGGATATACCGAAATAGAGCAAAAGCTAAATGTAAATATATTTCTCACCACAAGTAAAAGTCCTGCATGAATTGATTCCCATTACTGTCATTTCTGTTTTATAAGTAAACTCACACAAAACTATATAGTATACTTTAGAGAAGTGGTTCCCAACTGGTGGCTCTTGGTCCAAAAGTGGGTCCTGGGTCCATTCTGAATGGACTGCAAGCAACTCACACACACACACACACACACACACACACACACACACACACACACACACACACACACACACACACACACACATACTTTATTTTGAAGTATGGTGAATTTCCAGCACAGAGCTTTTACTTTGAAGTGCCATGCCCTGCTGTAGCGTGAGTGAATAATGGACAGCTACATGACAGAGACAGAAAACTAGCTCAATGACATGGCCAAATGCAAGTATGACGCTGAATACATTAAAGTGTCTGGACCTTGAATGAATGATGAAGGAGAAATCTGGAGCCCCTAACTGGACCAGTTGGGAAGCACTGCTTTAGAGGCACTTACAATTTAAAATAGTATTTTACTGTTGGAAAGATGGTCTTGTTTTAAAACTCGGCTGTAGCAGTAGAAAGACTACTAATCTACAACTACCAGAATGCACTGCCCTGCACGAGACCAATAACTGCTCTAGCTGGGGGGCGATGTAATGTGAGCTTGGCCATTTTTCCACAGGAAACAATATGGTGGCGGATTAGTTACAAACAACATCGAATAATAGTTAGAGGGTTAGATAAAAGAAGTTTCTGAAAACATTTGAGGCGAGAAATAGGCAACGCAGTAACAGAATCTTGGTTTATATTTGATTAGCACTACTTAGTTTTACCGTTTGGTCCCAGTTTTTTCAGCCCCCCATTTTTACACTACAGAGAACAGTATGGCACCCACTTCTTGTTCACAGATGATTTTCATGTTACAGCCAAACAGTGCACTAAAATATGTTTCTGAATAGATTTTAGGGCGAGAAAAAGGCAATACAGTAAAAAAAAATTAAACTTTAAATTTGATCAGCATTTCCTAGTTTTACAGATTGACCTGAGTTTGGTCTTACTTTGAGCGAGAGGGGCTGCTCTCTGTCTCAATCTGATGGGCATTCAAAAATATGGAGGTGCAGTCTGTAGCTGGAGTAACAGCCCTAAAGCCAGCTAAAATCTGCTGAATGATGCAGAGATATCTAGGGGCTGGTAAGAGGGCGGGAAGTTTAGTTTGGTGTAGTTAATTTACACATACTATTGACATTGTTATAGTACATAGCTGGCCGAAAAGTGGCAGAGTTTCCCTTTAAGTGACCATTAATAGACTGAATTATTATACCAGTACTGTATGCCCTTGTATTAATTATTTCAGCCAAAAATATTTGCTTTCCAGGCATTAAATGTTTGTTCCCTAGGCCGCACTTTATAAAAAGCAACTTTATTTCCGTGCCAGATTCAGCATCAAGGGAACTTAGATAATCGGTGACATGAAGTTGCTTATCCTGTGATTATTTTGAAGAGTTATGGCCACTTTGGTACTGTGGTACACAGCCAAATGCTCCATATTGAGATTACCACAGGGTGCTGATATAGCCCTTTGAAGATAGATCATTTGAAAAGCAGACAGCCAGCAGTGCTGTTCACAGACACACTAATTCTACAGCTGGCTCCTTAGATAATGTCCTCAGATATGATCAACCTATTTTCCAGCTCTGTTAAAACTATCTGATTGAGCGGGGCTTATCTGATTGTGTACATACCACACACACACACAAACGCTCTGGTCAGCGTATTACTCTACTGCCATTCTCTGATTTACTGAGTCATTAACAGCTATTTTTGAGTGAAAGAGAAAGTGTCTTGTATCTTTAATACAAGGCAGGCAGGGTCATGTGTTAATAGCAAGGGAATGGGAACACAGTGTGTTATCGCATGTCGCCACACCCTTAACCAGTTACAGTGTCAAAAGCCTTGGCAAGCTCTCAAAGCTCAACGTGTTCTTTGATTGGCTGTAGTTATTTTTGATTCCCTTTTTAACTTGGCCTTTCACACTGACAGCATACACATGGAGCACACCTACTGTACTCCATACACACTTAACATCATTGAGCTTCTGTGTTTTCTTCTCTTGGCCATCTGTCAACTAATCGATGTAATGTAAAATTCACATAAGAACGTTGTGTTTTGTAAAACTAAAGCCATTAGGGAAACACTGGTGATAAAAATAACATCTCTGACAATGGCTTCAAGTAAAAGACAGATTGTTGACCTGACAAGCACCTCAGATGCTCTTTCTCCAGCCCACCCCAAACACACCATCCTTAACCAGTGTTGTCCCAGTCTGAAGCTGATTACTGTGTCTGAGTCGGTGTCTACCCAACATCTCTTATTGGATTTCGGCCTAAGTCCATCTTGCGTTTCAGTTGATTGTGTGCTACCATACCCTGCTGGCTTGCTACTGTGGTAGAGGCTGAGGCAATTTTATGAAGTTAGTAGACTGCCAAGTATATCATCTACCTCTCCAATAATGTAACCATTTAGAAAAGATGAACCTTCTTGCGCTCTCAGGATAGAATTACTACATGAGAGGGGGGCTGATTTCTGGGAGGGAGTGTTCAACCGATTATTTTAAATGTTAACATAATTACTCTGCCAGTGTGTGGCTGAGCACCTCTCTGATATAACGCTGCTTCATCAGGCCTGTATCTATCTGCCCACCGGCCTTCCACTTCTCTCTTTATGCTCTGTCTGTCCAACCTCTGCCCTCTGGCGTGGCTTTGGACCCCGTGCCAATCACTGTAGGCAGTTCCAGCTCGGGATCTGGGAAAGCAAAACATTCCAGTTGAGTTTCAAGGTTGTCCAAAAAATGCAGGTATGCGGCAGAGACCCTTTGAGATGTGTTTTCATTCAACGCGGTCCATCCAAAACACAGCAAATCTGTAGTAAATATCCTGTATGTTCAGTGGATCTGGGAACTTCAAAGGGAACTGGCTTCCTGGGGCAGGAGAGGGGTTACTGCATTAATTGCCTACTTTCTAACAAAGTTATTCTTGTTCTCAAAAAATATCAAAACAGCAGCATCAGGAAACCGCAACCCTCCTGGTCATCAACGCATTCCAAATCATAACAAAATTTCCATACCGTATTGAGGAGATGTGAGCTGCATATAAATCATTTCATGAGTGCAGGAGTTTGTGCACGTGTGTTTGAAAAGGGTGGTTATAGCATAACCATCCTCTCAGCAGTGTACTGTATTGGGCCGTGCTACTGTAGTGCCACATATTGAGAATGGCATGTGAGTTAGCAGGGCATTTATACAGTGGTACCTAGAGTTTCTCCACTCAGGAGTTTTGACTTGTGCAATGAAGGGCACTGAGGTGTTGCTGAAGGGATTGTGACTAACAAGTCAAGACCCCTGAGCCATGGCTTTAATACGGCAAATTACTCCAGAGGTATTTGTCACCTGAGGACGATTAAGGGAATTAGGATTCAGAGTTGACATCCAGTCTGGAGAGCAGAGTGTGTTAAGGTTTAGCCAGGCAGAAGGAGCAGCATACACATTGGGCACTAAGGACCTGTAGAGTGCAGTCCTCTTGGCCTACTGGGGTCTATCTTAAGTCACATTAAAGCCAAAATTTGTTATTTGAAGTCAGATGAAAAGCTACAACATGTAGACAATATAGCATTTACAATTCTTGAGAAACTTTTAAATTTGTTAAAATAAATTCACTGTAGCCCTGCTACAAAACTGCCGATCCTCACATTCTGCATACTATACCTGTCTGTGCAATTTATCTGTTCTCACAAGTTTTCAGCATATTAAAAACTGTTATTTAACCAGTGCACCTACAATGTGGGCACAGGTTTTGAAACTCAGAGCTCAGTTTGCTGTCTTCCACTACGTACTCTCACAAAAAATATTTATTACTCAATTTAAAGTATTTAAAGTAATGACACACCTTAATCATGAGTGCCACAGCTGGCTGCCTTTAAATGGGCCTAATAATTGAAAAGATATCACTGGTGATTCATCATGAGACATTTTCTCACATCAACTCCGCACAAAGTCTGCAGGAGCAAGTCAGGACATTGTCCGGAGTTTCCCTTTCACACATGTTGCACACAACAGGGAATTGTCTGTGGCAGATCGGTTCAGATACTCTGGTGTCGGCATGGAGTGGCACCTTGGCAGTGCATACAAGAGACAGGACATGCCACAGACTACACGGTGGCCTGTAACCATTTCGTAATTTGGTCGTAAACAAAAGAGTCAATTGTCATTCCTTGAATTGGCCCTTACCAACAGAAGTTACCGAATCTTGTCACCTCTTCAGCTAGACATTTTCATTGCCGTCTTTGTATAAATGACCCTTCTTCTTTACTTGTGGATCTCTATTTTCTCCCAGTTTTCCATGAGCCGCATCATAGGAACGTCACCCACATGCCCACTTGCTTACGGTGAATTCTCTGCACAGTTACCTGCACTATCCACACATGGGTCCAGTTGGACAGTACAAGGACTTTGTAGGGAGCTGGCAGGGTTAGATTTGTTAGATATCCAGTCCAACTGCTTCGGACAATTCGTTCTCATGTACAGGTCCTCAGGGTTATGTGTAGATAATTTCAGGTTTGCAGTGCATGTGTGACAGGGGCTATGATGAAAAGCATCAGTATATTAAAGGTCCAACAACTGATCCATTTTATTTCTTGGCAGTAACTACAGGCTGGAGACAAACTCCACAACAAGGTTGTTAAAAAGTACCATTCATGTGATGCATGCATACAAGAACATTTACGAGGTAGAGTACAGTAAAATCAACTTACAAAAAAGAAATTTTAAAACTATGCCACAGAAGTTGTGTCTGTGAGCAGAGCATTAATGAGTGAGGCCACCTGTGTGAAGTAGCTGCAGGGTTCCATTGCTGAGATTGGAGAGACGCCGCATATAATAACTTTATGGCAGAGTGGCGAAAGTTGAAGTAAACAAAAATGAACAAAGCTGATCTCAGCCAAAGTTACGTCAGACACCAATACAGTCCATCCAATCCAACATTTGAAGCTTGAAAATTGTTGTTGAGTCATCGTCCCCAAGCAATTTGACAGCGCTTGAGTACTTTTGCAAAGAATAAGGGAGAAAAATTGTCCAGATGTTCAAAACTGTTACTGCTGCCAAAGGTGCCTACTAAGATTTGACTAGAAGAGGGTGAGAATCTATGAAAATATTTTAAATTTAGAGATTTTTTTTTTTAAAGTTTACATTGAATACTCTTTAAAATCCTCATTAAACCAAATGCTTTGTTTTCATGAAACAGTAAAACATGAAGTTGATGTCTTTTACATGTCTGTAGTCTGTATACTGAAAATGCAAATGAAGTATGGTATTCCATGATACACGTGTTACTCAAAAAAAAGGCAGTCAGATATTAATAGATACGTCCTACATTGTAGACTTCAATGACTCATAGAGTCCTTGGAAGACTGCGCCTCAAGTCCCCAATACATATTTTAGTGTATCCTTCAGGCAGAATCCACTAAATGCTGTTTGTTGGTATACTGTATGTAATATATTTTCAAAGATGAAAAAAGAGTGGACTCAGCAATATGTTTGCTGTTGGACATACAAATAGTGACAATTGGCTTCTAATGATTCCAGAAAGTGGCGTGATATATTCGTGACACAGTCAGCCTGTCCTGACTGCTGTGGTGGCTTTAACAGCCAAAGTCTCTCTGAGTATCACTTACTCCATGCAGCTACTCGCAAGGGACGGAGAGGCCAGGCTGGATTCCTCTGTGAGTCCCTGGATATTAGTTTCATATCACAGATAACACACAAACACAAAGGAGGGAAAGAGCCAGCCGGTGAGGAGAACGGGGTCAGGGACAGAAGGGGAGAGAGGACACACACCAAATGTGGTGAAATGACAACCTTAAAACAGAATTAAAGCAATATATCTTTCCCACGTGGACTGCAGTGTGCTCTCCAGGAGCCAAATTTCTAGTTTGCTTTACCAAGGGTGCTATGAAGTGGTGCTGAGAATTTCTAGCCAAGATAGCAGAGAGAACAGATTGAGCTTGGTCTGTGTTTAATGAATCAGCTTATTTAAGATGTCTTCAGTGATGAGGTCCCACCCATCTGTAGACACTTCTGTTTATTGAGTGATTGACAAATGTCCTTGCTTTTTTAGTAGTTGATGGAAATTTAAAGGATATCATTTTTTGGACAATATAGCTTCTAGAGAAGACATTTATGGTTTATTGTTGCATGTAAACCTACCCAGACAACCAATATACTATACCTAAAAGGGCTTGCCATCAACTTTTTGAGGCACTTGTGTTTTGGACTAGTAAATTTGCCTTTCACTTGTTCGGGCACTAAAGTCACTTGACTATAATAAATGATAATAATTTAGTTGTTTTCATTTTGTTAGCAAATGCAGAACTGAGACAAACCTTGTTTTTATCAAAGTACTCAAATTGCACATTTTTAATGACATACTATGGTATAGCTTTTCACATGACATTTTTATGACATACTATACTATGACCTTTTTTTTATGACATACGATACTACCACTTTTTTATATGACATTTTTATGCCGAGCTGAGTGGCACCACATTGGCACTCAGTTGGCAGTTGAGAGACATCTCCCACAACTCACTGTCAACTAGGAGAAAAGTTTGCATGGTTTGTTGTGACAACGGGTCAGCGGCCTTCAATCTGATTTAGGACAGTCAGTGAGCAACCACTTTCTACGTTTTAGTTTTCCATTCATTTTATGTGCTAATTACGCCAAGGGGGTTATGATTTTGTTCATTCATCAGCAACAATAATAAAAAACAATCCTTTATTATATTATTGTTAAAAAATGTACGATGCACACTTCTGAGTCAGTGGAGGCGAGTGTTTGAAATGCAAGTGGTTCCTACTCTGCAGAATACTTTGATCGACTACTGATTGGTTACTCAAGGCGTGACTCAGAAGGCAGCGTATCCTAGTACAATGGTTCATATGAGTTTAAGCAACTCATGTTGTGTTATGTTATGGTTATGGTTTAAGCAAATAAGTTATGGTTTAAGCAAGTAAAGCTACAAAGGTTAGGTTTAGGAAAAGAAACATGGTAATGACGTACTTTAAAATAACTCAAAGTTCACTGGGTTTCACACGGCCCCGAACACCAGTCTATATACACAAATTACTGGCTAACGATTACGTGTGTTATATGCGAATTGTGGTGCATTACTTTTCTTGGGTACATGCACGAACAGTGCGCAAGAGCAGCCTGTCTGAGTTAGACTTATCGTGGGCCAAAAATGCAGTCGTTTGAAATCAGTATTCTGAATATTTTCATTTGACTAAGAGAGAGAGCCCGGTAAGGCTCTGAGATAATGGTATCTTCTTACTTGTGATTAGAAACGGTTAATATACAGCTCATAGCAGTTGGGTATCTTGTGTTGGCACATTGTTGCACATTTCCCATCTATTGTTAGCATAATAAGCTTATTTACTATATTACATGAATGTTACTGTCACACTGAACGTCTTGCTGAACCCCATTAAAACTCTCAAACTCTATATGGAAAAAAGGAATGAATATTTGTATTAACCAGCCAAATCTGGTTTGATTGATATTTCACTGAATTGTGTACAGCTCACTGTTTGATTTTTTTTTTTTTTTTTTTTTTATGACTTTCAACTTGTTTAATGAGGCAATTCAATTTCTCTTCCACTCGTCCCAGACAGACAGACAAGCTGTAATGTTGAGCCCTGCCTTATCAGTGCTGCGCAGTTGCACTTACCCAATATAAAGTAATGGAAATGTGTTCTTGGATTGCTTCTCTTGGTTGGTGAGGTCATATTAAAAGAGATCCATGTTATAAAGTTGGTGTCACTAGATGTAATAGTGGAAGTATGATGACATTTAATCCCAGGATGAGGTAGACCGCCAACAGTGTTCACTTGTTTTTTATGTCTTCATAACCAAAACCAAACACATAGAATTAGATCTGACAGACCCATATTGTTTTTTTTGGAGCTCCTCTACATTGATCATGCATTGGGAAATTTTATTGATAGATTCATTTAAAAGTGCATATTGATGTGTGTTTAGACTTGTATTTACACAAAGAATGTATGTTGAAACAGATTGGGGTTCTCATATATATTGCACCCGTCAATCACATTTGGAAAGGAGCCCTTTTAAGCCTGGTAGAAGGTACTTTGAAAAGTAGCAGATGTAAGCCAGCCCAAAACAAAAGTTTAGCATTGTAGTTTGTTAAAATTGGTGGTATCCAGTAGCAATATTGTGATGACGATATGACTCATGATAAATGAACAGATACTGAAGTATAGCCTTTTGATGTCTGTCTGCTTTAGATTTGTGCTGCTAACATATCAATCATATCATCAATCAGTAGCACAGTCACAATATAGCATTATCAAAAAATGTGCTGTGTCCCCTGGATCGCAAAGCTATCTAAGATGGAACAGGAATGTCCGTAGCAATCTATATATTCATGAATTCAGGTGTATTTTATGAACATTAAAATACAAGATTATTGTCTACGAGTGGTCCACAGGAACTTCTGTGCCACCCCGCCACATTTACCGGGAAATAGCCAAGCGTCAGAAAGTCAGGGATGAGTGCAGATGGGTGGGCGGACTGGTGTCAGATCTATGTACAGCACCAGAAGACAAACACCAACACATCATGGACAGTATGATAATAACATCCAAAACTCAAGTTTCATTCTCAGTGGTTTCTGTTACATGAGAAATACTATTTAAGTCATGCATTGTCACTGTTTCAACACGACATGCAGCTTGTGAATGTATGGAACATGTTAACATACTACTTAGCACAGTTCAAGCAGTGCTTCAAGATACCAACATTACGCATGTTGATGTCGCAATGAAGGTAAATTTTCAAAATATTGTGCAGCCCTACTAGATAAGCGACATTAAAGTGGTATTCCTTAACCCACCCACGAAAAAACAGGATAGGATTTTGCAGGAACAGTATCAACACGGAAACAGTGTCGACAGGGAGATGGTGTCAACATAAAAAGACTGTACTGCCACAGAGATGGAGATAATGAGCTGTAAGGGGCAGGACAGCCAGTTATGACTTCACTCGCCTGGCTCTGGGATGGGAACAAATGGAGCCTCACTGGGTAATTAAGAGACACCCAGGCCTCACTAGGATATGCCAGGCAAATGGGAGAGAGGGAGCAGAAAGGGAAAGAGGGATTGAGAATGCAACCCTATTGTGTTTCATGGAGGGATTTGGACAGTGAGGCACTGGTCTTGCGGTCTGTCCTAAGGCCATGCTTTAGGCTCTGGTTACAACACCTGCCTCTAGCCACCCCCGTCCAGCCCTTCCCCCTGTAAAATGAGTTATCATATCAGACTTCTGCATTATGGAAATGTCCCTGTTCAAGGAAATGTGTGAGAAGGGACGATTTTAATAGCCCATGCTAATTGCAAGCAGTCTCAGTGATGTCATTACAGTGTTTATGTATGTAGCGATGGTGAGAAGCAGGTGACACTGGCAGGACAGGGCGGACTCTTGTTTCCGCTGATGTAATTGTGCCTGATTGAGCTGTTCGTTGGATCACAGTATTTGCAGTTAGGTCATTGCCTTTATGTGGTTGTAATGAACTGCAGTATTATGGCTAATGACTGTCTAGTTCTAGAGGTGATTTCACATGGATTACTCTACTCTGTATGTGTGTGGGTGCATTTGTGTGAGTGAAAGTAAATTTAGCATGTTCGCCTTGCAAAATGCAAGTGCATGCATGTATTTTTATGTTTTTATGGGACATACAGTATACATGCATGTACAAATGTGTGTCTTGACGACATGTGTGCAATTGTATGAGCCACAGATATTTATACGTGTAGCAGAGACAGTATTTTTAGCAGGAAACGTGGATGAATTCTTGGTCTACTTTCTCACCCTCCCGTGGTGCCTCCTCTGTCTCCCAATAGAGTTATGGCCTGTCTATCTATGTGCATACTCAGGACACTATACATATACTCACACATATTTGCCCAGCACAGTGTAGAATCATGTGTCTGTCTCACAGGATAAAAGATGTTGTCTTATCTCATCCAAACTGAGATACCTCAACCTTTATCTGCACTTCCGTTTCTCGTGATATGCTTTAGGTGTTACCACTGACTTGAAAATAAAAGAAAGATAACTGCTGATTAAAAGAATTTAAAACATGTGTCCTTTTATGACTTTTCTAGATGTGGATCTGTTGGTTTGCAAGCACCAGGGTCCGTCCTGCTGCACCCGCAAGATGGAGGAGAGTTACCAGTTAGCCGTAAGAAGAGAAACCCTCCACAACATTCAGTCCTACAGCTACGAGCTTGAGCACCTCATCTCTGGACACTCGGATGCCTTCCAGGGTAAGTGCTGGGACAAATGGACCAAAGTTGGGTTAGATGGGATTGGCCTGAGGCTGTCATGATGAATGAGAAAGACATTTGATTGTGTGATTGGTGGATTGTCATACAGCTATCTGGTACATACCATACCCACCACCACATGGGACATACACCCCAAAGTGCTCGCTTCTACAAAGTATTTAATTTAAAAACTTGACCCAGCTTCATGCTAACCTGACACTGAACTCATGCCCTTTTTTTCAATCCAAATTCAGCAATAAAAACAAAATAACTTTGTGTTTGTTTTCTTGCTTCCAAAGAATATTTATTTGTCCAGTTTTTAGTGGAAAAAAAATTACTCCATTCCCCAGGGTCACGGTAGCTGGCATGCAGGCAAGTGTGCAACTCAGAACATGGGCATGGCTTCACTCCCCCCCCCCTCTTCCTTTCTTCTGTGGGTTTGGCAGCAGCAGAACTGTAGAGAGGGATCACTGAGGGTAAACGGGAAAAAGGGTATGAAGCCTTTTTCTCAGCATTTAGTGGAGGATGGTCTGCTTTGTCATTATCTGATCCTGCTCTCAGGACAGCAAAACAATTACTGGAGTCCTTGCACAAATTACTGTAGTTTTGGAGAGTGAAACAATCTGTGCATAATAATTATTTTTGTTTGTTTGTTTAGTATTTATTTTGCAGTGTATTTTTTGGTTGCAATGCCTCTTTCGTAGCCCGGTCATTCAGTAGTCTGAGTTCCGGATAAACAAGGCCCTGCTGTAGATACAAAGCCTGTTTCAGCAAGGTCTTGCCTGCCAAAGGCTTTTGTACTACGCCCAACTGAATAAAGCAGTGCACTAGTTGCCCAAGCTTGTCCTTCCTCTTCCTCTAGTGATTGCAGTGTCATTTAAGTTTTAACATTTCCGAAATAGACCAAATTTTTCCTCCCCAAAACCTCCGAACAGAATCCCACAGGGTTGGAGACATGCTTTGGATGTTTTTAGTCTTACTGGAATTTCAGTACCATGCAATTAGTTTTTAAGACAATGGACTGCTTAGACGCCATGTTAGCCAAGTTCTGTTTTATAATGGATGTAAGACTACTGGTCCCAGTGTGCAACTCATATGTGATCAGATGCTGTGTACTTTAATTGGCCTAGGTTGAAAGCACTAAATTTGCAGGTGTGAATGTGGGTGTGAATGGTTCTCTCTCTCTAGGTGTCAGCCCTGCGATAGTCTGGTGACCTGTTCAGGGTGTACCCTGCCTATCGCCCAATGTCAGCCCCCCACGACCTCTCTCTCATACCATGGCTGCAGTTTTTGGCACTTTGGCGTTAGATTCATTATCAGCCTTAGAGGTTGCTGCTTGTTCTTGACTCCTACCACAAGTGTCTTGAATACCTTGAATACCTTCTTGCTGCTTTCTTGCTAGTAGCTTAGCTTGCCAACTGGCTAACGGCTGCTACCTTGCTGGGTTGAAACGCCACCATGAAATAATGTATTTCCGTTGTTGTATCTGATTTAAAAATGCAATTGCATTTACACCTCAATGCGTTTTGGGTGTGTTCACACCTGTTCTTTCATGAGGTCAAGCACTATTGCACTTGCACCAAAATGTATTTTAACACGAGTTGCAGAGGGGGTCATTGTGTTCAATGTACTGAAACGCCACCAAGATGGAAATTCCAGCCCCTTCAAGCACATTACTATGTAGATGTTCACAGAGTGCTGGAGATAAGACCCTCTTACACTTGTTTTACAAGCAGATTACATGAAAAAAGAAGCCATGTTTGAATAGTGTTCCTGGTATTTGTCCTTTTCATCATCATTAAGATCTTTCCCTTCTGACCTCATGTCTGAGCCTGTCTAGAGAATGAAGATCAGGTGTTCCACATCTCCAGAAAAGGCCAAGATGGAAAATAACAATGGAATAACAATAGAAACTGAAGTATGGTGGTGCCGAAAATGATGATGTCACTAGCCCTCAATTTACAAGGCCTTCTAAGGACAGTCTCTGTGCTGTCTGAGTGCCTCAAGTGGAATGTGAAGTAGCAAGTGGCTCATATACCGCATGAAGTAATGAGAATATGATTTTGGCTGATACCCTTGGTACTGTTATTCACACGCTGGATGGTGGAAAATTGTTTCTGGGTAGCTTTCTGACTCCGACCCCCTTTTTTTGTTTGTACTGTATCTATCCAATTGCACCACATGCAGCTCACCACCGAGCCAGTTGTCTGCAGGCTAGAAACTCTGCTCTTCTGCTGTTAATCTGTTTATTTGATAATTCTTTCATGATGTGGCCACTAGTTTCTCTCTGCAACTTGTCAACTGTCTGTCATGCAAGTCATACTGTAAATCTTGTAACGGCAGGTCCTACGTGTGCATGTTTTCTTTCTCCAGCTTTTATAGTTTCAACCCAGAATCACTCCTGCTGATTGCTAAAGTTTAGCCAAAAGGACAAGCCCATTAGAAGGGAGATGGTGTGTGTGTATGGAGTGTGTCTGTGTGTGTGTGTGTGTGTGTGTGTGTGTGTGTGTGTGTGTGTGTGTGTGTGTGTGTGTCTGAGTGTTTTTGTTGGCCTGCCTTTGTTTTGACAGCCCTAAAGGCCCTACTGTGCTTTGTCATGTGTGGGAGTTGTCATGTCATGAGTATGACCCCATAAACACAGACCACATTTATGAATGCTGAAAGTTTTTTTTCCGCAAATGTTTCTGATACTGTTTAATATGAAGAAACAGGTTCAACTGTATGGTGCAATAACAAAACTTTATGGTGAAACAGAGCCAATAAGCTCTTGGGATTCTCCAGATATTGCCGTCCACTTTTATTCTGTGACTGCCACGCCCTAAATCATGAAGGCAGGTTACATCTTTTTACGTAACAACCTCCTTCCCCTGTATTATATCTTCTTCTTCAGCTTCCCCCCCTAAACCAACCCCCCCCCCCCCCCCCAGGTCTCCTCTCATCCCCAACACACAAACAGACAGCCTCTCCTAATCCATGCCATGGATGATAGGTAATGAGTGTTGGGGCCTGATGGTGGGAAGGTGTCAGCCACAGAGCCCAGTCTAAGCTGGGCCAGCTTAGAGCTGCCATCAAGGGCTTTGGCCTGTCAGCCTGTTGTAGCCAATCAGATTTGGAGTAATCGTGCTGGTTGGACACCTCTCTGAGGCCTCCTGATTGGTAGAGAGAAAGTTGAACAGATGGATTGGCCACTAGAATCTTTGTACCAGTTTGTCTGTTTGCCCACTACTTAATCAGTGGATCCATTCCCTACTTGCACAATGTAGAGAGATGGAGTTCTGTTTACAAACTGTGTGTCTGTGTTCCTCCTCACAGCTCTACAGTAACTAGGGATGTCCCGATCCAGCTTTTTCACTTCCGATCCGATACCGATATTCCAGCCTTGAGTTTTGGCCGATACCGATCCGGGCCAAGCACGTATTATACATATTCACTTATTTTATTGTCAGTCATGTTAGAAAAGGTTTGATCAAGCGATATTACTCTAACAAGAACAACTTAATCAGGTTAGTTAGAATGATCCACAACAGTTGGTATGAGAAACTGACCTGTTTATTGTTAACAGGGTTAAATAAACAAACTTTAAACTTGAACATTAACATTAAATAAAAAATATAGCTGGTTTGCTAATGCTTATCTAAGGCACTTAGGCGATTATTAAAATAATCAAAAACAAAAACAAACAGTAAATACTATTAACAATATATTAAACATAGGGCTGTCTAGTGATAAAAACATTAATCTAATTAATTATTTGCTTTAAGATTAATTAATCTAAATTAATCACATACATTAACTTTTTTTTGTTTTTTGGTGCTGTGTCTTTTAGGTGCCTGCCTCTTACAGTCAGGCACCCATTTGCTACCTTTTTATGAAATCCCGGCCTCACCTGGGCGCTGTGGTGATACAAGCCCATAGACGTCCTGAACACAGAAAAAAAGAAGATACAGGCAGACGGCAGAGACTCACCACTGCACAGTTCTAGTGGATTATAAGTGATGATTGAGAGGGATTACATCTGTATGAGAAGAAATGAGTTGAAGGTAATAATACTGTAGAGCTGACAGGAAGTAAACAGACATGCTGTTAGTAAAATGGATATAGGTCACACTATGTTGTGCAAGTAGAGAATTGAGTGAGAGCCGTACTTTTAGTTAGTTCCAGCAAGCCCTCATATAAATTACTTACTCAGTCCAATGTGCAGCAATCTGCTGTTGGCAAATTGTTGTGCAGGCAATCCAATTTGTGTGTGTGTGTGTGTGTGCCTGTATGTGTGTGAATGACAGGTGGGTATGATGAGCAAGAGAGCAAGTATCTGGTATACTATATACTCACACTGCTGGGGAGCAGATGTCAAGAAAATGCTGACACTTTTGATCACCAGTGTCACCGATATGAGGGGGACATGGCCCACAGCTAAAGGCCATGACATCTGTGTTTGTGTGCATGTGTGTGTGTAATGTGGGTGTTCAAGCATTTTGTACATGTGCATCTTGATCATTGTGTGTGAGTGCATATACATGTGCACCAAAGACATGTGAGCATGTACAGTATTTACCACCCTTGCAAGTCACCATGACCACCTCAGGGCTCAAGTTGTCCTCACAGGAGTTGACAAATGCTTTGCAGACATGTATTCTGCTGGCCTAGATAGCTCTCTATCATCAATGAAAGTGCATTGCGTTTAAAACTTTAGGTGCCCTTCAGTGATGGGACAAGGAGTTCATTTGAGAAAGAGCAGCAGCAAAAGAGAGAGACAGACAGACAGAGGAGAGAAAGAGGCCATGGCAAGGACGGTGCCTTTCCTCATCGAGGTGACATAATTAGCTGATCCTTGTCTCATCATCCTGGAACTCTCAAGACCCCCCCCCCGCCGTTCTGGGAGACAGCATGAACATGAGTCTATGCAAGAGACAGAGTGACCAAATCCACAACCTGAAGCAAAGGGATACTTGAGGGCCTCAGCTGTTAAAGGGAAAATTCACCCCCCTTAATGTAGATGTCTGATCAGTGCTGATGGTAAGTGTAGTCAACTGAAGCAATAAATTCTTCAGCGCGTGCTTAATTGACAGAGAAAGCAAAGTTCTACATATTGTAGGCTGCTTATGTAGGCAATGAAATAAAAACACAGAGACTCTGTAGTCTGAACCAGCATGAGCCAAGGTGGTGAGAACTTTTTATTATTTTCCACAATGTCAACGGCAGCACATTAGTCGCCGACCGTCTCATCCTCTCAGACAGCAGCCAAGGCCTCTGCCTCTCCTTGCAACATTACTTTGGCTGCATACTCTGTTTTAAATAAATGCGGCTGAATATCCCAGTTAGCCATGACACTGTAAAAAAAAAAGGAGAAGTCTTGTCCATTATATCCTCTGCACTCATACATTGGGAGGACATTCTCATTGTTCGCAACGTCACTTTGCAAAGTGAACATGGAAGTTCTGTTTTAGAGTGTGTCCCCTATCTAACCTTAAACAACTTGTAGTTCTGCCTCCTTTCAACCAGGTCACTGTAGTGCCAAATGATGTAGTTGGAAGGAGCAGGTATAATAGATTATGGCTGCTGAACTCGGTCAGTCTTTCTCGGTCAATATAGCACGAAGTAAGGATTTTATTACTTTAGTGGAGGACATTTTTTATCAGTTCCGATTTGACATCCACATACTCAGCGTACGGCTCACGGGCCAAATCTGGCCTATGATAAGGTGTCAGGCGGCCTGACAACAAATAATTCACACATTCACATAAAAATGAACTGATTAACACTAGGATTTTTTTTTCTTTTGCATTTTGAATGGAAATAAGATGCCAGAGCTCATAACAAAACATCAAAATAGAGCTTGTTTACACCAAAAAATTGCCAGGGGAGGATCCTGTGGACCCACTGACAAAGGTCCGGGTTAAACTCTGAATGTCCACAAATCCCAGAAATGCTCCTGCATACAGCTGACCTGTGTGGGGCTGCTGAGACTGGATTTTCCTCTTTGCAAAGATAGGCGAAGACAGCAAATGTTGAAAGGTTGGAAACAGGCAATTTGTTGAAAAATGGATGGATGGATTTGCCTTTGTTTTTAATGTTTATTCATTTTATCTGATAGATATCACTGTGTGTTTACTAGCTGTCCCCTTGCCTCCTCTCTGCGAGTCTGCAAAAGTGGCCCCCAGACAAAGCAAGTCGAGCATCTCTGACATAAAAAGTGGCAAATTTTCCTTTTAATGGCAGAAGAAGAGATCTTGGAGATGTGAGAATTGGTAGAGAAAGACAAGAAACACTGACTGCGTGGTTTGTTGGTTTGTCTCCCCCCTGTAAATGTTTGTCCCCCAGGCTTTCACAGGTGGCTGAGCTCAACCCTACTGTAATTGTCTCTGCCCCTTGGGAATTTGCAGCCTGCCTGATTGCCTGCTTGGATACAGCAGACAGTATTCTCCATGTCTATTGCTCTTTGCACTCCTACCCCCCAACGTCTCTGATTCCCCCTCTGGCAGAGACAGACAGACAGACAGACAGGGATATCTACCTTAAAGCCTCATTGTTTATAAGCCACCCCAGATGAAACTGTTTTGAAAATTCCCCTGCTGCCTTCATTTCTCCTGTCAGGATCACCCTGGGTGGTGTAGACCACACGCCCTATGTAAGGGCAACAGTCTTATTTATTAAATAGTGATGATTTATATGTTTGTGTAGGTATGTGTGTCTGCATGTCTATATGTGTGTGCGCGCAAGTGATAGGAATGATGAATCACTTGGCTGTGGTGGCCTATCTTTATTCTTTCATCAGCCACACAAATCCCTCTATCTGTATTGCAATCTCTGCATTTGTCTGGAAGTTCTCTCACTCATTTCGCTTGTGATCGTCTCAGCCCGTCCTCTCTCACATCATTACTTTTTTTTCCCCTCTCACTTCATGTCTGCATGTATTTTTCTCTGCAGATGTTTTGACCGACAGGGTTATTGCTCTAGAGGCTGATGCTTGGACACAGGATGACATTGCACTGCACCATGAGCTCATGCTCAAATTAGGGAGGATATCCGGAATCCATCCCTACACGTCTCATTTAATCATACAGGGCGGAGGAGAAACGTGTTTATGGACCTAATAGTGGGAGCGAATATATTGCGTATTTGAGTGTGTACGTGTGTGTCTTAAGCATGTTTGTGTTTTATCTACGCCTCTCTCGTCTCCTGAGTAGACATGACACATAAGGGCAGGATGTGTATCCCTCCGAGTTTGCAGACTCGCTGGGGAGAAAGAGGGAAAGAACAAAGGCAAGGAGGGGGGAAAGAGGGGAAAAGCTCAAAGCCTCTCGCAGTCATAAAGTCACACTCAAAGCTTCCCTAATTACCTCTGCTTTTCATCTGCCCCTCTCACCTCAGCATGAATATGTGAGAATGCAGTGAAGTAGGGCCTAGGAGAGAGAGCAGAAAACTGAAATGGAGGGAGGGCACATGGTTTGAGTAAAGTTTCAGTGAAAGTGTGCGCAGGTGTGTTTGAATGTGGTCTATCAGGTGTGTGTGTGTGATGTGGTTTGCCTTTAAAGAGAATGAATCAACAGGTTTTTGCCCTGTGGATTCACTGTGTACTGCTGCTTCCTGACAACTCTCCCCCTTTCTTCCCGGGTGTCTCTCTCTGTCTGTGGTCCATGCTTTGCCAGCATTGGTTGCTTAACAAGACATGCTGGGCCTGGGTGGGCACCACGCCAACAGCTTGCGTGCTGGCATGTGCACTGCAGGGAACCCTCGTGTCTCAAAGATAACCCAGCTGCCAAGAGCGCGCTCCACAGAACGAAACCATAAACACAAATTTCATCTCCATCTTCTCCTTCACCCCAAAAGTCTCCTTTCATTTTTCTTCATCATTGTTATTCTGCTCCCCAACAGCCTCAGTCTTCTTCACCAACCATCCATGCTCCCCAACATTACATCCGAAGCCTAAACAAATACAAGGTCTGTGTAGATTAGCATGCCGCCAGTCTCCACAGCCATAATTTGACATACTAGCTTGAAATGAAACTGAGATAAATACCCCTTTATTTCTCGCCAACACCGTCTCTTTTCTCATGGAATGATTTTCTGATGCTAGTGCTTCACAAACACTGTTTCTGACACTGTCTTTTAGCGTGCCTCAGCAATCACTCCCGGTGTAGACTAAGCTTCATCAGTCTCACTACGATCGTATGAGCAAAATAAGCTTGATGTCCAGGAAGTTTCTTGGTAATCAGACAGAGTCGCATCTCCTGGGGCTTGTTCTCTGTCCAAGAGAATTTGGCTTTTCTGGAACACAATCTGTCTGGCTGGCTGATGGGATTTGTACTCTGCTGCTGCTGATTGGTCCAGCCTGGCCTTTTCCTGTGGCCTGTCTGACTCTGCTGCACCCGTCCTTCCCAGAATGATCCCACAAGCCATAAAACGTGTGTATGTGTGTGTATAGGGTTGAGATATAGATCTGCATGTGCATACATGTCTGTGTGTAGCAGCTGGCAGTCAAACTCCTCATCAGAAAATGTGTGATAAGCAGTAACATTGACAGACTACTTCTCTTTGAGATGAAATTGTCATTAGGTATGTTACGAGAACTGACACTTCGGAGCCAAGTTGATGCCAAAATTCTGAAAAAGTGATAATAGTTTTTCCCCAGTCCCATCACTACCAAGGATGCAGTTCTTCTGGATGGTTACAAGTGTTGTAGTCTGCCCTAAAATGCCGAAGGAGGTAGAAGAATGCCAACAACAACAGGGACAACAAAAGCACATGGAAGACGGCAACAAGTGCAGCTGTAGCGACAGCTGCATGTCGACTCGTCAAAAAGAAAAGCATTTTTCTTGAGGCTAGCGTGTTTTTTTGATTCTCCTCAATGAGAACACCTCGCAATCATGCTACAAACGCCAGCAGGATGACAAACCACTGAGTGTCTATTCTGCACTCAGAACTGGATGTTTTGCTTTTTTCTGGTTGGCAAAAGTTAAAAGATGTTCAACTTTGGTTGAAGCATTGTGTTCGTCACTGTAATTTTATGCAGACGTCTAGTAAGTTAAGCAGGGGCGGGACAAATAGCCTGCCAAAAAGACGAACTGTCACATCTTACATGTACAAGTGCTGAACAGCTATATGTTAATACGTTTCCTTGCCCACAAAGTCCCATGAACACACATCGACTAGTACTTTGGGTTGGAGGCAGGTCATCATGGTTGAAAACAATTTAAATCACATTTTAATTTTAATGGTTTCAATAAAGGAGTGTTTGTTTAGACATATAGGATTTATTTATTTATTGCTTAGTTTCACTGGAATTGATATCGACTAAAATAGCTCTGGTATCTTGATATGCCTTCTCGTCATTCATCCTCCTTTGCTCACTTTACTGAATGAGATATTTTTAATAGAAATGATGGTAGACTTTGACCAAAGTAAGGTCATGCTGGGAGAAATGAAAGAGTGTTGGTGAGACATAGCGTGAGGGAAAGAGGCACTGAACATCGCAAATTGGCCAGACTTGCATGTCAGTGAGGGAGAGCAGCTTCCATCCGACGCCTGTGGGAGAACAGGGTGTGTGCTCAATATGTGCTTTTTAATGCATATGTGGATGAGCATCATGATGTACATGTCTCTGTGTTGTGACTCACACAGTTCATTCAGCCCAGAGTAGGTTGGATTTGGCTTTCCATCTCTCACCACCAGCTTCACTTCATCACCCCTTCACTCAAATCAACCCACTTTCCTCATTACGCCTGTGTTGGACACTCCTCTGCTTCCTCTCCTTCTTTCTCCTCGCCTCTATGGCTCCTAGCGCACCATTAAGGAGTCCCCGCGGTAGGTTTTATTCACTGATCCTGCAGTCATTCATCCATTGTATTCCAGGAGAGGAGGTACAATAAATGAGAGAAATGGACAGACAAAAAAAATATTGCTCTGACCCTGCCCAGCTGTGTCCTGTTTGTATGATCCATGATGGATTATGATATCTGCTGCAGTGTCTGCCAAAATGAACAATAATGAGTCTACTCTTAAATCAGCCACAACGCAGACTATCACTGGCAAACTCGTAATACTGGAACTAATGGTGGAATGTGTCCTTCACAAATATTTTTATACATTTATCTTGATTATTTAGTATTTTTCCTTTGATTTATTTCAGCCCACACAATGTATTGAAGTGTTTTTTGTGTGTGTGTTGTTTTTACTGGCATAAGGATAAGGGCCAAGGTCTCATCAAAGACTAGTTTTGGCTCTTAATTGAAACAATGCACAAGTGACCCTGTGTACGTTTTGATTCATAAGAAAGCTGAAAAATGAAAACAGGGGCCACACCTGCTAAGAAAAGTGGAAAACTCTTCATTAGACTCTCTTTCATCTTGGATTCCTTTCACACCTCTGAGTCAGCTCAAGGGTCTGTTTCATGTTAATCTTATGTTAGCCTAAATGTTTCCTTTCCCTTTTCATGAAAATCTGGAGTCCAGTCTCTTTCTCCGGCCGTCTCTAGTTGTCATCAGTTTCCAGTTATATAATGGGTTGTTACCTTGACAAGGCTTTTTTGTTTATCACAAAACCACAGGCTGTCACCAGAGTAGCCAGGTTTTTGGAGAAAATGCCTCCGTTCTGTTGAATTCACTTCAGAATGTTCCATCCTGCAGAGTATAAGCCACTGACAGCTGATTTGCTGTTGCATGGAATCTACTTTATATTACGAATCTTTCTTTCCTGCGCTTGAGTCCTTGTTTGGATGTGTGTGTTCTACTTTTCTACCATCTGCAGAACTAAACAATATTTCACAACTGATTCTCTGGAGTATAGATAAAGATACTAAAAAAAAAAAGTGTGGAGCTGCATAAGATATTTGAGCCTCATAATGAAGGTGCTACAGCCTATTAATTCTAAATTAGCCTACAATAGTAGTCTAAATTAGCATTCATTAATATGTTTTTATTAGGTGGTTACTGTGCAGGGCGCTATTTACGATTATTTGCTGGCAGTAAAAGCAAACATGAACTATTAAATTCTTTATTTTATTCTAAGACTTTTGCTTTTTTGGATTTGGCATCCATAGCTAACCAGCCAGGGAGACTCAATACGAGCCACTGCTATCAAGGTTTGTCAAAATTTCAAGGAAAGGTGCCGGGCAGTCGATGTATTATGCACATTTTAGTTCTTGACATGTCAAAACACTTTTTATTCGGTTTCGGTTAAGTTTCACATTTTTACAGTTGGAGAATGTAAGAATTACTTTAGGCCTAAAACACTGAAAAATGAAAATTGAAATGTTAAAAGAAAAAGACCAGTAGTTGTCTGGTGAAAGCCACAGGGAGCCACTGGAGAGGGGCTAAAGAGCCACATGTTACTCCGTAGACAGGTTGCTACCAGTGCTCAAAGGCTATGAACTAGGGTTGGGCTGGCGTAAACATTTTCAAACCAGTTTACTATTAAGCTAGACACCAGACCGGACCAGTACTCCGAATATTACCAGGTGTCACACTTAACTCAGCAGCTGCTCCTATGTTTAACATAATGACAGCGGCTATGGTGTCTTGTAACACTGGAGCTCTCTGTCCACACTGAACCCCTAAATATGCATTTCTGTTTCATGTAAACTCAGACTGGAAACGTTCCCACTGAAAAGATGGGTGAGTAGCCTACTTGCTATCTTCGTATGTATTTAACATTACTTTTTTAAACAGAAAGCATGTTTTCTATTGTGATATATACTAGAAATGAAAGCAATATGACCAACAGCAAGAACAGTAAGTTGTTATTAGTGGTGTGTTTTAGCTTACCAGAAACTTTAAGCTCCCTGGTGATCTCCTTCACCAACTGGCACCATTAGATAATTCCTTATTTTAACTTCACAATCAGCCGTTCCTGGTCCATTGTGGTGCTTTCCGACAGAAGGTCAGCTCAGAACAGCAGCGGTGTGTCACAGTTTGCCAGTTGGGACATTGTTTTGTCAGCTTCAAATCCAAAATATTGCCATATTGAAGC
Organism: Epinephelus awoara; assembly: GCA_035609425.1. Classification (NCBI taxonomy): domain Eukaryota; kingdom Metazoa; phylum Chordata; class Actinopteri; order Perciformes; family Serranidae; genus Epinephelus; species Epinephelus awoara. The sequence goes on from CM069306.1 coordinate 9,755,455, forward strand.
AGTTTTAGTTTTTTTTAACTCTAAGCCTGCCATGTTTCATCTCATCACACAAAAAAACACATTAACTTTTTAGTAAACAAACCTAACGTGCCAGTGCTTGGCTTGTTTAAAATCATGATATTATGGCAGTGTTATTGTCATATTGCTTACGACTAATGCAATACAAGCTGGGTTTAGTACCTACTTTTGAATTTGCTTGAACGTGTCATAATGACAAATGTTTGTTCAGCCTGTAAGCATAAAATCAAACTGGTTTGAGCTTGTGCACCAGACTGGACCAGCAAACCAGAAATCAACCCAGCTCTAATATGAACTTGCATACTGCCTGGGCAGTTAGGCTGCTCATGCTGTACATAGGAGTTAAAAGTCATTCCTACTTGTGCAGCTGGCATACTGTTAGTTGTAACTGTATGTAGTTATCAATGAGTGCAAATGCTTTCTGTGTATGACACTCTGTGCAGCTCCTTAGCGCGACACTACATCAAAAGAGACACTGTGATTTATATACCAATAAACAAAAGAGAAATGGGGGGTCACTACAGACCTGTGGCCCCCTTAATGTGTAGGACCAGAGGTGCTGTCCATCAGCCTGTCAACAGTCTGCCCTCATGCTGGCCCTCCACATCTCCCCGTTATGGCATTAGTCATTTGAACGAGCCTCCCCCCTCTCCTGCCTTTCCCTTCCCTCAGCCCCTCACCCACTGCCCCCGTGCTCTGTCTCCTCTGTCCCGTCCTTCTCTCGTCTGCTCATTCCCCTGCCTTCGATCATGTTTCCCTACTTTGGCCAGAGCAGAGAGCAGTGATCCCCCTCCTGCCCCATCTCCACCGCCACTCCTCCCCCCACACCACATTATAGCCCAGTGCACCCTGCGTGCCCCTGGCATCTGTGGAATTGTTTATGTTTCAGAGTTTTGATATAGCTGGGCTGCCTTTTTAATTACCCCCACCTCTAGCCCGCCTCCTCTCAAGCTCATTATCCCACCTGTTAGCCCCCTGATAGGACAAGACCAGCAAATTAGGATTTGGGGCAAGGGTTCGCTGAAATTTGTGCACACATTTGAGATTGCATATGTGGGGCTTCTAAGGGGCTTGTGGAGTCACAGTGGTTTTGGCAGGCGCGCAGCCCCCCAGTTCTTGCAGGTCAAATTTGCGTGAACAGCATGTCTGCGCCTGTTGTCTGACAGATGAGTCACGCTCCCTCTTTAGACTTTAGACATGTGATTTTGTCCACACAAGTATGGTGAATAAACAGATTGATTCATTGACTTATTAATAGTTTATTACCATTAAACTGTTTGCTGAAAGGTTAGCGACTGGGAGATTGTATGACATTGCAGCTCTCCCCTGTAACCTAAGATGACCAGTGCTGAGTGGGAGATTGCCCTATGTACAGTATTTCTACTAATTAAAACAAGGATATGTAATCTACACATGTGTCACTATGTCATATATCTGTGTGGTGACCTGTGTGAAACCCAAGCCTGTGGTGGGATTAAAATGCTTTGCCTCAGAAGATGGTTGGTGAGGTCCAGTAAGGACTGATTGCCAAGATAGGACAGGCCCACAGCCCCATGGTATGAGAACAGTGTCTCCTACCTCATTATCACAATATTACCGCATCTTCAAGCATGCACATATGCACACCCACCTCTACAGTCCCACTTGCACATACTTAAAAATACAGACATACTGTACATGCACTCATACTTGCACTTACAGTATTAAAGATGCAGTCTCACTCATGACACAGACACATATAAACCCTCTAACCCAGGGCTATAAAACTGGTTTAGGACAGGAAAGGTTTCACATGATACATTTTCCATTTTTACAATCCAAAAGAACTTGACACCTTAAATTTTCCTTACAGTGCATTTTGCAACGCTGTGTGTTTTAAATTCTTCTAAATTTCAAGCAGAGTTCTTAATTGATGTTAACTTTACCTTATATTAAATAGCAAAGAAATAGCAAAGGCTTAATTGCATTTCAAGAAGAATTTGAGGGACCATTTTATAGCGCAAAAGTCACCTTTCTGATCCTACAACAGGCCACATCTGGAAACATTTTATATCTTTATCTAAAAGAATAAAATACATTTCAAGGATTTTACAGGAGTAGCAAATGGGGGCTTATATTTGTCACTCAAAAACACACAAGACCTTGTGATTCCTTTTGGTTAAAGGTTAATAAGAAAAAAAAAACACTTAAAGTTTGCTGTTTTACACTTGTTTGTAATTGTTGGACATACCGATAATAGCTTGAGAATCATGTTTATGACTACAGATTTCAGACATGCATCATTCTTGGACTTAAGAAAACGGTTAATTAAGTAAAACATTATAAATGATTTCTTATAAGTCATTACATTTCTCGGTGAAGCTTATACCCAGGTGGCATGCCTACTTTTACCTGTGTGTTAGGGCTACCTCGCCAAACTGCTGTAGCTTGCACATGTGGTGTTCACACAGAAACGGTGATGCTGCAGCACGGCTGCTTGACAACCCTCTCTTTCTATGTTGAGTTTGCCTTTGATAATGGCGATCATTATTTTACAGTAAACGCCATTTGTTAACAAATGTAGGGGTTCTAACCTAAGAAACACTGAAGGGCTTTTAATTGGAGCCCGAAACAAGAAATATTACATTAAAATAAATATTTATAGATTTTTTTAAATGTCTGTGAGATGTTCCATACATATAGACATTGAAACTGTAGTGATGTCAGCATGACTATAGATAGATCATTTTGATTACTTTTGCTGCAAACCACGCACAAATCTCCAGATGAGCCACAGCCGTGGAGAAGCTGTGTGGGTGCTCTAACCTGTTTACATGGACGGCAAAATAAAAAGCAACAGGCTCTGGGATGCACATGTGATGCGCATGCAGGCAGTGTGGCCCAGACGTTTGCCACACTTTGTAGCTCTGGTCTGTCATACTGTAAAGACTGCACATGTATAACTGATGTAACTGTATAGTTGGTTTGTGGCATGCATCGAGTGCTACACATAGGCACTTTAAATAGTCATAAACAAGTAGCTTACCACAGCAGCAACTAGCACCATTACTAGAACTACTACTACTGATCATACAGTATAATTGTCCATGACCTGTGATGCCTGTCTGGTGCCACATGTCTGTGCTGAAATTTGGCAACCCAGCTTTGATGCCTTGTCCTTAAATACCTACTCCCACTGTGACATTACTGCTCATTTAGACACGCGCACGCAAACATGCATCTCTTTCAGTGCGAGAGTGATTCAGAAATCAGGGACTGCTGGGAAGCAAAGGCGAAGAGCACTATGGTTGTGACTTAAATCATAGAGCTGCCACTGCGTTTATTCTGACGCAGTTATTGTGGTAGCTTCACCATGGTGACACTAATTGTGCCAGTAAAACACTGGGTTGCCATGCAGAATGTAAAGTGGAAATAGCTTCTTATGATCAAACCCAGTGATCTCAGAGAGTGGCCTTGGCAAAGTATTTGTGGAAAGATATGGTATAATATCCCATCCCAGAGTCATAAATACTCAGTTTAGGCCACTGCAGGACAAAGGCCTTCGCTGCTTTGCAACTGCTGCTTTTTTATCCGTTTAATACCTTGTTTATTCCGAGCAGAGAGCATGTCAGATTAGCCCCACAGGGCCACAGACAAAGCAAGCCTGTTCATTTATTCCTGTATAGTTAGCTTGACAATTATGTGTTTTGAATTTCAGAGTTTTCAGGACTTCCTTGGAAATTAAAGATAATTGCTCCATGCAAAACAGCCTCAATCCAGCCAGACTTCATTTCCCAAGAGACTTACCGATGGGAGTGTGTGACATGGTAATGATAGCCACCCACGACTCTGCGTCTGAATGGACTGCGGTTAAATCCAGATTCAGACACTGTGGTCAGCCAGAACAATCAAACCCAATTGACTATCATGCAATGGTACTTAGGACTTAAAAAGCTGCTGGTTTCATGTTTTTTTGTTATCACCCTGTTTCCCAGTACTGGAAAGTGCAGGGAAACCCACAACGACTGTACTTGATTTATCACAGAATGAGAAACCGGATACATTTGAGCGTGGGAGAGGACTTGATAGAGACCAGAAAATAACCAATGTTGAAAATGAATGAACCGCAGGATCCACTTTTTTGTTTGTCAGGGGAAGCGTGGAGAGGAAGAAAGGTGGACTCTTGTCCTAATTCTGTATATTCAGAGAAGGACATGTTTGAAGTAACAGCCACGGAGAGACAGGGAAGTGCTCCGAACCCAGGGGCCAAATGAATCCAGATGTCAGAGCATGTTCACAAGGTGGAGTCCACTTGTACAGTAGTTGTTTTTCCTTGTTCAAACGTTCAGTCGCTTCTTTTTATTCCATTTTTCCTGGCGCTCTCCCGCTCTTCCCTTTTTTTTCCCCCGTGTTCATGTTCTCTCTCAGTGTCACTCTCTTGGCAAATAAAAATACGATTTTATAACAAGTACGGAATGTCTTAAAGATTTAATGATGCTGTCAGAAACCATTTTAAATATGTGCATCCATTCATGAAGCTCTTGAGACATACAAGACAGACTTTTTTTTAGATTCGTCCTCTTGAAAACTTGATTGTCTTGTTGTGTGGAGTTTTGTTTTGCCCCTACCGCAGCTCACAGAGAGTAAGATTAAACCGTGGTATTTCTGAGCATGATAATTTTATAATAACATTATGTAATGCCGTGTAACCTAAGCCTGTGGGTACATCTTGCGGTGTAAATGTCTGACTGGCAGGCAAGCAGGCAGACCTCACACTGGTACCAACCCTGCAGCCCCTCAGGCTCATAGGAGACACTGAGGTGGAACTGCAACTGTAACTTCCTGCAAATCTAATGCTATTTTTGCTCATTCCTTTTCTGTTTCTGTTTGTCATGTTGTTATCCCTCCTGGTCTGTCTCTAGCTGGTCATCTCGGGAGGTCTTTCTGACTGCTTTCAGCCTACAATCAGTCACCCTCCACTTTACAGTAATAATCCGTAACAGGCCGTTAACTTTTCATGTCTGCTTTATTTCTGTCACACGAAGTCACGCTGCTCAAAACTCATCTAATGGGCTACAATTTACATGTGCAGGAGCAGCTCCGATCATGACAATGGTAATTTCGAGTGCATTATTATGAGTTGTGCCTTTTGCTGGCTGGTGGGGAGTCCCCGTGTGTCACAGACAGCGGTCATATTAGTGCAGCTGTTGAGGAGGACATGACTGTTGTTATCCTTCTGTCTGTGAGCTGGGAGGGGCTGGACACACACAGGCACACACACAAACACACATACTCATTTGGTAACAATCACTGTACTGCGATAGATCACTGTGTGAAAGGTACTCTTATGAATGAATATGTACGTGTAAACATCGAACACTTTTAAAAACTGTAGTCCACAGCACATGATTAATAACATTTCGTTAGCGCTCAGTATCATATGTACAGTTGTCATACATTTTGGGCTTATGCTTCTTTTTCATTTTATTTTGTGTGTGTGTGTGTGTGTGTGTCTGTGTGCATGCTGTGGTGGCGGGGCTGGTGGAGGGGGTAGGGGGGTGTTGGCACCGTCCTTCTCCTGTCTCAATTTCTGTACAGTTGCTACTGCTCCTTCATGTTCTGTCATGCTTTTAAGCTGACATCACACCCCAGAGGAGAGTGTCGTGTCCAGGACACGCATACACAAACACACGCCCACACATACATACATACATGTACATACGGTCCCACACAGTTGCATACAGAAGAGAATATCTGGAGAGCTGCTGAGAAGGAAAGCAGGATGGAAGGTCTCAAGTGGAAGGGCAGTGACGGGATGGTGGGACAAAAGGATGAGTTTGACTCATGGACTGTATAAAAATAATGGACGGAGCAATTGGTTTGTGGAGTCCCATTTTGAAGCCTTGAGTTCACGCCCTTAATTATGCGTAACTCTAAGCCTTAATCAAATTTAAACGGGTGAATTGTATAAAAATTCACCCCCTGTACAGTTGTCATGAAGAGTGAAATTAGCTTTAGAGAGCAAAACACTCTTTTGCACATTTATTTCTGCCGTTAATTTGGGCATTTTAATATCCATGGAGATTGATTTGCTTTTGTAGCCAGCCTCAAGTGGCCATTTGAAGAACTGCAGTTTATGGCACTTCAGAGGTTGCCGCTTGGTTAGGCTGTACGATAGGAATGGTTTCGAAAATAATAATAAGCAAGACTGCCCACCTTTCTGTTGCTATGTGATTATTTATGATCAAATTACTATTACGTAACTTTCTGGTAGACTCTTATGTAACTATAAACCATATCCGTAAGCAGTAAAATGGATGGGGATGTTGGAGAAAAAGGAGAGAAAATTTCATTTCATATATTTTATTTATGAGGACAACGCACATTAATCAACATTTCTGTAAAGGTGCCAGTGTAAGCCAGCTGACTAATTTTCAACCGCAGTCCTGCGAGATGTTTTGAAATCAATAAAAGGATGAAATAAAGACAGCATGAAGACACAAAGACAGCATTAATACAGCAAACAGAAATTATCAAGATAGACGGAAGCCATGCAAAGCAAATGACCGTGGAAGAAAATCAAACTGTTTTTCTAAATTTCATGGTTTTTTTACCAGCCCTTGCTTCACCCTCCTCTCTACTCTGTTCCGATACCTTGCTTAGCAAGGAGTGGCACCTTATTGGCACTGATCAGCCTCTGCGCTGACATCATTGATTGCTTTACAGCTTCACTTGCTTAACAGGAAATGACACAAGAACTAGGTGACTCAACTGTTGTGTGTGTGTGTGTGTCTGAGTGAGAGAGAGTGTGTGGTAGGTGGCATGTCAAACACCCTTGCAGAACCTGGAATATACAATATTTGCCACGGAAAATGCAAACTGATTGCGGTTGCTGCTCGTACCAGGATGCTGTTCAAATCTCTCTGTCTGTCTCTCTCAGTGTAGACATGCAGAGACTGTCTCCTTAAGACATACTTACTGGGGTGATGACTTCATACACAATGATATCCAACCGCATTATAGGGAAACTTTACACTAGTTTCTCAACCCAGCTTACTGACGCGCACAAGCCAAGCTCAGCTGGTTAGAAGCCAGGATTTGGATATGTGTTTGCATTTTGGATGCCTGACACATTTCATGGACAACTTCTTGTCATCAGTGATTTTCAGTATTCCCCTCATATTGAATGTCATCTGCCCCTGTCTTTCCGTCTGTCTCTTATCACTGTGTTTCTCTTTTGCTGTCCTTGCAGACATGTTCCAGTACCTTCTGTCCTTCTCTCAGGGCCACCTGAGTTCACTATTGGAGGGAACCTACACATCCCTGTCCCGCCATGCCCTACCCCATGTCAACCAACTCTTCTCCTCACTCTCCCTCTACCTCCGTGGGGCCAATGTCTCCGTAGAGGCTTCAGTTCACCAATTTTTTAACAACCTCTTTCCACTTGTCTACACGCGGCTCATCAATCCAGGCATTGAAGGCAGCATCATGATGGGTAATGAAATGGGTGACTGTCTCCGTATGATCAGGCAGGACGTCAACCCTTTTGGGCCTCATCCAACCGTCATGGCCCAGGAGCTGGCCGGGGCATTGGGAGCTGGGAGGCAACTGGGCCTGGCCCTAGAGGAGGGTCTGGAGGTGATGAACGCCACTGAACATGTCAGCATGAGCAAAGAGTGTGTGAAGAGCCTGGTGAAGATGGTGTACTGCTCCCACTGCAGAGGCCTGACGCTGATTAAGCCCTGTGTGGGTTACTGTCTGAATGTTATGCGAGGCTGCTTGGCCAGTGTATCGGAGCTAGATCAGCCTTGGAGGAGGTATACCAGCCTGTTGGAGCAACTAACCCACGCCATGGCTGGCCACCACAGTTTGGAACTAGCCCTGCTGGGGGTCAGAGGGCACGTTAATGAGGCCTTGCTCTATGCACAGCTCCATGGTCCACTCATCACTGCCACGGTGAGTACACACCAGATCATCAGCTTTAATAGCACATGCAAAAAGCCTCCAAACCTTTTTGTTTAACATCTTTGTTTTATACATATACCTTGGCAGTCTTTAATGTATTGATTGGAAAGGTTTTGCAGGCTGCTTGTGGGTTATGAGCTATTTTTTCCACAAATGCAACAAAGAACTCTGCACACAGCATTAATGTTTGTACAGTGTTGAAACTATTCAGAGAAAAATAATGTTTATACAAAGAAAAAAGCCCAGCCCCTTCCAGACAAATGCAGGCTGAGCCGAGCCTAGAGAACGACTAATTTTCCAAAATGGCAAGGCATTTAGCTAAATGTCACCGTTGTTGTTTGGATTCTTACTGTCGAAGAATATTCCTCATTGACTATGATGGAAATGAAAAAAGATAGATAGAGATAAAATGGGGAGTGAGTGCACTTGCATGCTGTGAGCACTACCATATGCCTTTTGTTATATATATGGTTTTAAGTTTGATGTTCACCACATGAAGACAGCTTCATGGACGACTGCCTAACATTTCTTAGAACTGAATACTGCAGTGAAATCTACACTTAAATAGTACTTTTGTTTCACTATTGGATTTTTTTTTGTTTGTTTGTTTTACAGCAAGGGATGAGAATAATGAGAATAATTTTGACCTGTTATGCATGTCGGCAATGTGCACCAACCAGGTCTGGTAGGAGCTAATGTTAGCAAGTGGTGCCGCTCATTTGGTCAAACACTGTCCCAAGCCAGCAGTGTTGCTGTGAAAACACTGTACACACTCTCAAGTAAACGGCCCAGTTTTGAGTCTTAAACCGTCTTTAACATTGTCAACTACTTTTAGCTTTGGTAGTGCTGTTAGCAGTGTCAGCATTGTTGGTGGTGTTAACATAGGTAACAGTGATAAAGTGGGGGGGTTTTTTGGAGTCAAAATAAAGCTGCTTGTTCGCCTGGGCTACCCAGGGGAGAACAAAGAGAGGGTGGCCACCATGTTCTCTGTGGCAGGACAGCGTTACCAGTGATAATGGTCAATTAAGTGGTCTGGCTGGCTAGCTCCCACCCGACCCAGGTGGTGCACAGTGCCGAACAGCCAAGGCTAACGTTAGCTAACCATAAAAGGCTGGAGGATAGGCAGTGGGCACTTTGTTTTTGGATGTTAACGTGGCTAGCCGGCTGTTTGTCAGCCAACAGAAAAATTATGTATAGAATAAAATAAAAGGCAAGACAATTACAACCTAAGACATTAAAATTTCACCACCTCTAAATGGATAGCACTTTAAAATGCAGCCTAGTGAGTCAATGGAGGGCTAAAAGAAAATGCTTCTAAGACTAGAATGAAAGTCCTCTCATATTTCATGTCATTTTGCATTTTTTTGTCCAAAATCCAAATAACTACTTAGTTATTGGTTAATGGATATAACACTTTAGAAGGCAAAATTAACCGAAACTGGCATCCCAATTCAAAACGTACTGTGGCTGTAAAAGTAAAGCTCAAATCTCTGCATCATCTGAAACATATCCCTGTATACAGAGTAATATATAATACCCATCAGATGTAATACACGCTGAGATTGTAGTTCTGTTTTCATGTCAGTCATTTGCTTTATTTTTGAGATCTAAAATCAACTTTTTCGGTAAATACAGCACACTGTGACCTTTATCTTCACATTTTTAAGCAATACCCTACTTGCTCTATATAAGGTGGCGTCATGCATGTGGGTGTAAGGTGACGTGAGTCATACACAGTGGAGCAGAACGTCATTAGCAGAGATTTATGTACATCATCAAGAGGAACATAAAGTTTCACTTGCGTTCAGTCCCCATTGCATCTTCCTCGCTCCTCTAAATTTCAGGCATGCTTGTTGATGCAGTGCATGTGTATTTCATGTTTCTAGAAAAATCTATAGGAGCACTCATACATGTCTCTCCCCTGGGCACGAGCTGGAGTTCTGGATGACATACGTCCATTACCTTTACTGGCCCCTTTTACTGAGTAGGTGGCTAGACTCAACTCTCCTGAGCTGTGGGAATAGGCTGTTATATTTGTTTATCCTCACAGCCTGTGTCTCTCTTAACATCATCCCTACCTCTCTCCATCTCATTAGTTTGATATTACGGGTTACAGATATGAGTTTTTTAAATCATGTCCTGTCAACACGTTGAGTTATTCGGTTGAACTGTGTTGAATATGGAAGCAGAGAGGGGAAGGACAATGCTTCAAATGTTGACGGGGTTATGTGGGGTGCAGTTGTTCCCTAATATCTTTAATGGGACCACTTGTGGACAAGTCGACACTGGAACTGTTCCCAGAGCCGGACTAAAACTGTAAGACAACACTAAAGAAGCCATAATGTCCAAGCTGTTAGTGGATTAAACTTCAGCATGGCTATTCTGCTTGACTTAAAGTACAGTGCATTCTTCCACTGAGCTATTGTCAATTATTCTTAAAGACTAGTGATTACTGTGGTGACTAAGGCTATGCTCAGACTGCAGGCAAATCAGATTTGTTTCTCAAATCAGATCTTAGACTGTCTTCAGTGTTGTTTGCAAGTGCTATAGATCTGATTTGTGTGTCGAGACATCACCAACCTATCTGCATGTGTTGCTGTGGTAATAATGTAGGCGTAAGTAACTAACTATCTTCAAAGGAAGACTTTGTCAACATCTGTTTTATCGAAGGGTGGCACAGTGGTGCAGTGGATAGCCTCAAAGCAAGAGGGTTACTGGTTCGAACCCAGCGTGGAGGTTTTGAACCCGGGGTGGGGGAGCCCTTCTGTACGGAGTTTGCATGTTCTCCTCATGTAGGTTTTCTCAGGGTACTCCAGGTTCCTCCCACAATCCAAAGACATGCAGGTTAGGTTAATTGGTGACTCTAAAATTGACCGTAGTTGTGAATGTGAGTGTGAATAGTTATCTGTCTCTATGTGTCAGCCCTGCAATGGTCCAGCTACCTGACCAATGTGATTCCCGCCTCCTCTGCCCAATGTCAGCTGGGATAGGCTCTAGCCTCCCAGCGACCCCCAATAGGATAAGCAGTTATGGAAAATGAATCTATTGTAGCAAAATGTATCTAATGAAGCACAAAAGGAGTTAAATTTATCACGCTAGTAGGCCACCAAAAGTTTGATTTGTGTTTGTAATATAAATGATTACATAATTTAAAAAAACAACAATATTTGTCCTTCATATATCGACACAAAATAGCCATGCAAAATATTGTGACAATATGCTATATTGATTTTTCCGCAGTTTTGATCTCCATGTGGTCCTCCATTGCGTCTGCTAATAGCAGCGTGGATTCTGCTCAGCACTTTTGTCATTCTGGATTTGACATCATCGTTGCGTGTCATGTTGCAAGTGACACAAAAGACGCTCGGAAATCCGATTTGAGCAGCCAAAGCAGCCGGACTGAGATCGATCTATAGAAATTTGATTGGAACTGTGTTTCAAACCATATCCAAATGTGGTTTGGATCTGACTTGCAAAAATGTATTTTCGTGTGTTTTGTTTTGTCAAGACTCTCAACAATTAAACTGGATACAATCTGGATACGCCAAAAACGGTTTTGGGCTTGCAGTCAGAACAAGACCTTAGTATGCTGGCCAGGTTTACTTAAAGCAGCATACAAATAACAGTTTACTAAGAAGTTGTATTTCTGTTCTTTTGGCAGTGACCATCTGCCTCCCCCTACTTAAACTCCTGGCAAGCAAACAAGCAGACCCCCAAAAAATGTCAGTGTGAATTTCAAGTTGTAATCCCTACATTACTCATTACTGACAAAAGCAATCACAGCACTGCTCTGTGCTGTAGTTCTAGTCTGTCGAACACCGTACATTACTGCCAAACATCTCAATACTTCCTGCAAGTAAAGTATCATGGTGTACCAGAGTGAACTGAAACAAACGTCAGTCTGGAAGGTGGAAAAAAATGTATAACAAGTCGGAAAATGGTTGGCAGTCACACAAAGTTTAAGTAATTTGTAGTTAATGGTCTTAACCATGCAAAAGCACTGGTGTGGTCTTTTTAAAGTTGTTAAGGAGCATCACAGAGTCTGAATTGATGCTACATTAAACACTCAGGTTCAACACACACATCCAAATGCATAGACACTTACTGTATAGATACATGCATGCTCAGACAGAGCAGGGGTGGTTGCCAGGCTTAAAGACTGACTTAATACAACTATGCAGAGAGAGAACCCAGCTTGTATTTTGTGTGTGTATGTATGTATGTGTGTGTGTGTGTATGCCTGCTTGGTATTCATGGGGTGGCAGGCCAGCCTGGAGCAGGGAGCCCAGCACGGGGACAAGCGGGACAGAATTGAAAGGGTTCCAGCTAGGCCATACAAACTAGACCCAGCCAGCTGGAAAAAAAGGACCAAGAGAATTGTTGCTGGAAAAGGAGGTGGCCCCCAGTCGGACACCGGTGGCTCCCATTTTCTGTGCTCTCATTGCTTCACGCAGGCCAGAGGGCAAACACGAACACCGAAGTTTACTCATTCACTTACGCGCTCAGACACACACACAGAATAACACACGGTTCTATTGCCATGTATTACCTAGAACCCATGGCCTTTTTAAATCACAGTGTGTTTTTATAAAGCCACAGTGGCCTATCAAGGAAAACTGTTAAGTCTCCAGTGCACAACTACTGTGTCAGCGTAGCCACTTTCACCCTTACACCCTCATATACCCTCCTCCCAGATGTACACTCAATTTCAAACACCTATTTTTTTTATATATTATCCATACTGTCTTACTGCAAAGCAAATAAAGCGCAAATGCCTTTCTTAAACTACTGTTGATTTTTATGCTGTATGTGTGAAGTCAAGAACAAAGAAGTAACTCTTGTTTTTTGCCAAGTAAGAATATTATATAGAGATGTTATTAAAGGAATTATTGTGACTGTGTGGTTTTACACTGGGATGTTATCCCAAACCATTTTGTGGTTGCTCTCTCTCTCTCACTTAGAGAGCTGCAGACTACACAGAGTCTGCACTATATGTTGCAGTACGTCATAGGGTAGGACCTGGGTCAAAACACACATACTGTACACACACACACACACACATCACCACACCGTGTGCAGGTATCAGGTTTTTAGAAGTCCTGTAAGGAGCTGTAGATGTGCAGCCCACCCTGTGACAATACTAGCAGCACGCGTTAGTCTGAAAGGCAGCTATTGATGGTTATGTGGGGCAGCAGGAGGATGGATTCTGTTTTAACACATTCCTGCTCTTATTGAGACGGAGCGTGAACGCGGGTCGGAGGGAAGTGGTTATGGTTATGGATATTGGGGGAGCCTGGGGCTGGATTATGTCGAGTAGACACAATTAAGAGAAAATTGGAAAATATCCAGTAAACGTGGCTACTCTTATTGGGCCCCAGTGTAAATGGTAGCTCCAATGTTTAGTGAGGTTTTCTTCCCCTGAATGCTGCCCTGTTGAATTCATATTATAGTTTTACCCTCTAGAGTGAACCGTGCTAGAGAGGCCACAGACTGCTGTTTATTGACATGGCCATAAAAATGATATGGCTCATATGACCTAGAGGGGAACTTTATATCCTCTATTTGCTAAAGATGAGTAGAGTTTAAATCTTAAAACACAGAAGCATGTTTTCAGTCATCCATTCACTCACTCAGTTCTTCACCGAGAGCTTTATGAGAAAACAGCACCATTGGTCCAGATTAGAGCCGTTTATATGCAGGTCTACCTTATCCGCTTGTTGGTTTTACCCCAGCTTCTTATTACAGTCTTATGGAGGAATGATAATAGCAGCCTGGGCCTTTAGATAATGGAAACAAGGGCCAGTGGGATGACTGGAAGGGTTCCATCCACCACGGCGGCACCTCAACAGACAGCAGTGGCTGACATTGCAAGCGCTTTTTCTTTTACTCTATCCCACAATAAAATTAAGGAATATCATTGGTGTGAAAACAAACTTTGTTGTTATCACAGTTTCTTATTTTACATTCCCTATCCCGTTGTCTGCAACCCTGTATTTCCATGGTTTTAGCATAGAAATGGGCAATATGATACGCCATATGTAGCACCAGATATTTCTGCCATACTGTTAATATTGTGGTATGTATTAGGCCATTGTGGGCAGTGTAGAAAATAAACAGTTTCCAAAAATATTTTCCAGAAACGCTTATAAATTTATATACAAGACAAGGAAATTGAAAATGTTGCTGGATAAATGTAGTTATTATTATATGCTAAAAATAAATGGTAACAGTGATACTTAAAGCTAAGGATTGCCAGTAGGGATGAGCGAGTACACCATTATCTGTATCTCTTTAACCAACTAAATTATCTGTATTTGTGTCTGTACTGGAAACAGGCGGAGTTCAGATCACAAGGGGGTGGGGTTAAAATTGAGAGTGGGTGGGGCCTAAGAAGTTGTTATTTTAAACTTGCATATGCTACCTAATGAATTAAAGCTCCTTAAAGGCATACTTTGAATATTTTTAACTAGCATTGTATCATAGCAATGTTTGAAGTATGTGTAAATGAACTGTGGTGAATTTCCTGCCATCTTGCCAGCGCCCAGATCTCCCTGCTCATCTTGTCTTTTTACCTCCGGCAAGGAGGTTATGTTTTTGCCGGCGTTGGTCTGTTTGTTTGTCTGCAAAATAATTCATAAAGTTCTGAACGGATTTCGATGAAATTTTCAGGAAAGGTTGATAATGGCACAAGGAACAGATGATAAAATTGTGGTGGTGATCGGTTGAAGCGAAGTGGATAAAATAATAAAATGGCGGGAAATCTGAGCTGCTTGGCGGAGGTCTGCGCTCTCTGAGTGCTCTAGTTTATAATTTTTGTTTGCCCGCCACCACAGACACAAAGAGTAGAGCTGACTTAATATAAACCAAGATTCTCTGACTGTACTGCATATTTTTTGCAAAAAATGTTTGTATAAACATATTTTAGTGCACTGTTTGGCTGTAATATGAGAATTTGTGAACAGGAAGTGGATGCCATACTGTTTTCTGTATTGTAAAAGTGACGGCTGAAAAAAATTAGATCAAACTAAGCAGTGCTGATCAAATATGAAACCAAAATTCTTTTACTGCTTTGCCTGTTTCTTGCTTAGGGTATTTTCAGCAACATATTTTAGCTTACTGTTTGGTATAATTAAAGATTGTTTGTTACAGGCTGGCTGCCGTATTGTTTTATATTGAAACATGGCCAAACTCGCTTTGTGTCACCCACCAGCAGGAGCATGTATTGGTCTGGTGTGGTGCAATGCATGCTGGTAGTTGTAGGTTTTCTACCTCTTAAGCAAAAGCCACACTCCTGTTTCTGTTTTCTCTTGTCATATAGCACCACTTTCAAAGGTATGCATGTTTCTACTGCAAAGACAGCCTAGTACATGCCCAGCATGTACATTATATATATATACTCTACATTTTACTAATGTAATATAATGTAAAACTTTTTGAAACACTATGACATCAGCTGCTGAGGTAACGTTATATAAAAGGATTAGCGTCACCGGCTCTGGCCTTTATGTTTGCTCTCTGTGTCTAATATTTGAGACTGCTAGCAGAATCATAGCTGACGCAAAATGCACTGGTGGCCAATCTATACGCTAAACCCATCTTTCTAAGTTGTGTGCGCCTTTGGCACTGGGTCTAACCCTCAAGCTGACTGACTGACTTACTCAGCAGTCCATTAGCTAATGATGGTGGGTGCAGCCTCTCCTGCCTCAGCCACCCTCACGCATCTTTTCCCGCTCTAATCTTTCGTCCTTTAGTGTTTGCCTTGCAGCTGGTGCTATGCTGCAGTCCTCAACACCGCAAAAAAAATTCCTGTATTTCTTTTCCTCTGTATGAAAAATGCAGTGTTAGCCGTGAGCAATCGCCATGTGATTGATTGCTGGGCCATTAAATTTGGATCTGAACATAAAGCAATGGTCCACAGTATATTATTTTTTCTCTGTGACCCATGACTCAAATTGGCGGGATTATATAATTATAGAGATCATGTAATTTCTCAGATATGAGTTGATTATACGTTGATGACATGTTCACAGAAGGGAGACTAAATGATGTGGGGTTTTCCTTCAGAGCTTGAGGTCTGCTTCTCAGATGGACTGTTTCACACAGAATAACAAATGACAGGATAGAGAGGCATGGCGAGAAATACAAAGAGGGTTGACAGGAGCACAAATGCATTGATGTTGTTCTTGAGACTAATAAATATCAATAACAAAACTCATGTCCATAAGTCTTCACTCCACTGGTCACGGCCTGTCACTGGATGAAAGTCTGAATTTGATTTAGGCAATACATTTAAATTATGAGAGAATAACACTGCGACACGACAGAGTTTCTGCCTCTATCTTGTCCATTATCGAGTAAATCAGAACGCCTCATCATGTAATAATGCTTCTGTGGAGTGTAAGCTGTCACACAACAAGTTTTGCAGAAAAAAAACTGCGCCTGAGTTACTGTAGACTACGGTGTCTAACAACGGGCAAACATGCTACAACAGCCCAAACATTTCCATTAGGAGCATTGTGCTGCAGCTTCAGAAAATATTCCAATTCAAAAACACACCAACCCCAAAACAAATTCACAACACAAAAATGCTGTATAACCAGTCAACACAATGGAAGTTCTCCAGACCTCTAGGGTGGAACTAAGTGGAACAGCATCATTTTTTACTTGAGAGAGAGAGAGACCAGATGAGGGGTGTGTACGTTTTTGAAGTGAAAAGAAAAGTGGAGTGAAGAGGCTACAAAGAAGGCACATATTCCTTTTTACATTTTGCCTTACTTACTTTTGCAATACTATAAAAGAGCAACAGACTTATGTAAAAGACTAAGGTCATATCTAACAATCACACTGTCCTGTCTGTTCTCTCTCCACATTTCTTACTGTTAATGTATTTGTTTTGGCTTTCTGCAACAAGTGTTTTCTTCTTTTTTGGCTTTCCATGTGTCTTTGAGTGGCATCGTTTTTGAACCTGCAACATGTTTCTCCTCCTCCAATATAGGACGTTGTTGGACACCATAGTAGACATCTGAGCAAAACATGCCACCTTTGGGCCACTTGTTCACACTGTGTTGTCTCAGTATATTGCGTCAGCACCCCTGGCTGCATGCCTTTTTACCCTCTTATAAGCCCTCCTTCCTACCCCTCTGTGTTTCTCCCCAGTCTGTCTGTCACCCTTTAAATAGTCACTGCCATCCCTGTGCATCTTCATATTCCCAGCATCCTCACCCGATGCCCGGGTGCCCACCAGCCCTGTGTTTTAGCACCTTTAAACTTGAACTAGCTGGCATGACAATATCATGCAGCTGCAGCTGCTGCTGTGAAGTTAACACAAATGCCTACTGCATCTGTGTTATGATTTTAGTGGTAATTGCTGGTTCACTGGAAGGCTTCAAATGGACACGTGGACTCTCAAAGTTTCTACCCGCCAGCTTATTTTCT
This sequence comes from Epinephelus awoara, assembly GCA_035609425.1. Taxonomy (NCBI): domain Eukaryota; kingdom Metazoa; phylum Chordata; class Actinopteri; order Perciformes; family Serranidae; genus Epinephelus; species Epinephelus awoara. Next base: position 9,772,852 of record CM069306.1, read on the forward strand.
CTGCTTGTGTGCGTGTGCTCCACCATATCGCAGACACAGACAAGATGAACTCACTTGACCTTTCTCTGTCTCCTCCGCCTCCGTCTCTGTGGTATAACACCACTTGAATCCTCCGAGACATGTTGCCACATTTGGTGTCTGTAATTCTCATAAATTTGTTTACAAAGATGGACAAATGTTGTCAACAGACTCCGAAGTAACACCCATTATTTATAAGGAAAAACCGAGGGCCTCTCATTTTTAGATCATCTGTGAGTGATTTCATCAGGGTAAACAAGCCTCAGTGTGGAGAGAGAAACTCAATGTTCTCTTTACTGATTGGAATCTCAAGGACTTTTCCCCGTGATATACGAGGGACTGAGTCTCTCTTTAATTAGCCCTGACATCATTCGGATAAGAGAGGGAGAAAAAGACGAGGGGGGACTGATTGACAGAGACTGCAGAGTGAAGACTAAAGAGAGAGATGGAGACAAAGTGATTTAGAAAGAATGAAGAGAGACCTTAAAAAGATGGCAATGAAAAATTGGCGGGAGGAGAAAAGAAGGCAAGAGGAGAAGAGTAATGCTGTAAATCATCTATACACTCTCGCTCAAGGCTTTCTGGGAGAGGCCAAGTGGAAGGCTGTCACTATTAGCTTACGGGTGGCTCAGGGGGTGTTATAAATGCTGCATGTTTCTGCAGTGAAATAGCTGAACACTGTTTAAGCTTTTGATTTAAAGCTACAATACATTTTTATCTCCAGAATACAGAATGTTTAGTGCACATCCAAACTCATAAAATGATGTTTGCTTTCTGTTGTGTTCAGTAATTAATTAATTGATAGGGAATTCGTTTTTACAGTTCATATGACACACATATCTGTCTTTGATGCAGTTTTTCTTTAATTAACGCCTGCTCTTTTACTCACCAGCTTTACTCTTCCCGTACCAAAAGAACTGGAGTGTTACCTCACACACATGCGAAAAGAATGAAGGATGGCTTTAGTTCAGTTGTTCAGTTTAACATTATCAGATGGCAATTACTACTCGTATCAAGTCAGTGGCTCTTTTAATCACAGAAGAATATAATGGAACTAGATGGCACTCGGCTTAAGCACCAAAAAAAAAAAAATATATATTTGAAAAACTTGAAAAAACAGCAATGTGTCTTTCCAGAAATCATGACCCGGTTATGTAAGATAATCCACAGACCTTGGTGTGAGCAGCTTCATGCAGGAACTATTTTCTTGATACCAAACTACACCTGCCATCCGTGCACCACGTAGAAGGAGCCGTGCATTTACTGCTAGCTCGCCACTGAGCTAGCTAACATTACAGCTCAGCCGAGGAGGATACCATTAATGTTTACATCTTCCATGAAATGCACGCTTCCTCCTGTGCGGGGATATGGTCGGGGGGGGGGGGGGGGGGGGGGGGGGGGGGTTATAATGTGTATGACAAGTTATGACAGTGTCATGTCACTCTTATGTAGATACCTTCAAGTAAAGTGTTACCCAAAATAGTTCCTACATGACACTGCTCACAACAAAATGTATGGATTATCTTGAGTAACCGGGCCTTGATTTCCCCAAAGACACATCACATTGCTGATGTGTTGACTCACACGAAAACAATCTAGACTGTTAAACAGCACTGCAGGTAAGAGGAAAAATACTTTGATTTTGGGAGAAACTGTCCCTTTAAGTTAGAAATAGTTCCAGCAAAGGGTGCCCTTTTTAGTTTAAAGCATTAGAAATATATTTACTTAATCATAAGTGAGTTAGTGTTAAGCAGTTCCATTAAAAATGTAAAATCAGGCTGGAGGAGAAATACTTTACTCTCTATGTAAGATCGAAAAGAGCTATGACTTATCTCCCCTAGAGAGAAGTGCTGGGGCTGATGGAGGCTTTCACTGGATGAAACATTGTTCGTTGACTTGAATGAGTGCATGAAAAAAAACCACCTTTTTGGTAGATCTGGTCATCCATCTCTTTTTGTATTATCCTTGAGTTGCACAGATGCATATGCTGCTTTCTGTCTGTCACTCAAGGCAAGGTAGTTCACTATGATTAACAGGTCTAATCACAGAGAACAATCTCTACCCATACATTAAAGATGACATTCATCACAAATATCAATCTTTAATTTATGTATAATATTTTATGTAAATGACTGACTCTACACACAGCAGTGTTAATCATTTACACTGTAACCCTCTCATTTTAGATACTCAGCATGTGCTCCACTCACAGCCACTTCACAGTAGATCATCTTTGGAAAGTCAGGCATGTTACATTTTCAGAGTAGACTTTACATTTACCTTTCTGTCTATTCTATAGATGAAAAATGGAAGTCTACTGTCCTAGTCCTGGTTTGACCGCTGTTTGAGGCCGTGGTGGTCTGGTTCAGCTCAGCACCTTAAAGCCTACATCTGTCTCTTTGTGTGGTTAAACACAGTCAAACAGTGTTGCTGAGGGAGGAGAGAGACTTCCTTATTCCCCTAACCCACCCAGATTTTCCCAGATGGTCTCGGGTTTGAACTGGCAACCTTCCAGGCTCGAGCTTGCTGCCTTAACCTCAAGGCCTCCACCACAACACTGCTAGTCTTGCGAAATTCAAGTAGTCACCTTAATGCGTAAATAAAGGGGGAAAGTGTTTTTATCTGGCTGGTTCCATGCTACACATATATATATGGTTGCTCTTGGATGACAATTTATTGTGATAACAAACTGTTACTCATAGTGTCCAGTGTTGATCCAAGTCAGGTCAGGTAATTGTGGCCTTTTTTTTTTTGTTATTTGGATGGCACAGAAGCAGATATACCTGAAAGACTGCACGTGAAACAGTACGTCTAAGGTTGTTGAAGATACCTCTTATTTTGACATGATGAAAAGTGCACTCTGTATATTACAGTAGTCACTGAATTAAAAGGTAAAACAAATATAGACTAAAAAAGTGTCAACTGAAACGTAAACTTATTATACTACCCTTTTTACTTACAGTCGCATATTCTCATTGGTATCTCATTCACTTATAGGTTTAGGTTATATTAAAAGGAAGAGAGAACTATAGCTGTGTCTCAATTCAGCGGCTGCAGCTTCGAAGGCTGCATTTGAAGACTGATTGCGTCACATCGGCGTGACCAAGGCTGTCCAATTTTGAAGGCTCCTTCAAATGTGGCCCAAAACTGCAGCCTTCTTTCCCAGAATTCGGAGGATGCAATGGATGAATCCTTCATGGCCCAGCCTAGCCCAAGATGCATTGTGCACCGGTGACAATTACATATTAAGTTAAGATGACTAACAGCTTAAACAATCTTAATAAGTTCACCTGAAAACGGCTCTCCATCAGCCTGAAATATATCAAACAGTGGTGTCTGGCGGTGAATCATCTCCTCAGGTATTAAATAAAAAACATTTGTAATAACAATCTCTGGATCCATGTTTTAGGGCTAACTAATTTACTAGCTTACTCCTTCTTTCGTCAAGCGCAGCTATTTGCAAGGTAACAAGAACGGCAACAGCTTGGGGCAAGAATAGTATCTATATACAGACTCTACATTCAGTGAATGTAGAGTCTGTAGGCAAACCCCGGAGATCTTGCCTCCGGAAGAAGAGAGTTAGAGCCCTGGTTTCTGGTTGTAGGCTGTTTGTAGTCAGCGTGATATTGACCAATCACGTTTGAGCCGGCTGCAGTTGTTGCCAGGTTAAACAGTCCGTGCGGTGAACTAACGAGGCGGAACATAATTGGTGTCACTGCAAACTCTGAATCCATCGCAATGGTTCAGCATATTTACTTATGTATAAATGGAAGTTGGAAACGGAAATTTGCCTCCTCCGCCCAAATCAAACTGGAATGCCAAAAAATCGGGGGTCTGCCCCCAGAGGCTGTTTCGCCGTCTGCCGGAAGTCAGACGCTGAATACAGCCAATGGGTTCCGAGAATGGGGCGAGAACAACTGGTGATGCAACCAGGAAATCCTCCACAGACCAGACCAGCCCATTTCAGAGACCGTTCAGTTTGGCTGATGCGGTCTTCTAAGGCTGTAGCCCCGGATTTGAGACACAGCTAATATCAAAATCCCAGAACATGTCATACACAGTGATAATCAATTGCCAGTTTTAATTTAACTGCTTTGTTTGTACTTTTTTTTTTTTTGGAATTTGCGGTTTTAATTCCTTGTACCAACCATCCCCCTTTGACAGATGTACATCTATTCTTTATGTTTGTTCTTAACCCTGTTTAAAACATACCCATTCGCCTTAGTTCATACTGCCCCTCTCTAATTTCACACAGTCTCTGAATACACTGAGGAAGCAGACTATGTTTTGCTTTGTACATTATAAGTGCAATTTTAAAATCAACTCTGCGAAAGTAGAAATGGAAACCCCTTTAATGTACAAGTCGCAGGCCCTCCCTCTCTGTGTTATTATGTGTTGCAATTAGGAATGGAAATGGTTACTTGTTTAAACATAATTATTATGATACTCGACGGCAAAAACTCCACTCATTTAAAATAAAATTGATGCCTTGGGTTTTCTTTGGAGAAACATCATAAACAGCCATGTTGCCAAAGTAACAAGGATCTTCCTATGCGGTGGAATGGAGAGCCCACCAGTATGTGAACCAGTGGCCACTGCTCATGTCGCTACTTGGCTACTGATTGCATTTTTTCTTGTGCTTTTTTTCCCCTGCTTTAGTTACTAACCGCAGTGAAGTAAATGCCAAATAAAGCTAATTACCTTTGCTCTCACTCTCTTTTTTGTTCTCTCGTTTGCTTGCTTTTTTCAGTCTGGTCGTTGGTTGCTGTACATAACTCGCATGGAAGCATTCTCATTGAATAAAATTCCTATTCCAAAAGTGGTCCAGCTTGGTACTGAACAGGAGCGTCTGTTTTGTTTCTTCTCTGACTCTGTGTCAATACATCATGTCTCTAAACCCAAATAGAAGGAGGGCAGTGTTGACAGTTGTGATGTCTATGTTTGAGAGCAGTATGTTTTACTGTCACTTACGGGAATGTCATTTTATTTCCTAATTCTTACTGGTTAGTGAATTTTTCATGGTTATTCAGGAAAAGAAATGGTCCAAAGTCTTGAGATGACAGTGACTGTGGTTTGGATAATGGATGCAAGACTCCTGGGATTCATTTCAGAAAGTACAGTTAATGGCACAGAACCAGTGGTTTATTGTTTTCTGGGCCACATGGGCCACAGAGTGCTGCAGGGATGACGTTTATTTGTAGTCCAGCACGAAAGTTATCATTGCCCTGGTTCCCTCGACAAAATGCCAACGGGATTTTTCCATTGAACTTTAAACAAAAGTTTATGATACATATACATTTTATTCAGACAGACAATCTTCACAAAAGAACAATGCTTTTATGATTTTTAAAGCCTAAATGCAATCGCCAGAAGTAAAGAGCAAATTTTAGGCTATGAACGAACGACACCATGATCGCGTGACTTCATCATCACCAACACAACAAGTCTGTAAAGCCCTGTTTGATGTGATGTCTTAGGGCACAAGTATACTGGCTGCGTGGCTAAACGTACGCGTACATATGGTAAGCCGTTTTAACATTTAATCGCTAAGTTTGACTATCCGGAATTACCATTATAGATATCAACAACGTCATTTTGACTAGTAGTGATGTCATTGTGACTAGTATGAATTTTAATTGAAGATATCTATAACATCATTCTGACTAGTCAAAACTGAATTACAGATATCTATGACGTCATTCTGACTAGTCAAAATTAGTAAGACTCAAACTATTTTTGCCATTCTTGTGTATGGGGTTTGTCTGACTCAGAGATCTACTCAGCCCTATGATATGTAGTGAATACAGTCCCTAACGCTTGGTTGTGAAGTGTTTGCGCTAAGACCAGGAACTGTTAATATAACCCATTGTGACTGTTCTGATGTGAGTACCTTTGCTGCAGATGGTAAGAATTTCTGAGCTCTATTACAAAGAGTATGTAGCCATTGTTAGCTTTGGCAGAGCTGACAACTAAACTTCAGTTCCTACAGTGGAACAGTGGGTAGAATTAGGCAACCAGATTGTATGTGTGTATGCACAAACTTTGGAAAAGTTGAAGAGGGGTCCCTCACTGGCCAAACAAACCCTCTTCATTCCACAATGCAATGTGCTTGGGGTGAGAGGGGGCTGAGAAAGTTCCCTTAGCTTTACTGGGTAATCCCTTGATAAATAAACTGGGAAGACAAGACCACCGCTGCTATCTGTAAACCAATACTCCCCTGGAGGAGGGATGGCCCTGGGCTTGGCTAGCTCAGAGCTGATTCTCTTGCTGCGCTCTTCTTTCACCCTCTTGCCTCAGGATGATGTGTGCATAAGGCACAGATACACACACATACACATGCCAATGTTGAGCTAAACATAATGAAAAAGATTCTGGTACACACATTTTTGAGGTAAAAATAAATTATTTAGTTTCAGTGGTATAATGTCTGTACTGTGATATGCAAAATATGTAGTTGTAAAAACACGGATCCATCCTGCCTCCAGCAGTAGAAATCAAATTTCATTGGCTAGCTCAAATACACATAGAATACATGCCTTGTATTTCCCTAACGCCCCCCACGTGGACTACATGCATCTCACCAATCTGCCCCCTCCATCCGACTCTTGTCTTCGGGCAATCATATGAGGAATGCTCCACAAAATAGCTGAAATTGTGAAGGTATAACAAGGACAAACAGGTGTTCCCACACACATGCACATACAAACCCAAGTACTCATGCTGTGCCCACATAGGATCTTCATTCTCACGCCATCATCAGGTCAGGAGATAATTGATTTATGGCTGTGTTCTAGCCTGTGGTATTATTCAACCTGTCGTCTGATTGGCCTACAGGATTATGGGGCTATAAGATCCAACCTATGAGAGCATGTCTCATTTCTCAAGAGGGTCCATGACAAGAATGTTTATTTTCCCTGAGATGACTTTGTGTTCTGTTTACACTGTTGTGTGCTTAGTTAGGCATAAGAATGATTAGTGTCAGGGTTTTTGTTTGGAAGTGCCGGCCTTTCTCCTAACTTTTCTGGACTCTCTTAAAAGTAGCGCATTTTTGAACCCCCTGCTCTGTGGTTTGGTTTTTAAAATAATGGGGTAATACAAACAGAACTTAGCACGACCTCCGCTTGATGTTCATATTTTACACGGATGTTTACATTTTTGTCTGGGAGAATAGCAGAGTGTCACACAAAGGCAGGTGAGAAATGGCACTGGATTTAAAACTTTAGTCTGCCTCTTTGAAAAGTTCACAATGACAGGATTAGATCCTGTCTTAATCCTCCGTTTATCACCGCTGCAGAGAAATGATAACCTGAAGGTCGAACCTTTTTTGGTTGTTTTTCATGCGCTGAATTAAAGTAATCTCCTTGAAGTGTGTTTAAAGCATAAGGTTAAACTTTTAGGAGGCTGGCAAATATTTACAGCCCAGTTTTTATCTCCTGCTCTTTTAAACTATTTGGATCATATTATAACAATGTGCTGCCTAGTTTGGCAGTTTGACCACAGTTCACAAGCAGTGATGACTGACAGTTGCTCTAGAGACTCCGCAGCTCTTACTGGTTGTTTATCTTACATGTGGTAAGGCCATTAGCAGAGCTACAAGGCAATAGAGTGGGCAGAAGAATATGTTTTTCTTTCACAGATAATCTGTCTCATTTAGTGCTGTGTGAATACAGTAGCAGATATGAGAAAAAATATATTTTATAAAAGTAGTAGCAACTTGAGCTTTCACAAAAAACAGTAACAATTCCTACGGACTAGTCTTGGTTCTGTACACCTGCCCCTTGCACAGCCAGCCAGCCAGCTTCACCACTTTCATTCAACCACACACACTCTCTCTTCCACATGCACAGCGCTGTAGACCTCCCAAACACTTCAGTCTGGACATGATGTCATGGGGCTGTATGTTGTCTGAAATATGTGCTTTGAATCTCTGGAATTTATTTTATAGACATCTATTTTTTGCTACGTAAGGAAGAAGCATATGGTTCGCCTTAGCCACATCTGCCACACTGGCTAAGTACTTTAAGTATTTATACATTTATCTTATAAACAGGTTCAAGCATGTTTGCTTGATAGAGTGAATCTGCCTTGACATTTATAGCTTTACTGCTTCTTGGAATTAACACTGCCTTACCAAGTCATTTTATTTTGTTGCTACAAACGCTAGTGTACTTGCCAATGTTGATAATACTGGATTGAGCAATGTTGAAAGCTCTGGGCTTATCTACAGAATATAAACTTTAAATTTAAATATTCTTGCCATTATCCTTGCTGAGATACTCTAATTTGGCAGACTTTGTTTCATAAAACAATCCACTTTACAGGTTTGAAATTTACAAGTGTTGTAATAAATGTCTGAACACGTCATGTTGTGCAGACGGTATGCAAATGAATTAAACAGTAATTGTCCGCTGAAGAATTGCAGCACATGCAAAGAGCATTTGGCTTAGTGTGTTGATGGGGCTGCACGACCAAAAACAGTTGCTATGTTCTATCTTTTCTCACCGCCACAATGTAATGTGTGTGTGGCATGTTTGAATGTGTATGTGTGGCTGTGTGCATGTGTGGCTGTGAGCCGCTCTACCACATGTGAGCGTGTTTTATGGGTCCAGAGGGAGTTAAGGTTAATGCAATAAAACAGCCATCCCCGTGCCCAACGTCTGCCTTGAGAGAGGATTTAAGACCAAAATGTAGTTAGGAAAATGTAGGAGAGTAGGGCAGAGTGAAGAGTGAAGTGCGAACAGTGCCATGAAGATGAAAAATGGTCAGGTAGTTAGTTACGCTGTTAGAAAGCATCTCCTGGGTTCCCGAGCTATTGACAATCCAGCTGTCCAGGAATAGCTAGCTGTTATGTGAAATCTCCATTTAAACTCCATTTATAAGGCACATGTGATGACTGACCTGCCTCACCCTGGAGGGAAAGTGTATTTTTAGCAGGTTGGCAAGACACATTTTGTGACTGTTAACACATATTTCAGCTGCTTCCAGACTTACTTATCCAAACTGTTCCCAGCATGTGGACACACCCCTTCAAACAACCATTTAAACACAGATGCTTGCCAGTTCCTCCCCAAGTGAAGTTTATGTAGTTGTTTGTGCATTGCAGTGTCTTGGGCCCCCCACAAGCTGTTCTGAACACTTAAATTGTGGCATTGTTCCCCACAATGTGAGAAAACATTACGCAAGTGTTTTAATGTTCTTACTAGTAGAGATTTCCGGAGCAGATCAGCAGGATTAGTATCCTGCATTTATCGCTGTATTATTTAATGGATTGGAGAAGCCTATATAAGGCCCAGCCAACTATTGATCCTTTGTTTGTTGTAACTCATTGTGCTCTGTTCTGTGTCCCTACAAAACACTTGAAAATTGCACTTTTTCTATTTGCAATTTCACAATATCACTCAGCCCTTTTTCAGCCAGTGAAGTACAAACAGTATACTTAGTCAAGCAATGTGATCATCCATCTGTTCTTGGGAATAAATAAGAGAGTGTAGGGAAACATTGATGCATTTTAATGTCGTGATATTATGTTTTGTGACACTCAAAAACACTATAAATTTTTAAACAGGCAAATATTTTTGACGGTGGTTAATTATCTCCACTAGGCATAAGCCTGGTGGGGATGATGCATTTGGTTGTGTGTGCGTGTATGTGTTTGTATTGGTAGCTAATCTCACAAACTACTGGACCAATCAGCCTAGTATTTTGTGTGCACATGAATTACTGTATGTATGTATTAAGAACTTGCGTGGTTTCGGTGATTCACAATAGTTGAAAAACCTGTTTTATTGACTGTTTTAGACCGTCATTAGGACAGGAATTGTGCGGCGTCATCAACAGCTCCTCCCACAAGTCATCAACAGCCCCTCCTGTGGTGGAAGGGCGCCTCGTTCTTTTTAAACCAAAAAGGTTCCGCCAATATGTCTACCCTACGAGGCGGAAAATTGGGCACCTCAGATCAACTCGCCAATCTGGCTCTGTGTGTCTAAACGCTAACAGCGTGCCGGCAAAACGGCCCAACATTCGCCGAAAATCTGGCAGTGTGAAAGGGGCTAATAGACTGCTCATTCCTCACTCATCTTATCTGGCTTGTAGGGGCCAGTGTTTCCAACTATGTTGTGTTGCCGACAAAATTAGTGCAAAAGTATCAAGGATTTGTTGCTGTTTTAGTTATTAAAATACATTCATCCTCATAATTATAATATACTGTATCTATTCCGTAATTCACATGCAGAGCCTATTAGCAGGAGAACACAGTCTGCTCTGTACATGTGCTGTGGCTCTGTCACAAATAGACGATGCTTCTGAAAAGTGCTGCAGCCTGTCTGACGTTAAAAGCATTGTCTAGAGTGGCCATGATCAGCTGGGGGCGGCCGCTTGGCTGCATGGCGGAGTCTGCACTCAGCTTTTTTAGTTGTGTGATGTGTTTAACTCCGCAACCACTAGATTCTTTGGTGTTGTAATGTGTCTTCAGTAAACTGACTCCTTCACTCCAATTTAACAACGTAACGCCAGCATAAACATAAAGAACACAAGCCTTTATGAGGCAGAGTCATAAAGGGCAAACCACTAGCACCAACAGTTTTCCCAAAATTAGATTTAAAAGAATTTCAATATGTGGCCATGCTTAAAGGATTGTAATATATCTCAGTATATATATCTTAGCAATACTTGGCTCTAGAAGAAATCACTAAAAATGAGGAGACTCCTTTATTCAAGTAGAATTCTCACTGCTTCTTATTATAAGGCTCCCTTTTCTAAATCAGTGATGAATAAATAGTGCTGCTAGATATTGTTGGACGTCCTTACATAGCAGAATGACTCATCCCTCTAGACAAAGCAGCGTATATACTGTATATTGGTCACTGTATTCAGCCCAGTGTGCCGGAGCCATTACACTCTGTCTCTCTGGCTAATTGAGGACCACTTAATAACACTGACCAGAGGCTTTTAAGCCAATGAGATGTCATTGATTTTACCTCTTGGTTTGATGCACACGCCCCTTCATTTTCATGACCCGGCTGTCTCTGCTGCTGGCTTTAATAGCTCACTAGAGATCCTCACCATCGCTGCCAACTGTGGACACGTGCGTTCACCTCTATGAGGTAGTGGAATGTTCTACATTTACTGTCAGCCCTCCTGGCAATAACTCACTCATCACACCACTTTCTTTCATCACATCCTTCACTTCACGCCCACCGTTTTCCCATGTTGTTCGTTACTCTGAAGTTCTCTGCTCCATAATTCTCTTCACCTCTCTTCACCCTGCAATCATTCAACTGAAATGTAGGCATTTCTCATTTGAAATTGATGGCGTCACTCTGAAGAAAAAAAAACGTTCATGTTGAATAACTTATTTTAGTTTATATGCTTTCATCTGCACAGGTGTTAATTCGTGGTTTATGAAAGTCACCCTGCAGCTCCACCCGTACTGTTAAATGTTTTCCTAGCATAACAGGTGTGTGTCTGTTTGCTCTATCCTCCCCACAGGTGGACAAGGTGTGTGGCCTGTCTACTGGGGAACCTACAAGCATTCAGCCTACTAGCCCAGAGGTCACAACCTCTAGCGTGACCTCGTCTTCTCTTCCTCCATCTGCTGCCCCCTCCCAACCTCTACCCGAGCAGTGGATGAGGCAGTTAGCCCACTTGAGGAGGTAAGACAAAGCAATGGACTTAACTGGGATTCATTCAGTCAGTTTTCAAAGTTTAATACTGCCTGTTGTTGATTAAAATGCCTCTTGTTTTCTGGCAAATATTCAGCTGCAGCTATTTTTTGCTTGGTAGTTATTTATACTGCTAGATAGATAATAAATTTAAAGGTACTGTATGTAACGGATGGAAAGGACTCGGACCAAATTTTCCAAGAAAATCGAAAGGATGTCATGACCCTTAACCAAGACATACCTTTCTGGCAGACAGCTCTCTAGACAAATTTCTCCCAACAGCATGCTGCATCTCTCTTCAGCTCTGCTACAGCACTGCAGTGTGAAACAGTAGCTAACATACCCTTTTCACCCCTTTAAGGGTGGTGGACTTGTGGGTAACCTGTGAGGGTGTGACGTGTACTTCATTGTATTTGGAGGGAAGTAGCTTGCTTGGTGTGTAATGGTAAAGATGACAGGTGGCAAAGAGTGAAGAAAGTCAGCAGAATTCAGTGTCTAGATAAGCTCAGGGCTACTAAACCTCACGAGAAGGCCATGTTTGTTGTTCTGTGGTAAAGACTGCAATAAAGCCATTGTGTAGCTAAGTCAAAGCAAGCTGGGCAGCCAACGAGCTAACTGTAGCCTAAGCTAAGGTTAGCCGGCTAGCTGTAGCTGGAGCCGAGTTTCCAAATGAAATATAGAAACATACAGATATTAATGTTATTCTAAATATGATTTTATTTACTTTCTAGTACACTATCAACATGATGCTGGTCAATCAAGATCAGTCCCTTGTTAGTCACTGTTTTGGCAGTTGCAGCTGCTGAGGAGAGTTGTGGAGAGAGGTGTCACTAAAAACAAGGATTTTGTGAGAGTTTCATACAGAACCTTTAAGTTAAATGGAAACTAGTCAGGTCTGTATGCCATAAAGTGTGTGTGTGTGTGTGTGTGTGTGTGTGTGGGGGGGGGGGGGGGGGTGGCTAATGTCTATTCACAGCTGCCATCACTGCTCTCTTTCTACATATGGTAAGTTGGACACAACACACACCCCCACACACATAGTATGTAAATGTAGTGCTTGGCACTGAAGGCCATGCCCTCCACCTGGCCTCTGAGGCAGCCATCCCATGCCCACAGCAGCTGGCAGTGATGCGCCAGGAGAGGGGGAGTGTGGGTAAGATTAATCTTGACGGACCAACAATTTCCTGTTTACCCAGACAGCCATACCACCAACTCTGCACACCAGCCGGCCTCAGCTTAAATAGCATCACACGTAAACACACACACTTGCAGCGCTGCCTGTCTGACCTTGTCCCAAACCATGAATCACTGCACTGATGCCAGCCATAGCTGACAGGTCTGGCCTGGCACTGCCACCACCATTCATGGCAACACAATCCAGCTCCGTGCCTGCTGCCAACCCTGACCAGCGCACATGTGAGCGCTGACCACTTCAGAGGCATGGCAGCACCCGCTGCAGTAAAGGGAGAACCGTCTGCTGCTTAAAAAAATGAAATGGGATACAGTAAAGCAACATTTGTGTTTCGTTTTAATGGGGGAAAAATATGAATGTGGAAGCTCAGCAGAACTTTCTTTGGCCATCCTGTGAATATTTAACTGTTTTCACGTGTGCAGATGTTTGCTTGTCTGTTTGTTTACCGACTTAACATATACATTACATACCAGTATCTGTTTTAATTGTTGGTGTTGTGTGGGGAGAAATTGCCATTGATTTTATGTGTGGTGTGGCTAGTCTCTGCATGTGCATGATTAATCACTCTCTTCCAGGGTCAACTGACTGTCTTTTCTCCCTCCTCCCCCATGTGTCGTGTCATCCTTTTGTTTCCTTCTCTCACATCCCACGTTTCACATCTCTGCATCCTCCTTGCTTGCAACAATGTCCCCTGGACTCCACCTCCCATCATTCTCAGCTCGTTCCCCCTGAAACCCTCCAAGAACAATAAACATAGTCTGAGAACACTCTCTAGGTAAGCATGAACCCAAGGGACTTATTACTCTCACTCTCTCACACACTCAGCAACGACAGCTCATATTGTGACTTGTATACTTTGTGACATTTCATTTACGTAAACTGTTGATTATCTTTGTCTTCTGGGTGCAATTTTTTTACATCTTACAAAACCATTTGTGATTCCTGACACTGACTGTCACAGCACATAACCTCCCATGACCCCCCCACCCACAGTTTTTGCTCTGCCTCACGGGTGGCAACAATGTGTGTCCGATCAAAATATTATACTATTGTTTTTGCTCAAGATGACAGTGTCTATATCGATAACATGTGTTAGCAGATCTGGTGAAGCAAGCGCTTTACCGCGCAGCATAATTGCAAAAAATGTGCTGACATAGAGAAGTGGTCACATTCAGAGCCACTCGTTTTCTGCCACCATCAATATCATCATGCACATATATCACATGCATGCATTGTTGAATGGAATGAAGATACTGTTTGTTGTTGGTGGTGTGTGGTACCAAAGTATTGGGAAGTGCATCCACCAACCACACCAAGAATACAACCACAGTCACACAATGCATTCCTCAGTTGTATATTTCTAACCTGGCTTGTGATTTAGCAAAATATGTGGCGTGTATTAAAATGGCTCTGTCTATGTGTCTTGTTTTTCTGTAGGGAGTTCTTGCTGTACCTGCAGCGCTACAAGTCTTTCTTTGCAGCGTTGCCAGAGATGCTGTGTGAAGGAGAGAATGTAGTGGACGACTCCACGTGCTGGAGTGGAGATGACGTGGTGGAGAGGTAAGAGAAAATTAACCCTAAACTTGAGGTTGTGGGGAAAAAAGACTTGACAAATCAGATTTTTTAAACTAAAATTCTAAGATTTTCAATATGATCTCCTTCAGCTGACCCTTATTGAATTATACGCCCAAAATCCATTGTTCTTTTCAGATTAAAAAAAACAGCAAACAAAGATTTCTGTTTGTTCTTTGTGATTGGGCAATGTTTTGTATCTTGTTACACTCCTCTGACATAGCTGTTGCATTAATGTATTTTTGGCAGCACTCTGAGATGACAACTTTCATTTTGTCTAAATGACACGACAGCAGGTGCTGGCTTGTATGTATTTCTTCAAACAGGTCGTCCAGTTTCACCTGAAAAATACCGTGCTTTGAGATGTGTGAGTTTTGAAAACGTTCAGATTTAAGAAAAACTAACAAACCCTCTGTGTACTGTATTTGTTTGTGGGCTTGTGTAGGATGATGTCTGTGAGTCAGTGTGGCTGGCTGTTGTTAATCAATGTGGAATAAGGAAGTCATTAAATCCATCTCCACATTGAGTGAACGCAGGCAGAACAAATAGTTGCGCCGCTCTCCTCTTCTTTGTATTACACTCAGTTAATGAGTTGTTATCTGTGCCTTTCTCTCTGTTTCTACCCCATTCTGTTTTGTTCTCTTATTTATGAGGTTTTTATTTTGTGCTGATTTATAGGTGTGGCCCTGGAACCCTATTCCCGCTTATGGTTTTGGATGCATCTCTCAGAGACTGAAGTTCTTACTCTCTGTCTCTGTTTGTGTGTGTGTGGTTGTGTGCTTTCTCAGTCAGCATGAGAAGAACAGAGAACTGATGCAGATAACTGAGCCAATGCGAGTCTGTAACTGATTCCCCCTGCTGGATCTGTTTCTTAAACGCTGTAGAAACTCAGTCCACAATTATGACAAGGTTATGCTCTCCTTCTTCTGTGGTGGCCCTGAAGTGGCTCTCATTACCATGGCAACCTCAGCTCTTGGCACTGCCAGTTTTGGCCTTGATAGAGGAAAACAGAGGTCCGGGGATGCCTTTTCCCCATGATCCACCCTGAGTGTTTGTCAAATCCTTTGGCCCATGTCCGTTTTGCTTGATTAAGCCATACATTATGCTTTACATGAGTACATGGGAAAACATTAGGCACATGAACAGATGTCTCTGATTTCGAAAAGACCCTTTTATTATCCTCAGTGGTTGGCAAAAGCATTTTGTCAGATATTTTCATGAATAAGTTAGACTTTAATTAGCTTAGAAATAGTTAGCTTTCAAAATGTTTTTGTTTTAGTTTGGATCTCGTCTCTTCTCTTCCTCATGTCCTGGCCCGGTACACTCCTACCCTTCCCTGCTCCAAAGGATCTGCCAGTGGCTGAGACATGTTAAGCAGACCACCCATTCATCAGGGCCTGTCACAGTGTGTCAGCACACAAAGTGCAGTAGGCAGCCAATGTGTGTGTGCGAGGTTCATGATCAGGAACATATGAGTAAGTAAACACAGGGCGAGGCAACCATTCAGCACCTAAAAACACAAGAAGTCTAAAATCAGCTTGTTTGGCTGTGTTTAAAGGATAGGCTGTATTAAAGCTGGACAACATGTCTCCACTTCCTCCCACTTTATGAAGATGAAGCCAAAATATCCTGAATATGGGCACTACCATCTTGCACTTTTAAAGCCAGAGTCTGCACAGTAGCGATCAGGAAGTGGAGCCGCGGTATTCACACCTATACACCCATTGGACCCAATCACAAGCAGCGCCATCGATCGTGTTCACACTGATTGATAGGGCTGCCCCCTGAAGGTCGAAGATTCAAATCATCAGGTGGAGAACCCTCAGTCAATTGAGATACATGCAGTGTATTTCTTGGGATGTTTCAGTCCCCAGATGTAGCAGCAGAGTGAGCGCTCCTCGCTTTCATGCTGCTCTAGAGAACAGGCACCTGTGGACCCTGAGACAGTCTGAGTGAGAGGATGCAGCTGCCCGGTGAAGAGAGGCTTTGCCCTGTCCTGCTCCAAGATAACGGCTGGTCATGTACAGCCCTACTGATTGGCACACACAGCTGTCAATCATGACGTCAACCCCTTTTTTTCCTATAGCATCAAATAACTAATTAAAACTAAACTTATCAGAAGAATGAACACTTGAACATACTTCAGTGTGATAAGCAGTACCTAAAATGACAGAATGTTTTATCGCCATCAGAGGGCGATGGAGATGTTTTGGCTTCAATTTTGGGGGAGCTGTCATGTCGTCCATCTTTATATACAGCCATTTTTTTAAAGCCAGCGCTTTATTTCTGCACAGTGTGTGTGTAAGTGAGTGAGTGTGTGTCACTTTTACTACCAAGGGCACTGGTTTTTCAAGAACAGTGCTAATGGGTTGTAACGGTGTGTTATCGCACACTCCCTGGTGAGAGCCAGGCCTTTGCTTGTGGTGTCAAGTGTTCTTTGGTTGAATAAGAAAACATTACCCTACTGAGACATTTGGCACCACTCATAAACTGCTCAGGTCGGCTTGTGGCTGTTCAGCAAAACCCTTCCACTGTATCTGACTCTCTTGGCGTGTATTCGAGAGAGAGAGAAAGAGAGGAGCAGGACAGGGCATGAAAAGGGTTGGCGTTTTGGTGCCGCGGTGCCCCCTGTGCCTCCCTGTGCCCCTGATGAGGGAAGCATGATGGAGTGATGTGGGGGAGGAGGGCCTTGGCAGCATAAAGACCCATTGTGGAGTCAGTGGAGTGGGGCACAGCCCTGCCGTGGGGACCCCCAAAGCCTGGAGGGGGAACAAAGACCCTCCTATGAGGCTGCATGGGAAAGATTCGGACATTGCTGCCACTACTACTGCCACTGGCCACACCATGCCTGGGAAAGTTGCATGAGAACAGCAAAGGAGATGAGAGAGGGGAAGATAGTGGGAGGCAAAGACGAGAAAGTACGGGAAGAGATGAGGAAAGAGTGTGAAGAAGACACGAATAGTACAGTCATAAATGGACATGCTAAGCTGCTGTGGCGTTAGTCCATGTCATAGTCTGACTTCCTGTGCGGTGGGCACACAAAGCCTCTGAGGGCTCGGTGGGTTTTCCCCACACACAGGAGGACACAGACACATAAAGGCACGCACACTCACATATCAGTCCTCACAGGATCCATATGCTAGTCAACAGCTGGAGGGGTTATTCATTCAGACACACTCATACTGTGCTCAGGCAAGGAGACACACATCCACATGTGAGAACACACACACACACACATTTGTATGTTGTAATACTTCAAAGCACATCAAAGGCATTGGGGATTGAAATTCCCTTCCTCTCTTTATTCAGCATCTGATGACAGAGGGGCGAGCAGGGGGCAAGCAGTTGTACGTACAACTAAAAGTGCGTGTTGGCATGTATTCAAACATCTCTGAACATTTACAGCATCGCATGTGTGAATACTTTGCACCATCTTTTCCGGAAAGATAAGATCAACCAAAATTGCCACATTCTTTATTTAGATTAGCCAGTTACTGTACAGCTATTGTAGTCGCTGTATCACAGACTGACATACTTCATTGCCATCTTTCTTCACCATAATTATGCTAATTTCCACGCCTGTTTTGTTTTTTGACACATACTTGGAGATAGTTTTGGGGGGGTTATGAAACAATGCTGCAGGCTACAGCCACTGTTATGGCATCAGAAGGACCTTTATTAGCCAATTGACTGAAA
This sequence comes from Epinephelus awoara, assembly GCA_035609425.1. Classification (NCBI taxonomy): domain Eukaryota; kingdom Metazoa; phylum Chordata; class Actinopteri; order Perciformes; family Serranidae; genus Epinephelus; species Epinephelus awoara. The sequence goes on from CM069306.1 coordinate 9,790,990, forward strand.
ACACATGAGAGGTAACCTCAATGAGGGTTTCATTAGGCAGCAACTTCTTCTCCCAGACATAACCAGATCCAAAGTAACCAAGTGTGGATGGCAAATCTCAGGGAAATAATATTACAATTCAGGACACTTTTCAAAGAAAGAATTCCCAGCTGCTGTAAGTATTCAGTTCTGGAAATCAGCTCCATAATCCATCAGTAACCAAAACCCCTCTGACCATCATCATCTGATTTTAGATATTTAATCCAGATTGTGGGAAACACGGATAGATGTTGGCATCATTGTGAAGATCCTAAAAGCAGAACACTGTGGGTGCAGCCAACTGAATTAATAAAAGGAATAGTGATCTGTGATTCAGGGTTGAACATTCACTTTTTGTCCACATGATTCTGTGGCTGGTGGATCCCAAAATCTACCAGCCTACCAATAGTTTGCATGTTTTACCAGTATTTATACTCACCTGTCAGCGAAAAAGCCATATACAGGAGAACATCCCCACTTCCACCTTGGTGTCATACCCATCTCTAGTACTATTTCCAACCCTGGTGATTGGTCCCTGTGAAGGGCTAATTCTGAGGTGAAGCCGGTCTGAGCACACATGGTAGCCACCCCCATCCTTTATTTTATTTTTTTTATGAGAGGCAAGGCAGGTGTGTAACACTGTCACAGGTGGCAAAAGAAAGCCAGGTGGAGCAGAGGCCACGGTTCAAACGAGTAAACTGTGACCTGGAAAGAGAAAGAGAGAAAAATCATGGCGGGTCAAGCAATCGCAGCTAAGACCTTTTGTAAGCAGCTTGTCACGCTCAAGCTGCAACCTTCTGGCCTAAAAAATGAAGCCAGAGGGGAGTCGCCATAAACTGCAATTCTTCTAATGGTCACTAGAGGCCGGCTCAAAAGGACAAGTTAGTCCTCATAGACACCCATGTGAAACCTGTTTGATCAATGGAAGCAAACAGCAAACAACATTTGGATTTACAAAATTATAGTTTCATCCACACCAGTCCACGAGCCAGACCTCCCCAAATTTGGATGTCATGCTAGTTAAGAGGTTCCATGTACTACAGTGATTTTTTTTTAAAGATCTATGTCCCTAGTGTTGTTAAATGCATTGCAGCAATGGTGGCTTTTGATGTGTTTGATAAAGATTCAGTTCAGTTTTATTTATAAAGCCCGATATCACAAATCACAATTTGCCTCAGAGGGCTTTACAGCGTACGACATCCCTCCGTCCTTGGACCCTCACAGCGGATAAAGATCAGGACAGCACTCCAATTTGAATTTTTAATATTTCCTCATGGATGTTTCGGGCAAGATGCCCTACTTCAGCCTGCATTCTGGCAATGTCACAAACAATGTACACAGGTGGAGTTAATTATAGGTAACCACAACCAACACAACAAATGCATCATAGCAGGGGGAGACATAGACACAGATTCTTATGGATTAGAGCACAGAAACGTGAAACAACCCAAATTTATTCACTTCATCACAAGTTATAACCTTAATAAAAAAAACAAGCAAATGAAAACTCAATCAGTGGAAATGGAAAATCAATCATCCCATTGGGGATGAGGGTATCAAGAAAAGTATCCCATATGCCTCCCTTTGGAGAAGGGATTAGTCGTGAGTGAGCGTCTTGTGTCTTAGGTTTCTATGTGTAATCACTCCTTAATTGATATATATCATTTGAAAGCTCTTTTGTGGTCTTCACGGTGGAATGGTGAATGGTAAACGGACTGCACTTGTATGGTGCTCTCCTAGTCTTCCAACCACTCAAAGCGCTTTAACACTACATGTCACATTCACCCATTCACACACTGGTGGCTGAGGCTACCATGCAAGGTGCCACCTGCTACTCAGTAACATCAGGCACTCACACACCGATGGAATAACCATCAGGAGCAATTTGGGGTTCAGTTTCTCGCCCAAGGATACTTTGACATGCAGACTGGAGGAGCTGGGGATTGAACCACCGATCTTCAGATTAGTGGACAACCTGCTCTCTGTCTATGGAACTATCCATAGAGTCATTGGGTCAATGTGAAGTTAGTTGTAGGGGCATTTGTAGAGGCATTCGGACTTTGTCCTTTGCAGCATTAGAGGACGAAGGTCATTGAAAAAATTGAAGGATAAAACAAAAGAACATGGAAAGATAGAGCATGGAAAGCTACCATTTCTGTCATGCTATCACGCATTTTCCGACACTCAGAACATAGAAAAAAATCACTATGAGACATGGTCCCTCCAAGTTGACAAAATCAACCCCCTGGCTCATGGACTACAAGCACGGAAATCTGTGTGGTGGTTTCTACGCCTGGTCTTGCTGTAGCCTTGGACCTACTTTATTAAATGATGTGAAGCAGGAGGGAGTTGCCACTTACATTCTATACTGATGGTATAATAGAAAGACGTAAAAGAAATATGGGAAAGTGAATGAAGTCTTGTGTTCAGACAGCCTAACTCTGTATACACTGCATGTGTTAAGAGATGATTTAGATGGACTTTGGCACTTCATCGGCATTTTCTGACCTACAAACTCTGGTGGGATTCACTTTGTACTGAGCTGATTTACACACTGTATACAGGCAGAATGTGTTCTCTGTAGGGAGGGAAAGAAACAATCTTCTTCAGGCCAAGTAAGTCAGCAGTCAGAAATCACTACCATCTCTCCCTGTATTGACCTGAACGAGGAGAGAAATCTTAAACCCTGAGGTCAAACCCCTCAAAAGCACCAGGGCCTGAAAAATACATGACTTTATTTTTTTTTTTTTCAATTTAGGCTTATTTACTACAGTGTATTTGTAAAGCTCATTCATTCAGAGTAATTTAACACTGAAACCCCGTGGTGCAAGAGTGTCAGATTGCAGTCAGCTTGCTACAGCAATGAGATCTGAACACGAGTGGGTGTGTGCACATGTGGGTGTGTGTAGTGCATGTTCATGTGTGTTTGTATGTTCTTTAATAAGATTAGGGACCTAATAACTCATCACTGTACTTTGGGGATGATTCTGAAGTTGAAGATTAGCTCAGGAGTATGAACCACAGATAGTACAGCAGTGTGAGTGCTTCTGAAATGCCTCGCATTTTTATAAGGTTATGACAGTCCATTTGTTTATCATTTTGACATCTGGAATCCATTCTGTTATTGTAGGGAGAAGCAGGGAGAGCGCTGCACCGGGCAAAGCCCTCGCCCCTCTCACTCTCGCTCACTTTTCTATCCTTCCTCCAGTCCCATCAAGTCATAGGTTTTTTTCCTCCCTGCCTTCTCTGTGTCGGTCTCTCGGGTCAGGGGAGCTCAGTTTGAAAAATGCAAAGGAATTGGATAATGAAACTCTAGCAGAGGGGACAATAAATTAATTACTATATGCAGAGGAAGGACATTCCCAGCTCTGGGCCTGTGTGTGCTGTGTATGTGTGGCTATGAGCAGAAGTCAGTGCAGTCTTTATAGTTCAGTTTTTCAAATGCAGACATGAGGAAAATGTGGCACATTGGAGTCATGAGAACAGTTGACATCAGAGGGATAATTATGAAAATATATACTTCATTTCCTTTCATTTTTTCCCCTTTCACCTACCCTTTCACCTCTGCCATTTGCATTTGACGTCTGCGACAAACCTCTCAGTCCGTCCTCTGTCCCCTCCCACAACCCCTTTTTTTCTGTTTCTCCTTAGCTCCAATTCAGTGGCCCATCCCTTTCCCATAACCCTGGGCTGCTGCCTGGGACCTCGGCGTGACCCGCTCTACATTACTACATTGCTTAGACTTGCCTGTCTCTTTGGGCCTGCATCCTTGTGTTGTGTGTGTGTGCGCATATGAGAGAAAGCGAAAACAACAGCGATCATATTGCAGTCACTGTGAGTTATTTATTCTCTCTGCTGACATGCTTGGATTGCAAGAGTTTGGAGTTATGGTATTTCCAAATCTGTAGCTGTGCTCTAGAAAATAAGGGAAAATGTGTCGGAGGAATGTTTGTGTAGATGGTGTGTAAGCAAATGTGATTTTCTTGGCCTCACTGTACAATTATTTGCCAATTTGGGACTCGACAGGCCTCTGAGTGAAGAGTGTTTATGGGTTTCGGCCTCCTCAAGTTTAGGTTTTATGGTTCGCCTTGTGGACATTGTATGTTTGTGAAATTTCCTTCCAACTCCTTTCTGTCTCCTCTTCATCACTTTTATAGAAGGGACACAGTTTTACAGTCTCTCTCCCTTCTGTTGTGTGTCCAGCCAGTGGAGTGGGTAGAGCTAATATAATTAAAATGCCACAATAGACTGGCATGTTTTACTGGAGCAGTTCCTACTGGGCGAGGTAGACACAGTGTACCCACTAACCTCTGTGCTTGCCCATTGGCAAGGCATCAAACTCATAGCAGGAGAGGAGGATGAGAAATAGAGGGATAGACGTGCTGGGGAGGGGGAGAGGAAGTGTGGTTGTGAAAACAATGGGTAGCAGGAGAGTCGGACTGATGGATGGATGAGGGGGGAAAAATGAGGGATGTAGGTCAGTGGCAGCAGGAAGCAGTGGCTTTAGGAGAGCCCTCTGTCTTTGTGGCTTAATTGCCTCTATGAGCCTGTTTGAAGTCCTCACTGTTGCGTGTCTGGGTGCCAGCCAATAGTGGTCTGTGTGGTCTGCGTGTGTGTCAGCCTCTCGAGCATTTCTGTATCGCAGTTCGACACGAATTTCTGACGCACCACGCCAGCAAACAAAGGACAAAACCCTAAAAACAACGCCTCCTCCTTGATGTCAGCGCCACTGATTATATGCAATTGTGCACACGCCACAGCACCCAAAATATTACGTGTAAAACAAAACAGTCGCCGATGAGACCTCCAGGACGAACCCTGCATTTTAGAGGCAATTTTATCTTGTGTCATAAAATTGCTCTTGGAAGACACCACAGCTATGCAATAAAGTGCTCGATGTTTCTCGGCACACGCTCCGCGATGCTTATCATGGTGTCGCAATGCTCGAGCTGTCTCTGTCTGTGTCAACAGTCTGGTTCCTTATGGACTTTGTGCAGGGATTTCAGCTTTTTTTTTTTTAACATAGCATACAAAATCAAAGGTTAGAGCACACATCAGATTTCTATACTGACAGCCTCTTGTGAGTTTAATTTTCAAAAGTGGGAAACCTTAATGTGCTTAATAAAGGAAGCCACTCATTAATGTGACTGCAAGTGCACTTAAAGAAACAGTGTGTAGGACTTAGTGGCACCTAGAGGTGAGAACTGCAGATTGCAACCAGATGAAACTTCATCCATGTGCCCAGCATGAACTCCTGGTTAGAATCCCTTCACTGTTCACTTTTTAGGATATTTTTATCGGGAGCAAACGGATCCCGACTAACATGGGTAAAAACACTGAATAAAGCAGTTCCACGTGTTTAATCGTTAAGATGTCTAATTGCATGCATCCCTACTGTGGAAACATGGCGGCGCAACATGTCAGTCTTTGTGGACGAGGACCTGCTCCCTGTGTAGATATAAACAACTCATTCTAAGGTAACAAAAACACAACAGCTTCATTTTCAGGTGATTATACGCTAAAGAAATTATGTTAAGTACCATTCCTGCCAATATATGCCCCTAAATCCTACAGACTGGAACTCCAAAACTAAGAAGAAATTTAGTTCTCAGGGCCAGTGTTATGAGAAAGGCTTCACATCTTTGACTCTTACCATATCAATAACACACACTTGCTGACTCACTCAGTCCGTCGTGCATTTTAACACTCTTCAAAGGAAGAGAGAATCCACTTTCAAACCTCTGCTTTGATCCAAACACGCAGCTCATACTGCAGCCGTGGTGACACGGGATTACGGCCTCATAGACCATCACACTATTTCTGTGAGCCACAGGCGGTCTACGCACAACACATTCACACACAACACACACCAGCACTCACACAGCGTGATTACATCTGAGCTGAACCTCTCTCTGTCATGACTATTTTTAGGGACACTGTTATCCTTTTTCCTGGGGGATACAGGAGACTTCACAAACGTCAGTTGGAGCTTGATTGAGTGAAAGTTTTTTTGTCTGAATCTGAGCTGAATTTTGGGTGATGAAATATATACCTGTGAGTCTGAATTTGGGGCCCATGGCAAGCTTTGGCAAGATTCCCTGTAGAGTTTTAGTGTCAATGCAAGTACCCGTTTAAGTTTTCAGCGTGTGGTATTTACCATCACAGTGAGATTCTGAACAAGACGTCTGGTTTGAATCCAACTGCAATTTTAAGCGTTGGTCCAAGTTGTTGTCCAAGCCCATTGGATAAGTATGTGAGCTGAAAATGAAACTGAATGACAGGCACGGGAGGAGAGAGGGAAAGCTAACAAAACCAACTCTGTACAAACAACAAAAGTACAGTACACTACTGTGGAGGGTGTGTGTGTGTGTGTGTGTGTGTGTGCGTGTGTGTGTGTGCGCCTGTGATCTGTGCTCAGTGTGTGTATGTGGTAACCTGAAACCACAGGGAAAACGTTCCTAGAATTCCGGGTGGGTTTGGTGTCGTGGCTCGCTCACTGGAGCCCCCTGAGTGGTGCTGGGAATGCGGCCTCCGCACGGAAGAGCTACAGAATGAAGGGAAAGTCCGTGCCCCCTGTATGTTTGACACAACAGGTAATTGAATAGTTTGTTCCCTGAAGTTTGGGTGAACATGAGTGTACAATATAAAAGTCATCAGACTGATACAAGACAAGAGAAATGGATAGGATATCTAGGCCTGCATTTGGCAGAGTGCGTGTACTTAAGATGGAGACACACAAACATAATCTGGACATTTTATTGATGACAATAACCTGTTTAACATAACACATCCACCCAGTGCTGAGACAATAACAGTAAAACATGCAGAGTTGTTCATTTAAAGTAAAAATTATAGGGTGTCATTGCCAGTTTACAATTCATTCAGATAGATGATGAGCACCACAGAATGCCAGTAAACGAACGCTTAAATGAAATGTTTTCCAAATTTATTGCCGTCTTTTTGTGCATAAAAGGCGTCCGCACAAGGAGTGCATTAGTCCAGACTTGGAAAGTGTTTGTGACGTCAATGCACTTCAGATTTGAAGGAAAAAAAATTCAGCAAAGGACAGCAGGGAAGTGCTAAAAATGGTTTATGGCATTTTCTTGGAGGTGCTGACAAGGCCACCAACATTAGTAACACTTACAATCCTGCATATAGTTATACGTTTAAGAATGTGACTTTCCTATAGCTTCAAACTATCAGCAGCTCCATAAATAATTCCTTGGGATGAGAAGCCTGGCAAAATCACAAATTCTTTGTGATTTATTGTAACAGTATAGGACAGTGGTAATCGGATACATTTGTCCAAGGGCCAGACTTTTTCAGCCTCGCAAGCAGACACTGTTGAGGCGCAACTTTCACGACAAAAAATAAACATATAAATAATTCAATAATTTAATTAAGTTTTGTTTGATAATATAATAGAATGATTCTAATGATATAAAAACAACTAAGCAATATTTCAAAGGAGTATTTTACCTTCAAAATGACCATTTGTAAATCAGTTAGTCATGCTGTTATATTGGATTTGTGAAGAAAACTTTATTCATTCATTCAACATCTTGATTTATTGGGTCCACAACTGACAACAACAAAACTATAAAACATAATTTAAAACTCACACAACGCGTGTAGTATAATCCAAGTCTCATATATCCAGTCGTATGCTTAGTGCTTCCCAAACATGTGCAGTTTCACACAAAAAAACAGTATTAGAGTCTGGCTTTGAGGAGAGAGCAGATAAAATTTTATTTTCAGTTAAGTGTTTAATAGTAAAGTTTAATTTGGAGATATTTGAGTCCAGACCTTTGAATCTGTCCACTCTACAGAGCTGATTGAGACTGATCATTACAGCATGTGTGTGTGTGTGTGTGTGTGTGTGTGTGTGTGTGTGTGTGTGTGTGTGTGTGTGTGTGTGTGTTTGAGACAGAGTGTGACTGACAGATGGAAAGAGAACGTTGAGGTCGGAGTATTGCACGCAATCAGGCTATTAATAACTTACTGGGAACGCTGCTTAGTCACTTTTTGACACATCCCCACTACTCACTAATAATAAGCTGACAGATGGGTTTATAGTAGTTGTAGTATCTGCAGGTGGAACACACATAAACGGGGTTGGTAAATCATTCCTAATGCAATTATTTCCATCTCTTATAGCTTCAATAGAGGAAGAATAAAATGCTCAATATCTGACTCGAGAAGATAAAATGCCAGAGAGGAACTGATCTTATAAAAAGCGATACAGTCAATGACTCTGAACTTTAGGAGCAATTTTGCTCAACTCACAGCCGCAGCCTCTTGACCCAAATGCGCACCTCTCAGATTCAGCTTACTGACTGACTTACGACTATGTGTCCAGTTTCCAACCTGTGGCTGATTGACAGATAAGCCTGATCATGACAAACATGATCGTAATGACTGGGACTCCTGCCAAGAAAGCCATTTTGGCCATGTGTTTGTCAATGCTACCATCTGCCTGACTTCATTTGGATAATAGCTGCCTGACCTTTGCCCTTCTTCTCTCTGCCTGCAGTACAGTCACTCTCTCCTACTCCTTGACCTTAACAGAAGTTTGCGCAACATTGCAGTATATAATCCTATATGTTATTCTGGTGTCAAGTAGCTGAGGATAGAGCCGCCTGCCTATCTCTCTATCTACAATATGCTCTAAACTGTCCGTCTTGCTGAGTGCCTGGGGACCATATCTGCTCGTGTGTGGGGGGTGTGCTGATATTCTGATTTCACGTAAGCTTAATAAATGCACTGTGTGGTTGTCTGTGTGTGCGCTGTGTGTGCGCATGTGTTCTTGGCAGAGGATGGGTGTGAGTTGTGCTCCCACGTGCCCTTTGCAGCAGCAGAGAGTCTGATCCCTGACCCCCTCACTCAACACCCTCACAGGCCCTCTCCACTCTGTACGTGGGTATGTCTGAGTATGTGGATGCCTGTGTGTGTTTGTTGCCTCGAGTCAAACGCACTGTAGGTTTGAGTTGAAACTGGACTGTTTGCGCCGAGCGCTCTTTGCTTACACAGGCAGCGTATACACTCCAGTCCAGATGTGACATCATGCCTCCCTCTTTCTGCGTTTGTCCGTGTTTACGATACACTTTGTACACACTGAGGTATGCAGTGATTGCGAAAGCAGCCAGAACACACAGATTTAATGTAATTACATAAAATCACGACATATAGTATATTTAGTTTGATCTGTGGTGAGCCCCTTGACTGGTTTTTCGTTTACACTGGAGCTGTCAACCTTAAGCACTAGATCACGCCATTCTGGCCCGGATCAGACAGACAGACAAACAGGTGGTCGTACCACACCAGAGGATCATGGTCCACTCCACCCGTCGCTGCGGGGCATAGTTTACTCTCCTGGCTCTGCCCCTGCCTGCCCTTGTCTGCTTTCCACACACCAACTGCCCCTCCAGCTCCCCCCAGACCTCTAACCTCAGCTATCCATGCCCTCCTCGGCATGTTGGCATGTATTCATTTCTCTCAGTCTTGTAACTTACTTTCTGTTTGTCTTTCTTTCTTTCTTGCTTGCTTTCTTTCATTATTTGTCTTCGTTCTTTCTTTCTTCCTTCCTTCCTTCCTCTTTCTTTCTTTCTTTCTTCCTTCCTTCCTTCCTCTTTCTTTCTTTCTTTCTTTCTTTCTTTCTTTCTTTCTTTCTCTTTCCTCCTTCTTTCTTTCTTTCTCTTTCCTCCTCTCTTGCTTTCTTTCTTTCTTTCTTTCTTTCTTTCTTTCTTTCTTTCTCATCTTCCTTCTCTCTTGCTTTCTTGGTTTCTTTCCTCCTTTCTTTCTTTCTCTTTCCTCCTCTCTTGCTTTCTTTCTTTCTTTCTCATCTTCCTTGTCTCTTGCTTTCTTGCTTTCTTTCTTCCTTCCTTCCTTCTTTCTTGCTTTCTTGTTTTTATTCTTTCTTCCTTTCTTCTTTCCTTCTTTCTTTCTTTCTTTCTTTCTTTCTTTCTCATCTTCCTTCTCTCTTGCTTTCTTCCTTTCTTTCTTCCTTCCTCCCTTCCTTCTTTCTTTCTCTTTCTTTCTTTCTTGTTTTTATTCCTTCCTTCCTTCCTTCTTCCCTTCCTTCTTTCTTTCTTGCTTTCTTTCTTTCTTTCTTTCTTTCTTTCTTTCTTTCTTCCTTACTTACTTCCAGCCTCTATCTGTCTTCCCTGATCTGTCAATTTCTCTTAAATGCATCTGTTATCCCTTTGTTCCTAACACACACACACACACACACACACACACACACAAAATATCCTTAAAATCAGCGAGTTGTCTGGTGGAACTTTGTGGAATCCAAACTGGCTAATGCTGCCACCTACTGGGGTTCAGCGTAATTGAAATAAGTGTACAGTTTCAGTTTTTCCAAGGATTTATGAGGTTTCAGTGGCTGCATCCCAAGTCTCTAAAAATTACTTCTAACCACCTTATCTAGCCACCTTATCTAACTGTTTAGTCCCTCCCACTTAGGAAAACATGCAAGGAGTCAGTAGTGAGGAGTGAGGATTGGCTATTTAAATGCTAATTATTGACAGATTCATGTATTTGTAACAGTTAGCTTGTCATCAGTTAACGAATAGACAAATTTATCTTGGATAATAATATGTTGGATTCACATTAATGTGCATTTTAAGTCATATTTTAATTAAAATAACTGAAAAAAATAATCAAACAATGATTGGCGGCCCCTCTGCTGTATCTCTGACGACCCCTTTTGGTTCGTGGACCCCCTGTTGAATACCCATGGCATAGAGCCAACTCTGTCTTTACTGGTGTTGGATGGAAATCTGTGAATTTAACTTTCACCTTTTCCCCCTTGGCTTGTTTGTATTCTAGTTATACATTTAAAGCTAAAATTGTGCTGAAAAACATATGTAGCGCTTGATGATAGCACAATATATCACTATTTTACAGCAGTGCAGGCCCACACAGCCACTTTTGGGCTTAGGTGTAAAAGGATTAACCATAATTTAAATTAATATCCAGGGCAGCTGTGTGCTCTAATTAAATTTAGCCTAAGCAATACTTTCACTGTCAGTGACGGTAATTGCAAATAGTGGCACAGGCCAATAGCAGATATTTCCTCATTTTTATTTTCACATGTTTTACATTTTAAAGACATAAATGCGTTGTTGAATCTGTGAACTCAAACGCAGAAGAGGCTGTTTGTGCATGTTTGAGAGGAACACAAGAGTGTGTGTGAGTGTGTGGGGGGGCACACGCACAAGAGAAAATTAGTTGTCTTTGTCAGGAAATGATGCTTGTCTGCATGTGATTTGCGGGTGTGGGCAAGGCGGACATGACTTTTTCTTGTTTCTCCAATCTAATGGAGCTGCATAGCCGTTTCCCAGAAGTCTGTGTGGTCTGTTGAGTCAGCCTGCAGTACGTCTGCTGGTACATCGGAACAGGCGACACAGAGAGGTGGGGAACAGTTACACCCAGTGACAGACACAGCCGGGACAGTCAGGCCTGGGAATGTCCTCAAAGCAAACCACAGGCCAATTACAGTGGCAATCTATGTAACTGCCACCTATTAAAGCTTACATATAGACCTTTAAACCTTAAAGCCATATAGAATGTTTCTTTGTCCGTGTCTGGCACTGGAGACACACAAAGGGAAGCTCCTTATTTTGTTCCTTGTTTAACTTTCATGTAACTAAGGAGTCACATTGATTTGTTGTTGTGGAGGAAGAGCGTTGGTCTGTTTCCCCTCACTTCCTACGAGAAGCGTGTTTAATTAGCTGAACACTGGAGTTAAATATTACAAGCTCAGTCCATGACTTGGTGTAATCTTAGAAAATAATCTTATATAAAGCTAATTTGAAACAGCATATATGTTTGGAGGGAAATGTCATGCCAAACAATTTCTGTTTTTCATGAACATAATAAGGAAATGTCAGGTATAGGGATGTCCCAATCAAGTTTTTTTTGCCTTCAGAGTAATTTCATAATGAGTATCTGCCGATACTGAGTCCCGATCCAACTCTATTTTCTTAGCTAATACAGCTGCACAGTGCACATTTTAAGTACATTAAAGTTATTAGAATCAATTCAGTGTAATTGAAAAGCTCTGCAATGCATCTAGAAAAAAGCTGGTCCATACTGGTCCATGTTTATTTAATCTTTTTTGACCTTATCGCTGTCTCGAGAAAATGTGTCTGTCCCTTAAAGAGAGTATTCTCCAGTGTATGTTGCTTTGGTGCGGCCTTTGCCTGACTTACCCAAATGAACAGTATTTTATTCAGTGTTTATTTTTGTTGTCTGTACATCTCTTTCACGGATTAGGCTACATTAATGTAAAACTTTTGTGAGCTTTTTGCTCCTGGGGCTTTTGTTGCACTTGCAGCGGTTCGCCGAATGTGGTTGTCGTCGGTTCTGCACCGCTATTTGTCTCTCTTCCAGCTGCGGATAAAGACCACAGTGCGCCATAAATGCACACTGAGCTGAAATGAAACAAGTGCTCATTATTTATGTTTTTTTACCATAATTAACAGTCTCATACTGCATTTTACTGTCCTTTATGGTGTGCGGTGTTTCTCCCTGCTCTTACATACACATGGGACCTTAGCTGATTGGAGGATAACAGGAGAGCGGAGAGATGGAGATGGCTGACCTCCGGGTGTCTCCACATTAAGGCTTCTTGAGTAGGAACACCTGTGTGACAGCTGACATTTAAACATAGGATCAGATCCTCTGTATAGCTTAATATAGCCGATCCCGATCAGTTAAAAAGAATGCGTTGATTGACCCAGTCCTGATCTTTGAGAACAGTTGCTAACTAATTTACCTGGCAAATGGCAAAAATGTTGCTACTGAATATATCAGCAAAATGTTCAATGACAACATATTTCAGTTGTTTCCTGCAAAGCAGGAATACAGTATTTACTCGTAGTTACTACAGCGTCATTTTTCTGTTATCTTTTTTATTAACATGTAACCAAAATGTCTCTGAATATGACCCAGGCAGCGATTGCATTGCCTAATATTAATTATTAAAGCAGTTTAATAACATATAAACATAATTTCTAGGAGACAGGGTTGGCTCAGCATACCTGCAAAGTCATGTACATTTCAGAAGATGACATCGCCTCCTCATGAACAAGGACACATGCTATCTTTTTTTTTTTTATAGTGGTGGATGTGAGCAGCAGTTTTTCATTACCAGCTGACATTTTCTCATTTCAAGAGAGCTTTTATCATTACTGCTGGATATGAGTTAAGGGTTAGCATTGCGGGCTTTCCATAAAGAATATTAGACCACAGTCTGACCACATATGAAAAATATCTTTAATCCAGACTCGCCTGGTCAAAAGGAGAGCTTCAACTAACCATTGTTTTTATTGTTGATTAGTCTGGTGATCATTTTCTTGATTAATTGATTAGTTTTTTTGGTCTACAAGGCCGGAAAATGGTGGATAATGTTGATCAGTGTTTTCCCAAAGCCCAAGATGGCGTCCTTGAATGTCTTGTTTTGTCCACAATCCAAAGATATTCAGTTTACTGTCATAGATCAGTAAAGAAACTAGAAAACATTCACATTTAAGATGCTGGAATCAGAAAATGTTGGCCTCTTTCTATTTAAAATAACTCAAACGGATTCATTCAATATAAAATCAGTTTGCAGTTAATTAAAAAGCTGACAACTTATAAATTGATGACTCCCTATTTAAAAGTCTGTTTACCTTCAACTATGGCTAATTTCAGTGCCACAAGTGATGCACAAACTGCCAGTACCCAAGAATGAGATTATGAATTTTGAATTATGAATGAGAAACTAGCTTTGTTACTTTGAAAGCTTAGAGCAGTCAAGCTTTGTTTGAGACTAATATCAGATATATCTAAGAGCCATATCTTAACACTAAAAATACAAGCTTAAAAGGAACGAATGCTGTTAAGATCACATTATCCTGAAGGCATTAACAAACGCTCAGCTCATTCTTAAAAATCAAGCTCAGAATGGGCCAATGGTGCCGTTGAATTGCAGTACACAACATTGGCCACATGGGTGCAGTGTGGTCGCATGTTTCGATCATCTGTCAGCCCAGCAGCTCAGTCTGAAGAAACTAAATGTGGTCCAATTACAGTAATTTATAGTTTGTATTTTCCCTGCATGAGGAAGTATCTCATCCCTTCATCATTATGTCAGTGTTTGGAGGCAGAACTAAGTACAGAGAGTACATGCCGGATCTGATGGCTTCGTACAGAGCGTATGAGAGTATATACATTACACTGTGCTGCAGCTTTTGATTTGCTAATGTCAGGATTTGTTTACACTGCCACAGGAATGAGAGGAAGAGAGCGTGCGTGTGTGTGTGTGTGTGGGAGAATGTGAGGAAGAAAGCCGGGGCGAGAGCAGTTTGTTGGTACGAGCGAGTCACTTACACCAAATTAATTCAGCTCTCTGCAGTTGCCGTGATTGTTAGATAAATCGATACTTGTTCATTAGCCTGGAGTAGCACTGAAATGAAACATGCTTGGCTGTGTGTAGGCCTATAATGGGCCAATGATGAGCCAAACTAGATATTGTAGACATCCACTAGCCTGCAGACGGAAATAGAAATAGACGAGGAGAATAGCCCTAATGATGAGTATCAAACGCCTCCTGGGTACAAGGTAATCACAGTATGTGATTACCTGTAAGTGTATGCGCATGCTAAGTGAATCACTATGCCTAGTCATACATCATTTTCCCATCTCTTTGTGTCTCTCTTTAATCTCACCACACTCCCTCTTGCTCACTGTCTATTCCGGCTCTCTGACTCTTGTTGGCGTCAGCCCAGGTCACAGTGACCTAGAGAGCATACCAGGGTAGCATCGGACTAGGCTGAGCTCGCAAGACAGAGTACTTGTTGAGGCTTCCTATAGGGCTGTTCGCTACCACAAACAGGGACTCGGGCAATGTCTTGATAATACTAACATCTTTAATCTGTCCACAGATGTGGAAATTTCCCTTCGACGTTAGCAGTTTGTTAAAACACATCATAGTAAAATCACAATACATACAATAAATAAACAACATGCACAGTACAAACAATAACAGACGTGGTTCTAATGCAAATGGTGCTTATACGCTTAGTACAGTTACTGCATTTGGTATGAAAGATTTTTCTGTTAATGTTCTTAGTTGCTGCAGCAGCTCTATAGTGTCTTGCCCAGGGCGTTTTTATGAATTCTTCAAAAGGACTATGAACAAGATTACACATCATTTGTAGGGCTTTTTGTTTCACCTGCATTTTATTTATTCATCCCAGTTGTTTCTGCTCCTTCCCAACAATTCCAATATGCATGTTTGTAATTCTGGACAGTGTATTCTTGTTCTTAGCCTCCAGGTGCCCATACCATGCGCACATGTTAAAAGCCTTAACACTTTCAACACGATTCTTTAAACAGTCTCTAAAATACTCTTGCTTTTAACGTATGAATCTAATTTCGTGTTTAGATACAAGCACTGCATTCCTTTTTCAGTATTAAGTGTATTCTGTGTTGGCTGTAAAACCACTTCAAAGGCTGAACTTTCTTTAAAACAGGTGGAAAATAGTGAGAGGTTTTGTGTTGACTTGCAAAACCCAAGCCCCTTAGTCTTACTTTCTAATTTAAACTTTAGGCTTGATGAATCCAGGAAGTGTAAGTGTCACCCTGGTCAGCAGTGCACACACCCAAAACCAGATCTTCTAAAACGTGCTAAATGAGAACACTGTTTCCCTCTGGAAATTCAGCTGTAGTTTTGTTTTTTTTAAATATTAATGTGGCACTGAGCATTTTGGAAATCCCAATTCTAAAGAGAGCTCCAGCTTGCTATTAGCAGCGGGCCACATCTCCACCAGACCATGGTCTACTGGCTCAGAGGGGACTGGGGTCAGCTTTCATCTCCATCCACCCAACAATCTGATAAGACACATCCAGTCAACAGCTACCACGCTGATTACACAAACAAACACAGAGGCAAGCAAACATTCAGACAGGCTGCTTTGCTTCACCACATGGAGCTCTCGTCACTGTGGAAAAAAAGGGGAAACATGCACGACACAAATGAAAGGAAATCTGAATTTAATGATTGGGTATGAAAGCTATATTCCCCTCAGGAGTTCTCAGTGAAAGGGATATGTGTTGGCAGTGATGGGCAAATAGAAAACAGGATGGATGAAACTATTGATTGGATACTTGACCTAGCCCAGTAAAGGCCATACAGGTGTGTTTGACAGCATTAAAAAAGGATACAGAAAACAAACATGCTGCATGAAGGGAGCCATTCATAAGTGCAGTAACACCTTTTATTGCACTGTAGAGGACAGGCTTTCAGTGCGTAATAGCCATGAGTAATTCGAGCCATTGGACCTTCAACCATATAGCTGTTACAGTGCAACCACTCAATAAACCAGCCTGGTCTTGGTAAAATCACCCAGGGACCTCTTAAGAAGTGGCAAAGCAGTTGAGACCAGCATAGTGGTGTGTAATTCCAACCCAACCACACAGCCATAAACAGCCATATTTCACTGATGCACAGCGCCACAAAGACAGATATACAGCCTGCTCAGCACAGGTGTCGTGCCTCAGGTGAAGTGCAAGACAAAAACTGTAAAGATTCATTAACATAAATGTCCCAGGCAGAAATGTTTCATCTTGGGTGAAAAGACATAAGCCTGCAGTTAGTGTAACTGGAGTTAAAAACAGCCTGTGGACTGTTTGTGTTTGAGTGTGGAGCCCCATAATGAATAGAAAAAGGACATGTCTTCTGCACTTACTGCAATTACTCTAGGTCAGCAGATTTCAACAGATGGGGCCAGGCTCCCCAACAGCCTAATCGCCAGAAGAAAATCTTTGCAACATACATCTGCAAACCACGGATGCATTACACTTGTACCTTTATCACAAATCATATCAACATTTCGTAAGTGATGTATTTCTGATTACATGTAAATGACTTGATTTTCTCCTAGAGAGATAGGGGGATGGTGATGGCTTGATACTTTTAGGGCCTGTCCCAATACCCACACTTCCCCTAGAAATACCCACTTGCTCTTGGTTGTGCGCATTCACGTTTAGGCTGGTGGTGTCCCAAAACAGAATTGAGGTACTGGAAGTGGTTTCCAACACTTAAAATCCGCCCTAGATTCCAAGGGAGCCCCGACCCACACTTGGAGAGAAGTGGAAGATGAAATTTCCCAGAACACTTTGCGAAGTCAGCAACTTCGGCAAGTTTAGGAAAATAATTTGTTACTGTCTGATTGGAATGTAGGCTATACAAACAACAGATGGTTGGACTAGCATGAACTCATCAGCAACTCGGTTGAACACAGCGTCAAAATATTCAAACAAATCGACTTACACAAACAGAACCAATCAGAACTAGAAGACGTCGTAGGAGCCTCCTGTTTTCAGCATTTCTTCTCCATTGATACATCAGACGGAGAAGAATACACGTAGCACACGCCACAACTCACGCTACTACGCGTGACGTATGCCTGCACGTTGGCCACGCCGCTTTGCATGAAGTGGTGTCCCATTTCTTAGGGAAAGATCTCTACCTTAATATTTCTCACTTCCCTCATCAAGGGTTACCTCGCAATCGAGGGCACTCAATACCAAGTGGAAGATTGAAGGGTTAGAAATGGGACAGGCTGCCAAGCTTCAGACCACTGTTGGTGACCAGCATTTAACAACAGCGGATGTTTTTCACCAAGTCATCCGTGGCATTTCCAGCCATGACTTTGCTGCCAAGAGCTGATGTTTGTTTACAGCAAGTCATCGTGGGAATTCCAGGAGCAATTGAGCCTCCAAAAACTGTTGTTTTTTTGTGAGAAATTGGCAGCATTTCAGCTATGATTGTGCCATAAAAAATGGGTGTTTTAAACATCTTTTCCTAACCATTACCAGGAGATGTTTGTGCCTAAAACACAACCACATGTCAACCAAAGTTTTAACATATCCACTTCTTAATAACCTACAAATGTTACATATCTGTGGTTTGCAGAATGGTACAATGCCACATTTATTCTGGCAGTTTGGTTGCCCCAAAAGAGGCTGCAAAGTGATTAACAGGATATGAGAGAAAGAAAAATAAGTGCTCCAGGTAACAAACTTTAAGTTCAAATGAATCTTTGGCATTCCCCTCCAGAGAAGGACACAGTTCGATGAACTACAGATGAATGATTATGTAGGCAAAACAAGTTTAAAGAGTTTAAAGAGTTCCACATCATCTCATGATTAGTCATGCAGACACTTCCCAAACACAAGGAGCAGCTCGTCAGTATGAAATCATCAAAACAGTTTCCAACTAACTTCAAAACAAGAGCGATGAGATTGCTGGGTTCAGCAGCTGACTCTGTTTTTGATCTTGTTTGGAGTTGCCAACATGACTGCTGTGCCCGTGCTGCTCTTTATATTCCTGACCCTCCCTGACTCTGCCTACATGTCTGACTCATCACCCAACACAGAAGCTTGCCAGGCTGCAAAGAAGCATGACAGAGGGCCCACTGGGCTTCCGGCCAGGTCTGCAAAATCACACAGCACCCTTGACTCGGCTCTCAAAGAGAGTAACTGGGAGCTTCACATAATTTGGACAAATAATTGGAAGTGTCATTGCTTGGAACTACAGTCAAAGGTTCAATGTTCAGCAGTGGAAACCAGAAATCAAATCCCTATTGAAACAGGACCGTTACTGTAAATTTAAGCCTTTTTTGACTTTTTCTTGTGGATTAAACTTGGGCTAACTTTTTTTAATGTCTGCCGTGTTATCCACAGTGTCACAGTGTTGCTCAACATCCATTAGGTTGCTGTCTCAGTGGGACAGCACTGACCATAGCACTGTTTCATTTCCAAATCCCCAAGCTGCCAGCTGGAACAAGGAATAGGTGAGGTCAAAAGATAGGAGGAGACAGATAAAGAGAGGAAAAACAGAGCTATTGTTAATAAAGCGTGACTAAAATTAAGCCAAGACTGCATGCCCCAGGTACCGCTGAGACTTCCAAGTGACTGCGGCTACTGGTGGCGTTCAGTGTGTTCATGTGGTTACCAGCTGGGTTACAAAAGACAGCAATGAGAACAAAGAGGGAGAAAGCGAGATTTAATGGAGTGTGAGGTAGTGGGCAGAGAAATCAAGAAGAAGAAGAAAGATGACTTGAACCAAAGACATGGCCTCTCGGTGGACTTTGAGAGATCGTTTAAGAACGCGAAATAATAGGTGGAGGGGCGGGAAGAGAAAGAAATAGAGCATAGAAAGAAAAGCACACTGTTTGAGCTTGCCTGCCCTGCAGATGCCCTCTACTGATTTGCTTTGCTGTTTCTCCTTGCACATTTTATGATCTGAGTATTTCCTCTCTAATAAAATTGCCTTTGAAGCACAGGAAGTTCCAGCACATACTTCAGACATCTTCCATAACAGCAGCCAAAGATTTTGCCAGTGCTTAATTTTGTATATAACTTCATGTTTGAAATATTTATTTTCACTGTGTTTATCGTTGGGCACCTATGATAAACTCAGACCCACCACAAGGGCTTGTGGTAAGCCTGTGTGTGTATGTTCACATTGCATTAAGGGGCACAGGCTTACGAAATGTTTGCATGTGTTTGCACATGTTCGTGTTTACTGTCCAATGTGCACATATGTCATGTTGATTAAATGTTTGCAAAGTGGCTTTTGAGCAGTCGCCTGTTCATGAGCTTAGTGTTAGTACAGCGAATGGCTGCTAATGGCACACAGTGTGTGAGAACAGTCTGGCCTTTCAGAACAAAACCTCCTGTTCAGAGTATTTCAACATGTCCAAGCTCTGCTCGTAAAGTTAGCTGGCTACAAACATCTACTCAACCCCTCCCTTAGCTCTCACCACTGGCCTCACTCGTGACTTCAGGTCCTCTCGTTCCAGGAAGAGAAAGTTGTTATGCCGTATTTTACAATGTCATGGGCTTAGTGTTATGGTGAGCGGTATGTTTTCATCTTATGCAGACTTAAGTCACTTAATAAAACCAAATCAGCAACAGACAAGCCTTGTGAAAGGCATGTCTAACAAGTACAGGAATCTACTAATGTGGATAGAAAATGTGTTATTAGTACTGGCTTTAAAAAGATATTAGTGCACCCAAGGACACAGGTTTAATTTAAAAAGTGGTGGGGAGACATATGAAGTGGAGGTCCCAGTGTCACCCATCACGAAAATTTGAGCATCAGACACTTAATTTCCTGCAACCTGATGAAATTCTGCGCCAATTAATGGTGGCAAAGTCTTTATTTATGTAAGGGAAAACACAAAATTAAGGCAGCAGGTGACGAACCAAAATACAAAACTGAGATTCTGGGTTGCTTTTAAATATTTCCCCTCATGCAGATCCACTTTTCTCATTGAATGTTATCCCTGCTTACTCAACATATATGTCAGCATCTTTTACTCTTCCATTGCCTCGTGTCTTTGTTTGGGGAAGTTGCCCATTTAAATGTTCATGTGGCACCCATTATCATCAATGATACATTAATTACTTTAAATAGTAGTTCATGTGTGTAGTCCATATCCGTGTTCTCTGGGAAGTTGAGAATGAAGTTGTGATTTAATGAGAAAGAAGAAGAATGGGCGTAGTTACTATGACATCACCCATTGGCTTGCGCTCCCATTTTGAAGCGTCTAGTTTTGGTATTTCGGCCGTCGCCATCTTGTGTTTTTTTGGAGCCAGAGGTGACCATTTGAGCAAGAGGCTGAAGCTGTGGAGGAGCGTGGGGATGATCTGATTCATAGACTGTAGCAACACCTCAGAGACAGCCTGTCATTCAAACACACCTGCCCCTAATTATGCATAACTAGAAGCCTTAATAAAATGTAATTGGGTGTGTTATCATGTTACATTAGTTGTCGTGAACAGGAAAATTAGCTATAGAGACCAAAATGTTTTTTGTACCAGGCTGTAAACATGTTTATTTCTGCTAATTTTTTTTGGCATTTTAACATGGGGGTTCTATGGGGATTTACCCGCTCTTGGAGCCAGCCTCTAGTGGCCATTTGGGGAACTGCAGTTTTTGGCACTTTGGCGTCAATTTCAAAACCTCAATTTTGTGCCTCGCAGGTTGCCACTCGCAAAGATTCCCTAATATTTCAAGACAGTGTGTTTCACATCGCTGCATGTGAAGGAAGCAGGAACAAAGCAAACATACCATTTGTGGATCTGATTGAAGTTTTGATTTAAATGGATACTCAATTAATATGAAAAAAGTGGTGGGGACAATTTCAGGTATTCAGGAAAGTGGGAAGGACATATCCCCATCATCCCTATTATAAATTACGCCCATGAGTGCATCTCTGCAGATTAGACTCTGATAATACTCTATTGCAGTGTGTAATGAAAGAGCTGCATAGCAAGAACTTTGTCTACAGGGCAGGAAAAATGCATAGTGTAATGATAATATTGTACTAACTGCCACCATGATGGAACATAAATCAAGAGTGTAATGGTGACGCTACTTGAATGTGAAGTTATCTTTTTGAGACACAGCAAAAAAAGCAGTGACTCAGTAACATAAACGATGTCACAAAGAGTACCAAGCCTCAAAGATGACATCTTTAAAAAACTACTGCTGACATGACCCAATGTGCATTAATCACAGGGCTCAACACATGTTCAATCTTGTATACCCACAACAGCCGGGAGGGTGGGGAAAGGCTTTATTAATCACGATGAACCAACAATTTGATGTTTACCCTGACAGCAGTACCACCAGCTCTAATCCCGTGCCCTGCTCATCTGAAACAGTACCACCCACAGCCACGAAAATACACACACTCACTCAGATGAAAGCAATCTCATCTCCTCTTAATCATTACTCATTGACACTTTATCTCCCTCCTGAGTTTGATTCAGCCCGGTGTTTGTTTCGGAGGAGTCATTTATCTAAATCATCTTACATTCGGCAATGTGACCACCGAACACACAAACATGTTTTTATGTTTAATATTTCAGATATGCAGAAGAAAATTTTAGCACAATCAAGTGAACATGTATAAAACATTTATTGTTGCCCTGTATTTTTTAAGATGACATTGTTAAAGAGTAAATTAACTATTCATGTGAATAGTTGGTGCAGATTTTAAAGAAGCAATGATGACAGGAAATTCATCATGGCTTGTATTTGCAGTCAGTATAGTTCAGCTACACGGCACAGATGGGCCTTTTTTGTTATTTAAATGCTTTTTAATTGTAATGACACCTTGTTGACAGACACGCACGCACACACACACACAAATCATGTCCTTGTCTTTGATACAGTGGACTATTTGCATATTTCACTGGACAACAGAGGTGTGTTTGCCTTCAGCACGATTTTACATTGACGTAGGATTTACTGTAATCTCTGCCAGACAGGTACTGCATGTTGTCTCCACTGCTTCCTCATTATGTCACTGTAACATGCAGAGACTTGGTGGTTCAGAGTACCGGAGTACCCGGAGAAAACCTGATACCCTGTACCCTGCCTCTCGCCCGATGTCAGCTGGGATAGGCTCCAGCCCCCCAGCTCTGGTTTAATTCACCAGTTAGATGTAAAAATGTGCCGATCTGCATGCTGGTAATCTCCGTGCCTCTTAGCTGTCCGCTGAGCAGCAACTTGCCCTAAGTTTATACAACAAAATGTAGGCCTAGATCTGTGCTATCCTCATTCCAGCATGCCCTTGTGCAACATAGTGCTTCCTGCCTTTGCATTGGGATTACTTGGTGGCCACTTCAGGGCATTAAAACTTATGCCTCTCCAATCCAGATATTCAGTTCTGTGTGTGCTCTGCAGCTCTGCTCAGTTTTTTCTTTTAGATATATCATATGTTGTTTTCCTTAAAGATACAAAATCAGTAAGGGAATTTCAGTATTGCTCAACTCTAGTCTGCAGTATTGATTTTAATAGCTTTGGAGATGATGCTCAACAGTGTATGTCTATATTATTCAGTGGTATTATCCTATTGATACACTGCATCGGGGCATTGATCGAATAAACTTGAGGATTTCATGAAATGTGCTGCTTTTGAGCTCGTACAAGATGATTATTGATTCTAATTGCTGAAGCAAAGATCCAGATAAACAGTGTACTTAAAATTCCTGGCACAAGATGTCAAGCCCCGAGCACGCTGTGTAACCTCGGTGTGCTTTTTAATCCTGATGTGAATTCTGAAGCGCGTCAAAAATATCAACAAAACCGCCTTTAATCATCTCAGAGATGATGCACAACCAGTTCTCTCCCTGCCAGATACCAGTGGATAATCTCATTAACCATTGGGATCCTGGCAAAGATCTCTGCAGACAGCTTGCAGTATGAATGCAATTAAGCAATTAGACAATCCAACAGGCCCTACCTGCTGTATGATTATTGCATATTGTCCATGGGTCATCTTGTAAGTGCACAATAATATCAGCACTTTGTGTTTAACTAAGAGTTTTGTCATATTTGTTTTAAATGGAAATGTGACCAGCAATAAGAGCGTGGAGTGCCCTAATGAGTTGCACAGAAGTAAAGAGATGTATGGGGAAATGCAAAGATGAACCCTCAGCTGTAGTTAAAGAGAAGTGCTCACACACTGTATATATACAACACATCTAGCTAATTGAATCCCTGGTGAGTGTTGTGGGCTCATTAAACCTTCCAGCCAGACCTCAGTGATCCGTCAAGAACTGAGCACAGATGAAAGACAACCAGAATCTACTTTACCTGGGGCCAGGTTCCCACCCGCCCCCTCACTCTGGCTCTGGCCAGCCTCCTCTGTACCTTTCATCAAATGTTTACACATCCTTGAAATGTTATTATCCATGTTATAGCCTCGCTTTGTTTACATCATATACACCGAAATGCTCGGGCACATGAGCGCACTCAGAATGCACATATTTTTGTTTCTCTTATCTCCCCGTACACCTTGAAAGACGAGTATTTGATTTCTGTTTTCTGCCGTACAACCCGTGAGCATTCCTGCGGGCCTTCACAAGATCAAGACAGTTCAGTTCGGGGTCAGCATCAGGGAGTGGAGGTCACTGACTGTGTGTGCTCCAGGCAGAAGAGAAAGGCGAGAGCAGACAAAGCTGCCTTTAGGACAGTGTATCAATTGGGCATTCACAGGGGAATGAGTCAGTTCCACAGAAAGGAGTCAGAGAAGCCATGAGTCAGAAGCCATACATGTGTAGGTAGTCAGTTCGAATGTTTTTTGAGGTTGAACGTTTGAGGCCGCCAGAGGAGAGCACGGACTGTTGATTGCACAAAGCTGTTATTCATTTATAACCCACAAGAGAGAGGGATATTATTTGCGTCTTCTATTTTTCTTGTGTAATCTTCTACTCTGTGTTCACAGTCACACTTAAATTCATTAGGACATAAGGTTAAAGCGAGGACTACTTTGAAACAGTACATTATTGCTGTTGGCAGAAATGGTATCATAACATCTAATGTCTGCCCCACATCCGTCCTGACACTCATTGATTGTCTGTCTATCAGGTGATCGGCTGTGGGAAGTCCTGCCATTTCACTTGTCACGTCCCCTACATGATATCAAGCATACCCTGTGATGAAATGTTCCAGGCCTAACGCACTGCCAAACTCACCCTGACACTTCCCTTTCATTAGCATCCCATCTGATGAGCTCATTTCCACGCCAACACTGTTATCCTAAGCCAAGCCTGGAGACAGACAAGCATATGCTCCCTAACACACAAGGCCCCTACTTTCAACCACTGCTTTAGAGAGCCGTTTGATTCGTCAATTTATCATGTATGTCAGAGGGGGGGAAAGTTGAAAGTCCAAAAGCTATCGATTGTTTCCATCTTGACAAGAGGAGATGCAGAGCCGCTGGCAATTAAAAGCTTCAATTGTTGTCAAAGCAGACAGTGGTTTGTGTGTTAGTGTGTGAGGCTGGGGGAGGGGTTGCTCAGGGTTCACTTTGCAAGAACACTCAAATGAAACAAGCATCTGAGGGAGGAAGAGGGAATAAACAAGAGGTGGGGGGGGGGGATGTAAAGTAATGTGTAGCGGCAGAGGGTTAAGCGAGAATTTTTTGCATTTTTATGGGCCCGATCTGTAAAGCGCTGTTTCAGCAAGTCGAGGGAGCGCAGACCTCTCTGAGACATTGCTTAGATCACAGGCCAGAGATTCTCAAGTTCAGCACTTTTATGATTGCCTCAACTCATATTCACATGCATATGTACAAGTGCACACACACATTCCCATAAACACGGCCATATAAACACATTCACTTACACCGTCCATAATCACTTTATCAGCCTTGTGCTGCCTGTGGAAGCATCAATTGATTTGATGCCAGCACACGTCATTCCTCTCCAATGCTGTTAAATCCCCCCGCGCATGGAAGATTAGCATCAACATATAATTCTCAAATTAATTTGGATAACAGTATAATGGCTGTGGGTACGGAAAACAAACTTTATGGATGTGAGACAAAGCTTGAAATGTCTGTGTATCTGACCATCACACATAATATAGAGCTTAAAGGGGAACTACGCCCATTTTCTTCTCCCAAATCCAAAAACTAGAGTGCTAAAACTCAAATTTGTGATGTCATCAAGTTTTAAAGTCTGGAGCTCCTCCACAGACAGTTAATTTTGAAAGATATTACAGCTGACACCGAGAGCACCCAGGGGAATGCTCTGAGTATATGGGTACAGTTTCAGTTTCACAGCTGACAACACTAAAATAGAATAAAGCTCATTTGGGTACAAAGGCGAAAACAAACATTCTGTGCATCCACATAATCAGGCTGCCATTCATTCTCTATGGAGCAGCTCCAGTCTTTATACTTAATGACATCACAAGTTTGAGACTGACTTGTCTGGTTTCTAGCTTTGAGAGAGACTAGCTCATGTTCAGAAATACTGATTGAACTTCCCCAGGCCATGGAAATAACATGTTGTAATTCTTAATTTGGGTGGTGTTCCCTTTTAACCAAAAGGATACAATAAGTTACCTTCCCACGTTGTTGGTGTTGGGACGAGGGAATGTGTATGTACTTTAACTTTATGGGTTGGGTATTAATGAGCTTCTAAACAGAATAATGTCTCAGCTCTTCTTTATGACAGGCTATGATATCCTTTCCTTAAAATCAGCAGTAAGAGGCTTATCTGACATTTTTCTTTACTAATCCTGCTGCTTATGAGTTGTCATTGTAAACATACTTGCCACTACAATTAGTGACCTTGCTTTTAGGTTATAAGGAGATATTGGCCAATTAGTCTTTAACCTTTCTTAAACTGTTAGGCTGCCACTGCAGGTGGGGCGTGAAGGACCAGGGCGGAAATAAAAGTCAAGAGCCCCTTTTACACTGCCAGATTTTCCGCGAATGTTGGGCCGTTTTGCCTGCAAGCTGCGAGCGTTTAGACACACAGAGCCGGATTGGCAAGTTGATCCAAGGTGCCCAATTTTCCGCCTCGTCGGGTAAACATATTGGGGGAACCTTTTTGGTCTAAAAAGAACGAGGCACCCTCCTACCACAGGAGGGGCTGTTGAAGACTTGTGGGAGGAGCTGTTGATGACGCCGCACGTGTGACCCACTGGCGGTGGATAAACAGGAAACAGCTGATAGCAGGAATGAGCAGGTAGTAGCAAGAGGGAAACGCAAACCTGATAGACACTGTAAAGATGAGCAACTGGGGAGAGAAGGAATTGCGCGCCCACCTTGCCCTCGCAAACGAAGAGGCTATTAACCAGCAGATGACGGGGATGGTGAAGGACAGGTTGACTTATGAGAGAATTAGCGAAGGACTGACCAGCTGCGGCTTCCCTCGGAGTACGTCACTATTTACGTCACACGCTGAGCTACATGTTTTGTTACTTGCTCACGCCCCCCATTGCCCCGAAAAGGGCGCATTCTGTATAAACAAAAGTAGGTAGGCGGCATTTTGCTGCACTCCCCAATTTTGTTTTTATACTGCCCGTGCTGAACGAAAGCTGATTGGGCTTTCCTGCAAATTTGCACAGTTCCTGTTTAAAAAGGGCTAAAGTTGCAAGTTGCAAGTGCTTCCCCAATTGTTGTTATTCGCTGATAAAAATTAGGGTTTGGGGGGACATGATTTTTTTCAGCTTCTGAAGGGGGCATGAGAAAAAGGCCATGTATGTATCAGGTGTAGTGTGATGACTCATTTCCTGTTAACCTTCTATTCACTTTATTTTTTCAGTAACTGTTGATAAATATTGGTACCATTTGGTGACCTTAAACAGAGAGTATTGTATAAAGAAATTATAAATAATAGTGCCAATTTTCTAAATGCTTTATTGGAAATAAATAACAGAATAACTGTGTGTGTGTGTGTGTGTGTGTGTGTGTGTGTGTGTGTGTGTGTGTGTGTGTGTGTGTGTGTGTGTGTTACTCAGATACTGATTAGCTGGACTTTGATTCAGACATAACCCTCCAGTGCAAGCTTACTTTGCTAAACACAGAGGTAAAACTGCCTGTTCTGTGTCATCAAATCACCCGTTAAGGCAACAAACAGCATATAATTCATTCATTGGCTGACACTTTTCTGTAGTATAAATGTTAAATCAGTTCATTCCCGAGCCAAACTGTGCTTTGACGTGCCATGATGCTTGGTTATTTCAGCCAAAACAACTTTTTTGTCTATTATACGAAATTAAAACACTTCCCCTCTACATCAGGCAGCTGCTCGAAATGTTAGCCTCCCTGACATCAGCTCAACAACAGCTCTGACAAAATCAACAGCTATAATCCCCGCCGAGCTGCAGGCCCACGGAGCATGCCAGGGATTAAAGGGTCCGGCTCACCATGTCTCTCAATTTCATTTTTACAAGGCTCTGCTCAGTCATATTTTCATTTAAAATATTTTCAATCACAGAAGGGCATAAAAGCCGCATTAAGTGATTTTGACCACATTTGATGCAAAAGTTATTGCATAATGGAGCTTTTAATGTTTTCCGTGCAACATGCCCTGTGTTTCGTCTTCGACAAATGAGGCCCTAATGGTTTTTAGTTTATGTTTAAGAAATGCTGTGGCGCAGTTGGCAGACTTCGAGATGCAGACATTGATGGACTGCACGATAAACTAAACTAAAAACCAAAGAGAAACATGGGTTTGGTTTTTAGTTTATTTGACAGTAAAAGCAAAATTACATCTACCCTTATTTTTCAAGGACAACTTGGTAAAGTCGAAGCCTTATTTCCTCTGTGGTCGTCGATACGGTATAATTACACATTGTTACATACAACAATAAAGACTCCCACAATAACAAATACAGTGCTGCACGTTAACAAGCAGAATAAAGCAAAGTAACACCAGAACATGGCTGGTGTTTGTCAGGCAACCACGTCTTGACAGTCTCACTACCACTATCTGCCTCTATGTAACATCTCACTCCCCTTTATTCTGTTTCTCACAGCTATACTGGCAGAGTCGTAGGAAATGGTCTGCACGCCCAGAGGCAAAACCCAGAGGTCAAAGTTCGCAGCCCGAACCCTACGCTGGCTGAGGTCAAGGAGAGGTTGGAGCGCTTCAACCAGGTAGGATAACCATTGCTATTTATATTGAATGTGCGTGCATAGTTTTGTTTATTGTAACACTTTGTTTGAAAGAAAAATTGTTTCCAGTGTTAAATATGTCACTACTCTGCTGCATGTCATTTATTTAGCCAATGTATGATGTAAACAGCAACACTGAAGTCTTAATTAATAGGACTGTTGTTTAATTAGTACGTCTTGAACAATATAACAAGCAGCCAGGAGTGCTGAAACATCCTCGCCATTTCTCTCAGATCCAAAGACTTGTTTTGAGCGCAGAGGCAGATATCAAAGATAAATGAAAAGGATAGCGGGTGAAAGGGAGATGGTGACAAAAAAAAAAGTGAATTACTGTGGAAAGAGAGAAAAAAAAAGAAAGATGAGAGGCGGGAGCAAAAGGTCAGGAATGAGTGACAGATAGGCAGAGATGACACAAGCAGCTTCAAAGTGACACTGTTTGTCATGTAGATGGGGTTTAGGGCTGAAAAGGACCAAGAAGAAAAGAGCCATTTCACACAGTCCCTAGAGGCCATTTGAGGAGACAAACGGGCCAGGATTCGGTTCCCCTCTGCCTGCCTGCCCTTTTGTTGCCCTGAAAATTATGCCCACAGATAGTACACCAGCCATCTCTCATTTTCTGTCTCTACATCTCTCTTTCTTTCTCCTGTTTTTACCTTTTCTTTGGAACCTCTTCGATTGCTGAAGCTTCTAATAGAAAATTCCTGCCATTTTCTCATTTGTCGTCACTCCTCTTCTCTGTTAATGCATTTCTGTTGCTCCCTTCTATATTATGACAATTCTTTATCATTACCTGTCCACATTTTCTCTCCGTCTTTCTCCACTTTCTCATCCATACATTTGTTCCTCTTCCCCGTTCACATCTACCTTGTATCTCACATATATCTGCCACCCAGCCAGTCCACCTGTCTGCCACTGACAGCTCAAGATCATTTCTGTCCGACCACAACATCCCATTGTGCACGGTGGCTGTCAAGTATCCTGTTGTCATGGTAACTATGCAGAGTTGAGCGGGTGTCCTGTTGACATTTAGAGGGTTGAAAAGCCTACCTTGAATCCAGACCAGGCAGCAGAGCTTGGTTGAGCTTTGTGTTTGTGCCAGATAAGAGCAACGGATCACAGAGTGTTAAACTACATAATGTGGCGGGCTTTCCAAGGTTTCTCTGGAACAGTTAAGCACAAATATATTTTTATTGTTTGTGTGCCTTCACATGTGCATGCACAATGGGAGCTTTACATTGTAGCAGCGTATATACTGTATATATACTGAACTGCAGCATTAGACATTGTAAAAAATGTTGCTTAAAATCTATTTCATTTCTGAATTTAAACATTTCGGCTTCTATTTTTTTACACTTATCTGTGACTGCTACCAACCCTCGTTACTATCCAAAATGATTCTCATAGATCAAAGTTGATTTGTTTAGAATAAGGGTTATTTATGTTCCCTTTACGTACAAAAATAAATGCCTCAAACCTCAGTGCGTTCTTTATGTTGGCATACACACAGCCAATAGATGGCACTAGAGGGCAGAATCAAAGATGAATGATCCCTTTAAGGGAGGCAGCATTGTAGACGGCGGTGGTCTGTGATCTGCATTTGGACGGACAAATCTTTTCACTATATTACCGATTAATTCCATTATTTAAATTTCCTTGTCATCTCTTACAGTTGTATCTCGCTTGAGCTACGCTACACTGCCTCTACGATCTTTGTTGGTACTGCTGTGTTTTGTTCGTATCTGTAAGCTTTCAGGAAACATGCTCAAATATGGATGAAATGAACGCAGAGTACAGACAGAAGGCTTTGTCCGTCTCTGTCTCTGCATTGAACATTGAGCATTAATGAGCCGTGCTAACAGTGCTAACCACCATACCACTGTGCCCCCCAAAAATAGTAAAAAAATGTTGTTTTTTTTGTTACCTTAAAATGAGCAGTTTGTATCCATATATGGAGCAGATACTCTTACCTGGAGTCACCCATGCTGGTTTCACAGTAGCCCATAATAGACAAACCAAACGCTGGCTCCAGATGAGCCACTTGCGTTTTCACATGGGACACAGGAGCAGTTGCAGTTCTGCAACCTCATCACTAGATGTCACTAAATCCCACGCACTAAACCTTTAACTGACTTGTCAAACTCAAAATGTCATCCTCTCTCTCTCCCTCTCTCTCTCTCTCTCTCTCTCTCTCTCTCTGTCTCTCTTCTCTCATGGTCCGCAGTCAGATATTCAGTGAGACAATTGTCATTTAAACATTGTTAAAATGGGAGAAAATCACATTCCTGTCCAAACATGCCTTAAACAAACAAGGCATAATGATGTCACCTGTCTTGTTGTCTATCTTTCGAGCAAACAAGGTCGTCACTTGTTCCCGGCTCTCTTTATCCTCGCTGCAGAGCCCCCAACAGATGTTTGGAGACAGGGCCATTATATATGAATCTTCCAGGTGGGCGAGTGTTCACAAAATAAGTTCCCATTCAGATTGATTTTGGCAAGCCCATCTGGATCTCTCTCCAAATTACAAACTTTACTGGACACCCTCGGTGCCTTTTAGGCTGTAAAGTTAATTGTAGTTCAATCAGGAGGGAGTAGTTTCGACATATAAAGCATTGTTGATACACACAGGGTACATTTTTGCTTGTGCAGACTCCATTGTTCGGCACTGACTCAGCTCGGTGATTGTGGACACAAGCTTCATAATGGCTCAGTTATATAATCTTAAACAAAATGGACAAATGGATGATAGAGTAGTAGTGATTAGCAGTCACTGTGTGGATAAGCGAGGGGAGTTTTTGGCTTAGTGAACCTGAAAAGTTGTGGAATAATAAAAGGGAGGCAGGGAAGGCATCAAAGTTTTTCAGAGTCCTAAGATCCCTCCACGTTACAGTGCTACACTGCTGTTCTCTCTGTTTTCTGAGATATGAAACCAAGTGCACTGCACACAGTCAGTAGTGCGGGAGGGCCTGGAGTAGGGAGTATTCCCTGCAAACACACAAAGCAGGCCCGACTCTGTCTACTTAGAACGCTTAAAATCTCAGCAGACATCGAGGTACTGACAGTAGAGTTCTTGGCATTGATCAGCAACACCTGCAAGCCTCTGCTGATATGTTATGGCAAGTTGGTGGAAAGAGCCAGTAAAGCATTACTGATTACATCTTTAAATGAATGTATTCCTTTAAACATCTGATCCGTTGTTATAAAACAGCAGGACAATTTCAGAGTCTGGCAGCCTCACACTGAGAATAAAAAAAACAACCTGACCTTGACTGTAAGAAAAAAGCTTAACAGAAAGAAACATTGTTAAATAATGCATTTACTGAGATGTCTCCCATGGACTGATCAAACTAATGTCTCCACAGTTGTTAATTTCGGTTCTGTGTGTGTTCCTGAACTTTTATCCTCGCGAAAACCACTGTGAGTTTCAGACGTTCACACAGCGAGGACATTTTTGAGAAGTTAGTCCTTTGATGTTGTGGAGACTGATACAAGTGATCTGTTTGGTTTTAATTTTGTGTCAGTGTTAGAAGTGCAATTAGGTGTCTCTGTATGTTTGTTCTTTCATCCTTGGAGCTTGTTTGGGTTGTTGTTTTCACTGAAAGTAAAGAAAATTCTGAAAATGCATACACTGGACTGGGGATGGGCATCGTTTGGATTTCATTGATACTCTTATCAGTAGTCCATATCAGCTCTTATCGATCCTTTTTCATTACTAAATAATGCTTTTTAAAAAATATATATATCTTTTTAAAAATGAATGAAACAATGAGTTCAGAGCAGGATAAACCAGGATATTTTGGATATAACTCAATGTAGTTTACAGTTTAAGATACGTGGCAAACTTAGCTAAACAGACTACACACAGAGAGCTTTGGTTCTAGCTTGTTTGCAACAATTTGCTAGTAGCCGAGCTAGCATACAGTGCTTGTGTAAAACAGCAGTGGTAGATGAGAGACTGCAGACAGAGCTGATTAAAAATATTGCTTTTTACTAGGGCTGTCAAAATAACGCGTTCATTTTGATTAATTAATCACAGAAAAAATAACACAGTAAAAACATTAACGCTGATTCCAAGTTTCCCTTTGACCCGGTGCGTCAGTGAAGGCCACAGTGGCTTTGTCACATGATAGAGGCAGATGAGACCCTGTGGCCCTGTGAATGGAACATTTACATTTAAAAAACACACAGATGGACCTGTTGATAGGAGCAGAGTTCTCGTTCATTTTTGTCACATCAGAATACTTAAAGCCTCAACACAAAGCATTTAGCAGCAAACCTGGAGGTCTGAGCTAGCACAGCCTCTGATGCTAGTGCTAGTAGCCAGCCTCGTCAAGCCACACGAGACCAGGCGTTCAGATGCAAACTGAGTAAGTCTTCCTGTGACCGTCGAACTAACTCCCTTGCAAAATGGATTGCAATGAACTGCAGATCAGTTTCGGTGGTAGAGGACAGGGGGGTAATTGTGTCCAAAGTCCAGCAGCATTTACATGTTTATTTGTGTTAAACAAGCGTATTAATAAAGTATTGGTTATACCAGCCAAGGTTTTACTGCACTTACTTGCAGTAACAAGTGTAGTTTTTTTTTTGTCCACTCAAGTCATCTTCAAGTTATCTTCACCTCGTCTGCACCCCGGCCTCTCTGCTCTGCTCTGCTTCACTCTGTGTCGTGTGTGTTTGTGTGTGTGGAGGAGAGGCTGCAGTGTGATCATGAATTACACCAAATGTTAAAAAGTACTGATAAAATTACCGGTGTTGTAGGAGTTTATAAATAACTACGGTATTTAATAATTTAGCACTGAGGCCTGTTCTTTACCGGGTTTGGGTACCCATCCCTCTCTGGACTGATTTTAAATTTCATGTATATTTTCCTTTTCTATTAAAAAGGTATTTCAGGTATTTCAATGAATCCTTAATCTGAGCTTTTCCGAATTTGAATAACCTCAATTTCCGGGATTAGTGAGGTTAAGACGTGTATATTTTTACCTACTGGAGAGTAGTTAGACCCGGAGCACTGTGGCACTAAGAGGATTGGGAAACTGCTGCTGATGTATCACAGACTCTGACCCCTCATCTACCCGTGGCATTCTCCTTTTAAAGCACTCAGAGCCGCATACAAAATGAGTGTGTGTGTTGATTTGCCCCATAATGTTTGATTCACACACATGAGCACAGCGTGTGGTAGACGGGTATGCAGGATGGAAGAGGACAGAGGAATCCTGCGCAGTTGCACATTTCGATGTAGAATCACATACATAAAAGTTGGAACTCACACACAAATGCACACAGGACAAGCCTAATCTCTTGACCTCCTATAAAATGCTCCATTAAGTGAGTAGGCCCAAGTTATGGTCCTCCCCTGTGTGTCTCTGACTATCCTCTTTCTTGCTCTCCTTCTCTCTGCCTGTAAATATTGCTAATGTGGACAATAAATGTTTCAAAGTGGATTTTTGATTCCCGGCCATCAGTCCAGCTGTTTTTGGGTGGGGATCTTTTTCACAATGGTCTATCTGTTTCCATGTGAGTACTTAGGCCAGATCATTTGTCAGTTTGTCAATTTGCACTCTGGTAAATGCAAAGTCAGTGGCAACACGCAGTGCAACAGAAAAAACACCCAGACGCTCATTCTCACGCTTTATATTCATCTTTATTTGTTTCTCGGATACATGCGCAGACACACACACGCAGACACAGACATGCAAACACAGACAGCATCATTAGAAATGGTGAAAGCTTTTGTGGATGGAGAGTTGGGAAGACTCCAGCATAATATCCAGTACAGAGAGCCCGGTTGTGTATGATTGATGACATCGACTACCACTTTGCTGTCTGGTTTGGCCAGAGGCCCGGCCAGGTTCCACATCAGAGAAGCCTTACTTGTGTTTAACACACACTCAGCACATCTTCTCCAAGGATCCAGTCGATCCTCAGATCTATCAGCTACTGCAGAGACTGCGTGCTCTTGTTAGTGAGCACGGTTTGTGCGTGCGCTTTAGAGGACTGTAAACATAAACAACATAGCATGAGAAACCCACAGTTGTGTGATTTCAATATGCCTGCACAGTATATGTCTCTCCTATGTGTTAGCAATGCCTATAGCAGTCAGACAGCCTCTGAGCTTTAAAGAGTTATTGGAGTCCTGGGATGAAGAAGGAGCTCGGGCTGAGCTGGCAGCCGGTCACAGGGAGGGGACAGATTCTTTCCACTTGAAGAAGATGATGGAGCTGGCCTTCACAGGAGCTCTGCTGCTCTTTGCTGCTGCTGTGGCAACGATACAGCAACAAGTCTCACTGCCCAGGGCTCTCTGCTAGCTTGGCAACCAAACTCCATGATCCCAGACTCTAATTTAAGCATAATATTTTTTTTACCATCGTAATTAGATGCAAAGCTTATAAAAAAAATCCAGTGAACTGCGACTGTTTTTCCACATTGGGTCATAGTTACTCTCCTCACGGGTTTTTCAGTTTCATGCAGACAGTGATTCTTGTCGTGTGGAGGAAATATGTGACCTGTTTGTGTTACTGGAACATAGTTATGAAAATCCCCTTTTTTCAATGTGATATGGTGTGCACGTGTTAAAACCAAGCAAATCGCTATGGTCCAAAGGTTATCTGCTGCAGGGATTACAGGCTCATGTGTGTTTACATTTTCAGCAAATATTATTGAAGGAAGAGGGTGGTTTTACTTATTTATTTCTGAATTTATTTATTTAGTGTTGAAGTGAATCATTACACTTGGGATGATGGGCTGTAAAAATGTCGTCAGTTAGGGCTGTATATTGGCACTGACTTACTGATTTGATAACATCTTGATTCTGACACACCCGGTTTGATTCACTTTAATATGATTCAACTCATTTCATGTTCAGTGGAATTCTTGAACATGATTTATATCAGATAAATGCCAGTATTTCATAAATATGAAAGCACTTAGAAGAATTTATCCAGGGAACTTCAGTTTCTTTTTTACTCCACAAGTAAGCAGCTATCATACACTTTACTGTTGGACTAAAAATTACTTTTTGTGTATGTTGTAACTTAAACTGAAAGTAGACACGTTTTTTGCTTTAACTTATAAAGTAAATGTTGAATGCACAATGTAAAAGCCATATGAACACGACACTATCAGCATTTAGATTGGGTCCTTATAAGTCTCACTTTCACCATGCAGTACTGTCTGCCAGCAGGTACGATCTCCTGAGAAAATGAAGGCGCAAAGGAAGTGCTTTAACCTTTGTGCAACCTGGTAGCTATTGGTGGCTCAGTCTTGGAACCCACTAGCTAATATTGCGGGTGATCCCGCATAGCAAGTGGATATCCGGGCCAAGACTTTGGGCCAATCCCAATTCTCTTCCCTTAACCTTACCCCTTGGTTTCCCAGATAGATTCCCCTCAACGACAAAGGGGTAGGGAATTGTGCCTACAAATTGGGACGCCACTACGTGCAAATTAGCGTAACAGACATGTTCACCTATGTCATGCGTATTGTCGACGTAGGCTTCACCGAGAACTCTAGCTATTCATGTCGGCTACATTGTGAATGAGCGATTTTCAAGCATTCATGTTCTAATTCAACTCTTACAGATAACAATGCATATGCAGAAACACATATTGACATATTTTGGAATTTTTGCACGCTTATTTGCAAAAATAGTACTTAAAATTGTGCGATGCCTTTTTCGTGGAGGCTGCCATCTTCCTGGAAATCTCGCCTGGCTGGATAGTTTCGCAATGCATCCTGGGAAATTCAATCTTAACCTGAGTTGAGATGGGTTCGGTAAGTTTGCATCGCACGGCCCATCTGAGCTGTTGTGTTAACAAGCTGGAAACGTTTCAGTCAGTTTCAGTTTTGTTTGCTGTGGTTAACATTAAGACAAGTGTTGTTCCTCTACCATTCATTTGCCATTCACCTATACCAACTTTATTCATTGCTGTGCATTAATGCTTTAAGGCGGGGGTGGGGGAGACCCTCTGGAGGAGTTTGCATGTTCTCCCAGTGTCAGTGTGGGTTTTCTCCAGGTTGTCTGGCTTCCTCCCACAGTCCAAAGACATGCAGGTTAATTTGTGACTCTAAATTGGCCGTAGGTGCCTTAGGTTGTCTGTCTCTATGTGTCAGCCCTGTGATAGTCTAGCGTCTTGTCCTGCCTCTCACCCCGTGTCAGCTGGGATACGCTCCAGCCCCCCTGCAACCCTCAACAGGACAAGTGGCTACAGAAATTGAATGAATGTGGATATTTATAATTGAAACCCAGATATAAGTGTTGTTATTCGCGAGGCTCTGAGGAAATAGAAATCAATGTGGTTGTCTTTGCAACAGCAGTGCCAACAATACAATACTTGGAAACGCTGGGGGTAAAGTTAAAAAATTGTCCAGATCCATTTTAATTACCTTAATGCAAACATTTTACACTCTGTGAATCTTCAACCGTACCCTGTACAACAAGTAAAGACAGCTGCATGCAAAGACTGATGTTGGGATTTTAAGATCAATAATAATATGCTGTCTCACTCAACTCAAAATCCCAGCCCAGTTCTAGATAGATAGATAGATAGTCAAAAGATAATTGGAGCACTACCATATTTTCCTTGTTCCCAGCTGCATTGTATTAAACTCTAAAACTTGCATTGATTACTGCAGTATGTGGGTTGATTATAATGATGGACATTCATGGGGAGTGACCTGGACTGGTACCATATCGGGGGCTCTTCAAACCTTTTGTGTTGCTGCCTTATAAGGACTTCTGTATTTCAGATTGAAGACTGGAAGGCCTCTGCTTGCAGCAGCAGCAGGAGCAGCCACCCTCACTGTCTGTTGACCCTCACATCTCACACAACAGAGCAGCTAGGTAGCTGTTGGAACACGCTCTCAGAAAACCGCTGATGTCACTCAAACTGTCATACATTTTTTAACAACATCTCCATCAGTCACCCGTCGAAAGCCAAAGTTTATTCACCCGTGCATACATTACACAAACACAATCTGCCTCAGTCAGGGCCTGACAGGAGCAGGGTGTGACAGCCCAACGCCACAGCCCGTTGTCGTGATTGACTCACGAGGGTTACGTGAGGTCACGGCCAACAAAGTGTCACTAACTGTTAGCAAGAGAATCAACTTGTACAAGCTTGCAGTGCAGGGGCGTGTGGCTCTGCCATTGTTCAAAACATGTTCAAAGTATTACTCAGACGTCCTGGGAAATGCACTTGTTTATTCTCCAAAGTGAAAGCAGATTTCCACATTTCATGCAGATTTCATGAAATTCGGTGGAAAGTTAGGCCATTGGCCCATGAAGAAGGGATTAGTTTCTAGTTTTGCAGAAAACACAACCATGATGTGGCCACTTAAAAAAAAAAGGACATTTTGTTTTTGACCTGTAGTTTTTCTGCATTCCTTGGTTCAAGGCGGTGTTTGCCTACGGGCATTTGTGTCTGAACTAATAGCCATTTTAAACGTTTTTTTCCAACACTCCTTCTCTGTGCGTCTCTTATGAATTATGCCCAACCTGCAGTTTGCAAACCCAGATGACCATTGTTTAATTTTACTCCGAGCAATCTGGCAAAATTTGCTAGTGTATACAATTAATTTAAGTGGCAGTAACAGCTATAAACAAATAATAAATCATGAGTCTGACTCACGTTTTTTCGAGACTGGAGTTAGGTTTGTGTGGCCTTGGCAGAGGTGACTGTGGTCCTGGTGAGTGTGTTTGTGCATATGTTAATAAATCTTTTTTGTTTTGCCTGAGCCGATGTGTTGTCTAGATTCTAGGATAACTGCATGAAGTCTGTATGTTTTTGTGCTGGGTGGTGGTCAGCAGTCTATTGAGAATTAAACTTCATCTTTTCGAAGTCTTCAGAGCAATATTATTTTCACATCTAAAAGTCAACAAGGCAAAAGATCTGGCTGTTAGCTTTGGGTGAGGGGTTTTTATTGGCTTCATCTTAAACCATGGAAAAGGACAACGGCAGAAAAGTGCTTGGCTCACCGCGGTGTTGGGCCTTTGATTTCAAATTCACTTTTGAATCTGTTTCATTTTCCATGTTGTGGATGGCAACACAGGCTTTTGCTATAGTCCAGACTCTGACAGCTACTATTAATGTCCAGCCCAAAAGTTTCTTAGTCTGCCAGTCAAAGTCTATCTAAACTGGTTGGCCATGCACTAATAATCCACACAAACAATACATCCTATCTGTTCCAGCATCAGCAGCTATGGATGGCCAAGCAGTGCAGCTATCTACAGTTACTCTTGTTTGCAGCCTGTCACTCTTCCTGGAAGTCTCTATCTCTGTCTGTTACATCCTTTCTCTCACTCCCTGTCACACTCAAACTTGGAAAATGCACTTCTTTTTTCCCCACAGGCTTCCCTTCTTGGTCACATTTAAGAATTGCAGCTATTTCACATGTAGATACAGTGCATGCTTACTCTGTCTCTCAGCTGATGTTTGCTTCAACACAAAAGCATTATGACCCTGTGCAGTATGTGAGAGAATGGAGAGAATTTTAATTCAAAGGTTTGGAGGACTTGTGCAGACTTTTAGAGATTACCACTGTCACTTTTTCCTCCAGTCTCCTCCAGGTTTTTCCTTCCCCTCCTTCCCCTATTTCTCTGTCCACATGTGCAGTTTTACCACAACTGCCCTCAATGAGGTGATACTGTTTCAAATTGTCAGGGAAGAAAAAGAGCACATGTCTCAGTGCGGGCATGCAAAGGTTATGACTTATGATCCCAGTTAACTAGTTTGACAGCAGAATCCCACATAATACACATGCACAGACGCTTGCACAGACACACACACACACAGCGACTGCGACAGTTGAAGTATTCATATCCCATCCCTGGTGACCACATTTCACATTTTT
This sequence comes from Epinephelus awoara, assembly GCA_035609425.1. NCBI lineage: Eukaryota > Metazoa > Chordata > Actinopteri > Perciformes > Serranidae > Epinephelus > Epinephelus awoara. Next base: position 9,830,340 of record CM069306.1, read on the forward strand.
ACATTTCATAATCAGATTTTCTGTTTCCACATAAAACTGGAAAGTGTATTCACAGTAGCTTGAGCTGCACACACACACACACACACTCGCTCTTTCAGCCCCGTCTTTCTTCCAAGCTCCTTCAGAAGGTGATTGGTTACTCCTGGCAGTACAGATTTTAGTGTGACTAGGATGCACTCAAATACATGCAGGAATTCAGCCCTTGATGCTCTCAAACCTGCCCCATCATCCTTTGACCAAAGAATGCTTTTGAAAAGAAAGAAAGAGGAGAATGAGTTGGCAGGGCGAGAGGAGAACTAGAAAATATTTCATGATTTGGGATTTTAGTCAGAGCTCTATGGGAATACCTGATTTGTCTGTGGATGCCAGGGTAATTTCAAGGCAAGCTTTAAGTATAAAGGCTGGCATCTTGTTTTTTCATCCCCCTCCTCTTTCAGCCCCCCTTCACCTGTTTGCACAACTATGAGCTCAGCCTCTCTGTCTCAACATACTTTCCCTTTTCTTTACTCTCTCTCTCTCAACCCTTCTGCCTCTCACTCCCTCTTTCTGTTTGTGTCTTTCTTTCATTCTTGTCAATCTATCACTATCTGTTTGTTTTCCATGGCATGTATAGTCGCAGATCTTAGCTAGGTATTGATCTGAAGTTGCAACACTCCCACACTCTCACATCCCACTCATTTTTCTTGATTCAGTTCTCAGATTGTTAGTGAATATGAAAGCAAAAGCCTCAAATACAAAAAAACAAAGCAATTAAACAAAGGCAAGATACTTCATACTTAGATTTTCATGAACGTCTTCATGCCACCTTGAAATATTTACACTGAAATAATGGTCTATAAGGGAAGACAGTGTCAAATCCAGTATGTCAGATTTTTGTTTCTGAACCTCAGATGAGAAATGGTTTCACTTTAAGTAAGCTAATGGTATTTAAACAGGAAGTAATATATCACAAAAGAAGCTGATACAGCCAATTGTCAGCCAGTAGTGTTTGCAATATTCTCAGCTGCAGTCTACTTACATAAAACAGCAGCAGGTCCAATAGAAAGATGAAACCATTTTGGAAGAAGCAGATTAGTCATCACATATCGCCGCTTTTTCAGTGGCCTTTCACATCTACATATCACACCTTAGGTATCCACTTGGATCCGCTGTTGACGTTCCAGGATGCTGCAACCAACGCTGAATGTCAAAAAAAGCACATGGTTAGGTTTTAGACAAAATCATATGGTTAAGCTTAAAAATTCATTCATACATTCATATGGGAAGTGAACACCAGGCTCCAGGGTGAAAGTCCGGGGTTTGTTGGATCCATAAACCACCCCTCCTGTTCATCCTTTAGGGTCTTTCCAGCTCCTTACATTGCAGCATTCCAAACTGACACCACCCAGCATCATACCATACTGCTGCAACAGGTGCTGTCAGCCAGGTTATGAACTAACTCCACCTATCCATGTATCATACTGCCATGACAGGTGCTGTCCAGCCGACCAGCAGCATATCATAACACCGCAAAAGTTTCTGTCCACCTGGCAGGGGCTCATACTACTGCAAAAGGTGGCTTTTGGCGTCAGTGTCTGATGGGGACACCTGAACATTAGACCAATTATTTCCGCAGCCTGACCAAATTTGCCAAAACAAGATCCATGGCCTGACCCAAAAGTGCAAATCCTATAATAACCATGTGCTTTACAAATAATTTGACCAGGCAGCATGTTTGGATTATGTTGAGCCATCTCATACATGTGACTGCAAGATATTATTTTTTAGGATGAAGGTAAATCAGGAAATACAATTTAAATGCATATTTTTTGCTTATTCTCTTAATATTAAGCAACACATCTCCACAGTTAACGTGCCTGTCAGTAAGGTAACTGATTGAAGCGTCTCTCACGTTCCAGCTGGAGCAGACGACAGAGCCAACATACAAAGTCAGCAGTCAGAGGATTGAAACGTGAAATAATTATTATTCTGTATGTATGTTAATGCATTACATTTATTATGTAACACCCACAAGCTCTGTTGCTCTATTTTCCAATAAGAACTGAACCCGGAAATAAAATTTACACCTGTGAATCCAACCTCATGCAGCACTTTAATGTGGAACATACAATTACAGTAGGTCACATTTCAGCAAGGTGTAGTTCAGACCAGTATGATAAAAACATAGCTATATAACAGTGCATTTGACTCACCTTTAACAGCTTAGATGTTGTTTTTTATTTTAAAGCATGTTCTCATCATCTATAGTCTTCTAAAAGAACAAACTTCTATACCAGCTTTGTGATAGCCAGCATTGTTTTACATGTCAGAGAGAGAAGGCCGAGTCATGTGAGAACAAAGACATCTGTCCCTGTAGGGTTAAAGGCACAGCAGATTTCTGCTTTGTACGTCACATAAAGGCTGCTGCCATTGAAATATTCTGCCCACTTGCTCATATTTACCATACGGTACTGTGTGACGGACCAGGAGGACGGGGCCTTGAAAGGTTGTTGGTGTTTTGGGGGACATAAATAGACCATCCTTTGTTGTGTTCAACACACAGTATTCATATGTGGGTCCTGAGTTATTTGAAGCTAAAAAATATTATTTTCATATTTCCATTATTATTTGTACTTGAAATTAACTTGCACAGCTAAGCATATAATGTGTGTTCTGTGTCTACTCTGAAGAAGATAGAAAACTTGAAAAAAAAAGGCAATTTGAGAAACTGCTTAAGACTCTCATTGAAACCCAGAGCTGGTCCTCAGTGCAGCAACAGTCAATCAGAAAGCAGATAGGGAGAGAGAGAATATTCACTGCATATTATGCATTCAGCAGTCTTTAAGAACTCATATTGGAATATTTTGTATCTCTTTTCCTGTAGCTCCTAGGACAAATTAGCTTCTTTACTATGCTGTTGGGATAGCACAATTAAGTTCCCTGCGTGTTACTTTAGAAATGACCAATTTGAACAGAAAGAAATAACAGAAAAGCCTGGCAGTTTTGCAGTCCTGACACATTCAAAACAAACCAACAAACTGCATTGGACGGCAGCCAACCGACAGTTCTACAACGGCCCGACCGTGGTTTCCACAGCGACGACGCCTTAATTGATTCCTTCTCTAATTAACATGCTTTCAGGACAGCTGGGCCAAGCAGCATTGTGTTAAACGTCCCCTGAACGGTACGGTTATTAGCTTAATACCCAAATGGTTATCTGGATGGTGTTGGTACACAGCATTGTGCTGTTCAGCAGAGCATTTCCACATAAACTCATGGAATGTGCATTGAATTTATTTAGTGGCTTTACATAATAATAAAAGGTTAATGGGTTTATCATGGTTGCGGTCCAGAACATAGGAAGTTCTTCTCTCTCTCTTGCTGTCTGTCTTCCATTATCACTTATCTTTCCTTTGCAGGCTTGTGCTAAAAAATTGTATTGATTTACTGGATAGATACTTAAATTCTAGTTTACTTTTTTGCGCATAAATCAATGTACTTTTCCTGTAATTCACAGCAACAGAATAGTGTCCAGAAAGTGTAAAAGAATGACCAGTGCCATATACTATATGGTATAGTTAACAGCTGAGGCAGAAGTTAAAGCAATAAGCCATGAGAGGCCGTGGTTAACAGTGATTTTAGAACAGCTAAGGGGTCGTATTAGGCCAGGCCAGCCATTAGAAAATATAGGCAAAGGGACAGATAAATAATAATAATCAGATATATGCACTCAAATGAACAATTAGAGAGAAGTAAAATCAAACATTGACTGAAGAAATAGTGGTAAAACTGTGCAGAACTGAAACAGTGTAAAGAGTATAAGTATACCCAAATCATGTAAAAACAAGACTGTTTAACGACCCCAGTATGCAGAAATAATTTTGAAAAAAGTCAATGTTCCTTTATCCCTTGCCAAAATTTAGCGTAACTATGGAGCACTATTTGCCCCCCTTTCCAACAAGATAGCATGCTTATGAGCTCTCGGCAACATGCATCTGACCACCGCTCTCAGATGGACCATTTAACAGTACCTGCGGGGGTGGTATCTGGTATCAGATGGCGTGTTTAAATGTGTTTTAAAGATAAAATTCCATTTATTATTTTATTTACCATGTAAATACATAGACATTGTATTGTCAGCGATATAAGTCAGTAAGTACATTGTTGTACCTTTCCATGGGCCCTACCTGTGGCCTTTGGCCGGGGTCATCTGTACACTTTGACCCCAGTGTTTCATAAAATAAACACACAGCAGCAAAAGTACAATAATCTGTCATGAAACAAAATTATTTTTCCATTCAGCAGAATGGTTGCCAAGCAGCATGCAGGCGCAGTGGAAAGTGCCACCTGCTTTACAAATCTGTGGCAACATGGAGCCAAAGAAGTTTACCCTCATGTGCTCTAGCATACCTAAAGTTACATCGTAAGCTTACCATAGAAACAAAACATGGAGTTTGTCTACTTTGGATGATGATAAAAGGCAGATGGAATGGGCGGTGGCACCGTCAGGTATTTCTCCAGCGAAGTGCCCGTAGGCTCCGTACGCTAGCATTTTTGTTTGGATTTTTGTTTTGTGGTGCATTCATTGAATGACAGCGTTGCGTATTTCTGACCATTCTCAATAGGGCAGATGATGAATTATTTAGGCTTCAGTTGGTGGTTGCCATCTGTAGCTCTGCATCTAATACGCAGCTGCACATCAGATCAGACTTTGTTGACAAGACCCTCAGGTGCGTTTGGATTCAGAGAGTGCTTGATCTTCTGAAAGTCTTCCTCTGTTAATGCCTATTGGTGGGGTGTTTTGTCACGTCCTTCTCTGCAAAGTTCTTCTATACTCCCAACAGCAAATTGACGACATCGTCTATTTAGCGGTCCCAGCTTTGTTTCTTGACTTTTCCAGCTCATCAATTTCTCTCTCATTAATTTCAGCATGCCTCCTTTCTTTTTAATCTTCTTTCTCTATCCTGTCCGTCTCTTTCAACCACTTATCCACACTTAGCCCACCCAGAGAATCCAAATTCACAACACAATCTGACACTTTGACACAGCTGTTAATTGGTGCGGTCATACTGTTGTCATGCAGTCACAGCTGCGTGTTTATAGAGTGTTTTACAACGGCTTCGATTGCGGCCCAACCAATCATAATCAAGGACCACAGCTATCCGTTTTATACTAGGCTATTCAGTCCGTCTCTCATAAGCTATGAGTCCTCTAACCAAAGATTCTCCTGCTGATACAGCATATCACATTGCGGCCTGAAAACAGGCGGAACAAGTACAGGAGGACACACAAAGAGCCTCTCAACAGGTTGCAATGTGAGCCTATCCATAACTATAAAATGCATTACTGTAACCAGTGTGTTATATTGTTCACATTTGTTCTGAGTTATCCTCTTAGACCTAACTGTCCATCTATGAAAACTGAGCCGTCCAGCTATTGCCGGTGGCTTTCATTTTTGCGGTGAGCATAAGTGATATGTTCTAGCTGCTTCCACTAAAGGGCCCACTCCAGTCTCATGAAGCCTTGCCTTATGGTTGTACATGACTCATTTCACTGGAGCGCTCAATTCACTCACTCAGGCCCACAATGAGAGGGGGCATATTCACATTTAGTAAAAATGGAATACACGACAGATGTAATGAGTTACAATATCAAAAGTACCCGCTGGTGTCAGGCTCTGTCTCGTCTCCTCTGCCTCTCTCCCTTGCAGACAACAGTAATCACTGCTCTGGTAGGAATGACAGAAGGAATACCAATATATTCACGACTGCTCTTCTGATGACTTTGACGACAGTTGAGCTGCTGCAGAATTACTGCTGACAATCAAACATTCATATGTCAACATTGGCTAAGTTTTGTGAGAGTTCCTCATTATTTGCCTCATTATTTTTACTTGTCAGTTTAGGGCCTTGACTGTCTGGACATCTGTTCTTTTAAACAATTCTCTTCCAAGTTAGAAATGACTCCAGTAAAATAACAATGAATTGCAGTGAACTATTCAAACATTCTTGGTTCCCAGAGGATCAGTCTTTGTGACTTTGGTGTTTTCCTGTCGTTTCCTCTAGTGCCACCAAGATATGATATTTTTGTTTTTTGTGAAATGTGCCAAATATTTGATGGATTGTCATGAAATACAGACACGGATTCAAATATTTGAGTTCCCCAGACATTGTATTCTTACGGCTTCAGTGCTCCCTTGACTTTTTTTTACGTGCAGGTTAAATCAGGTCAATGTTCTTATTTGTCCAACACTTTAGGTTTGCAGGCATTTGGTCATCAACCAATGACATTCCCATCAGCCTCAGCTGCACTTTGTGATTTTAGTGCTACTTAGCAAACATTAGTGTGCTAAAGTAAGATGATTAATATGATAAACATGTTTCCTGGTAAACATTAGCATGTCAGCACACTGATTTTCACATTTAGCTCAGAGGTCAAAGTATGGCAGAGTTGTAGACTCTTAGGGCTAATTCATACAACCAGTAATGTGTGGTCTTAAAGGGGAAGTCCGGTATTTTGCACTTTGAGCCCCATTTCTGGGTTGCTTATGATGAAATAGATTGGTTAAGACCAAAACTGTGACGATTGCTCCTTTTCTGAGAGTTTGGCTTTCCCCTCCCTGGCTTAATACTGCTGCCGATGGACATGTGTAAATCCATCCTAAAACCAACCAATGTTTTCAAAGCCATGAAACTCACCAAGTGCTCAGTGGTGTTCGTTGATGTTCTGACATAAAAATCGTAGCAAAGTGTGGTTTCCGTGATGATTTATTTGACATTTTGTCTAACCCGTTCATTTTATATAGGCAGCCTCATTGTCCGTTGGCAGTAATCCGCCACCGGAAACGGAAAGGGGGTTGTTTACGACAAGGTTGTAGTCATTGTAGTCTTTTAGCTCAGCGAAAGTGCGGGCTTGACAGTGCTGTGTGCGCTCCTGGAGGAAGAACGAGAACGAACGAACACCTTTGAACACAGTACAACGCCAGCCTTCTTGTCCTGCTTCTTCTCTTTGTCCCATTACATTGCAATGGTTTCCTGCCGGTTGGCAACACCCACGTAAAGGAGCATTATCGCCATCAAGTGGTCAAACAAACGATCAAGCAGAAGTTTACACATGGGTGTGAGGCAGCTGAAAAAATAGTTCCACAATCCAGATGAATAGCGAAAACACGGATGGAAACCACAGTTTGCTACGATTTTAATGTCAGAACATCAATGAACACCACTGACCAGTCGGTGAGTTTCATGGCTTTGAAAACAAACGTTTAGGGTGGTTTTAGGACAGGTTCACACATGGCCATAGGCAGCACTGTTAAGCCAGGCAGGGGAAAGCCAAATTCTCCGAAAAGGAGCAATCATCAAAATTTTGGTCTTAACCACTCTATTTCATCATAAACAACCCAGAAATGGGGCTCAAAGTGCAAAATAGAACTTCTCCTTTAATTGCATGGCACAAGTGCATTTTGGGCGTGTCAGCCTCTTCAGTAGTTAAACTGCATCTAATCTGGGTGCAAGTGAGGTTCAAGGGGTTGTATTTAGTCTCTTTATTGATTATAGCTGTGTTTTAGGCATAACATGAATTCAACCAATCAGAGTGTCATGTCCTGTTCCCTTTAAAAGCCAGGTGTGCCTGCATCGAGTGCACTGCAGCTAAGATGGCAGATTTGGTAATTGGATAAGGAAGTGGTTTCCTCCTGTTTAAACAACAAAACTAAAAACCGTAGTGGTAAACGTGACAAAGGAAACAGGACTAAACTTTAGATTCTAGAATAATCAGTGAAGTTGCACTGCTCCTCGTGCTTGAATGTGCACAGCATCTCTCCTGATGGCGAGTTGAACAGCAGCCCTGGCGCTCTGCAGTGCTCTTTATGTTCACGTTGCAGAGAATGTAATTAATATTTTTCCTCACTGATGATGTCACCCACCTGCAACCCATCCGCGTGTCCCTGTGTGTTGTAACAAGCCTGTGTGGCTGCATCTATACTGTCTAAATAATGTGCCCTTTAAATTACAGGAAAATACTCTGCCATTCAGACTGTACACCAGGCTTTTGTTGGTCAGTTGTGCAATCACTTACTGCTGCCTCAAAATAGCAATGGCAACAATGCACCTGATCACATCTCATTTAAAACAATCACCTATGAAACCTGGCCGCTGGTTTTTAGAAATGACGACTGTGTCGGTCTGACAATTGCACTGTGCTGTGCGGCACTTGGTGCCGGATGTAAGATGTGTTCATTAATCTTGTTTCAGGTTTGTACTTTACGTTTAGCTTTGCATTGTCAGTATACATCTAGTGATCAGCATACGTAAGCCTGTCTGCTTTCGTGGAACGTTTCTTTTGGGGTGTTGAAGGCTCAGGAGACAACTGGTTAAAGGTCACCTTTGCTGTCAGGTATGTTGAGTGACAGGCAACGTCTGGTGTCAATGGCAAGGATATTAGTCATCCCTCAACATCCCAAACCCCACTCCCATTCCTCCCACCCACCTCTCAACATGTCTTTAGTGGTTATTCCCTCCATATGAAGGTCAGCTGCGTACCAGGATTGATCTTGTCAGCTTTCTCATGAATGTTTAATAGTGTGTGTGCGTGTGCATGTGCATATGTTATCATGTATGCATATACAGCCTGTGTGTGTCTGTAGTTCCACATGTTTTACAAATCTGGTATTCACGCCGCTTTCTTACCCTCCTACTCCAAAGGATCATTTGTTGTTGTGTCAGGAGCGTTTCTTGTCAGACAGGGTGTGTGATGGAACAAAGACCACCTTGATGATGGTGGACAGCAGGAAGGATCAGCAGGTGGTCCAATTAGTCGGCCCCGTGCTGAGAGGGAGGAGCATTGTAAGGAGCAGTGTACAGAGTGTCTTCATGCAGAACTCTGTTATAGTGCGGTGATAGCCTTCTGTAGGTCCAGGCGTTGATTACAGCTAGATGCAAGAGTGAAGTGAAATACAAATGATGATAATGTAGATGTTTGACATACTGATCACCATACAAATAAACCACACGACAAAAAAAAGCTATTGTAACAGTGATGTTTAATTTATTTGGTTTCCTGTAAACTTTACCAAGAAAAGAACTGAACACCAGTATGGAGGAGTACATTGAGCTTTATCCAAAGGATATAAACTTTGCTGTCTAAAGAAAATAGTAGAGTTATAAAACTCCCTTTTGTTTTGGGGGGCTCTTTCTCAAGCTTGTAATCAATGCTCCTCTTAAAATGTGGTTGTAATTAAATGCAACACATCATCTTACCACCCAGGGCCCTCACTGTACACCACCCACACTGCTCCTCTCTTCCCCATGATACTATCTCTCATCTGCTGGGCCCTTGCTGACATTTACAGGGACTGATATGTCAGAGCAAGAGACGGGACACAGGGGGCATACTGGAGGAAACCCTAATGTTCCTCTGGGAAACACACTCGTGCTTTCTGGTTGCAAGATATGTGACTTTCTATGCAAATATATTCCACATAAGCATTTCAGTTGCCTCTGTGAGTAGGGACTTTTAGTGGTGTAGAGATTTAGCTTTGGTATGATAACTGTAGACGTCTAGACAACTAGTATTGTACTAAAGTGGGAGTCAAATTAGTATTCTGCATAAACCAGTGTGTGTTAAACCTCGTGTTACTGTGTTTTATTATTCAGGAGACCCAGGAGAGGTTTCCAAAACTGGGCCAGATGGAGGCCTGGGATGAGCTGGGCAGTGGGGAAATAGAGGAGGGCAGCACCACAGACTGCGATGATGAAGATGGATGTCAAGCCTCAGGAGACGGTCAAGACCAGACCTGTAAGTAATAATGCATGCCATCCTCCACATACACTTACATTTACACACAAATCCCCTTTCCTCTACTCCTTTTCCCTTTGCCAAATGCAATATTCTTGTAATACGCCTCAATCTTGTGGGAGTTTGCTTCACTTGCATGTAAGAACCATACTTTTTATTACCACTCACTGACCACATGATGCCACCAGCAATTTTTAGCCCCTTTTACTTTGCCTGTTTAAGGTGCAAATGTCGCACCTGGTTGCCCCTTGCTGTTCTGTATAAAAGGTACAATGGCTGAATGGAGGGACAGAGTTGTTCTCCATTTGGCAGAGGTAACAGCGCCAAATCAACGTCCACAAATTTGATAGAAGGTGAGATCTGGGGGAGCTCCTTACCTTCCAAGCAGAGATTGAGATCAACAGTCATATAACTGGGACAGCTAATGATGTTGCCATGTTATGCCACTGTTATTGTTAAAAAGAGCTGCCTGATGTGTTTGTAATATTACTGCAATCCATTGCAAGTTTTATGTTGATAATTCTGACTCGGTTTTCCCAACTTCCGACTAAATGCATCCCAGTGCATCTTCTTGGGAAAATGTGGACACCTGCAGCAGACTGATGTTTTTAGGTCAAGTCTGTGGGCTTCAGAAGCATCTACGATTACCACAGCAACATTAGCAAGGAAAACTGAGATTAAAATAAGTCAACTGTCTCGCTCGTCTTTGCGCATTAATAAAATAATGTACAACTGCTTGAAATTATGTAAACGTGTGCTGAGCGTAGTAGTGTGAGCCACCCCAGCCAATAGCATAAAGTTGTTGTGTGCGTTTGTTTCGCTGTCGAAGGAGACAGACAGAGATACACGAGCTTGCAAAAATTTATAGCAAGCACAATCGACTTAATGGAAATGGCAGCTACAGCGCGTCTCACAACAAAAACACTACATAAAATATTGTACATGAAGAAAATGTCATTGTTCTCGGTTCACTGTGTGCCCCACCATGTTGCTAAGAAGTCAGGTGTGTTTGTATTTTGTAATGACTGTTCCATTGCATTTTTCTGTGTTGGAGGTAGTTTTTTCCGAATTTAGATTACAATGGATTGCAGCACCTGTCATACTAGAGGCTGGTGCTGTTGTTTCACAGGTCACGCCTCTTTTGCTTCCATAACACCAGCATGCTGTTGATTCACACACCGGGGCGATATTATGCCTGCATTGTTTGCTTCTGTATAAAAAGCCTGAGTAATGAAAGGTCTTCGTTGCAGCACTATCATGGGATCTCTTTGTAAAAAGGGCTTTTGTGATGATTTACAATATCTCTTGTGCTCTACCCTCAATCACCTGATTTTGTGCAGTATACAGCATAACCAGGGACAGACCTGCCTCTCAACACAGAGTCCTTTCTCTCTTTTCTCTTGCTCAATGAGCCTTGACTTGTTTTCAGATGATTGCCACAAAGTCACTCTTTCATTCACGTCCTACATGGCAAGGGAAATTCACTTTAAAACACATTTTCACACTATGCCATCCTCGCCTACTGTGCCTCCTCGAGGCTACAGCAAAGGTGGTGGCACAGGAGGATCCTCCGAGCCTTAGACAATGAGCCAGTTTGATTCAGTGGGCACACACACACACACACACACACACACACACACACACACACACACACACACACACACACACACACACACACACACACACACACACACACACACAAGGCAGTGAGGAGGTGTTGGTGCTTGTGTTGGCTTTGATGAGAATCATTTGATCTTCTGCAGTAGCTTCTTGTTAATCATCCCTAATTATCATGTTATTTTTTCCACCTACACAGTCAAACAATGGAGTTTGGTGTGAAGCATTGTCTTACTAGCATAGAGTGTGTAGAAAGGAACATGGAGCACCAAATATGCACTAAACTGTGCCTTCAGCACTAGCAGGTGCCAAGTTTGATATAACAGTCAAGATTTTTTTTGGCTGGTAAATAGGCCTTCAGGAGACTGTACAGAGAGACATCTAAGCTAGCAGACAGGCAAACACAATGAAGACAGGCCCAGTGATAAGATCCTCCCTGGAGTGAACAGAGCCTCTTTGGCTTCCCCAATTCTTCTGCAAGACTGCAGAAAAGCCAGATGCTGATTCAGCAGTGTTTTCATGTGTAACATGTTTACTCAGTCCAACAAGACGCTCACAAGCCCATTTTGCATGGAGAGCTAACTACATACATTAACAAGTACCTTATGATGAGTACACAATAAAATACAATGGGCCCAGATATTAAAAGGGTTACTTTGCCAATTTTCAACCAGTCCCCTATCAAACAGTGTGGGTAGTATGGCAAAAGAACTGTGGCAAAACTTCCCTCCATCTTACCAGCACCCAGATCTCCCTGTTCAGCTCTCAGCTCAAATCAGTTCGCTGGCTGTGGTGCTGTTTCTTGACAAACCAAGCTCAGATCAAACAGTAAAACTTAGTAGGACTGATCAAATAAAAAACAAAATTTTGTTACTGTAGTTCCTATTTCTCGCCTGAAATGTTTCTGTAAACATATTTTAGTGCACTAGATATACAAAAAAAATCCTCCGCACACTGACATAGACTTTACTATCGAAATTTAATGAAGGGAACAACGGGAAGCGTTTTGGATTAATGAACTGTCTACTGTTGAACCTTTTGGAATGAATGATTCTCAGGATTTGAGTTGTTTTCTTCAACCTGTTTTTTCTTCTTTTTTGCCCCGTAGGAAACATAAAAGAAAGCTTAGGAAAGCTGTACTGTCCTACGTAGGGAAAGTCAAGCCTGCACTATCTGCGGAGTAGTGAGTAAAGGATAGACTTGCAGGATATATAGTATTATTAATGTATATTATTCATGTCCTGTTATATGGTTCCTCTGCATAAAGGTATTTGTATATAGGTACTGGTGGTCTCAAGCTAGGATAGAGTACTTTGTAGTAATTTTGCCTCTTATCCTCCGAATGCTCAGAGAATGCTCAGGTCAGACCTGATGAGGTGAACCTGATGACGCTAAACGCAAAACGCGTTGTTCCCTTCATTAAATTTCGATAGTAAAGTCTATGTCAGTGTGCGGAGGATTTTTTGGTATATCTTATGACTTACGTTCCTGCTGCGTACCAGCACCTGGCAATCTGTGGCTGTGCAAGGAGATTTCATTGATTCCATATTTTAGTGGACTGTTTGACTGTTTGTTACCTGTTGGCCACCATATTGTTTCCTACGTCAAAACAGTTAAGTTCACATTATGTTACCATCCAGCTGGAGCGTTTATTGGTCTGGTGCAGTGCAATGCATTTTGGTAGTTGTCCACCTTTGAAGCAGAAGTGAATGCCACAGCCCTCTTCCTCTGTGTTCTCTCATCGTGTAGCACCAATTTCAAAAGCATGTGTGACTTGCTACTGCACAGACAGCCCAGTTTTATGAAAAGACCCATCTTTCCAGCAGAAAAATACTTCTTTCAGATCATGTATTCACAACAACCTCATTTCAAATTTAACTAAAGACCTTTGTTACACGTTGTCGCTTCTTTCCCCTTCACCTCTCCACTTTCTGTTATCAAAATAAAGGCAAATATTCCCCAAAATGTCTTTGAAAAGGATTCAAAAGACATTCAGCAGTCTCCTCACAACCATCCAACAAATCATTTTTCTCCTCTGAGTTGCTTGGGTCACAGCATCGTTTATTATTGCCACATAATTTAAATGGCATTCTATCTTTTGGGTCACTCTTTACCGACTCACCTTAGGCCTCCTAGGTTGTGTCATGGATTTTCTGGGGGGGGAAATCATGTGAAAACTTCTATTAAATTTATTGGACCTTGCAAAATCCTATAGCTCTACTTAAACACTTTTTAGTCATAAATTATTGAAGTTTGGCCCTCTGAGCTATATGTAGTCATTTTAGCGATTGCATTCTAAGCCTCACCAATTATTTTCCACTGGACTGGGATGAAATTTGTACTGAGAATCCGAGACGCCCTTAGGGTAATTTGCAACATCTATTCTGACTGTGTTTTTATCAGCGCATCTTAAAACTACTGGTACGAAAGGGTAGCGAGAAGGCTATCCACACCACAATGCAGCTAATACACCAATCAATAGCCATTACATTCCTAGTTACACACAGTTCTGAACAGGTCCTATCTGCCCTGCTCCTTGTTGTGATGTGGATAAAACATGCCAGCCTTTCTTAGAGCTCTGACAGCAGCAGCAGTATCCCAACAGCAGGGGATAATCAATCAAACCACTGTCTGAGATTTTCAGAACAAAACCCATTAGTCTGTGCTTAAAGTATAAATCCATATCCTGGTGAGCCCTGTTGCCTGTGCAACTGTCTTTAAGCCTTCTAAAGAATATTTGTCATCCAGTAACAAAATCATTTTTTTAGGAAGGTGTGACTGGCCTATTGGTATCTATAAAGACAAATTACAGCATGGGGCCTAGTATCAGACAACACTGACTGTAGACAGTCATCCGCTTCTCTGAGGACTGATCCCAAGACTTGTGCTGTGACACATGTACAGTTCAGTTTTGGCGCATCATTCATTTCAACCAGCCAAACCTTGCTTTTTGAACTCAGTTGTGGGTATGCGCTGCTATTTGGCAATTTCCAAAGCTTTCAGGTGGAAAAAAGGCTATGGTAATCATTCTTCAGTTCCATTTTTCAGTAAGGTGCTGCACTCCCCTGTGAAGCCCTTTGAAGTAACCAGTTTGAGGTGTACGGTTTTCTCTGACTGTTTTTAAACTTTAGAAAGTTGGCATCTCAATGCAGGATTGATCTAATGGGGTTTACGTTATGTTACAGAGGAAGTTGGCTTAAAAAAAAAAAAAAATTCTGTGTCTCATTCTCCTATGACTTCATGAGTATTGGTTCAACTGTCATTGATTACCCAATAGGGCTTGGAATTGGTACTTGATACCTTTAAGGCATTGACCAAAGTTTACAATCAAGCAATACCTTAATTCAATCCTTTTTGTGCCAGAGGTCTGATCCAAGACTGTACCAAATCCCTATTAGGTAACTTTCTGTTGCTGCCTTCGCTGGAGCCGTTCTCCTCCTGTTTGATGGTCAGTTTAATGTCTGGCTGGTAGGGTTGCGGTGGTATGAGAATTTCATGATGCAACAAGCTAAATATCGCAGTTTCATGGTCTGCATTATTACACAATTATTATTATTACTATTAGTAGTATCAGTAGTAGAAGTAGCAGTATCAGTGACAATGACCCTTAAAATAATTAGAACAAGGGTTTTTTACTCCATTTTAATTGAAACTTGAAACTTATTTTTTCAGTGGGGGTATGTGTACATAGTCTTTTTCAATATCGTGGATAAGCAGATGCACATGGTATTAAACCCGTCAGTTTTCATACCATGGTATATAGTTTTACAGTATACTGCTGCAACCCTATTTTCTGGTTGCCAAGATCTAACACAGCAGTGGCTAACAGCTGTTAAATTGTCCCAACAAACTTCACTGACACAGAAATGGCCCGACTCTGTCATAAAACCCATTAATAACCTGCTGCTCATACTCCTACAGCAGCAGCTACAACCCATTCAGTCTGACGTGGTGAAGCTGCGCACAGTCTGTTTGGCAGTTTAGCATGCTGAGATGCCACCAAAATATTTGAAAGTATGGCTATACTATGTGCCACGCCATTGACATTATGGGTATTGAATAAAGTACTGTATTGGTATCCGGGTACTTGCATTAGTACTGGTATAGTAATTTTTTAAGCAATACTCAGTCCTATTATCCAAACGTCAACTTTGGCAACTGTTAAAGGAATTATTACCTTCCATCTATGCACTTGTTTGCCTCTGTGTAGCTGTGGCGGAGCTCCCAAGGTCCATGTTAAAAGGGGGCATGACCGCCTGCTGTTATGCTAAGAGAGACTTCATTACCAAGCTAATGAACAGCGCTAATCTGCACAGAACAGACTCACTGTCTCTATCATCATTCAGATGTGATGGAACTTCTGCAAGTCTCACTAAGAAGATAGGATGCATGCCTGCAGCCTCCTGCACACTGAGAGCATGTTTAAGAATGCAGATACAGATGCTGCTACATGCACACTAAGGATCAGCGGTTGTTTGAGCTAAAGAATTGTAGGCAGCCATATTAAAACTGAGCACAATGTTACTATTTGACACTGTCCGGCTAAATAAAAACTACAAGACAAGAGTTGGAAAAGTAACATTCTTTTCACATACTCCAATTAGCCGTCCTCCTCTAGAAGAGAGTGCAGTCTGATTGCATGATGTCATGCCTGTTTGATCTTGGTTCAGACCCTGCTCATCTTGCCCGGAGGCATGTTAGTGTACTTTGTGTGCCGACTAAACAAGGCCTAGTCATGTACGAACTGCCATGACCGCAGCCATGAACAGGAGAATAAATCAGTGTATCTTTAATGAACCATATCATCTCTCTCCCCTGCAGCTATAAGAGCTTCTTCTGTGGTACATTTTGTGGCGTGACTATGGCTTATTAACTGTATTAGCCCGGGAACACTTATGGCTGCTCTCTCCAAAGGAGTTATTCATTTGTAGCTAGCTCATTAACGTATTAATCTATAAAAGACCCACAGCGGCACATTAGACCACTATCTCTCCATTAGGAAGAGAGTGGAGACTCCAAATGTCTGTGCATCAAAAGGTGGAACAGTACTTTATTTGTCTGTCTGCTGCCGTGCGTCCAGCAGCCTTGTCTGAGTCTCTGGCAGAGTAGGCGCAGTCTTTTCTGTTCCGGCCTTTTGTGCAAATCTGGAAAAACAGACTGAGGAGAAGGGATGTTATGTTTCTCTCATACTGAAAGTGAATATATGCTAAAAGTTTGCTTTTAGTTTTTGTGAAATCTTAATGGATTTTCGGATGGAACGTGGGAGATTTAAAAGCTTTCCCACTGCTACACCTTTTGTATTGGACTGCAGAATAGTGTTGTTAGTGCTGCTGTTGAGGCAGTCTGCCTGACAAAGGTGCGAGAAGTCATAAAAACAAAAAGAGGAGAAAGCAGGTTATCCATCTCCGAGGAGGAGGAGAAGTAAATGCATGGATAAACACTTCCTGTGATTGAGCCGGAGGGATGTGCTGCGGAAAAGTGTGAATCGCACAGCCATGAAAGTACAATTCTCTTTTGGTAACAAACACCATCTGTCAGGAACACTGGTGAGCTCATTAAGAAAGTGAAGACACCCCCGGCATTGCTCACACACTCTGCACTTCAGTGGGTAAACCTCTCTATTAGCATGAAGCCATTGGCAATGATTGTTTTGCTTTGCCATCCTGTCAAAGAACATAATTACCTAAATATGACAAGATTGAAAGATTTAGGAGCGGATCAGTGTGCCTCTGTTATTCCTGAGCAGAAGGACAAATATATTAACTTTTCTTGTCTCTCCTTACAAACCCCAAGGAAACAGCTGGCTGGAAGTGTGTGTGTGTGTGTGTGTGTGTGTGTGTGTGTGTGTGTGTGTGTGTGTGTGTGTGTGTGTGTGTGTGTGTGTGTGTGTGTGTAAACCTGACCCCAAGGGAAGCAAACTCTGTAAACTCTCAACACTATTTTAAATCCACAGCTGCTAGTTTTGTGGACATTTTTTTTTTCTCTAAGAAAATGACATGATGAAAGTTGTGAATTTTAATCTACGAACCTTACTTTACACACACATGCACCACACACACAAAGACATGGAGAGGTGGTCAGTATGGCATGAGAAGGCCCCAATCAGCAGATTTTGAATGTAAGGCTGAAGGGCACTAGAGCAAAATCTGCACGCCCCATCTATCAATGTCCAGTGTAATATGCAATTTATATTTTGCTACGCACAGTTGTATAAAACCCTTCTGTAGGGATCTCGTCTCTACCACTTAAATGTTTAAAGGAGTGCAAAGTATTGTATAGAAAATGACCTTGAACCTGACTTTGATACGGTGATTCAACTTTGACATATCGGCCTTGTAATGTTCTTGGGCTGCCAGTCTGTTTGTACCTGAATGTCAAAGGCATGGAAAGAAGTTCTCTCCAAAGCCGAAAAGGCCATAAAGGTGTACGGCAGCTGTTCACCCTGGCAGGGGAAGCACATTCCTGAAATGAACGGCTGCTTTGGGCAGGATATGGCCAACCTACACCAGTGTTAGCAGGATTACACTGGATCGGCCCCAAGCCCACTACAGCCTGCTGTTGCCTTGGACGCAGCACACACCTTCCTTTCATGTTAGAAAACTCGCATGATGGAAAGACAAGTGGAGATTAAGGGTGATGTGCTGAGAGTTGGGATTTGAGAGAGGACATAAGGTCACAGGTAGAGGTGAAGGAAAATGGTTTCAGACTGTTACAACAATGGAGCGGTAATACCGTTGAGCTATATGACATGATGCAACAGTACAAGATGTAACAGAGGCATGGAAGTACAGCTAACACAGGAATAAAATGTCAAGGGCCGCGATCCAGAGAAGACGATTGCAACATACAAACCTATGATCCAATCTACCGTGAGAGACTGGGGTTACGAAGGGTGGGAGAGGGATTTGGTGATTGTGTGCTCTGCCAGGCTGGGTAGAACCAATCCCCACCCCTTGATCTTCCCATCCTAGGTCCTGGACTGAGCCAGGGCCCCTTGGGACTGGCGTGCGTAGAGGCCGGCTGGCCGGCAGATGTAGTGGCTGCGTCCCGGTGCGGATATTACCAGTAGGACTGCCATTTCCCTTAGCCTTTCATCTGGAGCTCAAGGGGCTGAGAGAGAGCTCCGCGGGGCAGAGTAGGGTTGGAAAAGAAGGAACAAGAGGATCAGAGACGGCTTTGCTGAGCAGGAAGATGGTCTGGTGTGCGGATGGATGTGGGAGGAGTGAGTCACATATTCACTCAGATATGCAGAGTCATCTATTTGTTCTATCTGACGTTGTAACATTGCATAATTTTCTCAACTCTTGTCCTGACAAAATCTGTGGAGGTTTCTAAGAAACTTTCAGCATCATTCCCAATGCAATAAAACAGGGAAACACACTCTTCAAAGGAACAATTAGAGGGATAATCTGTTAGACTAATATGTGCCCAGACCCATTTGTTAGCACTTCAACTACCTGACAGACATTCTGTTTTATTATAATCACTGTATCACAGATTTTTATTGTAATCATCATGGGTGATCAACTGTCTCCCATTTCCTGCTGCGCCCGTCCACTCCTTTTCACACCATCTTCCACCTCTGCTTTCAGTGATCTACTTTTTCTTCCTAGCTTGGCATATTCTGCCCTGCTGTTTTTATGGCACTTTGAGAGCATATTAGCTTGAAGGGCTCCCTAGGCGTGCGGTCATCAGAGGAGAATGGTTCTCATTAGCAAGCATCATCATTTTCTTTCTAAGCAGTATCAGTGAGGCCTTTATGATCAAACCTCTCCAGCACACCTTTGGGATGTTTGGAAATACCAAGAACCTCTGGTGTGGCAACAGGTTATAAACTAAAGGAAGCGGTGGGACCGCGGGAAGTTAGTAAAAACGATACGTAGAATTCAGCATTTTGTATGGTTGCTATGAAGTTTACCAGCACTGGAACAAGGAATGCAAGTGACTCAGTGCTCTGATACTGTAGCCACATAAAAGTCTTAACTACAGTACCACAGAAGGAGCTGTTATTCACTAATATAACAAGAAATCCTTACGACATGTGCAGGTTTCCAAGCAGTAAATGGTGTTTTAAAGATGGTGTCCAGACTCATAAAGTAGTCTTTATTGAAAGCTACAAATTCAGTGGATATGACTTGGACTTTACTGTGTGCAAAACACTCTTGCACCCCACACTTTCACCCCCAGCCCCCAGTCGGGCTTTGACCAAACCTTTGGGTTGGGGCCAGATTAAGGCCCTCTGTACATGTATACAGATATTTTTGTCAATAGATATTTCCCTCTACACTTTGGCCTCTCGTCCACAGGCAAATTGACTTTTCAAAACGCCTTCTTACATGCAGATTTTTCTGAACTCTGGTTACTGTTGATCTGTGTGGACATGTGAACGGGCTACTGGTTTGCTAACGTTTTGGCAGCACTAACGACTCCTTTACCACTAAACTTAGTAGTGTTGCACCACTATGAGGACAAATGGAGGCATCTGCTGCATCAAAGTTATTTGGTCCATCTCAGTGTCCACAGTTTAGAGTCCACCCGAAATGGCAGTTTAGGATCAGGCCCGGTCAAACCAGCAGTTGGTGGGACACGTTTCAGAGTGGGATTGTTGTCGATGAGGAATGGGAGGAAGACCTTTGCATGTCCAAAGCATCACTTGTATCTTTGAGTGAGCTCCTTCGTCATTATATCAAAGGGCAGTCAACAGTGGTGAGATCTCCTGTACGTGTTTTGAAAAAGGTAATGTTGGCCTGTACACATTATTACCTTTGTGACAAGGAGAGACAATTAAGGTCGTTTTTGTGTTCTATTGTACATAGAGATATTTTGTAAAAAGAGAATCGTGTGGACAGAATTATTTTTAAAAACGGAGGGGAACAGTATTCGTTTTCACAAATATCTGTATACGTGAAGACAGAGCTTTAATTAGTACTCAGTGAATATGTGGAAATGTTTTGTTGCTGGCTAAACACACTAACAGACAGACCTACAGCTGAGGCGACTTAGTGATGGCCCTAGTTTATTTGGGCTGCTTTATTAATGCTCATACCTGGGCTTTTCTGCTGGAGGTTGTGATGGGGATTGGATGGGAGGGTGTGTTGCGTGAGTGACCCCTTCGTCTTCCTTGACTTGCCTGGAGCCCAGCTACTAACACAAAAACTGGCATTCCTGCTGTAACACAGTACTGAGCAAATAAAGGCTGACATTCCACTGATATTGAAAAATACAGTACAAGGATAAGCAGGGATGAGTCTGATCCTCTTTGTCTCAGCTCAGCCTGGAATGCAGGGGGAAATACAGACTAGGTGAGGGGAGAAGGAGAGAGAGCATGGAAGGACTCGGGGTGGGATTTTCCCAGGCAGGTACTTCTGTCTCAAACTCAAAAGATGTGAACTTTTGTTTTAAAGCAAAACCACAATCAGAGTATCTGTTTCAGATAGCAGAGGTGCATTAGCGTTGCACGAGTGGTCAGATAATGGAGGCTGGTAGCAATGAGCCAATTTTTGTATCGACTACCTGCAGTGCAAGTCTGTGTGTAGCCTTAGATGTGTGTGTGCATCAAAGAGCTGCGCATGCAAGACAAGTCACTTCATTAAAGGCCTATACTATTGACCAGCGGTGAGAGCGACAAAGCCCTTCTCTCTTATCCATAATTGATGTGGCAATTAGAGCTGAACCTGGGACAGACTGTCAGGCCTGAGGGCTGGGAGGGGGCTGACCTCTCACTGCTTCAGCTGATTACAGATCAGATAGGAAGGGCCACTGACAGCGTACTTAGTGCACCGTTCTGAGTAATTTGATTCTAAAACTGCACTCAGTTATGCAACCAAGAGTTTACATCAAAGTATTTGACTCGCCCCCACAAAATCAAACATTTATAACATCACAGCACAACTTTTTTTTCCCCCCCTAACCCACACAGATTTCTGACTTTGAAGTTGAAAAGGCAAGCATCACTTAGATCAGTCTAATTCAGAGGAGGCTGGTCACATGGAGCAACACAAGACTGCAATCTATTCTCTGCATTTTACTTTTGTGTAAGCACTGCACTGCTGATAGTTGGTGTCACTGAGCAGATAGCACCTTAATGACAGTTTACACACACTAAACCCTCTTTCCTGTACTTCAGCCCTTAGTGTCACTTGAACAAGAGCAAACTCTGGAGGGTTGAATGTGTCATTGGATTCTTGGCACTAAAGGAAAGACTACACACAAAATCACAGAGAGCAACCTTGTGAGAACAGGTGAAAGCACACGTCTTGAGACTTCTGTACAGCTTGGTTGATTCCACCGGGCAGGAGGAGGGATCCATGTGTGAAATGTTATGTCAGGAGACACGCGCGGTGACAGTGTCTCTTGACTGCTAGCTGCACTTCCTCTTGACTATAATGGATGGCCATGACGTGTGTGTGTGTGTGTGTGTGTGTGTGTGTGTGTGTGTGTGTGTGTGTGTGTGTGTGTGTGTGTGTGTGTGTGTGTGTGTGTGAGAGGGAAAGAGCAAAAGAATATGAATGTGAGTTTATCTCTGCATCCTTCACGCTTGTCTGTCTACAAGGACAACCTGACACCTGCCAATGCAATGAGGCGGCTGGTGTTTGAGTGCACGCAGGTGTAGTGTTCGGTGTGTGTATGTGTGACTGAACACTGACATCATCCGGAATCAGTGTTCTGGCGGGGAATGGGGTGTGCGTGCAACTTTGTGTGAGACTGAAGAGTTTTACTGGGCCTTTAAAGGTATACTAAGCAGGAATTGTTGTTTACTGCAAGTTACTGTACAAGTGTTCATTTTTCTTACAAGGTTGGTTTTAATTAGTTATATGATACTATAAAAAAGGCGGTGTTGTGTCATGATTGACAGCTGTTTGTGTCGACTGGTGTGCTCGTGATCAGTAGCGCTGCTTGCAATTGGGTTGAATGAGTGCATGAGAGGGAACTTCATACCAAGGCTCCAATGCCCGTGCCTGTGTTATTTAGGCTTCATTTTTAGACAGTGAGAGGAAGTGGAGACACATCATCCATCTTTATATATAGTCTGTGGTCTACATATAGTTTTATAGGAAACACTGCGTAGTATACCTTCCGCTTCTCTCTCTCATAGAGGGGGCTTTCTCCTTAGGATTCCCCTCCATCTTGAGGAACTGTCACTGACTGGTGGAGGTCACTGTCCTCCCAGGGCCCCTTTTGCCTATTTGTTTCTGTGTGTATGTGTTTGTGTGTGTGTATAGGGGAGTAAATCTTAATCTTGCCAAGAAGCTTAATAGCCTAGTACAGCCAAGAATCGCACTGGGCAGATTCCATTGCACTGATCCCTGCTCTGGAGTTGCCATGCTGCTGTGGCCGTTGCTAGGCTAGCTGTAGGCTAAGATGAGTTCCCCACTGGTGCCCCTGTATTTTTGCCCCTTTAGCCTCTTAGGTGGCCTGCCAGAGACCCTGTACCAGTCCTGGATTCTCTACATAGGTTGCCTGTGAACCAGAGGGACAGTTCCCAGAGAAATGAGTTTGTGTCCATGTGTGTTACTTAGAATACGGAATAGGGAGATTAGTTTGACGGGGCGAGGAGCCCCTGCCTGACATGGCACTACATAAAGAGCGAGTGGTGGACAAAAACAGCACAGAGATGGATGGCTTGTAATGAACTGTGTGAAAGCATCCTCCCCTTTTTTCCAGCCTCTAACTTTACCCCTCTTTGTAAGAAAGTGTGTGTGAAAAGAGATAAGGAAATGTGTGAGTGCTTGGGAAGGTAAATGTCTCTGAGTGTGTGTGAGACAGTGAAAGAGAAGCCTTAAAAAAATGACCCAGAGAGTTTTAGCATTCGCTAGCTGTACCAAACAATGTCAGGACACCCGTGATCCATAGCCACCAAGAGCCGCATCAGTCTTTTATTGGTGTCCAAAGGTCTGATTGGAGGCAGACTGATAGCTCTGTGTCTTAGGAATGCTTGCTTTACCCAAGAATGAAAAGAGGCTTGTACGCACCTCTTGGTGTGTATTAAGCTCCTCAGGCATTCAGGTCTGGTGTTGTGTAAGAATGATAATGTTGCAACCAACGAGAAACAGTGGTCACAGAACTGATGCATGTTTTCAACTTGGACTCGTTCCCAACTCATCAAATACTAAAGCTCAGCCAGTCGTCCTCTACGTCAGACGCCAATGCACCATCCTTTGGCAGTGGCAGTATGAAACACATTAAACAGCAGCATTTTTTGACACTCCAGGTAACTATCGGAGTATGGAGGATGAGAAAGTCTGCATAGGGTGGATGGGAGGGGTGGTTGATGCTCAACTCCAGACGTTCACTTTGGAGTTGTGAAACCAAAAATCAAAGTTACTTTAATAACAGCCGGACTGTGATGTTTATTTCTAGACCTAACCAAGTGCTTTTGCTGCCTAAACCAAAGATTGTGAACCTAAAAACATTTTTTTACCTACATTCTCATTTAATTTTAAGAGACTGCATGTATTCAATGAGTGGAGACTGTACATTACCCATGAATATGTACGTTTATTTTACCAAGACACAATTTATACAAGAAAAAGTTGTCAAAACTGATGCAGGAGGGTACATGCCACCTCAGATTTTTGACATGTAGGGCCACTGACGAAGCATCTGTATTTGATGAGTTGGGGGTGTGAATGTGTTCTCTATAAGTCTCTTATGTATCACTACTGTGTAACTTAATATTACTGCAGCTAAAATAAGGGCCAGCACACAGCTTATCTACACAAAATGGCACAAGTGTGTGAAATACCAGGGTAAAATCTACAATCATGAAACTTTAAAGTGTCCCTCAGAATATTTGCTCATACTAAAAGGGAGTAGTGGAAATTTGTACCTCATCTTTGTCTCTCCTCTTGCTCTCAAATGGATGGATGGCAGGTAGCAAATATCCGGCAAAGGTCATACACCGGGTTGGATCAGAGGAGAATGCTCTGTCCCTGTTAATGACGGAGACTAATGGTACAAATCATTTATACTGACTTCACTGCATTTGAGAAACGGCGAGCTGGCGCCCACGCTTCAAAGACATATCGGCTATTGCATAAAGATCTTGTTTTACCGCAAATAAGGATTGATCTAGAAAATCAACAGTGTCATTATTCAGCCGTTTGGCAAAGCTGTCACGGGAGCGGGACTGTTGCTCATGTTCACGAGACTTGAACTTTCGTAGAACCGAGCATACGCTGAGGAGAGGGGCGACTCGCTAATCACACATCGTCTCACTGCTAATTTCAAACACTATGTCCGTTAGTGTGTGTGCATGCGTCGTGAGCATGCGTAAATCTTTGTGCCTGCGTGCACACTTACATTTATGTGTCTGCCGGTGTGAGTGGTAAAAAAAATGTGTCAGAGGTCGTCTCTCTTAATGAAACATCGCAGTGAGGCAGATCCAGTGGCCTTGTCAAAATTCAGGCCAATGAGCTGCTTTACAGCACCCCCACCCCCTTCATCCGTCTCCCATCAACTGCATAGCAGGGAGAAGACCCTGAAGGTCAAGGCAGGGAGAGAGGAAGATGGTGGGAATGCGAGTGAGTAGGAGCAAGATCCAGACCTCCACCACGCCGCCTCCATGTGTAATAAATCAAACCTCCACTTTCTGACCGTCTTTATAATTGCACACAGCAGGCAGGGGAGTGAAAACTGCCACAGGTGCTTTAAAGCATATGATAAACAGGAAGAGTCCTCTGTTTACACATGAAACTTCTGTGTGTGGTTACGCTGGACAACAGTAGGTTACACTGTCATTAGGATAAGATGCTTCAACACAATTCTGGGCCAATTTTAATTATGTAAAATACTAAAAACATGAACTCAGTTGAATCGAATAGAGCACAGTTATATTTGTAAAGTCGGCTTAGAGCCTGGAAAAGCTGCCTTGTCATCTTGATAGCATATAGTGTGACAACTTGCTAAGCCCCAGTATACAGTAGCACCATTCCTCACTGGATTACAGCTCTGCAGCTACTGTTCAGCCAAGAGTCCCATGCAGGTTTGCACAACACACACACACACACACACACAGAGCCATGCACAACACATACTTACCATAGTTTCCTAATTTAACTCATTGGATTTTTCTCTTAATAAACTCTGTGCCCTGTTGCCCCACCACTGAGTGTGCTTTTGTTCATGCATTTGTGCTGCCCGTGTGTGCACTCTTGTCCGCAGTATGTACGACACGCTGAGGAAAAGGGAGATTAAATCTTATCAGTTAAAGACAGAGGGAGGGTTGTTTGAGAACAGTTCACGTCTTCCTTTTGCATGGGGTTGAGGGTTCCATCTGTGTGGCAGCAATGGCTATGTGCCGGCTAACCAAAAGAAACACTGATGAGAAGAGAGAAGGAGAGACAAGAGAGAGAAAGGGAGGAGAGTAGCAGTAACAAACTGACATAGTTGCCCAAGGGACCATCATGCAAATGTGTCCCCTCCTAATTTTTCCAAAGAAATGATGGCTAGGACGTTTGTTATTCCTCCCACTCACCTTCCAACCCTTATTCCTCCCTTCCTCTCTCCCTCCCCTCCCACCCCTCTTTCCTCTTGGCGAGCGCCCGAGGTCCACCTCTTCTTCAGTGCTGCGGCCAGGCTTGTTAGAAGCAGCTGTTGTTGCTCCTTGGCCAGTGGGAAATAGAGGCTCCTCCAAACACACAATCTGCCCATCTGGAGAGGCATTAGTGGCAAAGGACACTACGAACCATTTCTCACACACTTGGCCAACACAGAGGTCAACAAGGTGGCAGAAGGAAGAACATCCCTCTTTAACAAGCTACAGGCTGGGGTTGAGCTGTGGTGCTTTCTTGTATTGTATGTGTAGTTTATATCAGTGTTTGATGGTCAGATGTACAAAGTGACATGATCTCCCGTCCTCCTCTCCATGACCCTGTCCACTACGGGCTTTATCGACAAATGAAAGCCACGAGAACTCATTTTTTATATTAGTATACGTTCCACACACACATATTTACACACTTCCTCTTAGATGTTAATGTCTGTGCTCTTGTACAGACCTCTCAGCACTCCACTTCTATTTGTCTCTTGGGTTTCTGTCACCCTGTTTTTCTCTGTCGCTGTTTGTTGCCTATTATAAAGCTTTTTACCAATCAAATCACATTTGTCTTTTACTGCTGGGGAACATATGTCATTGACGGTTGTTGTAATGGGAGAAGCATGTCGATGCGCCGTCACATAGCCTTGGAGTCGCCCGGGGTGATTGATTCCATCTGCCCTGATAGGAGTGACGATGGATCTTCATCCTCATGCTGAAAAGCCAAACTAACTGTTTTCCTCTTCTAACCCTCTCCGTCATCTTTCGCTCCCTCCCGCCCTTGGTTTTTCTGCCTTGCTTGTTCTCTCTTTTTTTCCTCCCCGACCACATTTGGGGGATTTACACATGAGCCAGCTTATGAAGCACGGCTTATCTGCTAACATTGTCTCATTATGACAACAACATCACATTCCTTTATGCTCCTGCCCTCCTGGTTTCTTGTTTCTTTGCACCTCAAGTTGTTGCTTTTTTTGGAGGTGGGGGCTTCGACTGCCCCTACTGTTCCGTTTTATAACTGTAATAACTAAATTATTTTCAGCTGTTGCTAGGTGATAGGGCTAAAGATGTTAATACTCCCCTGAATTACAACCAAGGTGATGTGTTGAGCGCCAAGCTCTTTATCTGTGTCAAACTCTTTCCTGATGAGGAGCTTGGAGCTTCAGATGTCACCTTAGTGGTAATTAAAATTATATGAGAGAATTAAACAGTGTGCAGACTGTATTTTTCTGTCTTTTACCTGTTCTTCTGTCCAGCACCTATTTTTCATTGTCTGGATGTGCACGTTTTCGTAAAACCTTTTTGTTTTGCTAATGATATAATTACGATAAAATTTCCATAATCCATCCATCCATCCATTTTCACCCGCTTATCCGGGGCCGGGTAGCGGGGGCAGCAGGCCAAGCAAAGCACCCCAGACATCCCTCTCCCCAGCAACACTTTCCAGCTCCTCCTGGAGGACCCCAAGGGGTTCCCAGGCCAGATGAGATATGTAATCCCTCCAGCGTGTCTGGGTCTACCTTGGGGCCTCCTACCAGTGGGACGTGCCCGGGACGCCTCCTGCCCAGGAGGCATCCTAGTCAGATGCCCAAACCACCTCAACTGACCCCTTTCGACATGAAGGAGCAGTGGCTCTACTAAGAGCTTCCTCTGGATGTCCAAGCTCCTCACCCTATCTCTAATATCCAATAATATCAATCTTATTTTATAACCATAATCTTATATAAAACTTATCATTACGTAACATTTTCACACTTTGTGATGATAATATTTAGCGTAATTTAGTCTATTCTTGCTCGACCCATGTATTTTTCTCAAATAAAAAAAGACCAGGCATGTCATTTAGATTATTCTATGTATAAAAAATATTTTAAGGACCAAACCGATAAGATAAAACCATCTATGGGCCTTTATCACGTGTGTGAGCTCTGTGTGCACGTTCCTGACCTGAACAGGTCTTAGGATGTCTCCACATGACCCTTGTCGTGGTAAATCTGCCCAAATAAATATTGAGTATTGTTTACTTTTGTTTTACATTGTTATTTTTTGCCATTCTACTTTTGTTTGAGAGATGGCATCGAAGAGGCAAACTGGAAACGAGGGGATAGAGAGGAGCACAGGACATGCAACAAAGTGCCCAAGGCTGGAATTGAACCCAGGATGATGAGGTTATGTGGCACGCACTGTAAACACTGGGCCACTGGTGCTGCCAGTTTTGTGTTGTTTAAAAGTAATTGCTTCCAGATAAATATTACACAATGCATTATTGTATTACACACACATCCTGTATTAAATGATGGCTGTGTCTTAAATTGTACTGCACCTGTTAGGGGCAGAGCTCTGTTTTGGATCACTTCACCGTCCCTACTGTGTTACAAAACAGATGTTCATCTGTTTCTAAGACTCCAAACCACTGATGTTTTCGCCAGCAGCGTCATCTTTAAGAATAGTTTGAATCTATTTATAAGACATATTGTCAGTGTAAAAACATATATCAAACTGATCTACACCCATCAAATTCTGGCCTCTCATTTAGGTCCAGGTCACAACAGTAGCACATGAGAGCAGCTCAGGCCTACCTTTCCCCAGATGTGTCCTCCATCTCACTGTGGAGGATACTGGAACATTCTCCGGTTGGGATACATTATCTCTTGTAAATGTTCTGGGTCTTTTCCAGGGTCTGTTCCCGATCTACTGAGCTCAGGATACTTCTTTAGGGGATGTATAGTGTAGCGAGAGCTTTGGTTTATGTATAAATAAATAGCAGTGTAAAAGTAAATGAGACATAAGGTAAATACACAAATATGGCTTTCATTTTTCTTCTTTTATGCACCTCCCAGCTGGTGGCACTCTGGGCAATCACGGAGTTTGGCTTCGCTTTAAAACAGACCTAGTTAGATGATTAGTTTAATGAGTATTGACTCTCAGCCTTTTTAACTTCATTTCATTGCATCCACTTTTATTTTATTTCAAAGATCACAAAGTATTCCGACACCATGCAATCCAAAATGCCTACTTTACATTAAAACAAACACTAACTAGTTGGCAGTGTCGTTGTCTGTGCTGTTATTGGTTGCTCTGGCAAGGACCTGCTCCATTAATTAGCCAGTTGGTTAGCCTGCAGTGGAGTAGTATTAGTGTTGTGTTGGCCCATTCAAATGCTGCTTTCTGACATCTCCCTGATGAGATGCAGCCCATTTCCATTGAAACAATAACAGCAATCTGATTTGGGATAAATGATGTCTTTGTCTATTGTCTATTGGAACAACAAAAACCATTGGCACGGAAAACACTCCTCTCTCAAGAGCCCTGCCTAGCCCTATTCACACATGCATACACATGCAAGCCCAAGTGCACAGTAGGGATGGGTTGATATGCATTCTCAGTCTTACAAAAGAACATATTCTGAGATTTACACATTTGATCTTACAAGGTGTGAAATGAAAAAATCTTGTTGGATGACAGCTTTAAAAGAGCAATACATTTTGTACTTCTTTATATGGGTGAAGAAGTGATTTAGTTAGACATTCAAAGCTCTTGGATGGAGTGCTATAAATTTTCACATTTTATATGGGTGTAATATCTTATAACTTATCACACACCTGGCTGTCAAGTTGCTTGACAGTCAAGTCACCACACAGTGGTGGCTGTAGCTGCATTTAATTAGACAACTGAATTCTAGACAGATCAGTTTTACACACAGTGCTGGGAATCACTGCAAACTTGGCCTGTTTTTTGACAGTGACAGCTTAAAGAGACATTTTGACACTGGGCTTTGGTACTGTCAGTTTGGCACTGATAACTAGCTATCACAACACACATTCATTCTGTGTGTGTGTGCCCCAAACCCCTGTCTGTTTGTTTCTTTATGTATCCTTTGGGATCAACCCTCCGTTATTTCACCCCGTCCCTCTCTTGGAACTTGCACAAGGCTTGCAGAACTCCTAACTCTTGAGTACAAACTAAATGTTTAAAACTTGTAAGGCCTTAGTGATTCAGGTTAACTTAATTGGTAACTGACAGTGTGTGGTGCACTTGCTGTGCTGAGAGTGGTAATCTGTCTCATTGATGTACATAGCAGGGCTGGGCTGGGTCCGGCTGGAATCTAAGAAGAGGAGTGGAAAGAAGGAATGGGTAATGAGCAGGAGGAATCCATTTCCTTTTGATTTTAGAGACATCAACATGCCGTCGCATTCCAGAGGGAAGCCAGATGAAGAGAGGAGAGAGATGCGTTTAGAGCCGATGTGATGGCGGAGTTTGAGAGAGCCTGGAAGAACAGCGAGGGTTACAGAAATGAGTGAAGTCCTCTTTAAGGAAAGCTGGGATTTCACCGGCGTCAGCAGAAAAGCGTTTGCGTGTGTAACTTTATATGCGCGTCTGCACGGACTGTGATAAAATGGGGTGCTTAATGTCCTACCCTCATCGTCCTGATTTATCTCTGATTGACTATAATGACACAGTTAGGGCTGTCCATCATCTGCTGCTGGAGATAAGACACCCAGGCAGCCTTCCATCATGACATGTGTGGAGATGATTGTAGGAGGTCAGTTTTACTGTATGTTACTGTGTCCCATGGGGCTGAAAAACACTGTATAGCCGCACAGGTTTGTCGTGTGCAACTCGGGCACGATTCACCTCTTGACCCTACCACTTAGCCCTCCATTTTGTGCGTTCTCATCTAAGGGTTGTGTGTTCCAATTCTTGGCCGTAGAAGGGGAAAGGGCAAAGTGTCAGGTACATGCTACATGAGAAATCAGCAGCAAGACGGCTGCACAAGCCACAAAAGAAACCTACAAATGTACTTTCTTTATTCATTGAGATTTAGAATTATGATAACTATCATATTGTGGTCCTTTTCTATATAATAAGCGCACACACATACACACAATAGTAGTAGTAGTAGCCCACGCTAATGTCTTAGTAGCCAACTAGCTAATGTAATGGTCATTCCCACATTTTGACGTATTTCCACGTTTCTTAAGCTTTTGACCCAGTGAATCCAAGTACGACTGCAATGTTGTCTTTATTAAACCCGTGTGGCTGTGCAGGCTTTACTTTTTTTCTCATGCAGGCTGTTTTTTAATAGCCTTGCACCTACATGATGTGCATATAATTACTCACTCTCACCATGTTATTAAATCTCTCATAAATGTAAGGGTGAATGAATGGGTTGGTACTTGAGATTGCGTGTAGGTATTTTAATATTTCAACATGCATATCTTCTATGATTGTTAGTGTGGTTATTGTTGCTTGGCTGTAATTGAAGCTGCTGTCTTGGCCAGGCCGCCTTTTGAAAAGAGGTTGTTGATCTCATCAGGACTTCCTTGGTTAAATATGGGTTAAATAAATAAAGAATAAATACAATAGGGGAGGATTTCAACCACTATTCCTCACAACTCTGATCCAAAGGGACAAAGGAGCTCAAGCATGACGTGTAAGGGTAAAAAAAATAAGAAATGGGATTGGCCCTTAGACAAAAGGATATAAAAGTGATTTAATAGCTGACTAGTAATACAGTGGCACTGTAAATACTTTTTTGATAAATCTTTTAAAGCACCCTTCAAAATAAATTATTGCTCCCGAGCAATGCTTCGTCTGATGTACATATGAACTCACTTTAATTGTAACAGACATAATCATACATCATTTTTATGTCTGATTGTTTTTGAAAACCCTTGGAATGAGAAGATGGGAATGTTGATTGGATGATCATAAGCTCCTTATATACAATTTTACAAGCCCAAAGGACTCTGAACATTAAAGCTGATTACCGTGATTACAATGATGAGCCAAGCCATTTATCTCTGTCTGCTTCTCTCTTCCCTTTTCCCTCTCCTTCTATCTGTCTCTGTCTCTCACAGCACATACAGAAGCCTCCAGCGAAGGGAATCCCATCGGGAGACTGCCCGGAGGTGACAACCCTTACGTGAACCCTTCCAAGCCCCCCTCAGTGAAGGTGATAGGGGGCTCGACGCCTGCCAGCTGGGCACGGCCCTGGAGCATCGCACTGCTTTTGGCGGCACTTGGCTTGCAGTGGACTCTGTTCTGATGCCAGCGCCCTCTGTGAATCCCCCAACGACCCCTGCCCCCCCCTTTAGGAACCACATACATGCACAGAGACACTCATATATACATATCACGCATAGTATCCCTACTCATGTCCTCAACGTGTACGGATGGCTGGTAATGATGGAAAAAATGGAACAGGCGCGGAAGAGAAGAGGACAACGTCGTGGGAGACTGTAGACGGGGGGCTCTTGCAGGAACTTGTTGTCCTGCAGCATCACCAATGTGGGTGTTTGCACAAGCTAATCTCATGCACGCTCATCTACAAAGATTAGGCCGGCTGCTTCTTCTAGGCTGTTTGGGACTAGACGTTTGTGTACAGACACCAGTACGGCCCAACCACTTACACGACACACCCTTTGTGGTTCAGAACGGGACTGCGTCATTCTGATTTTACTTAAAAGCGCTTATACAGACTCGCATACACATATACAGTACAAATACAGCCGTCTTCTCTTTCTGCTGTTGGTTTTTACTTATCCTTTCATGACAGCCACTGCACCATTTGCCAGCCAGGCAGAAGAATTCAGCTCATTTGAAAACTCTCCTCATTTTCTTTTGGAGGATTAAGGAATGCATGATAGACTGATAGATCAATCCCAGGTGCCTGGCCCAGAACAGCAGATTTGATATACTCTAATGACTGTGTACCTTGGCGGGGATTAGAATGTAATGAGTTCACAGGTAGAGCACAGGCACAGTTGCGCGGCTGAACACATTGTGCAGACAAACTAGGTGTGTATAGTATGTAACTGTATATAGGTGGAAAAGATTTGACGGAGTGTATGAGGTCCTGATTCAACAAAAAGCTCTTAACTGATTGAGCTGAATGGGGTTTTCTTTTCCCTCAGCTATGAATGGATTGCGCTTGTCTGCTCCATACTACATATAAAACAATGCAAAGTTAAACCTATAGAGATTTAATTTCTGTCAGAAATAAAGCAGGAATGCACATCATTTTTCCAACTCAGCCATTGACAGAAATGGTTAAATTTTGGATGTCTGAACAAAGCCTGTACATTGTTGATTTTACTAATGTTTATTGTGCATCCAGTTTTGTGTGTTTGCTCGTTGAATTGCACATTAATGCATGTATAACCTACCAAGTTATCAAAATTGTTATGGTAGGACCAGGCCCTTCTTTAAGAATCACCAAAAACTCATTTCAAGTAAAATTTCCTGATGGCGCGACGACAGGTTTCATCTTCCGCTCTCAAATGACGGTTGAAACTTGAAAACAAGAGGAAGGTTGGGCTGCAGATTGAACACAAATACAATTTAACACACACACAAAAAGATGTGTAGAGTATTTTTTACAAAGCTGGGTGCATCTATTGTTCAGAACAGTGGTGGCCTTTGTGTACGACCCACTTCCTGATATATCCTACATTTTGCCAAATAAGCTCTAATGTCTCTTCACTCTCTCTTAAGCAGACCATTCCTTGGAATTCCAACAGAATAAAAGCAAGTCCGTCTTTGTTTTAAATGATTCCTCATGGGGAATGGAGCAAAAGGGAAGTTCAACAAAAAAACAAAAAAATGTGTGACTGTTATAATGGCTTCCTCTGTATACCTGCTTTCTCTCTTGTGTAGAGGACGGCTTATGTACTGGTACAGTAAAGTACCTGTGTGAATGAGGATGAATGTATGGTCAATGCTATGCAGATACAGTATTAAGCCTGATAATGCCTGAAAGCTACACAGATACAGTATCTAAGCTAAATAGGTCTATACACTTACATGGGTCTATGTGCAGTGAAATACCTCTTCCATTAACTAGCCTGTATCATAAACAACTACAGAAAAGCAACTCACCGTTGACTCTGCCTAAAAGTGGAAGGATGACCTGCTTAACTACCTGCATTTACACAGTTATAGACAAAGTGTTGCAGTTGATGAACGGAGACGACTGCAGCGATGTAGGGTGTTAGCAGTTTAAATGTGTCACATCTTGTGTTCTGTAACCACATTGTGTTTAGTTCATATGATTTCCTCCGTGTATGTTTTGTTCATGACTGTCGTTCATGGCACCCACAGACACTTACAGCCCTTTACCCTCGCATGTGTATAAATGTACATATTTTAAGTCACTCGCCTTTTGATTTGTGTCTCATTTCGTCTCCTTTTGTATCGGTATGACACGCTGAAGCTGAGCTCTATTAAAGGCGCTCTGCTTTTCTGCTTGTCTTGATATCCTCTCCTTATGAGTCACAAAAGACCAGTGTTGTAGTCAAGACCACCTAAACCGAGAGTGTATCTAGACTAAGACGAGACCCACACCAGAGTGTTTCAAGACCAAGACCAAAGTGTATTGTGACCAAGACGAGACCAAGACCAGAGTGTATCGTGACCAAGATGAAACCAAGACCAGACTTTATCGAGACCAAGACCAGAGTGTATCGTGACCAAGACGAGACCAAGACCAGGAGTCTCATTTAAAAACATTGCATACATGCAAAACGAGGCCTGAAAGAGGCCTACGCCACTTCTCACATAAAAGTTGTGATCGGTAAAAACAGACTTAACCAATGCTTACGAACATTTTGGCGGGGGCAGATGGTTAGGTGGAAGCCTGATTGTGAAAATTGTCAAATATTTTTTGGCGCACACCATTTTTGGCTTTTATCTGTACATACGTTTGTAGTATGGATCCTGTGCATTGTTTTGTAAATGAGACTCCAGATCAGTGCAAATCCAACACCGCGTGACACTTAGGATAAAATGGGGAACCGCAAACCACAGGTACTCCTGAATGTGATCTGAAAGTTCCTCATTCCCATAAAAACACCCAGAAAACAAAGATTCCTCTTCATTCAACTCTTTTTTTTTGCCATACTGTTTGTGTATAAGTGTATCATAACAAATGTCTTGAAAAATGAATCATTACGTACTGCAGGGGCGAATTTTATGTGTGGGAATGTTCCTCTGTTTTCTATAACCAAACAAACTCTAAGGAGCTAAAATCCAGTTTAACAGTCTTTTTTGAACAGGCAATTTATCCCCACAGCTGTTGACCAGTCTTGAAATAAAATCCAGTGTCCTCTCTTTATCTGACACAGGACCAGGTAAAAATGCGCTTGAGTCTGAGACTAGTGCTTTAAAAAGTGGCCTTGTTAAAGGACCCCACACACCTTTGGTACTCACTTATTTTTCCTGATTAGTCCTTGTGTTAGGACTGTGTGGGCTCGCACAGACTGATTGACAGCTGTAGGTGTGCAGGCTTTTACATATTTCATGCTGACAGCACTCACATTGCCCCTGTCTTCAAAGAGGAATATTAAACAGTGAGGTGACCACATTATGCACACCCACTGTTAGGCTACTTTCTAAGCCTTTTAAAGGAAGAATTTGACATTTTGGGAAGCATACTTAATTTGCTTCTTGCCAATAGTTGCAAAGTAGCACCCTTTAAAACATGGACTTGTATCACGTAAAGACACAAGACCTCAGGAAGTCACTTGCGCCCAGCCCAAGCCCCTGGGGACAGCTCCTAGCTGTGGAGTTACAACTTAGTATCTGTCATGTAATCCCATAGGGCCCAAAAAGACTTTTCCTATAGACTTACATTGTGAAAGAGGTACATCAGCTTCCCATGAACAATTAAGTGTTAAGAGTTATTTTTCGACTGTCATTGATGTGAACGAGACCAAAGGGTTGGTAGGTGGGGTTAAAGGAAATTGCGCCTGCTCTGTAGGCCCATGGATACGGACGGTGCGGATAATTTTATACCCAGAAGTTGATTTTTTGGGTTAATTCACCACTGACCAACTTTCATGGGAGTAACTGGGCTCAGCCATCACCATATGCAGTAATCTTTCTACATCCATGGCCCAGCCGAGATTCTCCAAAAATACAGTTACAGCATGTAATGTAAAATCACAACATGTTGTCTTTTACATTTTGATTTATGTATGGATTAAAGAAACTAAATGAACATGTGCATGACTTTTAGAGTTGTTAGAAAGTGTTTTTTTAACTAGAGAGAGCCAGGCTTTCTGTTTCTAGTCTGTGTGCCATGCTAAGCTAATCACTTCCTGGCCCGAGCTCTATAGTTAGCTCATGAGAGTGGTACTGATCTTCTTATCTAACACTTGGCAAAAAAAAGTGAGTATGATATTTTCCCAAAATGTTGAACTACTTCAAACCAAGAAGACTAAGTAACTATGATAACATTGCACTGGCTTTCTTCCTGTCCCTGAAAACACATCACTGTTTGATTGACCATACTGGCCTGTAAGTAATGAGGGCGTAAGAACTGTAGGCAGAGCAAACCATCTCAGGCTGACCTTCTCTATTTGCATCCAGGAAGCCTCTTGCTAAACATATCAGTCTGTGTTCGCACCAGGAATAGAGGCAGAGGGGAGTGTGGGAGTGCAGGAGACGTGAAAAGGTTTGCTGCTGGAAAGGACAGTCAGCTGTGATGACAGCGGCGTCGACGGTGACAGTTTGCTCGCTCAGCTGATGTGTGGCTGACCCACTGGCTGCTCCTGCAGGGGAAACTTTGCCTATTCATGGGCTATAATTGCCCTGAATTAGTCTGTGTCGTCAGCTGCAGCGTTAGCATCACTGGTAGCCTAGCTGAGCTACTGTAGGACACATATAAACACAAAGCAAGCATGAAGGGAGCCACTGTTGGTGAGAACAGACACATGTTTGTGGGGTGACGCACAAACAGCCAGAATGCCCTCAGTGACATTCAAATAGAGTGAGGTTATGGCCTAAAACAGGGTGTATGCCATGTGTTATGCATTATTTTAGCATCACAAGACAAAGTTAGATAGCCTACGTCAAAAAGGGTTGGACCAAGTCATTGTTTTGCAAGAAACAAGTCTCAAGCCTTTAAACTCAAGTGACAGCTCAGTATTAAGTGTGAAAGGGGGACAGTGTCACCCTGGTTCCCTTGTCAAAAAAGCCTATGGGATTTTCCATTGGAGTTTGGATAATTGCTGAAAACACACATATTTTTATCACTACTTTTATGATTTTTTTAAGCCTGAATGCAATCACCTTAAGTAAAATGCTAACACCAGGCTATAAACGAACGACACTGCGTTCACATGATTTAACTTCCCTACCACAACAAGGCTGTAAAGCTTTGTTCGGCGCGATGATGTTCTATAGTCTCATTTAGCCACTTGTTAGCCACCACCTTTTTTAAGACACATAAAAGTTTCAAAACTCAAGTGGAGAATTTACAGATGTAATTTATGTCACAGAACAAAACATGAAAGTCTCTTCAATGGAACATGAACTTTGAGATGAGGGAACCGGGAGTGCAGAAATGCTCACTTCCAGGTTTAAGGACTCTATTAGTTCCTCATGGTTCTTTCCTGCAGCTGAAATGGATCCTGTCAGATTGGTTCAAACAAAGTGGATCGTCTTGGGACTTAACTGTCGACATAATGGGAATAAATGGCGTTAACGTGAGTTGATTCGGGAAATGAACTGATTTGTGGTTTGCTTTTTAAAAACACATACTTTTTAATCTCTGATCTTGGTGGGAGGTATGAAGTATTCTTTCAGTCAAGAGGCTCAAGTCCAAGTAAAGTCACGAATCACTGGTGTCTAAGTCTAAACCTAGTTGAAAATATTTTTTGATTTTGTCAAGTTGAGTTTAAAGTCATCAAATTTGCGATTCGAGTCTGACTCGAATCCAAGTCATGTGACTCAAGTTCACACCTCCGTCAGAAGGATATACAATGGGACTGAAGCAAAAATATTTAAAGTAACATATATAATTGGTCTTCAGGGCAACGCTGGTCTTTTTTTCCTCTACAGTTATTATAAAAGCATTTCATGGCAACGTGTCAGGCGACAGTGGCCCTCCAAGTCTCACCACACCTCCCACTGTTTTAGCCATCAGCCTGGGAGCACATAACTAATAGCACTTTCCTGGCTAAAGCACACAATGTCCACGGGCTCCTTCTCACTCGCTTTGTCTCTCTCACACACACACATACACTTTTACGAACACGAAAATCATCGCAAATACACACCGGTGATCTCATTCACACACACCCTGTCCCGCAGTTGTACACTTCCAATTGCACGCAGTCTGTATTTGATCCTTGGAGTCTATTTCATGCTTGTTGCTGTGAAACTGAGTGTCTGGCTGGCTGCAGCCGAAGAGCAGAGAGAGTGCCCAGTCCAAGGATATCGTGCCTCCGCTTTGCCTGAGCTGTAATTGGACTTCATTGTCCCTGCCTGACAAAACCAAAGCCGTCTGTCGTCCTTTAATAACCTTCGCTGACTGACGCAGAGAGCCATGGATGACTTTAGAATATGGACAATGATGGTAGCAAACTCAGACACTGGGAAAGAGTTAGTCCGAAAATGACTTTTAACTGCAGTTTCTCTCTTAAAGGAGCAGTGTGTAGGATTTAGTAGCATCTAGTGGTGAGGATTGCAGATTTCAACCAGCTGAACTCTCTGTTAGGATTCCTTCAGTTCAGGACGTTTTTACCAGGGGCCGAATCGTCTGCAGAGGTCTCTTCCTCTCCAAAACTAAAAACCAGTAAAAACACTGAATAAAGCAGTTTCACATTAAAAATCTGTCTCTTTCCTTCGCCGCTTGTCGCAGAGAGGCTGCTAATTATGTCGGCCTATGCGAAAATCCGACATCCCCATCTAGGGCAGGTGTTTGGTTTGTCTCTGCTGGGCTGTAGAAACATGGTGGACTCCAAACGCCTCATTCTAAGGTAACAAAAACACAACAATTCCCATTTCCAGGTGATTACACACTAAAAAAAAAAACAGATTGTTTTCCATCTCTGCCAACCTTGAATCGTACACGCTGAACATTTAAGTTAGACAGTGTAATGGGTAAATGGGTATGCATGATTCAGTGTATCCTACTGTAGCTGCAGACATACACACACATTGCAAGGAGCAGTGTGGTCAGTGAGTGTAACTGAGAGTTCCGGGGACCTGAGGTCACAGCTGCTCAGCTGTCTGTCTGGGCTATTTTAAACGGTAGCACACATCAGCGCTTCTGTCCCACTGGCTTGGCCAAGTCCACACCTAAGCGTCCCCACACACTCACACACACACACACACTGAAAATCTTGCCTTGGTAAAGAGCGGATCTAACACTAATTCACACATTCAGAGATGAGCTACAGTTGCATCACACACCTTGAAAAAAAGTGCATTTTCTAACAGATCTTCCCTGAAGTCAACCCGATTGTGCGGTAGCGGGGTGACAGCAGTGGAGCACCCCCCTCCCTCCCCAGATTGTCTTACCTTTTCAGCCTGGGGATCAGAGTGACAAGCTTGAACTGGGAGGAGGGAGGCACTGGAAATAGCTTTTCAAAGATGAACAATTGGGTGAGGTAGAGGGGAAACGAAGGGGGGACCTGCGGCTCCTATTAACCACAGCTCTCCGTTTTGAGTTTCAAGTCGTCAACTGTATCCATTCCCCTCTGTGCAGAGCTCCCCATGCCATCGCGACGGGCTAATGCAAGCTGTCACTGCCAGTTCTCCCTCCGTCACCCTGCTCCGTCGGCCAATTAGCATTTTGCTCAATGAGCTCTCGAGCTGACTAATTGAGTCCAATTAAACAAATTTTCGACATGACAGACCATCAAGAGGAGACTCAGCAACACTGACAGAGATCAAATCTCTAACAGGGACACAAGAACTTTTGCTTGATTCTTCCTACTCACTGATTGGCCTCACTTGTCAGTTCTGTTTCCAATCATGCACTGTGCTGCTGGCAGAGGGCAGGTAAACAGTGTTAGGAGGTGTTACCCTCCTGTCAGCTACCGTGAGGTTGTTGTCATTTTCTGTCTGGAAAACTGTTGCGGGGCAATGCACAACAGTTTTGCTGCTGACTGAAGACTGAAATATAAAAACCGAGATGCATGTAAAACATTAATGCATACCAAGAACTGTGGAAGACTGCACGTCATCCTGTGCACTCAGAAGAGAGCTCCCTCTGGCAAGTCTTTCTGGATGTGTACGAACAGCACAGAATATGAACGCAATAATGCAGAACAGCCATTCAGCTGTGCAATAATCTCAGATCTCCCACAAGAATCCCAATTTATTCGGCCTGTTATGAAAGAAAAATAGAGGCAGACATGAACCGTCCACAAGCCAGAGGACTGGGTGTCTGGCATGGACCGTTTCTAGCCACTCAAGGTGACCCAGAGGTGAAGAGGTTTTCTGGACTTTGCTGCTCACCACTCACTGTTAAAATCACACAAGGGAAGTTTGGTGCTGCCTCACATGTCCTTCAACGTGATGAGAAAAGAGAAAGCGTCTTCGATAGAGCAAGATAGAAAAAGGTGTATATGCCCTGTATCTTACAACTGTTATTGGTACAATAGTAGCAGTGGCACCACAGCATATGGACGCTGCTTATAGAGCGTCACTGTGTTCTCATTTGCCAGCTCCTCATCCTGTGCAGACTTGCAGGCTTTTGGCTGAAGCAAACATAACGCCATCAGTGTAGTGGCATCACACTTATAAACCTACACAGAAACACTGAGTTTATGCAAAGGAACTCTCTTTTTAATTCATGTAGCTTTTGGCAAATGATATGAAGAGGATTCTGTCGACCCTGCTTCATGTAAAAAATAATACACAGCCGAGGAACAACCTCAAGACCTGGAAAATGAAGCCAACATGGAAGTGCTAAAAACTGTAGTTCCTTGAATGGCCACTTGAGGCTGGTTTAGAAAGCGGACACACATGATTAAACTTCACATCTTAAAGAGAAATAAACAGCCTGGTGCAAAAAAAATGGTTGCGGTTTCTGAAGCTAATTTCCTCTTTCATGACAGCTGTGGGGGTGAATTCACTCAAGCGAGGCCACTTGGGTGACAGGCTGTTGCTCCAGTCTACACTGGGCCCAAAAAACACCCAAAATGTCAAACTCAAGGCTTCAAAACAGCAATAACGACTTATTGATTTACAAAATATTCTAATGATTCTGCATTTTGACAGCTATATTTCACATATTATATGTCTTTGCTGAATTTTCGATTCTGATTGGTCAGTTATGGCTTTCTATGGTCTGTTATTTCTGAATAGCAGATGCTGCCGTGAATAACAAACAGTCGCTATGGACGCAGCTCTGATCAAAGACGCCTTGCAGAAGCGATAAAATTAATTTTAGAACAATAAAATCATTTTAAATCAATATTTTGTATCAAACTACTGATTTCATAATTGAGTAGCCGTGCAAGCGGGATAATGCACCCCAACCTGGATCACTGTCAGGGTTTATTGCACATGACTTGCTCGCTGTACATTATCCCTTCACATATTTTTTTATTTTTATTTAAGTATACACTGTTGCCTGCAGTATGCACACAGTCAGGACGTACTACTTTGTCATAACACTGCACCCTGAACTTTGACCCTCTTGCTCATTTATCCATTACCCTGGAGATAAAACAAAACACCATTTGCCGAGCTCGCCAGAGACAGAGGTCAACCCAGAGAGCTCTGCTGCTGTTACTTTACGATATATGTATTTTAAACCTTTAAGTTGCCACTGCATACATTGTATACTCTAAGACAGGCCTATTCATGATAGTAAAATTGCATAAGCATTTCTCTCATTGTTATTTGCATTTGTTTTTGTTGTTGTTGGTCATCTCTGTGATTGTTTTGTTCACTTAAACAATTAATATTCCTATTTTTACTATTCTACTGGACATTAGTCACTTGATCGTGCTGTCATCCATCATTACGGCTTCTGACAGCTGTCAACAAGCTGTCATCTGTTTGTGGTTCAGTCGATGTGACGAATCTTCAGCTGAACAGAGGACTGTGGGTCAGAGTGGGCAGAGAAGCATACTGCCTTGCATACTGCAAAATGCGTATGCAGCTCAACATCCTGGTATTTTTGGCATATGACAAACTATGAATTGAGACATACTAAATCCTTGTCTGGCATACTAATTAGTATGGTAGAGTGGGTACTGGATCGCGCAGATGGTCATCAAAATGCAGTTAACATAAGGTTGATACGGTGTGTAATCCAGATGTCTAAAAATGTTTTCCATGAAATTAAGTCCATTTTTAAAGACATTTAGATCCTGACAGTTCATTCTAGGTAGAGCTTAATTACCTCATTTAAGCATTGTAACAAATGTAGTGATGTTTGTGTTATTTTTTCCCCTCAAAGACTTGAATACCATCCAAACTCCATGGTGACCAGCTATCTTCATTCATTACATTGTTCGATTGCTGGCAGTGACCAATCCGCCTCTCAGCTTTTCACTTGACTACGCTGCTGCGGTTATGGTGGCATTGCAAGAGAATGCGACACATAAATCAACCTGCAGATCAGTCCATATATTTGCCCGACAGATGTACTGTGGTACAAACAGTCATGCACATGCCCACAAAGACTCTAAGTTATTCCCTGCCCCGTGAAAGAAACAGAAGTGCTGGGTGAGGACGAGTTGTCATTAGAATGTATTGTGTCTTAATAAGGCTATGCAGAGGGGGCCTGAACATTAGTCACCACTAAAGTCTGCCTGTTAGGAAAACAGATTAACTATGTCGCCACATGACAATGGCCAGCCGGAGAGAAATGTGGCCGCTAGCATGAGCCCCCCATTCCAATTAGACCGGTGGGGTCTGGACTGGTGTGTGTGTGTGTGTGTGTGTGTGAGTGTGTGTGTAAGGCATGATTGAGGAGTTTAAGAAGGAGTTTGTGTGTGAGTGTGTGCCTGTCACACGTGTTCAAGGCTGGCCAGCATCTCATGTAGAATTCTCCGTCAGGCTCACTCTGTTTGGCATGCTACAGGCAGCCTCCTTCCTCATGTCCCAGAGATGGATGAGCACTGGTGTGAATGTTCCATCGCTCCCTTGGGTGCCATTCCACCTTTCCAACTCTCTCTCTCTCCCTTTCTATCTCTATCAGGCTGGGACAGAATTCACACATTCGCCTGTGTGACTATTACATTAGTTTGCCTCTGTTTTTTTTTTTTTTTTTTAGTTTTTGTTCCATTCCCTGCGTCCCTTTGTCCTGTCAGGATTTTCCCCTGTGCATTTGTCATCCAAATAGCTCATATCAGAGTGTTGTATTAGCATGAATGTTAAATTTAGAGCATGAACTAATTTGCTGGTGTGGCCTATATATGTGTGTGTGTGTGTTGGGCACATGTGTGTGACCCAGGATGAATGAGGGTGCAGGTAGACCGGAGCATCATTGATTTGCTCTGATTATGGATTCAGAGATGCCTGCTGCTGTCCGATTCTGCAGGTCATGAGAGAGGGGAAATCAATGTTGCAGGGCCACTAGGCCTCCGCGCTCATACATATAACACAAATCCGCCCTTCCTCATACCAGACAGGATTAGGATTACATTAACGACACAGAAAACACATTGCTGGTTGATTTGACTACTGTTGGGCCAACACAAGTCTACTACATTTTTCACTGTTCACTTGGCACGGTACAACCTGGAGAGGAGACGACTACACAGACATAGTGAATTATTGGGTATTCCTCCAGTGGCTGACACGTACTCTTTGAGGATTGGGAGTGGGGTGAGAGTGGAGGGGTTGGGGTCAAAAAAGCCAGCTTCTGAAAATGTAAGTCGGGTCCGATGTTTGCCATGTTAAGTGAGGCTGTGGCTCAGAGGTAGAGCAGGTAGTCCTGAAGATCGGCAGCTTGATTC
Source organism: Epinephelus awoara (assembly GCA_035609425.1). Classification (NCBI taxonomy): domain Eukaryota; kingdom Metazoa; phylum Chordata; class Actinopteri; order Perciformes; family Serranidae; genus Epinephelus; species Epinephelus awoara. The sequence goes on from CM069306.1 coordinate 9,873,972, forward strand.
CTGGCTCCTCCAGTCCTGCACATGTCAAGGTGTCCTCGGCCACGATGCTGAACACGGTTCCATCGATCACTGAATAGTAGGTGGCACCGTGCACGGTGGCCTCGACCACCAGTGTGTGAATGTGCGTGTGAATATGACGTGAAGTGTCAAAGCGCTTTGAGTGGTCTGAAGATTTCTTTATTCAGACATTCATCATACACATACTGTATTAGCTGCTATAATATGAAAACAATGAGGCCTATATAGTGCTGGGTAAAGTAGCCTACATTCACCACCACCTTAGATATGGCACATATTTTCCAAATGCCTTGTCTGTCCTGCAGCAGATTTATAATGCCAGACAAAAAAAGACATGCATGCAATTAAAATAGCCTTTTTTTGGAAATGAAAATTTAGTTCAGTCTAAATATGCAAACTTGGACAATTATCACTAAAATCTAACAGCAACAGATGCAATACTGACATATTTTATTCATGCTTTGACACAACCAGGCATCCAATTAGGGGCAGGATCCTTACACCATCAAAATAATTACTAATCAGAGATTAGGCCCACGCACTGAAAGATTTCATTTTATAACTTGTTATTTTTGCTACCCAGCACAGCTCCACATCCGCACATTACATACTCTGTATTTAAAGTGTAGAAATAGAAAAACAGACTGCGGTTTTTACATCAGGCAGCCTATGATTTTTTTTGGAGATATTCCATCAACATGCAGACTGACAGCGACAATTCATACCAGAATGAAAAATGCGTGTTTACTTTTTTTTCTTCTTACTTGATGACTTGATAATTGTCAATGATAAGTTAATTCTATTGTCAGATGGTATGACTTGCTACAATACAAAGAGAAACGTATTTTGGTGTAATTTTGAAGAGGTTGTCAGATATGTGGAGCTACTTTGTTCCTGTAAACACTTCCGGTTTCTACACGCTGCTTTTCAGGTGACTCCTCCTCACAGGTGCGCTCCGGTGTTCACACACCAATCCTGAGCAAAATGAGCAGTTTCATGAATGTCGGCTTACCACCGGCTAATATTAGCATGTCTGCTAAGAAGACACAACACCAAGAGTCTCGTTTCTCCTCTTTATCCGAAGGTTAGCCGCCTCCCACTCCCACACCTCCATCTCACTGCTCCGGTGTGATGTAGTTACCCAGCTGATCTCTCCTCAGCGCAGGAGACCACGCTGATGTCAGTCACCCATCAGACTCCTGGTAAGACAGCTGAACTGATGGAGTTTGAAGTTACAGGAATTCATAGCTGTAATTAGTGAATTTTAAATTGTAACCTATACTTGTGTAAGGTAATCACATTACATTGACACCATACTGAGTAACATGTCTACTTGGTTTTAAAGTTCATGTTCAGAATTATTCAACTGTCGGTCAGTGTTGCTGTTTGTTTGTTTTATCTTTGGAAAACCACAGGTGTAATTAATTACATTAATACTGCATGGCTGCTCTCTGATTGGATGAACCAGTTCCAGTGTCCTCATACTGTGAATGATGGGTAACTGACTGTGACACTTCAGTGCAACTCAGCCATGGACCATTTTCACAGCAGACATTTTGCCTTGTCATAGTAAGAAAAGCACAGGTGAAATTAAGGAGCATTTCCAAAATGAGGTCCTTTCTCTCTCAGCATGAGAAGCTTGTCTTGAGAGCGTCACTTATGCTTTCTCCAGTGTGACTGCTGCACCTCATTGTTATGAGGCTGAGCCAAAAAGCCATCTCAAGGCTTCAGCTGGTGCACCGATGTTCTTGAATACATCTGTGCTTTATCTACTATGACATGTTAAAAAATATCTGCTGTGAAAAAGGTCTGTTTTTAATTATATTAATTGAACCTGTTTGCTGTTGATCTATTGTTAAAAATCTGCCCAGGGAGCAGGATGGTGTAAATTTCTCCATAACAGCACTAATGCTATCATATCATGTGCAGGTCAGGCTTTGAATACAGTTAATAGACTCGACCTGACTTTTGATGTTCTATTCGGTAGGAAAAAGTCCCCAGAGACTCCATCAACAAATTTATTCATTATACTAAAATGAAAGAAGTTTGACCTGAGAGAGACCTAACAGGAAAGAGAATGTTATTTGAATAAAGCGTGTGTCGTCTCACAAATTATGCTTTCAAATAGTCCTGCAATTACAAATGATTTGCAAATTTCTGATGTCGCTAGATTGTGGCTGCTTATGTGCACCTTCAGTAATTTGTAGATGAGTGCGTGGGAGGAAATGTCTGTAGGTGAAAAGAAGAGAATTCCTGCACTAGTTTGAGTCCTCAGAGCTGCATCGGGTCTGATGAAACATGCAGGAGTTCTCTTCTTTTCCCTTTCTGATGTCCCTAGAAAAAAGCCTCTCACTATAGGCACCTTATAAAACATGCATCACTGGTCGTGGTAGTGACATGCTACAGCGGCAGTGACAAGTTACATGCAAAGCACACCCTTGTTACATTTGCCGCTGTAAATGATGCACCGCCAAGAAGGTCTTTTACATCAATGAGCGCACGGCGTTTTTCCACTTAGGGCAGCAGGAAATGTACACACAGCATTCTAGCGTCATTGGAAACTCAACCAAAGACAGACTGTTTCTCCGCCGACAGATTTACAGGCTAGATTTGTTTTACAATCCAGTTTACAACGCCATATGAAGGGAGTGCTGAGAGAATCATCCGTCTCGATGGCAATTCCCCATTAGCAGCTTCACTCTGATCAGACAGGGTGCAGGAAAAGGCTTTAGACAAAACAGTGCCAGCATCAGAGCTGGGCGGCTTTCAGAAGAGTTTAAAATAGGAAAATAACTGCTGGTGAAAGCTGGCAGTTTAAATCAGTGGTAAGAATTAGTCCTCACACAGCCGCTCACTGTACTTGTGTCTGGTGATGAGACTGAGTCAGCACTGATGCATTACACTTCTTGTGCAGCCGCTCTCATTAAAAACAAATTGGAGAAGTGTGAGGAGGAGTAATGTGATGAAGTGCTTCTGTACAGGGGAGGGCTGAGGAATGTTTAAGGAATGTGCGGATATTCTAAAGTGGCAGGGGGAAAATAATGAAGGACTCCTCATAGGGGGCTGAGAACCACACAGAGACGTGGCGTCCCGCTGTTTCCAGAGTCCATGTGTGCAGGAAGATGCTGCCAATCTGGACGGAGATAGAACCACATAAAACCTGAAGAGACTTGAGGTTAGTTGACTCTGGACTATTTGCATGCATCGAAATTCAGATTAAGACTTGCGGCCTGTTTCAGTGTTTTAACTTCTGTTATAATACCAAGGTCACTGTGAAGGTCGCTGACAGGAAAATATTATCCACCAGCGTTATTGTTTTTGTAACTCAGGACATGAAACTCAACCACCATGATGTTAATGATTATATGGATCATCCCAGTCAGCAGAGGGAAATGTTGGCACTGTACGCTCTGCAAACCATGGATATGTTGCATTTGTACGCTTCATAGGAATCATATCAACATTTCTAAAGTCACATAGGACATGAGCTGCTTTGGCATCGGGAGATGGAGAGGATGGTGGATGGCGTGACACTTAGGCGAGGTGGCTGCCAAGCTGCAGACCACTGCTCATGACCAACAGACAACAAAAGCAGCTGGTTTTTAGCGAGACATTTGCAGCATTTTCAGTGGCAGTTGTGCAATCAACAGGTTTGGGAAGTAACACAATACAAGTAACTAAGTGAGGTCTTTAAAATACGAAATTTGAGTGTTTTCTGTAACTGTAACTGTGTTTAAAAAGATTACTTGAAGAGGCTACTTTGTTTGTGTAATCTGCTCTAACACTTTGTCTTAACTGAATGTGACGTGAGCAAGCGTCAGTTTATTTACATTGTTTCCTATTGGAATATTCCAACTGTCAGCGAGCAACACGGTGCCAACGTTTTGAGCTGAACTTTAGTTGGATGTCTTGTTTCTGTTTATTCCTGTCACTCGCTTTGAAACCTCTGCAGTGGACGAGGATTGACTTATTCACAAAGTTGTAATGAGAAGTTATCTACACCAGTGGTTCCCAACTGGTAGGTCACGGTCCAAAGGTGGGTCGCAGGTCCATTCTGAAAGGGCCGCAAGTGACTCGTGGATGTAATTTTGAAGTACAGCAAATTTCTGGCACAGAGCTTTTATTTTGAAGTGCTGTGTTCTGCTGTAGAGTGAGTGACTAACAGACAGCTACTTCACAGAGACAGCAAACTAGCTCGACGTCATGGCCAAATACAAGTATGACATTGAATAAAGTTAACTGTGTGGACCTTGACCTAATGACTAACTTGTACATGGGGCGTCTGCTCTACCCACTAAGCCACCGATGCCCCTACTAGCCCGTCATTTAAGTGGTTATGTCGAGTGCCCAGCTGATCGGTAGCTCACTTGCTGTGGGGACATGATGTAAAATCCTGTGTGCTGAAAAAGTATGCTGTGCACCTGCCCCACAACAATGGCAGAGGAGATGCACAGCCAGGACACTGTCAGTCAGGAGTGTGTTTCCAGCTTGGAGACACGTAAACTCAGATAAATAAGCTCATCAAGACGATTTTTAAGTATTCCAAAAGTAATCCTAAGTATTACGAATATGTTACTTAGTTTGAGCGATCTAATGGAATATGTACTATTGTACTCCTGTTGTATCAGACTAATCCGAGCAGCACCGCTGATTGCGAGCACACCGACTGGCACACACAGCTGTCAATCATGATGTCAAACCCTCTTTGTACAGCACCAGATATCTAATTAAAACCAAACTAATCAGAAAAATGAACACTTTGTGGATCGACATTATTAATGCTCAGCAAACAGAAACTGGCGTGACAGTCTTTCTTAAGATGCCATCTGAGTCTTTCAGTTTTGTCACGAGTTTATGAGTTTTCACGGCGAGAGGCAGATGAGGAGAGCGCTTAATTCATCCTCTAAGACATATGACAAATAGACGAGGTGAAATATTTATATGAGAACAGCATGCGGGCAATTAACAGAGTAATTGGATGAAGTTGGTGCAGGAATGAGGAGACGCCACCGCCAGAGGGGTTCGGTGTGCTGTTGTTTGTGAGAGAAAGAGATCGGAAGAAGGTCAGCGTTTGACTCAGCGCAGTCCTCGATAAGTTACATAAATGAGATTTCAGTGACTACATAAGCTACTGCAAATGGACAGATAGTAAAACACTGGCCATCATTCAGATTTAAGTAGTGTCTCTATTAGATTTCATGCACTCCACCCTGCTCCACACCGTGGTGATTTCCTAGGAAATAGTTTGGTGTTTTTTGTACTAGATTTCATCATCTTGGACGATGCACCAAAGATTTCTCTCTCCTCCTGTGTCCCTGCTTGGACAGGACTGGAATGTACGCAGATTACTCAACAGAAAAAGTGCCAGGATGCCCACAGAGACGTACAAAAGCACAACGCAACACCCCACAGGGGGCATCTCTCATCCACGACAGCGCCTGCTCACAAGAACAACCCCCAAGAATTCAAGGATCGGACCACGTTGGTCATCAGTTGTTTTCACTTAGTTCCAACCCTTTTTCCTTTCACTCCTCTGCTCTGAAGACTCTGTTTGTTTTATCTGCAGTGCTTCATCCTTTCCGCTCTGAATGTACAATCCCTCCCTGCTACTTTTCCCCCAACTCACTTCTCTGTCACTCTCCGTATGTCATCCATCATCATATTCTCTCCCTCCTTATCTTGCCTCATAAGCTCACCCCCCTCTCTTCCCAGTTCCCCTCGCTATTTCTCATTTTTCTCGACAATACTATCTGTCTACCCTTTGCACTTAGCATCAAAATTTCTCCCTTTTCTGTCATCATCTGTCTCTGGCAACTGGGGAGGGCTCCGTGTGTGGAGATATGCAGATCTGCTGTTTGTGGAGGATGTGTTTGCACAGACAGACACTGGGTAAATGTGATGAAGGGAAGATGTGGCATTGCAAAATGGCAAACAGGCAAGGACAGGCAAGAGGAGAACGCAGGCGTTAAAACAACCCTGAATTTAAGTTTCACGCATGACTGACGAAGGCATGGTCGTGTGTAGACGGGAGGAGGAAGAAAGCAGACACAGAAAAGCAGAGGTTGCGCGTACAAGAGGGAAAATAGTAGCGAGATGGAGTGAGGAGACAATGAACGAGAGAGGGGAGAGATAGACCCGGTGAGTAATGTGTACACACTCGAGCACTCCGGCGAATGTGCTGAACTCAGGCTAATGGCTGACATAAAAACCCAGAAAAGAGGCAGAATCGATGCTATCTGTAAGAGCCCAGGATGAGACTGGTTTTAGGGAGAGGACACAATGATCTCCCTCTAAAGGCTGATTACATCTGTTGAAACAGCACACTGATATTTACATAGAAACCCCGCGGAGGCCCGGCAGTGGGCCCTGTACGCCGGCCAATCCTGCTGCTCCCTCACTGTATGGCTGTGTGTGTCTTCTATCAGATCTGGCTGTACCCTGCTCTCTTTGTCATTAATGTCCTCATAAAACTGCTCTCGTGGGTGTGATGGGTGAGAGCACTCTGTACTGGTGCATTTCAGTGCTACGGTATGAAAATAATGTAAATGACAAAGTCCTTTTTGCACTAAAAGTCATGAGTTTCAGTGGAGGGATGGGATTGTATCCCTAAGTATGTTTGTGAAACTAGACAAATTACATGTTGTCAACAGCTCTATGAGCACAGAATGTCACATTGTCAAATGGGATACCTGCACTAGTGATTTCTACAGTATCAGCCCAGTCGCCGGAAGAAAATATTGCATTTCCTCCTGGGATAGTGGCACAAAAATTGGATATTTTTTACCAAGACGTTGCTGTGTTTTTAGTTAGGAATGAGCCCCCAAAACTGGGTATTTTTTACCCCAAACATGATCTTTTTCTAACCATAACCAAGTGGTTTTTGTGCCTAAACCTAACCACACGGTAACCACAGTGATAGTTGTCGGTGACGATTCTCTGTCATCCAGGTCATGGTAATCCTAAGTGCTATATCGTAGGCAACTGGACTTGCTTGCGTTTCTTGATGGCTCTCATCATGGCTCAAGAATCATCTTGGATTAGAGGCGCAAACGCCTTCAAGAAACGCAAGCAAGTCCTGTTGTCTATGATACAGCACTTACGTATTCACTATATAATGACGTGCAAATGTAGCATATCTTTAATTTACGGAAATGTGCAATGGCAACAGTTTAGCTGTATACAACAGGAATGGCATCATAGAAGCTTTAGTTTTACTTACAGTGTTAGCGTCTGTTTTTGCCCTCTCTCCCAAGCAATCTTTAAAACTGATTTTGCAACAAAAGTACAACACCAACATAGTCCAAATCTAGACAATTAGTTTTTATTCAACAAGAAGTTTCCAGCCTTCAATATTTCCTGCCGCTGTGTCACAATAAAGGCATTCCTTTGCCTTAGGGGAAATTGGCTTTAACGATGTTTAATAGAGCAGCAGGTTTCAAAATTATTCTGATTACACAGAAAAGGAGCCTTTAGTTTGACAGCAGTGAATCGGTGCAATCAGCAGTTAATCAGCCGGTGCTACATTTGGGTGTGGCAATCCTGCTGAGTTTCTGTTCTGAATATTTTCACCTGTACAATATTGTAGACTTGTGATGATGATTAAAATTACAGTTTATCTACATGATGCCTTCAAAGCACAGAAACACAAAATCAGTTGTTCTGCAGCATTGGTTAGATAAGACATACTGTCAATACTCTGAGTCAATTTGAAGGTGAGGGAGACATATTATTTTATTCTTAAGATGCTTTTGGACCCAGTAGTTTTCCATGAACTAACTTTCGCTTCATCCATGTCTTAAAAGAGTATGCAGTGATACGACGGTTTCTTAAAGGGACAGTTCACACCAAAATTAAAAATACATATTTTAACTCTTACCTGTAGTAAAATTTATCAGATTGTTTGTTCTGTCCAATGTAATGGAACTAAATGTCACTCTGCTTGTGGTGCTCAAAGCGCCAAAAAATCTGTTTCTTTCCAGAAATCATGACCCAGTTACTCAAGCTGATCCACAGACCTTGTTGTGAGCAGTTTCATGTAGGAACTATTTTCTTTCTACTGAACTACACCTGTCAACCCTATCACCATGCAGCAGGGTGTGTGCATGCTAGCTCACCTAGCACCAGAGCTAGCTAAATTTACATCTCAGCCAATTGGGATGCCTTCAGTCTTTACATCTTGCACTGTCAGAAGCACGAGCCTCACATCCATGAGTCAATGCTTTCATTCTTCTGCATGGTGGCAGGTGTGGTCTGGTAGAAAGAAAATAGTTCCTACATGAAACTGCTCACAGCAAGGTCTGTGGATTATCTTGAGTAACCAGGTCATGATTTCTGGAAAGAGACATTGCTGTTGAGTTTTTCAAAAGTATTTTTTGGCCCTTTGAGCACCACAAGCCGAGTGCCATCTAGAACAGTGTTTTAGCACATTGTTATTGCAATATTTAACTTCGTTGGAATTTTAAATGTGTGACACAACGAAACCTCTGATTGGCAGCCAGTGTGAGGGATGATAACATTTAAAAGGAGAAAGTAGTGAGCGGGACAATGGATCGCTTTATTGTACACCGCAAATAACAACATGGCACCAACGAAGACGACCTACCACTGAAAGGAAAGAGAGAAAGTAAAACAAAACTGTCAGTAAACAATATCATGAAAGCCCCCTTTCTTATTTTTATTGTCTTATGGCGTGATAAGAGTGATAACGCACGTTATAGAAGTAATAAATACAGGTGTGCCCTGAGATATTGGCTTGCCCTTTGCTCTGCCTCGGGCACATAAAGTTTACTGATCTAGAAGGCCGACATCTCCAACACTCTGCGACTTAACACCAAAACAATCGAGAGTGATACATATCGCCACAGGTAAGAGAAAGAAAATGTATGTGTTATTTTGGGGTGAACTTTCCCTTTGTTGAAGGCATTTGAAACTTAGAAGCAAGCTCTTACAGGATCTTATAAATTCAAGTCACAGGAGCTCCAGGTTACAGCTCTTTAAGCTCCCACAGTGGCAAACAGCTAACAGAAGTGAGGTTTACAATAGTTAAGCAACAGCGGGGGCTGTCATTGCTGTCTCAGCCCCAGAGGGACACGAGTCACTGCATGTGAAAGTCCGCCGTGGTGACCAAGCTGGAGCAGGAAGGGCAGCACTCAAGTCTTTATTTACAGACGCTATTCCTGGCTGCGTCAGAGTAACTTTCGCTAAATGTATGTGGGTGAATTGTGAAGTTGGCCTATAGAGCCGGGCCAGAGTTGACTGAGTTTATCCTGTTTGGCTGTGTACACGAGTTGTAAAGTTTGCAGAGCATTTAGAGCAAAAGGCCTGTGTTATATAAACATGTTATTCCATCCATCTACTTTAGAGCTACGTCTGAGTGTTTGTGCCTGAAAGCAGTGGTGAAACATGTGTAGTGTTTCTGTATGGAAGCGATGTCATTTTCACTAGAAGACCTCATCACGCCCTGAAAACGCTCACCACATAATTACCGCATGTGTACGCTAAACTGACAGTTGCTTAGTTGTACGGTCCCTCACCCCGTGCTCTCCTCGCTCTGTGCTACCATTCGGCCTCCCCTCTTTCGCTCTCTCCGGTCTCCCCAACTTCCCCCCCAGCATCCTGCTCCTCATTAGAAGGCCTTTCATGGTCAGAGCCAATAAAACTTCAATGGAAGGCAGCCTGAAGAAAACATGGCTGCTCTGCGGCTTTACTGAGCGTTAATTACATGATCTCCACACCAGACAGTGGAGGCCCAATCAGTTTCTCCAACAGCGCCGCCGACCTACAGCCACATGTGGGACGCAGTCAGACACATAAACTCACATTACACACACACACACACTGCCTCTGACACAGAAGAAATGTGCACATGCACATAAAGGTCATACATACACAAACCCATATATAATAGCCACAGACATTTCATTACACACACACACTTTAAGGCCACTAGACTTATTAACCTCTGGCCACATGTGTCTAACGCTGCCCGGTGTTCCCGCACAGCGACAAGAAAAGTGAAGCAACAGTATTATACGTAATTAGAAAGTGCTTTCTGTCTGCTGTGTGGCACAATTACACAATCCTCAACTTTAGCAGAGTAACTGTGCCGGCTACATTTGCCCGAGCACACATGCACAGGATGCCAATGCGTGCGACACTTGACATTGCAGGATGAAGGTGTTAATTCATGCCGACTCATTTCAGAGCTGTAATAATGGGACGCGAGCGTAGCCATTTGTCAGTTAGCGATATGCGAGATGCTGTCCTCTTTGTTTGGACTCATCCAGTCATGAGGAACAGACTAATTATAGAGTAACATTTTCCTAATGTATTCATAAACAGTGTCTGCCTTCATAAAAAGAATGATTGGGAGGCAGGAAATGACTGTTCTTGCCATGTGACTCACTCCTTCTCGCTGCCTTTTCTGTCCTCGCTCCTTACTTTTGTTTGTCTGTCTGTTGTGTGACGGCTGGTTATTTCAGGCCGCACTGGAGTTTTTCCATGTGTCACTGTGATAATGTGCGGTGGCATCTTCTTCCGCAAACAATCCTTAAAAAGCATCTCCCACAGGAGTGACACCATCAAACACTGTCTGATTCAGTTTCACACACTGAGATGACTAGAGAGAGTATTTTAAGTGAGAGGACTGGATGTCTTTTTAGTGCTGCAGCACAACTGTACAGGATATATGGGCTACACTGCAGAATCACTTATGGGTTTCTCATGTCAAATGAAACATGGAATACTTTTTACCTGCACTTGCATTTTCATGTGCAAGGTTGTTAGAGGATGCATTAGCCTTGGAGTCATGAAAGCAGTGCAGTCAGCTCGGTCATTCCATCGTAAGATCTTTAAAGGAATGCTTCACCTGCAAAATGATCATTCGTAAGCTGCGTGTTACCTTGAATTCGTGAGGAAAACTTTCTCACATACCTCCATGCTGAATGGAGAATCCAAAAAAGGCGGAATAAATAATTTGTCGGAGTCAATTCTGAATGGACCGCAAACACACTTTATCTCTAAGTACAGTGAATTTCCAGAACATCTTACTATATAATGATGAAAACTCTGTCTGTCTGTGTGTCTGTTCCACATTTTTCTCCTCACTGACTTGATCAATCCATGTGGAATTTGGCACAGTGGTAGAGGGTCATGGGAGGATGTGAATGAAGCAATATTACATCAGTTGGCCAAAGGGGGGCGCTATAGCAACTGATTGAAATTGCAAACTTTGAATGGGCATATCTCATGAAACTCTGCACAGAGATGCCTCTCCTCATGAGGAACAAATTTGCCTCAAGAACCCATAACTTCCGGTTATATAGATTTTCTGCCATTTTGATTTTTTTTTGAAAAACACTTCAAATGGATCTCTTCCTAGGAAGTTTGACCGATCTGCATGAAACTATGTGAACATAATCTAGAGACCAATATCTAAAGTTCCCTCTTGGCAAAAGTTGGAAAACTTACTAAAACTGAGCTTCTATAAGGCAATGAATATTGCGGAGGGCGTGGCTCATCACATAAAGGTGTATAACATCTCAAGGGTTTCACCCATCACCACGCAACTTTGTAGACATATGACCACACATAATCTGAGGGGACCCCTCCATTATTGACCCCATCAAACAAAATGGGGGCACTAGAGAGCTAATTTCTTATCTAGGTCTAACCGCCATATCGATTTTTACTTTGCTTGGTAGATATTTAGAACAGGACGCCTCAAGGTGACTGGAGAAATTTAACTCTAATTGGCAACTGGGTGGCGCTATAACAACAGAAAAATGCTTAAAAATGGCTAAAATGCGACTGATCGCTGTGGCTCCCCCTGTGGACCAATGGGGTTGTTTTTCCTAATTTTTGGTATGACTAAGTCATGGTATGGTATGCTGTATTTTATCACAGAAACTGTCAGTGTATCATTCTGTCTGTCCAAAATTTTTCTACTCACTGACATGGTCAATCTTAAGCTCAATCAATATTAAACTGTGTGGACCTTGAACTAATGACTAAGGAAGAATCTGGACCCTGTGGCTGGACCAGTTGGGAACCACTGAGTTAAAGTAAATGGGGACTGCAAATCTGTTTCGACACATCCATTCACAAACTCTCACATAACTCCTGCAGTATAACACGAGTATCATTTATCCAGTCGTATGCTCAGTATTTCCCACACATGCATTTTTTGCTAAAACATACAATTTAAAACGCATCAGTGCAAGCAGTCTCATGCACAGCTGAAGGAGCCTTGGCACTTGATCTCTGCTCACGTGGAGCACACATGGCATGCCACTCACAAGCGGATGTATTTTATATTGTTTTAGCAAAAATGCATGTGTTTAGGAAGTATTAAGCAAACAACTGGATGAATGAGAATTAGATTCTAATGCAGGAATGCGTGAGAGTTTGTAAACGGATGTTTTGATATACTTTTGCTGTTGTTAAATGTGGACCCTATTGTCTGCCTTTTATGGATTCACCGTGGTGGCATGTGAGGACACTGTGTCTTCACAAACTCAAGGTAACATGAGGTGAGCAACTGATGATACAAATGATCATTTTGCGGGTGGAGTAATCTTTTTAACTCAACCGTTGCCTCAGAGGGCTCCTGACCTGAACTGAGTGAACTTCTCTCTCTCACATACAGAAAAAAGAAAAAGAGGAAAAACGCATTAGTTATGGACATATTACGGCCAGTGGCCATGACAAGGCACTGCCTTGCTCCTTGGGATCCGGAATTACTGATCCTCTTAGAAGTAATGAATACACTGAAAAATTCCAAGTATGTAAAAGATGTAGCCTGCTTTATAAACAGATCATTTCCTTCAGAGATGTAAGAGATGTAGAAATGGCTTTTGCCAAATAAAGCCAATTAAGTAAACAGCCTTATTGGGTAGGGTCATTGTATATAAGACAACTCGTGCAAGCCATAGATGGATTACTGAATGGGCCTACCTGGTGCCGACTCAGGGACCCAAAGTGTCAGTGTGAGTAATCACAGAATGTCATTTAAATTAACATGCACTGACCAGGAAGAGGCTCAAAAAGACCAAGAGATGCAAAGGAACTGCAAAGAGACACAAAATAAATACAAAACCGGCTAAATTCATCAAACACATTCTCACTCTGACCTCGTCACATATTGACGTTTGGTCATGGACTTTCCACGTCCACATATGACATGAAAGGTACCCTGGGTGCGTTGGTTGTCGTTGTTCTGGGACACCGTGTCCAGTTCTGCCTCTTACATGCATTGTCTTCTTTCAAAATACACTTTTAACATTTACATACAGTATCTTTCAAAATAAACGCACTTCGTCGGTACAACACCAGGAATTGCCAGGTATTTAAGCTTTCCTTAAATTAACATGCACTGACCAGGAAGAGGCACAAAAAGACCAAAAGAGATGCAAAATAACTACAAAGCAACCTTAGCAGGACTCAAAATGAACACAGAGACACAAAATAAATACAAAGTAACTACAGAAAGTCACAAAATGACAAGAAAGTAACAGAAAATGACCTCACTAAGACTCAGAAATTAACACAAAACCACAAAAAGGTGCTTTATGACTACAAAGAGCTCCTGTGTTGGAGAGGTGGTGGGGCCCTTTGCATATCTGTGCCCAGGGGCTCATTTTCTTATAATCCGCCCATGGTGCAAACTTATTTCATACTCAAGGTTTGTATAGTTCACATACACCTACACAAACTGGGATAATGACAGCATTCAGCAGGTGACAGGTAAACTGCCAAAGGGGCAGGTAGTGACTTGTAGTGTAATTGCACCTTGAGGAGTGATAAGGCGCATGTATGCAGCCACTATCTGTGGTGGAGGAGAGGTACACTCAGCGCTGACCTGTGCTGGTGGGTGGGTGCATGGGGTCGAGGGCACGCCCACAGTTCACCTGAGACACCTGGCTGCTGGAGCTCAAGCTGTCAGGAGGCGTAGGACACATTCTTTCCCTGAGAGCCTCATGATACACCCGACACCACATGCAGCACTGATACTAACTGAACACGACAGATGTTCCCAAAACTCAACCCAAACCTGTTCGTAATGTTATTCTGAAACATGTCTAAAAATAATATTTAGATGAGACAGAGGAGGAAGGCGAAACCTCATATAGTCCCTCTCACTCTCTCTTCCACTCTGTCTGCCTCTCCTCTCCCTCCCTCCTCCTCCTCATTCCTCGGAGTGGCAGCGCTGGCATAGCATCGTTCAGAATATCCTGAGCCGGGAACGAGCTGCGGTAGCTGCTGCCTGTGCTGTGCGCACCTCCTTACTCAGATCCCTCCGGGCCGTCATAGCCGGTAGGCGTGCGGCGACAGAACCTGGCTGCACCGCGTCAGCGCAACACAGAGCTATTTTCTGACACGACCTAAATTATTTCAGCTGTAAACGCGTAACCTAATTCTTTCATCCCTCTTGCTTCTCCCTCTCTCTAGGTGAAACCCAAAAAAAAACACAACAACACACCAACAGTGGATATACAGGAGACAGGAGGTCTGCACTCATCCCGGGCACAGCGTGAGAAGATTTGATTGTTTGGGGAAAAATAATAAATCTGCTGTCCTGTCCACATCGGCCCTACAGGAGTGGGAAGAGACGGGACCTCTGCGCTGTGAAGAGTCGCTCCTGTGCCGTGCAGCAGTGCGCGGAGAGCAACCACACACTCAGCAGACGCACTGAAAGGGCAACAGGGCTGTAGGAAGGTGGAGGATATTTTACGCACAGCAGCACTCAGTAGCCCCGTTTGACACGCGGCCACTCACACTGGGAGTCTCCTGCTCCGTTTGAGGACTCAACACAGTCGCTTCGCCTCTTGGTCGGATTTGCACTTGACTAAGTCCACATACAAGCAGCCGGCCGGGATGGATTCCTTCATCATAGCGGCTCTGGCAGTGTGCTCTCTAACGGCACCAGCCTATGGGGACAAAGGGACCAGCAAAGCCCGGAGTTGTTCGGATATCAGGCAGTTTTATAGCGGGAAAGGATTCCCTCTGGATGGTCTCCCTCAGTCTGAAATATCAGGTAAAACTCCTTTAACATACACCCTGAACAAAGTCATATTGTGTGCACTCTTTCTGGATCATCTACCTTTCCATATACAGCAAAACAGTCTGTTTAAATCCTGCCATAAAACGTTCAGCCTCACAGAGTTGCTGTAAACTCATTGCCACTGAGAACCATAATCCCTCTGCAAGTCCCCCTAGGAATGTTAGTCTATTTTGGGGCCAAAGTCGCACCTGCAGTAGCTCCATTTATTGTGTAAGTGCTGGTGTGTAGATCTGACCTGTCCCGTAGAAATGAATGATCCTGAAGATGAATGATTGTGTGCACTCGGTTTACAAACTGCACACAGTTGGCACACATCACTGCAGGGAAGTGTTACTTTTAAAAAATTGTCATGTTCACCACAAACTTAAAAAGGATGCACTTTGTTCTGTTGTTGTAAGAGTGAGCAAATCCCAGTTTCTGCCTTTGTACCTTTTAAACCTGTAGTCACGCTCATCTCACGTCACGTGGTTCTGTAAATCAGAGGAGCTCTACCTCTTGGCTATTTCTCAAGATGAAACACTGCTTTGAAAAAGATATTAAGACATGTCAGAGACTATCTCTCTGTGCTGGATGCCCGATCAGAAATATGAGAAAGTCCCTTCAAATTCTCTCGCACGCTTGACATTTTTAGAAACAGAAGCAGGATCAGCACCTCCGTTTCTGTTCGTGTTTCTCGGTTTCCCTGTCACTGTAAACTAAGCTGCTGCTGCTCCTGAGGGCACTCCCCAGCCTGCCCTCGTCTTTAAGCTATATGTGGTCTTTGTGCGGAGAATCCTTATAGAATTGCCAGACAGTCACTTGACCATGTGCTGTAACCATGCAAATATAATGTTGCTCACTGTGTCATTCATGGTCTGATGTCAGACAGTCACAAGCCCGTCTTCAGCTCAGATGATTACACGTGTGCCTCCTGTGGAATTCAGTGCAACGCTCTCACACACATGAACACACACACACATGCAGTTTACTGCAATTTCAGGTTCTACAGTTACAGTATCGTACATGCATGGACAAGACAGGAGGCTGAGACTGTGTGTGCTTACACAACCACTTTCCAGTGCACGGATTAAAAAGGAAAATTAATTTCAAACCGGCATACTTTTTAGTTCATTGTCCCAAAACTGTCAAATAACTGCACGCGAAGAACTGTTTTCCAAAAAGTACAGAGCAGGAAGTAAAACACAAATATCTTAAGTGATCTGGAGGCTTTTACCAACAGGAAATAAGCGTGGGCAACGGTTCATACTGTAACACCGCCACAGTCCCTCTCAATCTGATAACATACCCTTTCCTCAAAAAGCCCCCCCCAGACTCTGCGTCAGTCACCTCGTCTGTGTTGTCCAATTCATTTTCTACAGAGTGCTACACAACTGTGACAGCAGATAAACTCTCCTCCCCTGTGAAGACAGAGATGTTTGTCCATTAGCACAGGCCGATTGGCACTGAGACATACAAGGGTGACTTTCTGCAGTATTCACCTAAAGGTCACACACTCCTAAAGTAGAAACTGCTCTATTTTCTGATAGCATATGGGCTCTCACACAGCACAGCACGGTGGCAGAAAGAGCATTGTGCCGTGACGGAAATAGACTGCATGTAAAGTGCTGTGGGTTTTGCTTCTCGCCCTACAGATTTTAGGTGTTTCCCTGTGATCTCACTCAGGTTCCTAACTATCCAGAGCTGCCACTAAGATGCATAAATGGAGCATTAAGAGTGCGCTTATGAGGAACATGATATCCGATGCAAAGGCAGCACAGTAGATCTTTCCCAGTGATTGCACTGATAGGATGGGAGAGATTATAAGATTTTGAGGGTGGGGCGGTAATGTGATGAAACTGTTAGCTCATGTCATCACGCCATACATCATAAGGTAGTGAGGGCCAAGTAGTAACTGGACACTTCTAATTTAATTGATTGACCATACTGAATAAATCATTTGACAGAATTAACGCCAGCCCCGGTGCCTTAGAAACCCCCTTTTCTTCCAAATGTCTGTAATCCATAATGCTTTAAAGATAAAAATCTGTCTTGTCATGACACCAGCTATCCCTCTTGTTTCAATCAATGATGTGGAGCTTACTTAAGTCTGGGGTCAATGCATTCTCAGTAAGAGAGAAAATAAGGGAGTGAGACAGACCCTGAGTGCCAGGAAGAGACGGATAGAGAACTGAGGGAGAAAAGGAGAGATGCAGAAGTGGATAAATGTGAGACAGAAAGAGAGATAGAGGAAAGGGGCGATTTGGCTTTGACAATATTTCTCCCCATGTCCCCGTCTTCTTGGCTCTCAAGCATAAATAACCGCTCATCCGCTCCAGTCTGGCATATTAAACACCTGAGTAAAATATGAAAGCTTTAATTTATGCCTCCAAATTATGAGCCACCTGGATGTTGTGCATGATCCCTGACATCTGAAGAGGGATATTTCCTGCTCCGACGCCGGGGCTTGATCAACGTAATGTATTGGCCGGGCCTGACTCAAGGTCACATGCTGAGTACATCACCCCGAGTCAGTCTGGGAGGACGATGAGAGACGGCTTGAGAAATGATGTCCAGTCACAGCACATTAAAATCCTTTGCTGCACAATATATGAGATCAAATTCCTTGACACACAAAGTAGCGAATACACTTCTGAAGTTCTTCATTTTTAGGTGCACAAACTTGTTTAACTAAACATGAGAGCATGTGCAGAAGTCTCAACAAAGTCTGCAATTAATATACCCTTGAAAAAGTTATCAGTGCTTCTAAGTCAGTGAGATTTAAATTTGATTAGTTTGGGATTTAAAGATATGCTTTTAACTTTTCTACGTCTGCTTTTTACGTTTGCATTTGGTACGTTTGTGAACCTGTGTGATTAAAAAACCCCAGCAAAACACTCCCATCCCGCATCCCACATGCCAGTCCCTGTTTGATTATGCCCAGTCAGCGGTGAAAGAAGATTCCTAGATATTGCTTTCACATCGATACGCCTCATATAACAAGTCCCCCTGTTCTTAAGTAATTTGCCCTAGAGAAAAACCCACGCGGAAGAAAGCTATTGAGTTCAGGGTGAGCTGTTTGTTATTGCGTTGAAGCGGAGTTTACTGGACCATGGTAACAGCATCAGTTGAGCAGAAATGAAAAGCGATGGGTCGCAAGCAATCAAAATGAGTGCGATGATGCTAGTTTAACTCCGCCGAGTGTAATCAGTTTTAGGAAACAGCTTTTTTTGTTGGTATTTACCAAAAATGGGTGATTGATTTTCACGAGGCTCATCTGTCTCCTCCCTGCACTGCCCCCTCCCTGTCCCACCCCATCATTACAGTCCTGATGACTTATCTTTTTGTCTATCAGGGGATGACATTCTTCATCTCTCTGTTTCTCTCTCTCATCGGCTCTTAAAGCGAGAGGCGCCAGACGCTCTTTGAAAGCAGCTGGCAGCCAATGAGTGTTAGATGCTCAATGACATATAAGCCTATACAAAGAGACAGGCTGCATGAGACATCTGCAGGAAGGCTGGTTACGTTTTGGTATGGCTTTGGCTTTTCCCATGCTGTATTTGTGTTGTTGTTGATTGCTGCTTGCTGGTTGCTACAGGCTGACTGCGAGTGGCTCGCTGCTCTGAAGTGTCATCTCTAACCAGTGTTTGGCTAATGATACAGTGGGATTGCTGCTCACCAGGCTTGCTAGGAACTGTTGTCGACTAAAGACTGGCTTGTGGCTGGAAATATGGGCCGATCAGTATGTTAGCCCACAGTGAAAAGAAAAAAAAAAGTATGGGAATGTTTTGAAGTCAGCAGCTTGACTGTGAATTTGAGTATAAGTCTTGAAATGCATAATAGCAGCGTTGTAGCTAAAACAGAGCATGAGTTTTCACATGCTGGGTAGGAAATCTCCTCAGGCGCTTCTCTCACCTCTTTGACTGAGGGTAATGATAAGATAATGGCTGCTTGTGTATTTGCTGCCCCCTACACCATTTTCTAGCCAGAGGTTAAATGCAGATAGGAGTCCACTGCCAGAATAAAACATAGCTGGCCAGCCGGGGAGAGGCTGCAACAACAAAACAGCAAAAAATATAAAGGAGTCATATTAATTTGACTTTTTATTTCACCCTCACGGTATACAAGCACCCAGCTCTCACATCCCTGCGCTATCTTCAGCACAAATGGCCCATCGACTTGAGTGTTTATGGTCCAGAGAGAATTGCAGACCATGTACAATTGTGTATGTATTAAAGCTCTTAATCTGTGTGGACATACTTATACAGTATCTTTATGTCTACCACCAGTTGCTGTTAGCTTAAGACCCTCCGGCTCCTCTGTCCGCCCCCCTGTGAGGCTGCTTGACATGCGCTGGCACCTCATTCTTATCCCCTCAGCAATGTAGTCTCATGTCAGCTTGGATTATAAAAATATGTTCGCAGTGTTATCAATTATTTATTAATCTTTTAGTACCAACACTGCACTGTTAACAGTGTTACTGAGCTAAAGTGTTTCTTTACCTGTGCAAGCCAACACTCCGTAGCAACGGGCACAGAGACTGAATCTGTGTCCCAGCTCAGGGAGGCATGTATAAGAAGGCGGACTTGGACCTGGGGTGTTGCAATTAGATGGTCAGCATCTTAAAACCCCGAAGCAATCTTAGTGGGTCAGACATCATGACATTTCCGAACATTTCCAACATGGCACATGTCTGAACTGAATGTACATTAATGTGCAGGCTGCACCAGAAGGTTAAATGCCAAAAGGAAAAAATACTTACTTCCTGTCTGCCTTATTAGGAGCACTACAATAATTAGCCACTCAGTGACGTGTGTGCATGTGGGTCGGTCTGTCCACACCGAATCTCACACACTACTGGACCCGTCAGCCTAATATTTGACTGTATGCTCATGGACCTCTCATGGTTACAGTAATCAACAAGTGTTGAATTCTGCTTTACTGACTGTCTTATTGACTATATTATACCATTACTGACTGCTGCTGTCACCAAGCAAGTGAGTGACTGATTGACATAAAGTAAATTATCTGCACGAGGAAAAGATATGGGCCATGAACAGCCATGGACATCAGGTGTCTCTACTTGACGCTGGGCTTGCTTCATAAAAGTGTCAGGGGTTTGGACATCAGGAGCTTCTATGTTGACAAAAACTGATAGTGACCCTGAAGCAGGCTGAAAGTTTGCCATAATGCAACGTGTGTGTGAAATGTGTGAAAATTTTCACACGGTGCAGTGTTAAAGGTCATTCGTCACAACAGTCAAAACAATTTAGCCAAAATAGCAGTCAAGAAAAATCATGTAAATATGGCAGAGCATATGCAAACCCAGAGAATACACACATTTGGCGCCATTTCTGTGGCATAGATTTATCCCCAATTTAACAAAGTGTAAGTTTGGCACCAGACAGGAGAATAAACACAATCCTACACTGTCATTTTCTAAGTAAAATATTAATTTAAATTAGTTGGGGATTTGTCCAGGATAGCTGGTATCCACCGCTACAAAATGTCAAGGGAAAAACACAAATCATTGCTTCATTCTTCAGTTAAATCCCTTTATATTCAACCTAAATTAGACTCAAATCAAATGATAAATCTACTTACACCATCATGCCTCTAAACCAGCTGGTAAGGGCCGCAAGTTCTCAGCAAAGTCACGTAGCAAGAGGCATTTCCGGCAGTTGGCTTTGCTAAAAACAAGCTGTAACTAGTCAGTTGCAGGCCACATTTTGGCATTCCATCAACGGGCATCCGTAGAAAAGTTTGTTTTCATTTTAAACCAGAGCCTCTGCAGATTAATTCCATATCTGCTATGTTATGACCCACTAAAGTCAGGCACGATAGGAGATGAAAAAAAATCCTCATTTGATGAACCATCTTGATTGTAAGGGAGCTGGAATGGACAACGCCACCGGGCACAGCTGCGCCGCATACATTGTTTGAAGCGGCTGCCTGGTAGAGATCTGTACAACACTGACAGCACTTTTCTAGTTATCATGTGTTACTGTATGCACAAAGAAAATAATAACTGTCTCGTTCTCAAAACACTTAAAGATGCTATGGAGAGACAGACATTCTCAATCATGCCAGCTGCACAGATGATTGAACTCATATTCAGTAAAACTCTAAAGCCATAACAGCATTTCTAAATTGCACACTCACTAAAAAAAAAACATTACTTAAACACATGAATCCAGCAATGTGGTGTATTCCATTTTTGAAAATGGCTATAGACAGATAAAGGGACAGACCAAACTTGACCATAAATAGTAAACACCGGGTGCGTGTGTTGAGATAAGCTTGCAGTGTTGTCATTGCAGACGCTGTGGACATCAGCCTTATCTCCACCCCATTAATATCCCCGCTGATGTGGTGTTCTTATATTCTCCATATGGCGGATAACTAATTGATCGCACTGAATTACATATTGCCGCCTTATGAATGGAACTCATTAACCGACTTGGAGATAAGAGGGCCAGAGCTTATTTGAAGGTTAACGTCAGCATAAAGCCCCATGCATCTGTTGGTCTTCCTCTACAGACGGATTAAAGCAAGAGCAACAGTTGTTTCTGTATCACAGTGTGCAGGCTCGTAACTCTGCTGCAGTTTAAAGTGTGCGAATCCCTGCATCTGGGCTCCTGTCTGCGCCTGTTTATGTGCAGCCGTGTGTGTGTGTGTTTGCGAGCGTGCACGCCTCTTTGTGTGTGTGCGTTTTCCTACCAAGTGAATATGCTGGAGTTGTTAAAATGCTGAAGTCAGTAAGAAGCCTCTTGAAGCATTAAGCCATAATGGGCTGCAGGGAGCATGAAACAGACCACAGTGTGTTTGATGTTCACCATAGAGAGGGAAGAGAGAGAGAGAGGAGAGAGAGGGAGAGGGCCGATGGACTGCTGAGTGTGACTTGGGCTGCCCTGGTCTGCTTGGTTTTGCCAGTCCCTGCTCCGCCCTGTGACGGGTTATATGTAGGAAAAAACAACACAAAGAAAAGATGGAGTTAAAAATGGTTTAAACCAAACAGCTCCTTTTTAAAAACGTGCTCTGCGCTGCATTTTCTTTACGTAATGGTTTTCAATCTCGGGCCTGTTGGAAACATGGAAATCTGGAGGACAGTCTGTCCAAACATGTTTAGTTGCTCTGAACTCTACATACAGTGCAAACACGGACGGGGAAACCTTTTCCACGGGTTCCACACTTAGCAGTTTCCTCGAGTAAGCACAGACATTGAAGTTGTCGCTTTGATCTGAATCGTTTAAGGTCGGACTGAAATTTCACAATCCTATTTCCTTTAAAAAGCACAAGTAAAGAAAACAGTGAAATAATTACATTGACGGAAAAGACAAAGAGGTGGAAAACTCTCTATTTCCTATGAGTCATTTTAGAAAACTACAGTAATTTACCCCAGTGTGTAAAAGGTAGGAAATTGAGTTCCCACAGAGATTGCTTTTTAGAATATATTGCACCACCTTGACAACTATCAGCTGCCGCTTCTCAGACCAGCATGCACTTCAGCTGCTGCCACTCCTCTCCTTTCTCTCTTCTCGCGCTCCTCGTGTCTTTTGTTCCCTGTCACTCGTCTAATGTGAGAGTTCACACGTACAGCCCTGCCTTGGCAAGCACACACACACACACACACACACACAGATGACAGCATAGGCCAGTCTTTTATGTCACCACAGGGGTTTGCAGTGTCATTGCAACAGGCGTGTGTGTGTGTGTGTAAGTGTGTGTGTGTGGTGGTGGCGGAGGGGGGGGGGGGACATGGCTGTTGTTCCTCTGAGGGCTGCAGTGTGTTGGTGTATGACTCCTCTTTTGTCTTCAGAGGAATTGGTTGTGTCAAAAGGAGAATTATTCCCTCGTCACAGCAAGCCCCTTCACTGTCTCTCGTGTGTGTGTGTGTGTGGTTGAGCGCAGATGTGTGTGCAGTGCCCAAGCAAATAGGAGAGCATTCATTTGTGTGTGTGCCACAGATGTGTGTGTGTGTGTGGACTCTGCATGACTTCTAAAGCCGTAGTGAGAATGTTATTAAACCGCATCCTTTCCATTTGCTGTCATTGTGTGCGAATGATTGCTGGCGTTTGTGCTTTGCCCTTTCGTCAGTTATGTAAATGCGTATGTGTGCCATGGCAAGCTGTTGTGGCCCATGTCCCCTCCAGCAGTGCTTTCTGTAGACCAGGTGGGTATTTGAAGTGACAAGGAACTGGCTTTAGCTCGCAGCGTGGCTTCGATCCTGCTCCAGCTACCTCTCCTCTTGCCCTCCCGCCGCTTGACAGATGGTATAGACCCAAACCAGGACGCCCACTACAATATTAAGTGAGGGCACGCAGTATGAATTTTACAGGGTGACACACCCTACGCCAACACACACATAGTCTGCAGCTGTGGACCGGAGTGTTTGTTGGGAAATCCTGTGGCTGTGGCACTATGGCAACAAATTCAGCAGGCCCACAGAGACACACAAACAGCCACATATGGCTTGTAGACTTTATTGACTCGGATTCTGATTATTGATTCCGGCTTGTGTGAACTCTTTTAGACGCTAATTATTTAAGTAAGGATACATTTTCACAAGATTCAGTCTGTCATACAGTCATAAACGGTGCCATGTGGAATCTGCACATAATTTTTTCTTTTTAGTTTTCAGCAGTGATAAATCTGCGTAATTCAACCGAGTGTTTTTTTTTGTTTGTTTTTTTGGTCGACAGTATTCATTAAAGATAACAGTTTTTTAATCTGTGGGAAAATCTGTGGAGTCGTCGTCAGAGCGCTGCAGGCACAGATTCCATGTGGGCCTGCTCATAAATAATGAGGTATATTGTTGTATATCTACATTTTTTGTTAAAGGCAAAATAAAGAAAAGCAGATATTCTCGATCTTGTGTTTCTGCGTAGGAGTTCAACTTATGATTATTTTCATTATCGATTCATTTGTTGTTGAATCTCTCAGCTTCTCAGATGTGAAGATTTGCTGCTTTTCTTTGTCAGATGTGACCAGAAACTGAACAGTTTTGAGGTTAAGACTGACATTTGAAGACCTTGGAGATGAGAAAATTGTAATGGGTACAGTGAGTGCGCAGATCCAACTTTTTCAGCCCAGACACCTGGGGTTTGGGTATCAGTTGATACAGAGTAATCATCCAGTGTCAGTGTTTAATTAATAAGCTCTATGCCTCACTGTAGAATTTATGTGTGAGGCAACATCAGGCTTGATTTGTTACATTTTGTAAAATCATAATTTTTGGTATTTGGCATTTTCAAAATGTAATGGATACATACATAGATATGAATATGAACTATTCTGTTATTTTTTAATTGAAATGATAAAAAAATGCACCAGCAACTTCTTATCTTCAGAACTAAGGAACCACCCCTCAAAACTTGGGTTTGCACATATTGCAAGTGGCCGTAGAACTTGTTGGCGTAGCAAACGTGAAATACCTCACTACAGCTGACATGTTCCTTGTTACCTTCCCTCAGCAATGTGGTCTATCGGGGTACTGCTGATGCATGATGTTAGAATACACATGTGTAATCAGAAGTAAATTGAATCCAATTGATTAGTCCCATTGTTCCCAATAACCCAAACCAGACACAGTATTAGTTCGATCCCCAGTATCAGTATTGGATCAGTGCATCCCTCATTTGTCACGACTGTCTGAAACGTGAAAGACTTAACGACTAATCAAGAAGATTATGTGACATTAATCTAATTAAAAAAAAATGAGTATTAAGCCCTATTTGGACGGGATTAGTTTAACGCAAAGTAAAAAATCTCGTCACCAGTTCCCAAAGAAATGTGACTTACATTGATACAAAGAAAAGAAAAGCTGCAAATACTTTTCAAAAGAATCTTGTTATTTTTTGCTGGATTCATGATGATTAATTGGTTGTCGAAATGGTTGTTGATTAATGTTCTGTCAATTGTCCAAAGAACTGATTGACTAATAGGGCAGGTTCGGAAAGATTTCCAGCTGTCCTGGCCGGGGTCCTATCATCGATCTGATGTGGGGCGTGTTTCAGACGATGACTGACAACAGAGCCTTTGCGCTTTATGCATAGTACATGATGATGTCATTTTTGGCTGGTGTACCCTCGCATTGGGGACACTACAGAAAGCATAAACCATGCAGAGCACCGTCCACCATCACAGCTCATCTCTGCATGCTGTAGTCTCTTTGCGTTCGTCCGTCACTCAGTGTTAGGTCACATTCAATTGCTCCTATTGGTTGTAGGTCTATATTACTGATCTGCAGCTGTTGATTGGGTCTTGCGATGTCAGACGAGCATCAAAGATCAGGTGATTCAGGGGTATCATTACTTGGAACTACTTTGTCATAATGTACTTTTGTCATTTGTGTGCACCGACTACATCTTTTGTCCACCACTGTCTTTCGTGAAGCCGAGGCACACTTTTCAGCGCTTCTCCCAGTTTAGATCAAGTTCTCGATACCTAATATAATTGCCAAAATAGATAGATATTCCCTGATGGAGACAGCCTCCAGGCTCCTATCTCAAATACAAAAAAAGAGGAAATAGGAATTGAAGAGATGAGAGATTAGCCTGTATATAAAAAGACTGGAAGAGATGATAAAATCAGTAAGGTGCCGTCTAACTGTTGAAGGCCTGAAATGTGTCCAGCACCTCGCTGCTCAGACGCCTGGCACACACAATACAGATTTAATAAAGATAGGACACACAGGCGCAGCAGTACACATATCCCTCAACTACACACTTCCCTTTGATAAGCAATCATTTCTGTTCTGCTCTGTTCAACAGTGGCTCTTTCTTCCGTACCTAGTTTTTTTATTAAAAACACTATAGCTCACATCTGCAGAATAAAACAGTGCCGGAGTGGCGGTACAAAAACTGGACTGCAAGTTATCAAGCCTTCTGTTAGCGTATGTGTTGTTAGTGCATGTGGGTGTAAGGAAGATATCCCAGGTGTTTCAGGACTTGTGAATATCTTCTTTGTCTCCAGTTTCCCCTCCTCTCCCCTGAGGTGTCAACATTATTCTCCCTAATCTCCTCCAAAGATGCATGTTTTCATACTTGGGATGCAGAACAGTTGCCACTTTCCCCTCATCTCTGTGGAATCTGCCGCTCTCTGATGGCTCCCGCTTTGGCTTTTTAAATTGGTCATTTTGGAGGATTTTGTTTTTAGCCGCTCTAGGCAAGTGGCTCCACACAATAGTTATTTTGCTTTATTGTTACTTGGCGTTCATAATTTTCCTGAAGGTTTTCTCTCATCGAGATAAACTGTTTCACACTAGTTTCCATTATCGTAATTATTTCCTCCCCTCTTTCTTTCTCCCTAAGTCGTTTCTGCCTTTGAGGCTTTATCTCTCATTCTTTCCCCTATCTGCTCCAGCAGAGGAAGCTGTGAATTCATTTATATTTCATGTGAAATTTACTGCATGCTCACAGATGCTCTCCAAAAACATTGCTAGTTTGTTTCGGGTACTTGTCTGTGAATTTTACGACTCCATATTTTTGTGATCTAATTTTACTCACGCATTTTATGGCCTGAACATTAAAGCCATATGTTTCAAGAGTTCAATCCAAAAAATCTCAGAAAATCAACATTGTTTATGGAGCTACACACGTCGGCATCTCGGGACTGCTCCGTCTCCTGGGCTCCGGGAGAGACGTGTGAGAATAAGATGTATGAATTCTTAACATGTTGCAGATTCTGTAAAATTTCGGAGCATCCTGTCAATTTTCTTTTCCTGTGGGAATCTATTTTCTCACACTCACTTTAACCGTCCCCCAACTTCCTTTGCTTTGAGTTTGAATGTAATTACAGTGAAATCTGTGTGTTGTTTTATTGGCTTCCCGGAGGCCAAGCAAGCAGAGTTTTTCCAGGCTTTAGTGCTCTGTGATCCTGCTGCATCTCTCCCTCTCCATCCGGTACATTTTCGGGATCTCCACTGTATAATTGGCTGAAACTGCAGAGATCCTCAGTCCCCCATAACATTAGTTCTTCTAGCAACCAGAATACCCAAATGGGTTGTTCTAGCTGTGCGCTGCAGCCTCTTTATATATCTCCCTCTCCCAGTTTGTGGTGAGGCAGCTTTCTTCCGTTCTCTCTGAGTCCACTCCAACGTCCAATCCAACTCTCATCTTCTGCTGGATTTTCTGCTTTCTAAGCACATTTTTCTGTAATTAGATACTGAGATCTGGTTTTATGTGACATCATTTCTTAAACGTTATTTGTGGCGAAGGAAAGCCCCATGTACTTCATGGTGGTTTGCTTATTTGGCTTGACCACGCTTGGCTATTTAGATCTGGAGGTAGAGTGACTGTCTGAAGATGGAGCAGCGGGAATGACCAGAGGATTACGAAGGTCTTATGAGAAGAGGGGCGCATAAAAAAAGCTCATAATTACAGGGGCACTATGTAATTACTGTCAATTGTCATCCTGTTTGCTGGTACAGGATTAGCTTTTTATCATCTAAATCCTTTATTTTATTTTTTCCACTCCCCACTCCCTGTAGGAGCCTCTTTCACTAATTCTAGTCCATTTTTAATGTGTGTTCTGTTTTCAGAGCAAGTTGTTTGAAACCATCCGTAGATATCTGTACATCCTGTGTTGCATCATCTCCTCCACATTTGAACCACTTAATAGCAAGGTGCTGACATTCATCCTCTGAATCTGTCTACTTGAAAAGATGAAGAATAGTAATTTTAATCCACTGCACTTGTATAGCACTTCTGACCACTCAAGGCGCTGTTACACTACATGTCACATTCACCCATTCACACACTACTGGCCAAGGCTACCATACAACGCCATACATGATGCAGCCTGCTATTCTATAACCATTCACACGCACTTACATAATTTATTTACTGTGACTGAACAAATAGCTCTCCAGTTTATATGTGAATAATATTTGCAGGTCAGTCTGCAGCCACGCAGATATAAAAACACACTCCTTGTCCACTCATACAGTATCACTGAGGAGAGAGTGGTGTGGAAGGATGGGCCATTATGTCTGATGTAACATGAGTAATTTTTTTTTCTTTGCGTCTGTGAGAAGGAGGGAGCTGTAGATGCAGATGCACCGATCCAGCTTTTTCAGTTTCGATACGAATCCCGACGCCGATACCGATCCGATACCGTGGTTGACCTAAAAAGCTATACACCTTTACATGTAGAACAGAAAAGACTAGCGGCATCAGGCATTGAAACAAAACGAACCAGATTAATGCAATGATGAACTGTTTATTTTAAACAAAAATCCTCCACGCAGCAGATTCTCTCCTTTGCTCCATGACGTATGACGTAGCTCGCGTTGCAATAGATTTAAAGGGAAACGATCACCTCAGGTATAGGTTGCATTTTCCGATACCAGATCCATTTATTTTGATGATATCGGGGCTTATATTTGATCCAGATATCGGATCGGTGCATCCCGATACAATATTATCATGATACTTAAGTCATGATACAATATTATTGCGATTTTAAATATGCTGCTGTGTTGCGATGAAATATACTGCAATTTATTACCTTTTTTCAACTGTAAATTATGACCCCGGAGGAAAACTTTGTCAACATCTGCTTTGTAATAAGATAAAGTTTTCAGTCTGTTCATCTCACCTCAGTCTTTTTTGCTGCAGCAGCAAAATGTATCTAGTGGACTGAAAATGCTATTCATTTTATTTTTCTAGTAGGCTACCTAAAGTTTAATTTGTATTAGTAATATTAATAATTTATATTGTAAAAAAAACCCAACAATACTTGGCATTGTGTGGCGATACGATATTTGCCACACAAAAATATTGCGATACTATGCTGTAGCGATATTTCCCTCACCCCTACAGAACGCTAAACCAAGTCTCATGCTGGGGGCTTAAAAAATTTAGATTTATACTCAGTGTTTGCGAAATACACATTTTGGTAACATAACATCTCTTGATACATTTGTGACTGTGTTTGGCTCCACATTTACTGCAGCATTTGACTGTGTTTATGAAACTGAAGAGCCTGCACTGAAGGATTTGCCAGTAATAAAACTGTAATGCTTTTTGAGTTTTCTTGTGCAGAAAGATGAATATTAAAAGTTTAAAACTCATAAAGCAATTTTCAGCATGAGTTTATATTCTAGTGTGCAAGAGCTTAGGGGGTTTTGCCACTGTACAAACATACCTTTCCCTCCCCTCTCTCCTTTCTCCCAGGAGAGGATGGCACGCAGTGAGCTAATGAACTTGAAATGACAATGACTTATTTAGCTCGCATTTCTTCCGCTCAGCCGTAACAGAGGGCATTTCAGTTGGGCCCGCTCGCCATCGTTTCATTCGTCTCGTTATTTGCTATGCCTCCATTGCTCCCTCACTATTTTCATCTCTTCTTCCTCCCCTGCAGAGTCTTCTCTCATAAATATTTTACATCTTCCAAATGAACTCTGTCAACCCAAGCTTAGCGCATGGCTGGCTGCCTTGTGTGTTTCTAATGCGTATAATGTGTTTATGTATAGTGTACGTGTGTGTTTGAGTGTGTATTTGAATGTATACTATGTAAAAATGTTCATCTGCGTGAGTCTCGCCGCATTACTCTAATGCACGACTCTTTCTGCTCACATATTTTGAGAGGCGCGCTCGTAACGTGTTTTACATAATATTTTCATTTGTTTGTTCAACTGTTATTTTACCAGACAAGGTGACAAAGAACATGTTATTTACAGCGACCGGCTTATGCAGGAGTACATTATCTACATATTGTACATACTGGATGCATATACAGGGAGCAGCCGACCACTCTGCCAATCAGTGAGAGCCACAGTATAATTATAAGCAATTTCATTTAAATAGTTGGACGCAAAGTGCCTCATTCAAGGTCAGTTTGACAGTAAAGATGAAAGCTTTTATCATGAACCACCTCAACCTCCCCGAGACCAAATGTTGCCAGCAAAAAAAGCCAAACCCTGAGCTCACTGAACACAGCCCAGAGTGCAGATCTGCAGGATAGCCTTCATATTGTTTCAAGGCAGTGCATGTCTTTACCCCTTATACATTTTTAAATGTGTCTAAGCGGCACACGGACAAGGTGATACAGTGAGTGCAGTATCCAGCAGCACTGTATTCCAACTGGTATCCCTGATTCAACAGTGTCATATTAGACGCATTTTTGGAGCCTGAGGCATGCTGGGTGCTCGCTCTCGTCTGCACCTGTCTGTGTGTTTGGATGCTACAGTCTATACAGTAACTTTATGATATTACATATTATATTACATATTAATATTATTGTATGTAGTGATTGTATTTAAGGCTGTGATGGTGTGGGTTTTTACTTATTGTGGTAAAAACAAACATGTATACCCAGTGTATGCTCAGAGGTGCTCCTCCTTGGGAAAGATAGTGAACCCCAAATTGTCATGACAATAATAATCATTATGTCAACTTGTCATAAACACAAAAAGAGGTGCATTTCTTGTTAATGTCAAGTTGTCATGACAAAGACATCTTCTGGTAATGTCACTTTGATTAATGTCAAGTTGTCATAATCAAGACAACCCAAACAATGTCAACTTGTCATTACAAAAACCGAATGACACTTAATGACAGCAGTCATAAACGTTTATGACATGTACATAATGTTCATGACAGGTTCATGACCGTGTCATGTCATAGTTATGACAGTGTCATGTCACTCTTATGTAGATACCTTCAAGTAAAGTCTTACCCAAAAAACATATGCACCAATTCCTATTCATGCTTGTTGTGTTGGCAGTTTTACCATATTGACAAAGACTAAACTGTAAAGACATTTCCTGTATATTTGTATTGTATTTAAGTTGCTATTGTAGGTAAAAAAAATACTAGTTTGTCTTCTTAAGTTCAGTTTTTATTTTTATTTCAGTTAACTAAAATGTTTTTCCATATCTAGTCCAGTTTGTAGTTTACTTTTAATTAGCTATAACGACCTTGTACTTGTGGCGTGTAGCTATTCAGATGTGCTGTGGGCGAGGCTACAGAGTGGTGACTACAGACAGAGGGGCTGCATCAGGGCCATTTTTCAATAAATGTATTACATCAGCTAAAAGTGCAGTACTGACGTTGACGACACCACAGTTGTGTCACATGACCACAGTGATACGGTGATGCAGTGATGCAGTTATCGTCACAGCCCTAATTGTAACAGTGAGCTGCGTCAGAGATAGTCCGGTATCTCTCTTCTCTATTCTGTGCCTGAGAGTGCGTCTGTGGACCAGGATCTAGTTTAAACTAAAAGCCTTCTCTTTAAATCTTTGATGCTCTCGCAACCTTCCTGCTGAGATGAAGTGGGAGGAAGAGATGATGCGTGAGGCTTATAAAGCAATAGTATCTTTTAACCACTTTTTCTTTCATCCTGTCATCTCTGTTTTCATGTCTCGCTATATCTTTATTTAACATCAGCATAATTACTTTCACTCATGTTATTCCTCCTGCCCAGCAACACATTAAGCTCCTGTTTTGTTCCACAGTGTGTTTACAGTATCACACAATGGGCCATTTTCAGATGTTTGTATGACTGTTTTTTATGTCTGCTAACTCGCGTCCTTGATAAACTGGCTACGCAGATCTACAGTATGCGACTGAATTGCCGCCGTGAGCTGTGAAGCAGGAGAAGTAGCTCTCCTGTTACATTACATGTCCCGTGTGTGTCCCTGTTCCCTGTGCTTTCCTTCCCCAGCAAACCCCCAGTAGCCTCGGTTGCGGCACTGGGACCCAGAGCATCACTCAGTCAAATTGAATCACAAATCCTGTTGGGCAGAGGAGACCGTGGGGCTCAGGATGAATGGCTCGGGTCTGTCATGTGATGTCAGCTGATGAATGGCCGGGGTCTAGAGGACAGTGTGGACTGAACCAAGGAAAGTGGGTCTGGTGTAGGAGGATCTGCGGTGTAGAATACTCTCCTACAAAGGATTTTGTTTATTTAGAAACTTGGTATTACAATATCAAAAAGCAATGGGCTTTGAAAAGCTTTTCAACATGTATCCTGGGTCTGCAGCATTTATTGAATTGATGATCTCCCCCATGGAATAAAGATGAGAAAAGTGAAGTGTGCTCTTCTTGTTGAAAGTACAGTTGGTGGAGGAGAACAACAACCTACTTTCCCTGTCTTGGTTCTGGCAGATGCACCCTTCTTTGCTGATGCAAAAAGAGAAGCATCCAGGCTTTGATGTCTCACATTGGGGGGGTTTTTGTCAGGAGAGTTTTGCGCACGCTGGGATGAACTCTCACTGCAACAGCCCTTCCCTTCTTAAACCTTCCATCCCTTTTTTAGGCTCTCGGTGTTTGAGATATGAGTTTGAGAGTTGAGACTTTGTTCCCTTTCTCTAGCCTTATATCCCGTCTTCCTCTTTCCCCTCCAGCTCTCTCTTCCTCTCTCCAGCTTTCTTCACCTTCTTTCAGGCCTTCTGTGTCCCTTCACATCTCTCTTGGCTTAGTTCCCGTGATTAAGCACAGCTGTCGCGCTCATCGCAAAGCTGCTCTTTTTTTCCACATTGTTATATAAATTGGCTGGCTGTCTTTCTCAGGCCCCGGCCTTGTTGATTTTGGGTGACGTCAGTAACTGTTGTTTATTCCTTGGACAGCGAGCCGATTCTGCTGTCTCTGCGGACTGCTTTGACTCAGGTCAGTCAACCAATACATAAATGTGTGTGTGTTTATCAGTATGCCTCGACAAGGCGTCCTCGTTAAATTAAAATCAATCACAACGTGCTTCTCCAAACATATCCCTCCCCTCAATTTCTTATAACTGACTTGATTATTATCTTTCCATCTTTGGCAGCCGTATGGGATCAAATTCTTATTAATAGCAGGGTCTGCCGGGTGGATGAGGTGGAGAGTAATACACGTGACTGGCACTGGAGTGCTGCTCAGCTCCTCTGAATCACTCTGTGAGGCAGAGATGTGTACCTGCAGGGTACCAAGGCAGTCGGGCCGCGGCAGACTGTGTTGTGACATTGAGGTGATGGGAACTTAAATCATTCACCATTGTCTGTATTTATCTGCTGCAAGCTGGGCAGGAGTAGAGCTGAAGGGTGAGATGACCTCTGGAGAGGGACAGTATGCTGTGACACACACACATACACACACACTAGCACTTGTTGGCCCTCAGTCGTCCATTCTGCGTACTGACTGAGCAGACCATATGCTTGACTGTAACAGCTCCAGGCCTGATAAAAACAATAAAATAGGTTTCGGGAAAGCGTGCTACCAAGATGAAAATGAGTGGTGAGTTAAATATTTTTGTTGCTTTCTCAGACACTTATGTGGTGAATTTGGAGCCAATGTAGGCTACATGAAATATTTTCCGTGCTGTGGTATGCAGGATATGGTGTGTGGTGGTGTTTTTGAAGCATTTTGGTGAGGACCAACATATTTACTCACAGAAACAATCAGTCAGTTACATGAAAATGAACAGTTTTCCTAATCAGGTAATCGGATCAACAAGTAAAAATACCAAACATTTGCTGATCTGATCACAAGTCTGACAGTGTGCTTGTGAGATTAAAGCCCAATTTATGCATTTTAGGCTGCAGCTAATTAATAAGACAATGTTTTCATCATTGATTGATCCGTGCGTTACTTTCGTGATAGTGAATTATTAGTTTCATCCATAAAATTTGTTGAAATAATAAAAAGTGTCCATCACAATTTTCCCTAAACCCAAGGTGACATCTTACAGCCCAGAACCTAAATATATTACCATTTACCATCATCATACCATGGCACTCACTATTCTTACTGTTAGTTTTAAAGATTACTTGACTTTTCTGACAATCAACTAAACTTTAGCCTTTTATAAACAGGAATTGTGCAAATTTGCAGGAAAGCCCAATCAGTCTTCTTTCAGCATTGGCAGTATAAAAGCAAAATCGGGGAGGGCGGCAAAATGCCGCCTACCTACTTTTGTTTATACAGAATGCGCCTTTTTCGGGGCAATGGGGGGCGTGAGCAAGTAACAAAACGTGTAGCTCAACGTGTGACATAAACAGTGATGTGGGAGGGAAGCCGCAGCTGGCAGTCCTTCGGCCTGTTCTTCACCGTCCCCGTCATCTGACTGTTCATGGCCTCTTTGGACAAGGAAGGTGCACGATTCCTTGTCTCCTCAGTTGCTCATCTTTACAGTGTCTGTCAGGTTTGCGTTTCCCTCTTGCTACTAGCTGCTCGCTAATTCCTGCTATCAGCTGTTTCCTGTTTATCCACCGCCAGTGGCTCGCACGTGCGGCGTCATCAACAGCTCCTCCCGTGGCGGAAAGGCGCCTCGTTCTTTTCAAACCAAAAAGGTTCTGC
The DNA here is from genome assembly GCA_035609425.1 of Epinephelus awoara. Taxonomy (NCBI): domain Eukaryota; kingdom Metazoa; phylum Chordata; class Actinopteri; order Perciformes; family Serranidae; genus Epinephelus; species Epinephelus awoara. The sequence continues at coordinate 9,908,307 of CM069306.1, forward strand.
CAATATGACTACCCTACGAGGCGGAAAATTGTGCACCTTGGATCAACTCGCCAATCTGGCTTTGTGTGTCTAGACGCTCGCAGCTTGCCGGCAAAACGGTCCAACATTTGCTAAAAATCTGGCAGTGTAAAAGGGGCTATAGTTGTTCCAGCCTCACACTTCTGCATCCTCGTGGGCATTTTGTCACATCTGTCTATGTCAGCTAGGGTCAGTGTGGACTGTCCGTGTGCAGACCCAACTTTCTGAACTTGCTGACTCAGTGCAAGTAAAAAATAACTACTTGCATAACAGTACAATTGTATCTAAAAGAAAAAAGAAAACTACACACGTACAGATGATATTTGTTACATCAGTATACTACATTCAAACAGGTCCTCAACAGGTATTAAAGAATGAGAACTGATTGCTTATAGTCAATTCATGTCCATATCCAGACAAACAATCCAGAACCAGACAAATAACAAATTACATGGTATTTAAACGAAATAACAGGGAAAAAGATTTGCGTCATTAGGGGAGCAGAGCAGAGAGCCGCTTCTGGGACGTGCTGAAATGTACTTTGGCACATCTGGTGGAATCACAGAGCAATGGTTCCTAACTGATAGGTTGCAGTCCAAAAGTGGGTCTCAGGTCCATTCTGAACGTCCCCCAAGTGACTCGCAAATGTGCCAAATTTGTAAAAAACAAAACCAAAAAAACCAACAACAACTTTATTTTCAAGTACGGTGAATTTCCGGCACAGAGCTTGTATTGTATTTTTTTCCCGAGTGAGTGACTAACGGAAAGCTACTTGACAGAGACAGCAAACTAGTTCAACTACATGACCAAACACAAATATGACGCTGGATGTATCAGAGTGTGTGGACCTTGAACTAATGACCAAGGAGAAATCTGGACCCAATGGCCGGACCATTTGGGAACCACTGATCTAGAGTGGCAAGCAGGGGTTACTTAATCCTCAAAGAGGAGGCTTGGATGCAGTCAGCATCGTGTGTGTGTGTGTGTGTGTGTGTGTGTGTGTGTGTGTGTCTATGTCTATCTTTTCGCTTGCTGCCGGACAATCGCTGTCATGCGTCCCTTGTTTTTTCCTCCTTGGTCTTTCACTCCTTCACACAATAAAAACAAGAAAGCAGTTGTACATAAATGTATAAATATATGTGTATTGATACAGCATATGTGCATTTATATGTAGATAATATGCATATATCTTGTATGACTACTTGGACTGCACCTCATTCAGTGCCCCCTTTAAACACCCATCATCCTAATCGCACACAAAGTAAAAAGAGCAGAACAAAATGGAAAAAGAAAATTAGCTAAATGTATCAGTAATAGCAGCAGAGGTGTGTTGCCCAGTGTAACGAACGGTAACAGAGTAAATGTGACGTGTCACTACCCACCACTGACAGACCCCATCATACATTGTGTAAATAGAATGGCGTGCCTTTTGGTCTATATCTGGCCTCAATAACACTTTAACGAATGTTATATTCGTCACGCCTTTTTGGATGGGCGGTATAACTTGAATGGATGCTAAATGCATCTCGGACAAGCCTCCAAGGACATGGCTCCATTGTGATAGAGAGCACTTCAGCCCTACTGATGAGATGCGTTCACTGTCAAGCTGCAATATACCCCAGCCCCCGCCCCCACCACCATATTGTTACCTTTTTTAAAAGCACTTTGCTCTCTTATGCTCTCAGTTTGCTTCTCTCAAACAGGCATGGCAAGTTATTCTATGTGGCGGCCTAGCAGCTCTTCTGTGGCTAAATGACATGCAGCAGTTGTTAGAAGAGGCGGCTTTAACTGTTCCCGCCTCCCACATCACCCATTTTGCAAATTGTAGCTAGGCCCCCTTCTCCCTTGGGAACACAGCGCCTAATGCACCATTACACAGCTATAAATATCCTTTTCCATAGACCGGGCTCACACTTCCATTGTGATGTGATTATTATTTTATTTCCACCTACTGTCACGGGTGTCCTGAGAGTGAAAATGGAGTCTTGCTGTTTCGAATGATCCTAGACAGGCAGTTATGATTTCGTCCCATGTGTCTGATAATTACCAAAGTGAAATATAAATGGATAATGTGCCAGTTTACAGTTTGTTTAGCATTAATGTACAACATCCCAAAGCAGTAAGTGTTTTTCGCTCGATTGTCTTTCACTAATTGGCCCCAGGGCAGAAGTTATTTTTGATCAATGCGCTGCTGAAACGTATACAACGGTCGTCTTTGTACTGTACATGTGTACTGTTAGGTTTCAATGGAAAGCACTTTTTCATTTTTATTGGTAAGAGCAAAACATGAGCCAACACTGGTGGCTGTGGTGATGGTGCATACTAAATAGAAATGTTCTGTCAGCATGCAACATGTTGCTCTCCCTGTCAGGTCCCGAATTATGAGCGGTCTCTTTCCTCAAATAATGGAAGGTTTTGACTTGAAGAGCTGTTTTCTTTGGTCATGGCACAGAGAGTAGTTTTTTTATGTATTCCATCCAAATATACATTTTCAATTCAATTCCATTCACAGATGTATTCACAAAAACAGATAAAGAGAAAGTACATGTACAATTCATGAGAAATAATGCAGATACACCCTGAGAAGCTATCGAAAGCTTGAGAACAGGGGCCCAGACATGGTCGCAGGACATTTATTTCATCAGTATAAACACCGGTTTGATGGGTAAGACAAGATGAACAGAAACACATGGCAAGTGGAAATAACATTGCAATGTAAATGGATTTTGGACTTGGTAAAGCTAGTTGATCAAATTGTAATTATAGTTTTAAAGAATAATGTATGTGTCACTTTTATTCTGCCTTCTTTGCTCTTGTAGGTAGATTTTTTAAAAAGGGTTATTATAATTGTAGTGAAATTAAATGAAGTGAATGATACAGAAAAGGGCCATGGGCCAAAGTCGAACCCACGGCAACTGCAACAAGGACACAGCCCTGCACAAGGGTCGCCCACTGCACCAGGTGAGCCAGTGGGTGCCCCATGAAATCAGCATTTTAATCTGTTTCTGTTTGTGTTTGTTGTCTAGATAATGTTTTCCAGGGTCCTTAAAAAAAGTCTTAAAATATCTTAAATCTTATAAATATTAGGCCTTGAAAGTCATTAAATTGTCTTACATTTTAATTTGTCGGGTCTTAATTGCCACATCTATTTTCATATAACTATCTTTTACTTTCTTCTTGTCAAAATGAGCTCTAGGTGAAAGTTCATACTTCTGGTATTACAAACTTTCAAACCTACCACCGAACGTAGCACTGTATTTTTACGTTATTGTAGATTAACTTAACTCACTCTAATAATGTTCAGTTGAGCTTATAGGACTTGTTACATTCCCTGAGAGTAATCAGCACTTGCCTGGTGTCTTGTGTCCTGAGTGGGAGACGGGTTATCGCTTCACTGGGGTCATCAGGTGAGTTTCGTTGATAGGCCCACGACACCTCTGGGTTCTCAACGGCGACGCCTGGCATCCCAGGTGTGCCCCCCTGTACTTTAACCCTCATGTTGCACATCTTGCAGACCAGTTGGAGTCCTTCCTCATCATCCAAAGCCAACTGCTGCTTTGCTCAGCAGCCTCTGATAGTGACTTGATGGTTTATCGGAAGGCCTGTCCGAACCTGGTTGATGATGTGGCTTCTTGACCACAAGATCAGATCCGGCCTGAGATTAGCTACCTCTGGTGGAAAGCTGAGTCTCTGATCCAGGTCAGCCTGCATTTTTCAGTCCTGGGCAGTGTCCAGGAGGGTTGATTCCACTCATGCAGAGAATACCCTTAACCTTATTCCTAACCAATACCATACTTACCCTTATAATTGAAATGCTTCAATGAAAAAAAAGGTGATTTGTCCAAAAGTCAGTCTTAATTTAGTTGAGAATGACCTTGAAAAGGTCTTAAAAAGCATAAATAAAAGCATCTGGTACCTGTGGACATCATGTGTACTCTCAACAATTTCAGTATCAGTAAAAGGATTTGCAACATTAAAGCATCATTAATTGCAAACTCAGCATGAGGTTAAAAGTCTGGTGCATAATTCTGTTGATTCTAGTCAGGAAGTAGAGAATCCTCTTCAAGATCTGCCCTCCTCAGTAGCTGATGTGGCAAATGGCAGATAAACAAAGCAAGAAAAAAACATAACAGAAAGACGAGGAAACTGCGGCTCTACTCTGACCACTGACTGTTTACTCACGGATTAGATCCCTATCTCCTCTAATTGAGTTCCCTGGGACTGGCACACTCATAGCCTGTATACAAATACAACTCCGGTCTCCCAGCGTCCCTGTGAATTCCTGGGGTCTGAACCTGTGAGCTTTTAATGAATTTGGGTTGGGAAAGAGGAAATGGATGCGATTCAAGGCCACGCGTTGTGCCTCAGTGCGTCCTTGTACAGATGCTTCTGGGGCTCGTCTGTCTTCTTGTCAGAATTATATTGTCTCTGCCTTGTTTAGCAAACAGAACCTGTCGCGGTTTAGGCTTTTATTGTACCTCAAGGTGTTCCTGCGGTCTGTATGTAGTTACTGTATGTGTGTGTGTGTGTGTGTGGAGATACCTGCTTTTATGAGCAGGTCTGTCCTTGTAGTTAAACCAGCCTGTAGCACTTGGTCGTGAACTGCAGCAGTGTTCGTTGATACAGACATCTGCCCTGGCAGTTAACTGGCGACTACCCCTGTAGTTATTATTGTAGTCTGTAAAGGGAACCCATCGGGCTGTCTGGAGACAGCCGCCTTAATAAGGCTCTGTCAAGTTCATGTTCCTTTCCCTGAAGTAAAAGGACCTTTTCTTTCTTTCCTCCTCCTTTTTACCTCTTCTCTTTCACCCTGTCTTTTTTTTCCCTTTTGCTGAGATTCGTGTAGGTCTATTGGCTGTAAGTTCCTGCTGCCTCTCCACCCTCCCCTTTTCTCTCCCCCTATATCTAGCCCAAAGCAGGCTTTGATGTTCAGTGTCTTTACTCTCTGAAATAAGGCTGTTCTGCTACCAAAGAAACACCCCATCTCTTTGGCCTCGCTCCCTCTTTTCCTTTTTTTCCCCTCCAAACACTGCAGGTGAAAAGAAACCTCCTCTTCATACCCTAGAATCTTTCCTTTTGTGAGAACTGTGTTCAGCCAGCTGTTAGATAGCCGATGTTTCTCTCTGAGTTAAGGTGAGCTTCTCCTTTCGTCCTCGTTTTCCGCTTGTGCCTTGAATGTCAACCTAGCTTGCGATTAACACTAGCGAAGCCAAGGAGACAGGTAATTAGGAGAAAAGGTCGTTTTCAAGCTCACTTTATTACATTTTCACCCCCAGTGACAGGGGGTAATAAAAATAACTTTATACATTAAGGTTAATATTAAGAGCACAACACTGAACATTAAAGCAAGTTACTGTAGACGGGTACCTTTACTTTCTGTTGCGTTAAATTACAAAAGACAAGCAGTATATTTTTCAGCCAAAGCTCATCTCCACCCCATGTGTTAGATTAGTAGCTGTAAAAATGGGTTAATATTTTGGCTTTTTCCGCCTTTTAGGTTTCAGATTTTCAGAGAATAGAGCTGTCAGACCTATTCCTCTCTAGTCGGGGCTTGTAGCTCAAAAGCTTACTGTACACAATACCTCAGAAACACACACACACGCAACACCTGTTGGATAACTGCACAAAGGTGTGCGCGTAGCAGATGAAAGGGGACTTCTATCGTATGACGTCTGTTTGTGCAAATATGTGCTAGTTTTCATGTTGGCTTTTTTTCCCCGCTTTTAATTTTAGGGGGAAACTCCCCATAAAGATCAAATGAGGCATGATCTGACATGTCTGCTTTGGCATGGCTCGGAGGTAGCTGACAGATTTGAAGTTAATTAAAAGTGCTCTTTTGTCCGATGACTGATGCCAGTGCAGCGGGATTTGGGTGGTGTGACGGGCGTGGGTGGAGGGCACGGGCCGGGCCACACAATGGTGGGCTTTGTAGGTGGCTGTGATGGAGGGAAAGGCTACATGATGTCAGGCTGGCAACGGTCCACACATTCAAGTCCAGTGGTCCTCCTCCTCCTCAGAGCATTTATAACACCTTCTCACAGCTGGATGAGGGCAAGTGGGAAGAGCAGGTGGTGGGAATCTATCCTGCAGGAGGAGCTGCAGCACAATGGACTGCATTCCTCATGAATAACACGGTGGAGAATAATTTGGAGTGAGATGTATTTTGATAAGGAGTTCAAAGAGGGTTATATGTCAGATGTACTCATACACTTTGCAGCTGCATTAAAGATTAAATCATCCAGCTGGAGTAAGAAAATCAGAAAGAAGACTTCAGCTCCTACTCGATGCAGCTGCCAGACTTTTGAACAAAACAAGCGAAGAAGCACATTACACCCATTTTAGCAAATTTGCACTTTCTCACAATCTCTTAGAGCATATTTTAAAATGTTATCCTAGCTGTTAATAGCTTAGCACCTCCAAACTTAGTTTAATAATCCTCCTTCTATCATACAGCATCAAATGATGTTTTATAAGAGCTGCATTGGAAGTCCGAATCTCATATCTATATGCTAAACATGAAGCTACCACCAGAAGCAAGTTAACCTTTTTTACCATGAAGACTGAATGTAGTGACTATTTCCTAAGGGTGTAACGTTACATTGATCTGGCGTGATGTGTTGATTTAATGAGCAATGATCCAGTATCATCAGGGCTAAGTGAAAACATTGATACATATCATCATCTTTAAGACACACCCTTTTATTTTGAAATTCCCATGGCACATCCGTGTCACCATTTCTGTCCAAGCACCTCTTCCCTAAACATTCAAACAGTGCTAGCGGCCGAGCGCCATGCATGTCATAGCAAGCAGCACAAAAAAACGGCAATAAGGATATTTACCAATATCATTTATCCATCCATTAATCCATCAATTTTCCAACGGGTCGCAGAAGCAGCAGGCTAAGCAAAGCATTCCAGACGCCCCTCTCCCCAGCAACGATTTTCAGCTCCTCCTGGGGGACCCTGAGGCGTTCCCAGGCCAGACAAGATATGTAATCCCTCCAGTGTGTTCTGGGTCCGCCCTGACGTCTCCTGCTAGTTGGATGTGCCAGAAACACATCTAAGAGAAGGCACCCAAATGGATCAAATTGAAATAGTTTTGTGGCAGACTTTGTGAAATCAAGAAATATGATAGCGTTGTCCAAAGAATCAATATAATTTCATATTGTGATAAAACTTGTGACTTCCAACCCTATTTCTTGGCGCTGCACAGTGACTTTCTGGAGGCTTGTTATCACTGTGGGGGTTGCTGTGACAACTTATTTTTACACTTTGGTTTTTGAGCGTAATAAAAAAAACAAGATATATTGTGTTAAACAGTGAGCTCTGGAGTGGATAGATAGATTTTTCTACCTTTGGACAAAGGTGTGTCCTGCCTGTGGTGGTATCAGTCTTCTCAACCAAGTCTTTGCAATTAAGGGTATTTCCCAAAATATTGAACTATTCCTTTAAATGAATGGAGGGAATCTCTTTCTCATTATGGCCCAATGCAATAGTGCAATAGTCTGTCCATTGAAACTAATTATTGTGATTATGGGCACAGTAATGAAAAAGAAAATTATGCCCGTCTGTGTCTTGGAATATGTGTGTGTAGAATGAACAGATTTCCTTTTAAGTGTTAAGGACTGATAAAATGAATAATAGTCTCACATTACAATAAAGATGCCAGCTCTCACGTCTCCTTAAGCATTATTAGCCCGGTGGTTGTGTGCAGTGATGCTGCCGACTCCGAGCCATCCTGCGTCTGTTTTTGACTGGCTTCTGGACCGCAGATAAGACCCAGAGTCGCAGAGGAGTAGGCTTAGATAACCACAGAGAGCCCTTCAGTCCCTCTGCCTGTCTCTTACTGCCTCCATACTCTGTCTGTAAATTCTCAATTTCTTTTTCTACTCTCAACTTCTCCTCCTCCCCTCCCCGGTTGGAGGGATAACCATCTACCCTTTCAGCAAAAGCCAGTGCCCTATCTGTCTCCCTGTGGCCTCCCTCTCAGCTCCCTCTCTCCCTCCTTCTCCTCTGCCTTCATCTCGCTCGGGGAGGATAACCATCTAGCCTTTCAGCACAGGCCAGCTCTTTCTAATGACTGTTTCCAGTGAGGGAGGACAGTGGAGAAGCTTTGTCCCACTCACTCTGGCACATTTCAGCAGCTCGGGGGGAAAAGGGGAAGTCTATACCATATTTTAATATTTGGACAGCACCACAGAGAAGGACATTTAATTTAATGTGCTGGCGAGATGAGATGAGATAAGATTCCTGCCTCTTTAAACGTGACCCTTGCTTGTTGAAATTATATGTCAGATAATCTGACACCAGTGCCAGTGGCTGACTACTAATTTGATAGTTATGTGAAGTTTTTTTTAAAGGGCAGCTGGTCGAGTTCAACAATCACAATCTGCCACAGTTGAACAGAATTTAAACTTTGACTCAAAGCTAAAATCAGATTTTCTGAGTCCTGTCAAAATGGAGAATAAGCAACGCAGCTGCCAGTGCATTAGAGCCAGCAGCATATCATTTTTTGTTTGCACCAAATGATGAATCACCGCGCTTCGCATCCGACCAAGCATCTAATCTGTACGCTGAACACAATCTCTCAGATGTAACACTGCAGGTGGGAAAGTTTTGATGACTGATAACAAGAACAAGGAGTCAAATTTGGAAAGGAGGAAGTTGGGAGGTCTCGACAAAGAAGTATTAAAAAACATGTTTGAGACAATCTGATGTTTGGAAAACTGATAAAAGCCTAACAAAATGTGGGGATAAAGGACCCTGAGAGGAGCAAGACAGAGTTTCAAGCTCCGTGCTTAAAGCTTACATCGGCAGAACACCAAGAAACGGTGACAAGCGACGTAAAAAAAACAAACATGTGAAACTTTGAAGTCAACAGGCACATGAGCTCCGAGAGGAAAGACATTAATAGAGAGTATGACAGAGCGGGTGAGTGAAGGAATGAGAGCACGACAGAGGCAGACGGAAAGGAGGACAAGGGGAAGGCAAGAAGCGAAGAACTGCTGCACTTCCAAGTTCAGGAGTGCAGATTTGACAAGCATTTAGGTTTTCCTTTTCTTTCTTTTTTTTTCTCAAAGAAGGAGAACCTATGAAAAGCCCTCTTTCAGGCCTGGACTGAAAGCGGATTAGACAGAGGCATAGAGAGTGAAAGACACAAACATTCCTTTACACATCTTGTGCATTTACCTGTCAGAGCGCTGCAATAAAGCTGCTCCCGCATGGGCAACATGCCAAGATTTTGAATTCTAAAGGCATAAATAAAGGCTGTCTGTGAAAATCTTAACACTGGAGTGGCTGTGTGTCTTTGTTAAAGATTACAGCCGAGTAATATTTCTATAATGTGTACACACCTCGGATCTTTGTTTCTCGCGGTATTCCCTGCACTGTTTAAATGTAAATCAGAAGTAGAGGAGATCATACAGTCTTTGGAGTGTAATGCATATCTTCTCCTCTTCCCCTGACTGCGACTTTCTAGTCTGACCTTTTAGCATCGGAGTTGTACATCAGTTCCAAGCCCACAGCTATGGCGAGGAGTAATTTGCTGTGGTTCTCGCTGATCTATCTGCGAAGAATGCTTGGACTGTGCTGCGCGAAACATAAATCCTCAAACTGCACATAATCTGTCCGCTGTCCCTGTCAGCGGAGAGAGGACTAATGATTTTTTACATCATTAAGCTTGTTCCAGCGCTTGAGGGGTCATTGTGTGACCAGTCAGCCTTGCACTGTCACGCTAACCCGTGACAAATTCGGTTGTATTTGTAGTTTGGGCTGTCAGCGGTGGAATGTGTGAAATTCTTTTTTTAAAATGTTTTTATATCTCTTAGTTTGATAGAGATCAAGTGGTCCACTCTGACCTAGTCTAAATGCACCCTCTTCCAGGAAAGGACGTTATTGTTAATTCCAGTAAAAGATGATTACGCCATTGTGAAAGCATTTGTAAGGCCGTCAAGGCCAGCCAGCATAGCTACTGCGCATTCGATTGAACCTATACTTCTGTGCAAACGCTGCAGCGAGCACAGCCAGCATTTCACATAAATCTTGCTTTACTTTATTCATATTTAAACTGTATATTTATAGTGGTTATGTATAGTTAACCACAGTTGGGACATTTGTATTGAATTTAATGTTTAATTGAACATGTAAATAATAAAAAGGCACAGTGCAGTGTTAGCTCTTTCTCCCACAGGGATAACAGTGGGTCATTTTAGTTGCCAGTAATTGTGCACAGCTTTGTGAAGTGAGAACAAGGGACGGGAAACAGTATGAATCATTTTTAGCTTTTTTTATTATTATTTCTATGCACGCATCACAGATTAAGCTTTTACAATAAGGTGATCAGCACTCCTACCTTGTTGCAAGCACACGCTCGGAAACACAACTCCTAAATTACAACAACCTATAATTTATTCTACCCTGCAGTCATACAGCAGTCGAATGTTTTGCACTTGTGTGTTTAATTTGAAATACGCCAGATGCATAAGTAATGCACAAATTATATATCACGTACTGGAAAGCTTTTTGCTGAACATAACCACTCAGATGTAGGACGAGAGGGACCGCCGCCAATCTTTGTTCACCAGGGTTTAGATCTAAAGCAAGGTCAAAGGTCACCGTGTTTTGAGTGTGGAGTTAACTGTCTCTGTTAAAAAGGCAGCTAGCACATGTATTCTGAGAGGACTCCCTCAGAACTTTAATTTTAGCTGGGATGGTGCCTTTTGTCCTGCATCACATCTCACTTCATATTGCCTTACTTTTTGGATAACATGTATGAACAATTGAATAAATATATTGACATTTAGATGGACTAAATTATGTTCAACAACAAAAATGTACTCAGGAGGGCCTGTATTCTGACATCAGTGTAGTATTGGTAACACCTTATTTAGTTAGTCCACCTACAGATAGTGCATAGAGTATTTTATTTGCTTATTAGTTGAGATTCAGCAATTCAACCATTTTTCTTTGTCTGAAATTGTTAAGTAAGAGTATTTGTGACAGTTAACTACATATTCTCATAATAAGTTAGTTGAACTTGAGCTGTTCACTCGACCTATGCTGCACAGGTTGAGTGACTGTCACATAAACTCTAGAGTTTTGGCAATTAGTGGTGATACAAGATGGGAACCTCCAAACATCAGGCATAAATGTCAGACGCTTCAGCTTTGGAATAGACTCGGAAGATGTCGGAGCAGAGGCTCACTGAAAAGATTCTTAATTGGTTCACCTCCCACTGTCGTCCCTGGGCTAATGAGTTAATACCGTTAATTTATCTGAACTTGTCATTTATTTTTCAGAACATACTACTTTGAGATATTCAGGAGATTAGGAGTGAAATGTTTCGCATGTTTAGAGAAAAATGTTCTGTTGATATATGGTATAAACCAAAAATACGAACTTATTGTATTGTCAGAAAAGCTACAGTGTGGAACCTTACATGAAGTATAATCTTAACAAAAGACAAAGATCCCTGTGTGCACAGTTGCGCTCAGGAACGTTGCCATTAACCATAGGGCCGTAATATACTTGCTGCAAACAATGCAACCGCATCATGGCTGCCATGCACGATCTGCATTCATTTGATGCGTCGGCCGCACATCTCAGCGCGAGGTACCGTGACACGTGCGCGAGATGCAATATTGATATGACCGCTAGAGGCGCTCATGCAAACAAACACGGTGGCTGTGAGATCAGACCAGACGGAGTCGCTGTCGGAGCAATGGTGGAAACTTTTGAAGAGGTGTGGAACTACCCGCATCTCTATGATGTTTCCACGCTGTTACATAGTGACAGGCATGCCTGTCAAAATAGCTGGCAACAGATCGGTGGGGTTTTAGGGATCGATGGGGATATCTGCCAAAAAAAAAAAATGGAAGCTGATTTCTTTCTTCTTCTTCCTCATCAAGCATATCAAGGGCATCCGTGTTTGCCGAGTATTCTGTTTCTGGCCTGAGTAGTTGAATAACATTGATTGTTACTGCAACCTCATTATAATGGTGTCTTGTAAACCCATGAGGGTTGGTCTCATGTAAGTTTGCATGACACAAATAAAAGTCAATCAGTCAATCATATAAATATAAACGCTATATATAGGCTGTTAAACACCCACAGAATAAATCAAAATAGTTAAATTGCTAAATCTCAACTTATAAACTGTTGAAATGTTGCAAATACTGAACTATTTGTTGGCAGATTATTGAAATAAAGTGTTTAAAGTGAGTCCCTCATCCTCAAGATAATACTCTGGTGGTTATCTAAGAGGGTTTTAGAGCGATGATATTGTACTGTCTGTAAAATGTCGTTAAAGAGGAGCCAGAATAATTCATAATTTTTTTTGTATGATTCCAGTTTGTGTTCCTTGTTAACAAGTTTCAGGCCAGGCAACGTCAAATGCCATCAGTTGTGTAATGCTTTGCTTTGTATCTAAACTTCACCATGTTTGGCGCACCACTAACATCCTGAAGGTGACTCAGCTTCCCCATAAAGCCCCTTTTTCCCCATCACGCACAGGCACAGCTGGGGGTTGTGGTTCTTCAGTCATTATTTGTAAATGGTCAAGGACCATGCTGTTTTGCATCAGGCAGGAGAAGTGTGTGACATCAGCGATGGTGGCCTACATAGAACAATGATTTGGTGGCCTGGTTTCCGAAACGAGCTACTGTGGCGAATGGTGCTCTGTGATGTTTCATGGAGTGTCATTGTGGTTTGCTGAGAGAACAGGCTGGTTGGGGGCGAGCGGGAAAGCAGAGACCACACACTTAATAGTTCTGACATTCTCTAAGCATCTTTATCTTCGTCTTGACAGCGCTGTTGCTTTCCAGCGGTTTGTGTACGTGTTGACTATCTTCTCCATCAGTCTTTGTTTGTTGTCTGCCCACCTGCCGGCCTCTAGAAAATGCCTTCCACTCTGTTGTCTAGCTGCCCATTTGCCATGTGACTTTCATGTTTCTGTTTGTTTGCCTTTTGGTCTCTCAGCCTGGCTGTCAGTTAGCCGTGTCTATCTGTCTGTTGTCAAGACATTTTACTGACTCACAGTGACTAAGTGAGGCCTGAAGTGCTAGCTTGTTCTGACCTGACTTCAAAATAGACAGCTTGGCACGCACTCCGTGCACACACAACATCACCAACACAGGGCTTTCCTTGTACTGCCTTAGTTCCATGTCAGCCCGTTTCAGATCTGGCGTTTAATATGACTCATTGGTTATGAGACTTATGAGCGATTGTTTGAGAGCAATCATTAAAGCCCACAGCCATAACGAGTCTGATTGTCAGTTAACAGGAACACACACAGTGGAATACACAGCTCGGTCTGTTGGATCACTGATTAAAGTGCTGCTGTTGGTGCTTTGTTGATTGATCAGACTTAAGCGAGATTGTTTATTTTATGCAGTGAGCGTACAAAGACGTAACCTCAGTAGGTTGTGCAGTTTAACTCCCATCAAACCAATAATGCCACCAAATGACAGATGATGATACTATTTATCTTGATTTATTTTAAATGTCGACAAATGACAAAATAATACAGATACGCGAAAACCCCCCAAGGTAAAGAGGGATGTCTCGCCCCAGCCATAAATAAAACATGCCAGTGTTTGAGGATCTGGGCATGTGTGGATCTGCTCTTTGGAAGCCCAGATTCCCTGGCCGGATTCCCAGCCAGAGGCGAAGGAAGGAAAGGGGGAGGGAAAGAGTATGTGGGGGGGGAGAGATGAGTGAACTAAGGGATGAACTGAGAGACTTGTCTGTGCTTTGATGTGATGACTGAGGCAGAGAGAGCGTCAGTCATATTTTCTCCGAGCGCTGATCTATAATCAGATCGCCCAGCATTTAATATTTATCTGACTCATTATCAAGGATTAAAGTAGATCTGATTGAGGATTCGACAACCTTTCTATCTGGCTTTGAAAACGGTTGGATGGGAGTGGCAGGGGTGTGTGCATGTGGGTTAAGAGCCGATGATTGATGGCTTTCTGTGAGGGCCTTTGTACTGTGGCAGCGGAGAGAAAAGAGCCGGATTAAATAGTAGAATTACATTCAAGACTTCCATCATACGTGCCATTGGTGTTCTATTAAGAATGGATTTCTGTTCATTTCTATCCAAAGAAGGAGAGTGAGAGAACAGACCGCTCATTCATTCTGTGGAGTGGAAGCTGGGAGCATCAATCTCAGCTGACAGCATGTAAATGCTGGAGGTCTAAGTGGTTTAATCATTATTATTATTATTATTTAGTAATGCGTATTACCTCTCTACAAAGAAGTAATCGCTGCGCTAACAGTAAATCTCTCACTCTGTAATTTGTTCCATGCACACTATGAGATTCGGAGATAAGAATGATTTTGCACAATGCACAAAATGCACCTCCCTGTATATTGTGCATTGTGCAATTTCCCATTTGTGCAAAAGAATTGGATGTGAACAGAGAGGTGAGCTTATAAAAGTCAAAGGTCTTGACAGGTAGCAGCTGCGCCTGCAACTCCCTGCAATCTACTGCTGAGAAGATTACCTCATTAATCATTTCTCATCTGGCAGGAAATTATTAGATTGCAACTTTATAAACAGTTGTTAAGTCATCTGACTTAATGTTTTATAGCTGATGTTTAAGGCTTCAAAGAGACTCGCTTGCATTTGTTTCAGTAAATATTGAACACCTTTGTGGATGTTTGGCTGCTTGTCAGGCAGAGTTAGCACTCTTAAGACATCACATTAAAGCTTGGTGGGTAGTAATAGGAATGTGTCATAATTTAATGGAGTTGATGATGTGAATTTCTTTGCAGACATGTCGCTTATTTACACATCTGACATCTCCCGTGTCCATCTGACAAATGTGAGTCACACTGGCTCTCCTTTTGCATCCACCAAGTCTGCAATTCACCAGCTAGTCGCTAACTTTGTCTGTCTGCCATGTGGTGCTGGGCTTGTAGTGGGTTTAGAGCTTCCTGTTTGTCAAAACAACAAGAGATAGCACTGCCTTTGCATCTCTACTAGTGCGTAGGAGAATACTATTAGAATGGAAATCACCATTTATCCCCAAAGCATCTCTATGGCTTAGAGACCTCATGCTTTCCTTAAACCTGGAGAAAATTAAATATAGTCTAAGGGGGTCATCTGGAACTTTTAAGAATGTCTGGCCTATATAAGCAAATTGAGGACATTTCAGAATTAAGTATTCACCTGCGGTGCACATGTTGTCAATACTTGCTGACATTTTATCTACCCTAGGAATTGTTTTGGATTACTTTCCTTTTACATCTCCCTCTATATTGTCACCACCATAATGTCAAGAAGGAAGAAGGTGTGTGTGTATTCTTATTTTTTAATGTAATGTAACTTAATTTTATTTATTTATTATTATTTCATTTTATTGTATTTTTTTTAAATATATTTTTACAATTATTTTTTAAATTTAATTTATCTATTTACTTATTTTCCTTATCTTTATTTCTTTCTTTATTTAATTATTTATCCTTTGTTTTTGTTTTTGTAGGACCAGCAGGGTCTGTCTATCTATCTATCTATCTATCTATCTATCTATCTATCTATCTATCTACACACACTGGTCACTTTATTAGGTACACCGTGCCAGCACTGGTTTGGACCTCTTTTTGCCATAGATTCAACAAGGTGCTGGAAACATTCCTCAGAGATTTTGGTCCATATTGACATGATAGCATCACACAGTTGCTTCAGATTTTCCCTTTTTCAGACCATCCTCTGTAAACCCTTGGGATGGTTGTGCGTGAAAATCCCAAGAGATCAGCAGTTTCTGAAATATTAAAACCACCCATGCCATGTTTAAAGTCACTTAAATCCCCTCTCTTCCCCATTGTGATGCTTGGTTTGAACTGACCATGTCTACATGCCTATATACATATATATATATATATATACATATGTAATCCCAAAATATAAATCCCAAATAGCTCATAAATTAGGAAAGCAGTGGCAGGCAGAACAATGAGCTGAAATACGCTATAACTCTCTGCAGATAAAAATGGATTACAGCCGCTTTAATTTGTAATGAAAGCAATTTTTAGTTGAAGGTCACTAAATCATTCAATTTTTCCCCTTCCTCACCCTTCCCATTGTTTTCCTTTTTCCTTTTTCTCAGTGTGTCTCTGGCCCCTTTGTGAAAACTTTTCATCCTCTGCTTCGTTTCCTTTCACGTCACCCCGGCTCTTTTATGCGCTCACCTTCCCCATTTTTCTCCTGCGTACATCTCTCTCAGCCGCATCACCCACCACCCTCTGTGTCCGTGTCTCTGACTCAGTCCTGGCTGAATGTGTTCTAGCTGTTGTTGCTTTGACAGGCCCTGACAACAGCAGGTCAGCTTCTATCTGTCAGCCTCTCCACCTCTTAGAAGCACAGAGCAGAGGGGAACTGGCTGCTTTGTTTGTTCTTTCACCATCAGGAGACAGCCCTGCCACAAAGGGAGGCTTGCACATTTATAGGAGTCAAGCCATGAGCTCCCTCTCGCACAGGCACAGGCGCATATGTGCAACTGTAATAGCTCGCCCTTTCTTTGTCTGTCTAGCCCCTGTCACATGTGTAATTAGCATAGTGGCAATGACATGCCACTTGTCATTCTTGACAAGGAACACATAGTGTGTTTCAGCGAATGTTGCTGTGGTAATTTTCCTTCTCAAGACCCTGTTGTAACAATTCTGAACTCTTAATTATAAAGACACCAATCAGGAAGTGAACGTGGGTGTCTGTGTCATTGTTTCCAAAAGTCTCAGTTGTCACCGATCAAGACTAAAATGCAACCCTGGAATTTTCAAACTGAAACAGGGACAGCAGCGTTTTCTAAAGGTCTTTACACTGGGCGTAAATGTAGCAACAGTTAATTGTTTTAAAAAGAAAATGCATTAGTGTGATTGTAGCAGGAGAGCTGAAGGGGGACCTCTTCCCCACCACCGCCAATGGTCAGCAATCAAGCTGGAGATAAACATTCAAAAGCAAGAGAAATGAATCAATTTGTCAAACTCTTACAGTGTTCCTCTGTGATGTCACTGTCCTCCAAATTCGTATTTTCCGCAGTGTTGCAACCAGATCTGTCCTGACCAGCTCTGTGAAAAGACAGAGCTGTTCCTCTCTGGGAAACTGAAATCCAAAAAGTCTGACACTGTCTCATGGATGTTTGATGCCAACAGGTTTATTGTGTGAAAAGGGCTGCACACTCCCTCATCTTGAGTTTTTGTCAAGCTTCTAGACTTCATTGCGTGCAGTTGCACAGGAGGCATGAGCGTCAGTCTTCTGCGTCATGTGACAGGATGTTCCGCCTGATGTGTGTCAACTGTTGACACTTCCTGTCAAAGACCTTTGCTAGACCATCCGTGGAAAAATTCACCCACACACACGCACGCTCCAAAACAACACACCACATTCCTCCAGACACAGAAATGAGGTCAGCTCTCTGCAGCCTGTGGTTACTGCTTTTATTTTGAGATGGCCTGTACGATACAGTACGACTGAGATACGGTTCAGATGCACATCAACAGGAAAACTTTCTTCAGAGTTACTTTTTCACAGACTTTTTCCACTCCCTGTCTGCCTTGTGTTTTTTTGCTCGCACACATTGAGATTCAGCGAGTAAGTCAACACACAGACGAGCTCAAGTTAAGGCATGTCTGTAACAGGCAGGAGAAGGGTGGGTTATAGGGTGTAACTGGGACAGTGTGTGTCTGTACTGTCTGTACAGTATATTGTTGGATGTGTTATTCTTGTTAAGTCTGAGCAAATTACATTTTCCCACATTCCAGGTCAGTCCGGTTTAATCTCAGTCAACACGCAAAGTGGAAAAAGAAATGGTGGGAATGGATAAAGAGTGGAGATGACACTGAAGGAGGCAGGACATGGTTGGACAAGTTGGCAGGCTGGTCGGAAAGCTACAACACCACATCAGCCTCTTTGACAGCACTGTGACTGTACCTGCTAAGTGAATGGGACAGGCCGCTGCCACCATTTAAAGCAGCTGGCTCTCACACTCTTTGGTTATTCATTGGCTGCTAGGATTTCAGTGTTTGTCTGTGCAGGCGTGTGCGTGCGTGTGTGTGTGTGTGTGAAAAGGAGAGAGAGACGGAAGGAGACAGAATGAACAGGACAAAGAGCAAATGCAGTTGTGCGCATTTGTGCGTGCGTGTCACTCCTTGGCTGTCTTATCAGAGCGGGCAGTCAAGCATGTTTCTCAGGGCTACAGCAACTTAATTACAAAACCTGTTGTAATCCATCATGTTCCTTATAAATCACAACTCCCATTAGAGAGTTGCCACAGAAATGGGATCCCGCAGGTTCTGTCCGACCTAGTGCAAATGTTGCAGCTTAACAAACACGTAACGTCGTGCATTTTCTTCCACTTAAAGGGTAAATTCAGTAAATTCCTGGACTCTAATTTCCCATGTTTTTTTATGTCTAAGTGACTAATGGGAAAGCAATTTTTGAAGCTGGTCCAGTATTGAGCAAGCGCTGCGGACGACAGTGGCGGAACAGGCTGTCATGTAAGCATTTGGGCCATGTTTGCAACGTCAGTTTACATCACTACAAGTGCTTGTTTTTGCCACTGACATGTTCAGATTATCAATTTAAGTGTTGGACAACTTATTGAAATGATCCCCGCTGAGACAGACCATCTTGTTAAAGAGTGAAATCTTTTTTGTTTAACTAGAAACAGTCTTTCTAGCAGACTCCATCTTAATGAACAGCAATTTTAACATCGTAAAACACGCTTCATTAAAAATAAAAACTTTTAAAAGATGTCTTGGTTTGTCTTTCACTGTTCGATCACCAACTGGTTTGGTTCAAATAAACACTTAAATCACCCAGTTAGATGTGACAATATGCTGGCTCTATACACGATAAATTACTGTTTATTTGAGAGTGCTTTCACACCTAGAGTTGTCTTGCTTTGGTCTGAATCAGGGACTAATTTTGTCACAAAGTTGTATAATTGCCTAGAGTTGGTTCGTGTTCTCACGGCAGCATTTACAAGCGGACCAGATCGAATTCCTTGTGTGAGAAAGCTGCTCTTGATTGGTCAGAACTTCCATGCGTGAAAAATCCAGGTTGTAAACAAAACTTGCAAGATAAATGTGACACTTTCTAATGTCACAATGGAGGGACAACTACGCAGGTTGATTTTAGCGCTGCTCATCGTGGACTATATTGCTGTCATTGTTCATTTTAGTCAAACCATACAGTTTGAAAACGAGGCGCGGCTCCAACTAGAAAACAATGTTTTGATGCATTGGATGTGCTGAATGTGCATATTAAGGCAGTACAGGAGGAGGTGCACATGAATAATCCTCCAGGACTGTAAACAATTTGTCATGTGACTGCACGATCTCACCACAAACGAACCGCACCAGAGTTCGTTTGACACCGGACTGAGACCGCCTCTTCAAGAAGGTCTCAGTCCGGTTGTTTGGATGCACACCTGCGTGTGATTGCTGTGTTCACACCTGCCCAAAGAAACTGCACTTAGGGGGCAAACGAACTTGACTTTGATTGAACCGAACCAAATAGGGCAGGTGTGAAAGCACCCTAAATGTAGTCAGGTGGAATCGTCAAGAAAGAGTTTTATTATTTTACAGAAGGGTCTGTCTCTGTAGGATGCTTTCAGCAAGTTGTAAGACACTTAGAATAATAATCTGAACCTCTCAGTGGTAAAAACAAGCACTTTGAGTAGATGTATTGATGGTGTGAACATGCCCAGAGCAGTTACATTGCAGTTTAGCCTCTGCTGGCTGCAGCGCTCCCGCTCAATACTGAACCAGTTTCAAAAATTGTTGTTCCCATTACTCACGTAGACACACAAACATGGGAAAATAGGATCCAGAATGAAAAATAGTGAACTTACCCTTTAACTGTGTGCTTCCAGATGAAGTAAAGTCTCAGTTTAGGTTGCCTCTCTTGCTCACTTGTTCACATTCTGTCTCTGCCTCCTTTGTAATGTTAGAAATTGCCATTACTAATCCCTTTCGATATGTAAACAATGACACTAGCACTGTTGTTCTTCCAGTCTGATGTTCCAGCATCTGGTTCCCATCTGTTGCCATGGGAGATGGTATAAACTATCAGAGAAACAGGGACGTAATTTATAATGATTTTATTCACTATAAGGTCACAGTGTCTCCCAGAGAGGCTATTTGTTTTTACTTTGAAAGGTCACACCTTCTAAATGTGACTTATCAAAGAGCTCAGTAATTGTATTAGCATTTTTATGTGTGCTTTTATGTGTTTTGTATTTTTCCTTTGGAAAAGGCCAATGCAAAACTGTGAATGGTGCATCAGCATGAGCGCAAAGTGACGGTTAAAGAAACAGTTAGCAGGGTGTTAAACACACTTTTGGTCATAAACACATGCTGGGGCAAGACACTGTATCCTGTTTTATCTTATCCAGTCCTATACCATCTCATTCTGTCCTGCCCTTTGCTATACGCTGCTCCCCTGCTCCACTTCATTCCTCTCCGGTCCATTTGTTAACACAGACTGACCACAGAGTTAATCACAGCCGGAGCTATTTAACTCTAACCAAGTGATTTACTTCCCACGGCCCACATCATTACATTATCACATTATTCATTAAGCTATTCCTCTCTCCTGGAGTCAACATGAGTTGCTAGTCAAAGTTTTCCCAGCTCATTAAAATGAGTCTGATTCAGCACCTGTTTAGTGTGACAGTTGAGGGCAGTATTACTCGGGTGTTTCATGACTCCGTTGCTACAGTGCTGCATGTATAAATGAATAGCTCTTGAGGCAGGTAGCTAGGTAGTAAGTGTGGGTTTGAAGAAAGCAACATGGAGATCAGCCGGCCTTGGAAGTTATATGTTATTAATGTGTTGTGTGGCCGCCTCGTCGTCTGGCTCGAGGAAGCTATTTATGTGACTTTCTGCTTGGCTCACATTACCAGACTGGTGAGGATCTAGAGTCTAGGTTGAGGCCTGGGTCGCCCGTAGGTCGATCTGTGTGTGTGAAAGTTAGGGGCGCAAAGAGACACGGATCAGTAGACAGACGAAGAGGAATGCAGGGTGGTAGCTGTCGGACAGAGACCATACTGTTGCCTGTTTTAAGCATTTGTTTGTTTGATATTTAAAATTTTACTGTGTACAGTTGTTGGATGAGACATGTAAAGCTGTGCTGCCAAATAGCCCTGTTATTTCTCATCTGTTTAACCCTAATCCACTGCTCAAGTGTGGGTGAGGGTGTGTGTGCGATTCCTGGTGTCCATGGGTGTTTTCCTTGGCACTGGCAATAATCCACCTAGCTGTGGACACACACGCACACACTCTCACCATTGACTGGATTAGGCTGCTAATCTCTCCGATCCCACAGCATGTGTGCACACGCACTCATGCGTGCAAACGCACACACACATGCTGCACGCTGGTGTTTGAAACAGTGTCAGTTATGCAATGGCAACCCGGAGCCATCAGTTATGTGTGTCAGCATATCAGTGCGGTCGCAGTCATGCCATTTTGTCAAATGTGCTTCAGAAAAAAAGCATGGAGATAAACCAACTGTTCGCATGTAATGCGTCCGAAATTCCTGTACACATACTTCTCCATAGCTTTAGTGCCAGCAGTGGCAGACTGAAAAAAGTGAACTCTAGTCTAGTCTAGTCTGCATTCATTGCCATCCTCTTTATTAACACAAATGTGAAAATATTGTTCTCTTTCAGAACTTGACTTCAAGCTAGTCTTTAGTTTTTCTTTGGTAGTTTTTATATACCTACTAATCTGGTTCCAACAATGTTGTGCCGCCGGACTGTCGGGGGGTTCCAGGGGAAGTCAAACAACGTTCATCTGCGCACACTGCGATGACACAGAGCTGGTTGAATATCAGCAAATTTTCCCTACTTCCCTTCACTGGTTCCTGTACAGCAGGGTCGGTCTTTGTTTCACTGTTCTAATCATTAAAAAGCAAAAGCAGCATGTGTATACATTCAGTAGGCTGTATCTTCAGTAGCTAGCTAGCTAACCCTACACTTTTCAGGGTTTGATTTTGGAACAGGGAAGAAACGTATATCTTTTTCCAACCTCTCCAGGTAACGAGTATCGTTATATTGCAGGAATATCCTGCAAATAAATAGTTAAATAAGAAGGTGTTATTAGGGCCAAGAAATGATTTGAATGCTCAGTTAAACAAATGCCCACTGTGTTCAGGCTGTGTGACATTATTAGCCTTGATTATTGAGCCCTTTTGTTAATTTGCAGAGCAAGATTAAACCGAATCCTCTACCCTGCTAAACTCCAGGTAACATGCAGATTCTTTTATCCTGGCAATCAGCTCCCTAATGTCTAACCCAGGAATATGCACATGATGGTCAGGGTGTAGAATGCACAAGAGCAGATGCTGAAGAAATGTTACAGGTACCCATAGGTCCAACAGTCCAGACAATGTTAATGTCTCGACAGCAGCACCTATGGGCATTTTCTGAGTCTCCAGTCCATCCAGCTGAGCTGAATCCACACTTTAACGCAGGGGAAACTTCACGCAAAACTGGGAAGGTTGATTCCTGTGAGGCACAAGTGTTACCTGCTGTGCTGCTGTTAAAGTAGCTGTCATAATAAAAATGAATTAAATATACACTGTGCTTAAAGGCAAAAAGGCCTCAGCGGATGACAATGGAAAAAAAAATAAAAATTTATGGCCCAATTTTCCACCTTACCAACATAAAGGACAAAGAAAGTGAGGATTTAAATAAACTGTGCACAACTGGGGGCAAACTCAAAATCCTCCATGAACACACTGAATAGTCTGAATTGCCGAGCTTCAAAATTGCATATCTCAATCAGCCTCACACCTGCACAGGTTAACATATTCTGAATTGACGGAACGAATGTAGCATCAAAACTTGCCAGAGGCGTGAAATAGTCTGAAAGGACGAAAAAAACTGCTACAATGGCAGTGCATTATGTCGTGTTTACTTTTTATTATCCGTTTATAGGACCCATGGACCAGAGAGAAACAAACCTACACTAAATAGTGACACAGTGATGGTGACATTGCCGAACAAGGGCAGCATTATGACTTCTCCTGTTTTGCTCCCAGACTTCCAGACGAATGACGGAGACACTTTGGCTTTGAGTCATTCTTAATTTCCTGTTGCCCTCTCCTCTCTCTGTGTTTCCCACCGTCTCGAAAAGCCGCTGACTGTCAAGTCTCTCCCATGTTTTATCACAGTGTCCACGACCTTATTCTGCCTTCCCAGATTGCTGTTTAATAGAAGCCTTCCTCCCTGGTGAACAGTGATAAGCTAATGGTTAGGGAATTGCTCACCATTTAGCAGCCGTGTCTGTCAAAAGAAAAGGGAAATAAGTGATGGAGGACTGTTACGGGGTGAATAGTTTCCCTAATTTTGCCCTCACGCATAGATTAATTGTTGGGTGGGTGGTTTATGCATGTGTGTAATTTTAGGAGAGGCCCGATAATTGGCTCGCTACCTCTGTGCTGATTGGCCTCGCAGAAGGTGGCTGATTAATGCAGAACACCTACTCTGTCAATTTGAATATATTTGAATAGATCATTTGATTTTGAGCAGATCTTACTCATGTGTGGGCTTTTTTGTTTCATCTCTGTGCGCCAACTGCGCAATCAGTTTAGATCTGTAATTCATTCTCTCTTGCGGGACGTGAACCGTATTATTATCACGGCCGTATTTTTCAAGTTTATCGTGCATTCCATGAAGTTTATTCAGACTGCAGGAACAATTCGGGAACAATGGAGACAGGAAATGGCGAGGGCAGACTGGAAATTGGTTAATGCAGGAGTAAATGTACGAGGAGTGGTCTTGTGGTATGTAATGAAAACATGTCTCTTCTTTTTTTTTTTTTAGCTTAAGTACAGAAAATGGGATGTGTCTGGTATTGTAAGCAGAGAAAATTGGGCGTCTCGAGCATTAGCATTAGCTGCCCTCTCTGTTGTGGCTCTTTAGATGCTACTGTTGGAGCCTCCCACTAAAACAGCTCTTCTCCAGATTGAGCTATCCTCCACTGCTGATTACTCTAGTATCCTCTGGCTATGAGACTGAAAGTGTGTGTGTGTGTGTGTGTGAGAGAGAGAGAGAGAGTGTAAGTGTAAAAGCGCGAGTGTCTGGTTGTTAAGGATACATTTCCTCAACACTTTGATCGAGAGTGGCTTACTGTCGCTCTCACCCAAATAGACACACACACAGATTTACACGAACACACGCACAGACACACACACACACACACACACACATATGCTTACTCCAGTTTACTGAGTCAAATGGAAGAGTCTGCCCTGTGTGTAACATTAGCCGACTGTTAGGTTAGCCAACTGGAAACGTAATGCTCTGTTACAGGTGACCTTTCCTGCTGTGTGGCAGATGTGCGTCCAGGACCTTGCATGTGTGTTTAAAGCTGCACGTGTGTGTCCACTCTGCAGATGTTGTGAGTGTGTATGTGTGTGTGGAAAATAATCATTTTTTATATATATAAACATGGACTCTCTGAACAGTTTCTGCCTGGCTGCGTCTGGAAGCCTCACACCTCCAACTATCCATGTGCGTGTGAGCGTTTTGTGCTTCTAAGTGTGTATTGTTCTTTGCACAGATGTCCTTCAAATGGCAGGCAGCGAGCAGATTGCACTGGAAGAAATGGCCACAGGCCCGTAATACGCAGACACACCGAAACCAGTCCAGGCATTTAAACGGCCGTCCCAGGGGCTGACAGATTGCAGCTGACCCCTGATAGTGCTGTATGCTATCCCCCCGCCAAGCTTCTCTCTCCCTCCTCCTCCCCCTCCTCCTTCCTTTTTTCTTCTCCATTTCTCTGTACTCTCGTCTTCACTTTCTCGCCCTCTCATTCAATTTATTTTTTCCTCTCGCCGACGCGTGCAAATCACACAGACTTAACATACAAGTGCCCTTCTCTGGGTCCAGACTCCCTCTCGGGCGGTGTGTGGATGTGACTAACACCATGACCAGCGAGAGGGTGCTGAGCGATGCTCAATGTCACCTTGTCCTCCGATCTGAGCAGCCTGTCCTCCACTGCCGTGTTCGAAGAGGAAAATTGCCTTTAATTGCTCCACTTTAGAGTTGGCCTGGACAAGGCACTTAAAGGACAGTTACAGAAACTTGCTTGACACATAATCAGTGAAGTGCATGGATTCTTGTCATACACACTGTAAAATACTCATGAGATGGAGGACTGGATGGGGGCGTACGCGGTGATTAACTCAGCCCACAGCTACAGTAAATGAAGCTGAAATGCTTGCTTGTGATCGTCGAACCAGTGCACACAGAAATCAGTAGCTTTAATGACCAAGAGGATGGCAGGATCAATCTTATCGATGGCAGCACTGTGCCTATAGACTTGCCCTCAGCTGAAACTCCACCAGGTGCATGCTAATAATAGCCTGAGCGACATGAAATCATTAATCCTGTACTTATGTGTGTTTACTGCGTTTGTATATGCCTTTGTGCAGGCTATGTAAAGCTCAGTGATGTGATGATGAAGCAGACATATTACAGTAATTAAACCTTTCGAGACGTGTCACAATATGTGTAAGCTGCAAAGCTTTGATGATTAGACTGCAGCTTAGGCTCATTAACTGACTTCAGTCTATTAGCACAGGACACAACAGGGACATGTGTTACTGTACATGCTATGTACATGAAAAAGCATTGTGTTATTTTATGTTGTTCTGTGTTGGAAGGTTTAGAAGCAAGCTGGAATGTCATTTCTTTTTTAAGCAGTGCGTTCTCATATCTAAACCACTAAATAGGTCATTTGCCAACGAGTTTCAAAACAACACACTGTGACTGTTGGAGATTATCAGCGACGGGTGCTCATAGTGAGGGTGGCAGTTTTAAATACGTAAATGGTAAATGGACTGCACTTGTATAGCGCCGTTCTAGTTTTCCAGCCACTCAAAGTGTTTTTACACTACGAGTCACATTCACCTTTTCATACACTGGTGGCCGAGGCTACCTGCTACACAGCTTTAACACACACACACACACCGATGAGACAGCCTTTGGGAGCAATATGAGGTTCAGAAATTTTGCTTAAGGATACTTTGACATGTGGACTGAAGGAGCCGGGGATCGAACCTTTAATCTTCCCATTAGTGGACGGCCCAACGCCTTTGCAGTTATGCACCTTAGCTATGTGGTTAGGGTAGACAAAACAAGTGTGTTTGCTACATAATTTAAGTGATGTACATCGCTATCTTACTTTACTTTACTCATATGGGACACAAACATCAGTCTCCTGGGTAAAAGTCCTGTATTTGTTTGACCCTTCCATCCACCCTGACCTTATCCCTATGTGGATTTTGTTGCACTTTATCCTACATTACCTGACTTTCTTCTTGCTCTTTGCATAATTACGACACTGGAGGTCACCGCCCAATAATAAGTGTAAACATGGGTCATAATAAGCTGCTTGCACATGATCTATATGGCTGTTTTTGGGGTGAGGGTGGGAAGTTTTAAGGGTTGTAGATAAAATCTGAAAGGTTTACAGTACTGCAGCAAAAATAAGTTAGCCTCTCTGTGCCCATCACATGAAGCTTTTGTCCCTGTGACACTGAAAAACAGAAAATTGGAAAATAAAAACTTTCCAAGTTAGATTCTGATCAAATACAGTAAGTGGCCATGAATTTCAACTTGATTACAACATGAAAATAGACAAGACTTTTAGGGTCTATTTATGTGTGTGTGTGTCCATCAGTGTGTGTGTGTAAATTTGAGTGAACCCGTCTACAGTAACAGACAGATGAAAGCCACGCAAGAGGATTTCAGAGGACCCTCAAGCAGGGGAGAGAAGAAAGGGAAAGGAATGTCTGGCGAGGTGGGAATTACAGGGAGACAGTTAGAATGCTTGTCACTGCATGGCCTCTGGGTGGGAAAGTAGACTCAGTGAGATTCACTTAGGTGCGTCTTCCGTGGTGGGGGTAATACAATTACAATGGAAATGCTACAACCTGCACTCTGTCTATAAACACTGCTTAATGCAAAGTGCAACCAGTGGCACTAATATCAAATAACAATGGAGATGTTGGCTTCTGTAACACAGACTATCGAGCAGGCGATAACACACACTTGTTGTTAGCACCTGATTTTAACTTGTGAATCTGGCACTCCTGCTTGAAGAAGAGCAAGCACTTCGCCAACAGTTGTGTTTTGAGTTATGTCGTGATAAATTATGATCAACAGTGTGATGGACAGTTGGTTAAGAGGACTAGAAATAGATGGCTTAACACCCATTCACACCTGGACCCTTCTAACCTTAATGGCACACATGACAGCTGGGTGGGTCAGTGACTCACATGTGACCTTGACAACTTTGAAACTCAGAGCTCACATGTGACCTCAATGACTCTGTGAGGGCTCACACCCACACAGGATTGAAAGCCTGCATCACCAGTCCGTTAAAACTGAAGAGGCCTCTCGTCCTCAGGAAGCTCAAGCAAGTCCAGTTGCCTACGATGTCGAACGTAAGACTAGACAAACAGAAAGTGTGTCTTGTGTTTCATGACTCTGCAGTAAAGGCGTTTCCAAACAGGCCCAGGGTGACACAACAATTTGAAGCTTCTTGTTTGCAGAAAAATTAAAATATTCATATAAACTCATACCCCCACATCAACAACAGCAGTCATAGAGCAAATAGATGTGACCTCCATGCTGCCTGAGGAAGAGCGCCGAGCTCAAAGAGAGGTTACCATCCTATCTGCATACTCGCTACAGCCTTTTGATGTTTGTCTGAGCACTTTTGCATATGTGGGCGCATCAGAAGCTTTGATAAATATTTTCATGTTAACAAATGAGTGTTGTTTTGTCTTTGGAAGTCCTACAGTATAATATAAAAACTTAATTTTTTCTTTCACCACCACAAATGTCTCAGTGTCATTTATGTGCCCTACTCTACATAGTGCAGTGCGTCCTTGTGTGCTTGTGTGAGTGTGTTTCACCGTGGATTCAGATTATGTGCATGTTTTTGGGTCTGGAAATAGTATAAGCGGGGAGGAATCTTCAGAAGTGTTGCATCACACATTATCTGCAGTCTTCACCTGCAAATGAGCTTCACCCACATGAACTTTGTTTGCCCGAGGCTCGGTTGCATTGATGTGGATGATTGTATTTCCGTCTTACATAATTTCCTCTCATTTCGGCTGCAGTTGACTGCAGTTTTAACCAGCTTTGACAGCCCTTGTTCAAATTCTCTCATATGGTATTTGGTTGTGTGTATACTTATACTGAGTTTACGGATTCTTTCTACTTGCCTGGTTTTCTGAGTTTGTTTGTGTGTGTGTGTGCACGCACTTTTGCAAAGGCATGCACAGGCATGCGTGTCAGGAGTGCTCATTAAAATTGTATGGGAGCTGATGCTGTACTCCTGCTCCACTGCTCCCATTTCCACAGAGTTCTCCACATCTTGCCAGGTAATCAGGCGGGCGAACACATGCAGCCCCGCCACCTTGACTGCCAGCAGGCTTGGGTTTAAGGCCATAAAAACAAACACTTTAGCTAATTCACCCTGTCACGTTCACGTTCACTGTTGAGTATTTTTTACGGCAGCAACACAGGAACTATTAATCTCGGTTCTGTTGTGCAATGACTGAATTGATTGAGCCTGTTAATGCTAACGCCGTGCTTGCTGTCCCTTTTTTCCTCTACCATTTCTGCCCCCTTTTCTCCACCACCTCCCCATCCTTTCTCCTCCTCCGTCTCCACCTGTCCTCCTTCTAGGGGAGCACCTGCGCATCTGTCCCCAGGGTTACACCTGCTGTACCAGCGACATGGAGGACAGCCTCGCCGTGCTGAGCCGCAGGGAGATGGAGGTACTACTTAGAGACGCTGGCCGATCCTTACAGGCCTCACTCACTGGACAGTACAAGGCCTTCGATGGTGAGTTTGTGTTTCACAACAAGTGTGTGAGTGAGTGAGGGAACGATATGAGAGAACATGATCATCACACTTGTAATTTTGACATCATATACACAATTTTTGGTGTTTCTATGTCAGCTTTGAAAGCACATGGTCTTGCTAGTCATGGTGTTTTTCATTTCACATTTTCACTCCAGACATACCCAACCTACATAAAAGTGCAGACATGCACATACACACAGACTGACGTGTAAGAGATAAGTCAAAGTCCTTTTATCATACTGTCCGCAGATTGATGACAAGCATTGATCTACTGTCATGCTTCAGGAGAGGAGGTTGGTAATGTCTTGCAGTGGTGTTGTCAGAATGCCAAGTTGATGTTTTTCTTTTAAACTTTGGTACCAGGTTTCCAAAGTCAGATCCACAGAAAACTTGATCCGTCTTGTCAATTCTTGCCCATTTCATGACGGGACATGATACTGTTTTAATTCCTTCAGCTGAATCAAATGAGACTTTATTTTAGAGATGTCCCGATCGAGTTTTTTTGCCCTCTATCCCGATTCGAGTATCTGCCAGTGCTGAGTCCTGATCTGATACTTATATTTTCCTAGACAATACAGCTGCACCATGCACACCCTAGGTACTTAAAGTTATTAAAATCAATCCAAATGGCTCTGCAGTGCATTAAGGAAAAAATTACTGCATCCAAGCTGTGTTTGTCAGTGTTTGTCGCTTCAGTCAGGCCTAGCTGAATGAACTATATTCCATTCAGTGTTTATTTTCTGTGCCGGTACATCTTTTGCCTGGATTGGGCTACTTTAATCAATTAATCTAATCTTTTCTTGTGGGGCTTTAATTGCACTTGTAATGAGGTGGTGAGTGTGGTTGTCTTAAGCTCAGCGCTGCTGTCAGTCAGCAGTGAAAGATCATAGATGACAGCAAAACGCAGGAGACTCTTAACCTGGAAATCCAGATGCCCCGCCCCTAGCAAATTCGAATTTGCACTGCACGGGGATCTGGCCATCGGACCAATCAGATCAGTCTATCTGACAGAGGTGGGCTCTGGGCGGGTGTAACATGATGAAGACAGCGCTGCGTCGTAGGAGTCGAAAAGTAAACAGCCAAGATGGCAGCTGCTGAAGGACCGTGTCCATTGAATTTAGCTTTGGAAGAAATGCTAAGCCAACTACACTTATCGTTTTCCTTGAGAGAGGAACAGAAGTCTGCCCTAGAGCCTTCGTTTCCAGGAAGGACGTTTTTGCCGTTTTGCCGACGGGATACGGTAAAAGCATAATATATCAGTTAGCCCCACTGGTCGGCAAACAAATGGGGCTTATTGCAATGAATACGTCACCTTGTTTTTTGCTCTGATTGGCTATTGTGCTATCCTCTTGCGTGCAGGGGCATTTAGTATGCTTCAGTTAGTGCCGCCCCTTGGGGAGGAAGGGTGTATCAGTGAGGGCCAGACTCAAAATCTTTCGAAGTTTGAGCCTGGAATTCCAGGCTAGGAGACTCTCACACTGAGGTGAAATGAAACAAGGTCTCATAACTTAGGTAAACAACAAATAAACAGCCTTATACTGTGTTTTGCTGTTGTTGGCATGTGGTGTTTCACTGTGGGCGTGGCTCAGCCCCTGCTCTTTAACAGACATGGAGCTCAGTGAAGAGAAGAGGCAGACAGATAGTGGAGAGCTGGAGAGTTGATGACAGCTGCACCTGTTGGGTTGCTGTGCATGACAGCTTTGCGAGTGAAAACTCCTGTGGGACAGCTGACGTAAAACAAAGGAGCGGATCGGGCATTATATAGCTAAATACAGCTGATCCTGATCAGTTAGAAAATGCCTTGATTGGCACTGGAACCATGTGTGAGATCAGATATTGACATCATTGTTTACAAAAAAAACCCTTCCTGACTTAAACCCTCATGGCCTATGACACATTGCACTTACTTTTTTTAAATTATGCTAACATTACCCAGTAAAATGTGTATGTAAATGGCTCTGCAATTACTGTGTTGTAGCGACATGCACGAAAGCAAGAGTCTGAATCGCTAAATCTACTCTGTACCTTAGCAAAATATTGTTTAAGCTCTTAATGATATGAAATAAAATCAGGGCTTAATTGCAGTTCTCTGAGTGTGAAAGAAGAAATGAGGAAGACAGAGAGAGGGAGAGAAAGGGAGAGGGATTTTCAATCTTAGAACATTGGCGCACCAAGGCAATTATTTGTGTCTAATGACCTGCTCCAGTTAATAGAAGGGTGTCTCTGTGCTCCACTTGTTCCCCTTGGCCAGTCGGTGACAATGGATCTGTCAGCCGGGGCTCTGAGTTTGGCTAGTTAGCCTGACCTTTTCAGATCACAGTGATTAGTGGCAGAGTGACATTTCTTTACTCCTCTTCTATCGTTCTGTGTCCTTCTTTCTCATAGTCCCTCCTTTTCACTCAGGGGGCTGTTGTCTGTGCCAAAGGAATACAGTCACCCTGCCAAGTACACACACACACACACACACACACACACACACACACACACACACACACACACACACACACATACACATACATCCACAGATCTGTCCAGGACATACAAAGTCTCTTCAAGTTAGTTTATGTCACCCTACAGTTCTTCAGCTTTTCCATTCTTCAGGAAAGCACCTCATTTAGCACAGTGTGCCAGTAAACAACACAGACTACAGACACACACATTCAAGCAGCACTCAGCTCCGACCTCTAAACATTCTAATGATGTGCATCCAAAAACTTGTGGTTAAATACACAGAGACGACGTGCTAACTTGAGTTGCCTGAGAATGAAGTCATTTGTAGCTTGTTTTTGTTCTTGTGTGTTTGCCAGATGTGTTCCTAAAAATGTCTGAAATTCCTCTCCTCTCCTCTCCTCTCCTCTCCTCTCCTCTCCTCTCTCTTCAGCGACCCATTCCCGCTCATTTCAGCTTCATATTTTTTGTCCCTATTTCTCATGTCCCCTTATCTCACCCCAATGAGCATCAGATGGGCATGGCAGAGCTGACAGAGGGAGGAGAGAAGTATATGTGCATTGAGACCTTGAGGTCTGAAAACCATCTGTTGTTGACTGCGTCCTCTGAAGGCGAGAGCGTGAGAGACTGAGGTTAATTGGACCGTAATATGCTGCATTTGCTGCCAGTTTATCAGCGCGATTTGGGAGGATCCAGCCATTCTTAGAAAAGACATCCTGCTGGCTGTTGAAAAGTGCAAAGTTAGATGAGTTGCTTCTGTCTCAGGCTTTCATAAACAACTTTACCAGCTCGGAATAGATTGGTGCTTGGGTCTTTGAAAAATATTCAGTAACATTGATATTTATGGTTAAAAATAAGTGAGAAGTACAGTTTTTTGTTCACATGGCTGAAGGAGAGCACAGCGACATTGTACCATGCTGCCAGTCCCTGCACATCTGGCTGTGTTTAGCAGGGTGTGGGCTAGCTAGCGCCATGTGGCTAAGTGTAGGGTGTTACTGTTCCAGCCCAGGCAGACTAGGCCTTTTTAGGTCCAGAGACTTTGGAAGAAGCCCCAACCAAGCCACAGATTAGAGGACCAGCGTGCTCACATACAGCTGGCCCTGGGCCTGCGAGTGTGTACACTGTATATATATGTGAGCATGCAGATGTGTGTTTATATGCATGTGTTTGTAAGTTTGTGATTAAGTGTGTGTCACAGTGTGACTGAGTGAAAACGGTCTCCGTATACGGAATGTGTGCATGTGGTTTGTTCTAGGTACTCCCAGTCTTTTCACCGTCATTCATACTGTGTAGAGAAGTACAAACTAAATAATATATTACGTTAAACAAAGATGCAGCGTGTAATGCAGCGGAGGAAAAGAGGGGGTGAAGGAGAGGACAGGGTAAAAATGAGACAGATGGAAAGATAAAAGATGGAGAGAAAAAGCGACGTCTCGTCAGAGCAAGGACGAGGGTAAGAGATAAACAGGTGGAAATGGAGAGTGGTAGCTGGGGAGGGTGTGGAAGGGATAAACAGAGAAAGAGAGATGGGGTTAGATATGAAAGGGAGAGGGAAAAGGTCAGAGAGGACACGGAGAGTGATGGCACCAAAGGGAGCTGTGTGTTAGATGGCAACCAGGTGTGTTAGACAGACGGAAGCCTTAAACCTGGCAGGTGGTGTTTGGCCTAATGGTGCCATCACTTGCATCTGGATTCACTGGGTGTGAGTGTGTGTGTGTGTGCGTGTTCACTTGTTCTGCTGCCACATATAGCGTCATGCAAACTTTGTACAAAGGAATACTTGTTCAGACTTTATTTAATAACAAGATCAAAAGAAAAGATTATGTTAACATAATTCATGCCTGGTAATTTGGAGAGTCAAGTTTAAGATTTGTCTGGCACTCCATGGCCCTGCATGATCCTGCATACAACTGCAAACTCCTGCCCTGATCCCAATGCTTACATAACTTGAGGTCCTCAAAGACCAAAGATAGTGGTGGTTGCCCGTGTGTTTTTGTGCACGTCCTCAGAAATCAATGTGATGTGTCTGCAGGATGCAAGACACGCATACACATTAGAGGCAGTTTTGGCAGAACAAGAGAGACATACCGCCATGTCACGACACGCTTGAGACATAGTATCCACAATGACGCTGCTGTTTCTGCTGTGATCCATGGTTATCTAAGAATTAACAATATATTATCCTCCTTGAGTGTCACCACAGGATAGTTCACATTACAAGATATTCACCCCGCAAAATGCGTCACATAGACTATCATAATCTTTTGAGTGTTCATACCTGGCTATGTGTGTTTCTGTCATCGGGAGTCTCGCCAACTGCGTTACGACCTGTGTGTGCACACCACAAGATTTGTCCACCGAGCCCTCGCCAACAGATCCCCAGATAACGCGGTGACGTTGCCAAACTACGTTTTTTATCTTGGAGACGACACATCGTAAAGGCATGGATATTCTTCCCAGTGATGAATCAGATCTGCCTCCAGGGCCTGGGTCCAAACACAACACGCTCCCCGTGATCCTGTGGACGCCACCATTGTTGTTGTTGCTTGCCAGCTTGTCAGTGTTGCCAGATCTTGGGAGACAAACAAGCAACCAGAGCTATGGAAACAAGCCCAAAAGAAGCGACAGATATATATAGAGAAAGACGACATTTAGAGAGCAAGCCAAAATAAGCAACTTCACTTTAGAAACAAGCCCCCCCCGAAAAAAGGAACCCGCAACTACCAATATTTGGAAGTGACTTCACAAAAAACAAGCCCAAAGTCGCGGCTAATAAGTGGACCTGGCAACTCTGCGGCTTGTCCTCCTCGCATTTCTTCCGTCCTCCTGCGTGCTGACGTGGGACATATCCCGCCTCTCATTGGCTGATGCTCTTTGTCAGTCATATCAGACTTCTCCAGTTTTCTAGCATGCCAGATATCCAGTCCCAGTCACAGACAAAGGGGTGACTTGCTTGTAGGCTTGTTTACATATGAGGACTCGTCGTGGCAGACTATCTGCCGACTCACCTCCGACCCAAGGTGGCTCTCGGGATCCTCTGTGACGTCAAAATTGCGGTGAAAATCGTGTAATGTGAACTAGGCTTAAGGCCGTGTTTGTACCCGGTATTAACATGTGTCTCAGGCGATCTGATCACAAGTCAATAGCACTAAATGTAATTGTAAACGACCACCAAGAGACATTGGGATTTGATCCCTCAAACCACTTGCTGAAGATGGTCTGGGATGCTTATCTTTTGTAGTGTAAATGCTAATGCATCCTGATGCGTCTCTGACAAGGACTTTGTCATCATTGCAGGACATGGTGGTTGTTTTAGTGGCAGCCCACTAATATTCTATAACTTGCCCATTCTACAATGAGTTAGACGAAATCTTGCGTGATTGTCCATTGTTTTACAATATGGAAGGAGATGTGTGCTGGATTCTGCTGACAAAAAAAAAGGTCATATTTAGACATAGCTTTTATATCTGGCTAAAGATGATGGAAGCCCCATCCATCTTCAGATTTGATTTTCACAGCCCTTTGATGTTCAGAAACAATTTAAAACACATTTTAACTGTGCCTGACCTCTTGTTTTAGTTGTGTATATGGCTATGGCACCATGACTTTAGGGAAGGGCTGAAACGATCAGTCAATTAACTAGAACTTTTCGTACTGGATTCATCATCAAAGTAGTTTTTAATGCAAAAAAAGCATCATGAAAATGTTTTATTGATCAAGTGATTTATTAGGTTCATTTCAGAAGCTTGTGTTGTTGTTTTTGACTAGATAGATGAATGTTTAGACACAGGGAGTATGGGTCAAAGAAGCTTAACTTTTAACTCAAGTCCTCAACACACACATACTACACACACATTCATGCACTGGCACACAGGATTTATGAACAGCCAAATGCTTATTGGCCAGTGTGTTCCAGCCCATTTCAGTTCAAGGCAGATCAGTGGTCATAGAGCTTAATCTGATTTGAAGAGTACTGGCTGGCTGGCTGGCTTATGGGTACACTCATTTCTACTGTAGATGACCAAGCAGGACTCACTTATTTATTCATTTAAGTAGAGCTCTGAAGATCTCCCAGCTGGACTGTTAAGTAATTCCATCTTCTCCCATGGAGATAGACTGAGGGGGAGCAATCCAAGAGAATGACATCAAGCACTCTCAATTGAATCATATCAGATTTAGGAAACAGGCCCTAAACTAGGATCAAAGGACAAGTCTGTATCACCATCAGCTGATAGCAAGCAGCAGCCGACTGTACTTCTAGCAGCTCATTGTGAGTTCTTATACACAGAAAACACTGCACTGTAATCCTAATGGAAATGACTTTGACATTTTGCAAGTACAATGCATGCATTTCTATGTTAAAGCTAGAATGCATTTGAGTATATGACTATACTTTGTGAAAATAGTGGACATAGCTACTGTGACATCATCCAAAATTCAACCCCATACAGTTGTCATGAGTTTGAAATTAGCTAGAGAGACCAGGACATGTGTATTTATTTGGGCATTTTAAAATGGGTGTCTATGGGCATTGACTTGCTTTTGGAGCCAGCCTCAAGTGGCCATTAAAGGAAATGCGGTTTTACTGCTTTGGCTTCATTTTTTAGGTTGCCACTTGGTTTGGTTATAACTAGTTATTTGATACTGTAACTTAGGGCTTTGAAATTCTTATTGACAGCTGTCAGTGCCAGTTGGTGTGCTTGTGATCACTGGCACTGCTTATGATTGACGGGTACTCAGTACAGTGACTGCACAGACTTTGGCTTCCAATGACACCACCAGGGCAAGATGGCAGTGGCCATATCCAGGATACTTTGGCTTCATTTTTGTACAGTAAGAGGAAGTGGAGACATGTCGTCCAGTCATTGAAGGGGGCTTTCACCCCTGCCTTGTTTGGTTTGGTTCAGTCAAACTCAAGTTCGTTCGCCCCCGAAGTGTGGTTCGTTCTGGCTGGTTTGAACATAGCAATCGCACTCGGGTGCGCATCAAAACAACCTGACCGAGACCTTTGTGAAGAGGTGATCTCAGTCCAGTTCCAAAGAACTCTGGTGCGGTTCATTTGTAGTGAGAACGTGTTCCAACTTCAGTCGGAGCCAACTGCAGTCACATGACACATTGTTTGGGTTAAACATGAGCATGTTACAGTCCTGGAGGATTATTAATGTGCACCTCCTCCTGTACTGCCTTAATATGCACATTCAGCACATCCAATGCATCAAAACATTGTTTTCTAGTTGGAGCCTGTGTATTCCTTAATGTTTTGTTTACTTCCTGGATTTTTCCCACTTGGAAATTCTGACCAATCAAGAGTGGTGTTCTCGCACAAAGCATTTGATCTGTTCCACTTGTGAATGCGGCCGTTAGAACACAAACCAACTCTAGGTAATAATGCAACAAAATTAGTCCCTGATTCGCACCAAAGCAAGACAACTCTACGTCTGAAAGCACCTGAAGTCATCACATGGGACGGACAACATATAAGGAACACCTTTAAGTGTAACGCAATATAATTTAGCAGCACCAGAAACTACAGCTTCCAAAATGACCTTAGTTGAATCAACTCTAGGGTCTATCATTTTAAGCTGAGACTTGTTGCAGACTGTCACATTTGACCGCGTTAGTTTCAGTTAGGTGTTCCCTCATAAACTGGCAGCTGATTGTTTTCAACCAAATTTAGCCCAGCGTTCTTTTCTTTTCACCTCCAAATCACTAAATCCTGCATTCTGGGATTAGACACTAGTGGCACATTCTACATCTGTGTTGCAATATCCCTACAATTAAGCAACAGATTTGATTCACTCCCACCTCCCGCCGCCCACCTTCTAATTTCCTGCTTTCAGGGTCACCTCTGATGATGTCATGAGAGACAAGGACATCTGCTCCCATTGTGGTACTTGATTGGCTCATTTTATCTGCATGCAAATCACGTCGGTGGGGACCTGGAGTACACTGGCCTAATTATGCCAAACACATTACTCACTAGGAGCGATGGCGCCTTGGAAGGATAAAATGAGAGAGAGAGCGAAAACAAGACGTAGAGGAGAAGAAAGAGGAATGCAGTGTTGGAAAGGATGGCATTGGGGCAAGCAGTGGAAAGTAAGATGAGATAGAGGGAAAAAGAGAACAAAATGATAGTGAGGGTACAGAATGGTATGGAGTTTGGGGAGGAAACAAGCGAGGGAAAACAGCTGAAAAAGAGAACCAGATGGACAGAAAAAGAAACGGCCATGGTTAAATGATGCATAATGCCAGCCAGGGAAAGTCAGAAGAGAGAAAGTGGAATAAAAGCTTCCACAGAGCGCCTGTTGATAAATGACATGCATTATGTGATGTGTCGGCTTGTTTAATATAAGGGACCTTTTAATAGCATCTAAATGCTGGCTAAGGGGCTTGCAGTGCTCCCGGGGCACAG
Organism: Epinephelus awoara; assembly: GCA_035609425.1. Lineage (NCBI taxonomy): Eukaryota > Metazoa > Chordata > Actinopteri > Perciformes > Serranidae > Epinephelus > Epinephelus awoara. The sequence goes on from CM069306.1 coordinate 9,946,077, forward strand.
TATGTGTGTGATAAGTGTTGTTATTGATGGAGAGTCAGACTGACACATAAACAGCCTAATGGCTCCCATATCATCATTTGTGCATTCAATGTGCCCAGGACAGCAGTGTGTGTTTGTGCCTGTTTATTTTTTCATTGTCCTTGCACAGGTGGGGGGACTAACAAAGGGAAAGGCTGAGGATTGTGGGTACGCGAGGATGGGGGGGTGGTTCTGGTAGGAAAAGTAGAGATCACAAAACCATCTGGTGTTTGCTGGAGAGGCAATGGGTGGGATACAGAGTAGCCTTGCGGTGCCAGAAATATTACAGCTCTTTGTCTCTCAATCTGCTGGTCTGCCTTTCTTTCCTTCTCTTAAAGATCACCCAAATTACCTCAAACATAGAGGATATATTTTGGGCTGTGTTTAGCTGTTTGCTCGACTGTTCGTTTCTTAACTGGATGTCTCAGAATCTTATTGACATACTCCAGGAGAACTAAAGTAGTTAGGCGTACGGTTCATTTATTTTGTGTTTTGCGAAGGGTTGGCTACCGAACTCAGTACTTTTAAGGGTGCTGACCAAATTATGTCAGAACTACCAAGCATAGTTTCACGTCAAATCCATCTGTGCCAAAGTTCAGTACCTGAAAGCACATCTTGGTGAGAACGCCAGGGTTTAAACAAGAGGCAGAAGTGTCGCAAAGCGCCCCTAAGCCTAGAAGCCAGTCATGGAGCTCCGAGGTTGGCATGGAGCTCCGCTGAGCTGCCAGGTTCAACTTCAGACAGGAGGCAGAAGCACCCAAAGCCAGGGAGCTGGCCATGCAGCCCCAAAACCACTCCGTCGGCTGCTCCGTTGGCCACTCCATCGGTCTCCCAGCAAGCCAAAACTGTCACTTCAGTGCCGATCTGCCTTCTTAGTTCCAGCGTCTGGTCTATTTTCTTTTCTATATTATTCAAGTAATAGCCAAGTATCACTGCTAGATGAACAGACGCATACACACACATCCACACACACACATGTACACACACAAGCAGACAGACAGAGACAGAAGGTTAGATCTGTGTGTGATTAGAAGTGAGCAGAGGAGCAGAATTGCCTTTTAGTCCACCATGTCACCCCTGCAGCTTGCTCAAAAATTACATTTTTGTTATTACAGAGAAAGTAAAGCACTAAAGAAAAGATATGTTGGGTACCAATCCTGAATTACAGGTAGTCTGTATTGATTCCAATATGAACAATACCCAACCCTAGTTTTTCTTGTAAATTGTACCATCATATTTGACATTTATTCTGACACACTTTACATTTGATTTAAAAAAAAAAATGTAACCAGAGGGGCTACTGGGTATAGAAGCAGGATTCCTTGCTTGAAAACATATCGTATCTGTGTGGGCTGTATCTGTTTTGGCTGAAAAAAAAAAAAGTTCTTGAATGCATTATGAACTTTTAACCAAGTGCAGGTGACACTTGTGACGGCATTGAGCTTACAGGTGGCAACATGATGAATTCAAACGGCCGTAACTCCCAAATTAGTTCCGAGTTTGAGTCACAAGAATGTTGCACAATTCATTCTCGTACAAGCGCCTAATATTCCCAGACAGGGGTTTGGATATTTCCCAAAAGTCATGGCAGCCACCAACCAATCACCATGATTGTGTATTTTGATGCAGATCAGATCCAGATGCAGAAATGTTCCATCATTAAAACAACAAATTTAGAGCAGTTGTACATGTTTGGCTGTGGTGCAGCCTCTTACCAGCACTGAGCCTGGCAAAACAACTCTGTTCTACCATGTGTCCCTGGTCCTGGAATGATCTGCAGGCCAGGCCCAGACTCACAGCCCTTATCTCTTTAAATGATTTGTAACTTACGGTAAAGGAAGTGGTCACGGCTAGCTGCAGCTGCTTCAAACTCTGGACTACATAATGCTGCCTTCTTAACTGCATCTTATTATGTGATGTTTTTGACGTACCTATTATTGCTGTAATGATTTGTTGTTTGTTTTCATGCTGCTTTATGACCCTGTCTTGGCCGGGTCTCGCTTGCAAAAGAGGCCTTAATCTCAGTGCGACTCCCTAGTTGAATTAAGGATGTATGTATGTGCTTTCTGTGTACTTTCTAGTTCAGTTTTTTTAATGTACCGATGGTACCTGACTGTCTCCTCTTAGCATATGCCTCATCTTTCACTCACTGTCTTTCTGCCGCTCCCCTTCCTGCCAAAGATCCATCCAGCTAATATGATCATTCAGCACTTGCCAAATGGACAAATAGAATTAAGGCTGTCAGATACTAAAGAGATATACAATTGTTGGTTTTGCAGCCCTCTTTTCCTGTCTCACTCTCTCTCATTCTTTCACTGATCTTCCTTTTCTATCCAGTCCCCCCATGTCAGTATCTGGCGTACTGCCAAATCTCACTTGATCCACCATGTGTCATGATCTGGCTCACGGTTCAGACAAAGGAAGGAGAATACACAAAAGGCTGGAGGTCAAACATGAGGCAATTTATTAAATGTTATTTACAAAGCAAATTAATGAGATGTGAGCAATCAGTAACACCAGTAAGTGCCAGGGTGAGTGGAAAATAGTGCATAAAGCCTTTGGGGACTTATTATGCTTTGCCTAACTTTCTGTCATATATACTCACCAGCCTCTTTATTAGGTACACCTTGCTAGTACTGGGTTGGACCCCTTTTACCTTCAGAACCGCCTTAACTCTTCGTGCCATAGATTCAACAAGGTGCTTTAAACATTCCTCAGAGATTTTGGCCCATATTGACATGATAGCATCACACAGTTGCTGCAGATTTGTCGGCTGCACAGCCATGATGAGAATCTCTCGTTCCATCACATCCCAGCGGTGCTGTCATAGATTGAGATCTGGTGACTGTGGAGGCCACTGGAGTACAGTGAACTCATTGTCATGTTCAAGAAACCAGTTTGAGATGATTTGAGCTTTGTGACATGGTGCGTTATCCTGCTGGAAGTAGCCATCAGAAGATGGGTACACTGTGGTCATAAAGGGATGGACACGGTCAGCAACAATACTCAGGTAGGCTGTGGTGTTTAAACCATGCTCAGTTGGTACTAAGGGGCCCAAAGTGTGCCAAGAAAATCTCCCCCACACCATTACACCACCACCAGCAGCCTGAACCGTTGTTACAAGGCAGGATGGATCCATGCTTTCATGTTGTTTGCACCAAATTCTGACCCTACCATCTGAATTTTTGAATTACGTAGCCTACACTGCCGTATGAAGCTCCACGCTAACGTCAGGGAAACATGTAGTCTTGGTTGATAATGTGGTTAATTTCTCCCCGAGTTAGGATCATATTCCTGAAACATGTCAGCTTGTGTTTAGAAGCGAACATTGTTGATTTGTCATGGTAGAAAGTGCCACTACACTCTGTTACAGGCATTCATCCAGCTGCACTAACGTTGTAGACACACTAAGATGTGGAAGACCCTGAAACGCCGACCAATCAGAGCAGACTGGGCTTTTTCAGAAGAGGGGACTAAAGAGGCAGACGCTGAAACGGAGCATCTCAGACAGAGGGGGAACACAGGTGTTCAGCTCAGACAGCGTGAGGAAAATAGTGTTTTGGATCATTCTAGCATGTGAACACGTTCTAGTAAAAACCTAAAACACCAGGATGAACCTGAAAATGAGCGTAATAGGTCCCCTTGAAGGATTCATGTCAGCATCAGTGTACCAGTATCTTCTTTCATTTTTCTTCTATTCCAGTGCGTGGGTTGTGTCATTTTCCTGCAAAAAAACCCCCCATGTAATTCAAACACTGAGCTTTTCCCAGAATTTGGATTGTATATTTTACAAAGTTTATTCACTCCTCCGGCATGGTCCCGAGTGCTTTGAAACATTTCCTGCACATGTAAGACAATGTTAACTGCCAATTGGAGGAAACAAACACCAAAATGAGTTTTCACAGGAGACCGGAGAGTTAGGTGAGAGCAGACAAAGTCGTTAAAGATTCAGCGATTTCTTGTCAGCCAGTGATTATTTAATCACCGATCCATTTTAGATCAGATTATTCAATCAGCTGGTGTGAGCTGCAACTTTATTAGACCGCGGCAAATGTTGCCAGATCCGCTAAGCCTTCTGTATGAGAACCCTGAATCTGGATTATCCTGGAATGAGTAGCACAAGCCTCGGCCAGTTAATACCTCTGTGTGAGAAAGTAACTCGGGATCAGTTCAAGCCCTCAGCGAGAGTGATTGGCAGCCGAAGGAACATCAGCGCTACCTCTGTGTTACACAGAATCTCTTGTCAATAACACGACTTGACACAGGAGACAGAGAGAGGAGGGGGATGAGTGAAGATTGAGAGACACCAGAGAGACAGAGGAGGTGGAGGCTGCACTGTATTGATTGATATGAGACCAAGAGGGTGTAGAAGAGGATAAAATACTTGAGAATAATTTTATGGTATATGAGGGTTTGTGTGCACACTAAAAAGTGTGTGTGCGAGTGTGTTTAATCAGGTTTAGAAGCAGTGGGATAAGTGAACATAGCAATAGAGTTAAAATAAGCCTCTGACATGTCAAGGTGGCCTGGATGTGAAGCTCAGAGTGATTACAAATGAAATCATTAACTCCCCTCTCACTGCAGGAAGAGAGTCATTAAGACACACATGCTTGACTTAGCTTGTTCTAAGTGTGTGTGTGTGTGTGTGTGTGTGTGTGTGTGTGTGTGTGTGTGTGTGTGTGTGTGTGTGTGTGTGTGTGTTAGACAGGAGAAAGAATGAAAGGCAGAATGTGTTGGAGGTAGAAGGTGGCGAGAGGTTTTTCCCATTCTACTGTCACATTAAAGAAAAACGTCTGCTTTTAATTATGAGAGTACACAGTCAGTGTGGTTGGTCTCTGTGATACAGCTGAGCAAACAATTGGAGTATTATCATGATATCAAAAAGGATGCTGTCTAATGTGCAACAACACAATACTGCAAATCAGGTTAAAAATCACAGAGAAAACATTCAAACTTCGCATCATACCAGTAGCTCATTTAGCTTGTTTTTAAATGTAGCCTGCTTGAAATGATTAATTTGGACAACAGAGCTTTCTGGAAGGATGTTATGATAAGCTCATATGGTCACAATATGATTCTGCTTAAACCATAGACTGTATATAGATAATAGCCGTAGCCACTGTAATGTCACCCATTGGTTTGTGGACTTCTTTTTTTGAACTTCCGCCTCAGATTTGGCTTTTTTGGCCGTCGTCATCTTGTTTTTTGGAGCCAGAAGGAACCATATTCGGACAAGAGAGTGGAGCTGAGTCATAAGCTGCGGTGACACCTCACAGAGCAGGCCCATCCTTAACTTTGCGTAACTTTAAGCCTAAACAAAATTTTGCAGGTGAGTTATCTAAAAATTCACCTCCTGTACCAACCTGGCCTCACTCTGAAGTTGTCCAAATCCGGCGCCTGAGTACTGATTTGCGGCGTCAGTCAGTGATGAAAAAAGTTGTCCTTAAACATTGGCATGATACGCGACTGGTCGCTGTTATAGTTGCTCGACGGCGTCAGGGGAAAATGTGGCAAAACAAGAACGAAAGTTAAGGCAGCGAAAGTCCAAGTACGGCGGCTGGGAGTGGTGGTGGATTGGTCCAAAAATTGGTCATATGGTGGGAACTTGGTACCGTGGAGATCACTACCACTAGGCTGTAAACATGTTGATTTCTGCTGTAAAGTTGGACATTTTATAATGGGTGTCTGTGGGCAATGACTCGCTTCTGGAGCCAGCTTCAAGTGCCCATTTGAGGAACTGCAGTCTTTGGCACTTACATGTTGGCTTCATTTTTTTAGCCCCAGATGTTGCTGCTCGGCTTAAACTTAAAACAAGACAACATACAAATCAACAAACTGAAATCACTCATAAGGGTTAGTTGTGATTTTAAATTTGTCTATTTAGGAGGGATAAAGTGTCCTCATGACTACCACACTAATAATAAGTAAAACTATCCAACTATCCAACTGGTGTTTGTCCCCTCTTTGTCCCCTCCACACCCAGTGTGCTGGGATGTAAGCCATTAGGCGCCCTCTCCCATCACTCCTTCCCTGGAGAGCAGACGCTGCGAGAGAGGAGGTGGAGGTTAGGCTTTATGGGATGATAGAAGATTGAGGGAGAGAGTAAAAGGAAGCAGGGGTGAGAGAAGGGATGAGCTTGTAGCTCTCTGTTTCACATAGACACAAACAGATGAAGAATGGGAAAGGTCATCGCCACACACAAAAGCACATACGCACATGTGCACGGGGGGCTTTGTGTCATACTAATGATGATCATTATTCACTGGAGCTGAAGGGCAGAGGAGAACTGGACAGCATGATGCCATTTACTGAGATCTGCCCTCCACATGTGGTGATCCCAGAGAACTTAAAAACATGCCCCGACCACATAAAGACTGTAAACAGGAATGTGGATAATTCGTTTAATGGAGAAAAACTTCACTCCATTACCTGAAAGAAACTATTTCTGCTGAAACTCATTTCGCTTAGCCAGACTTAAGGGTTTTTTTTACAGTATGGCTGACAGTACGCAGCAGGAATGAATTCTAATGGGGATTAAAAGCAAAGCTGCACCTGTCACAGCAGCTCCCCGTCTGTCTATCTGACTGCCACTGTGTACTCTGCATAGTGTGTGTGCGTGTTTATGTGACGGTCTGTGATCTTCGTGTGTCTGTGTGTGCACGTGAGTGTGCTGTCACTTTGAAGTCTCTGCTCACGTGTGTGTGTGTGTGTGTGTGCGTGTGTGTGTGCTTTTCTGCTGACTCCTGGAAGTTTGTTTTTGTGTGTTGGCTGGCACAAATGCCTGTGTGATTGACATAGATGCAGTTCTCTTGGTACTTTGAGGCTGGCCCACAGCCGTGTCTCCACATAGTTTGAGTGACAGGAGGTCAGGGAACAGGGGAATGATGTGTCATCCAGCCAGGAAGTCATGCTACTAAGCAAACACGGACATACGGCTGCTGCTTGTCAGAAGCATTTATCTCACCAAGCATTATAATCTAAGAAATTATTTACGTCACACACAGGGACAGGCTCCACACCATTCATTATGTTGCCATTTGCTCTGCACTCTGAGGCCTATAGCTATAATGAGGAACTTACCAAATCATTTGCATCAGCCTTTTCTGCCGTCAGAAAATGCACTTGTTTTTTTTATACCCTCATTTATTTCTGAAGAATATATCAAACACATTTTAGTGCATCTCACAGTAAGCCTTAAACTCAAATAATTACCTTGTGTGGTTTGTTTCTTTCAGCGTTTCCAAGGGACAGTTCACCCAGAAATCTTACATATATACTTTTCATCGCACCTGTAGTGATGTTTATGGTGTGATTTGCAGTGTTGGAGATATCGACCATCTTCAAATATAATAGAACAAGATGGCACTTGGCCAAAAAATACAACTGAAAAACTCAACAGCAATGTCTCTTTTCAGAAATCATGATCTAGTTGCTCAAGATAATCCACAGAGCTTGTTGTGAGCAGTTTTCTGTAGGAACTATTTTCTTTCTACCGAACCACTCCCGCCAACCTTGTTATGATTTCTTGAAAGAGGCATTGCTGTTGAGGTTTTCAAATGTATTTTTTGATGCTTTGAGCACCCCAAGACAAGTGCAATCTAGTTCCATTAATTACAGATCAGAGAAAAAAAAGTGTAATTTAAATTTTGGGGTGAACTGTCCCTTCAAAACAAATTATTTACACATTTAGTGAAACAATAAAACTGGCAGAGAGGTACAGGCACAAGTTTTCAGCACAATACAGCAAAAGCCCAAAAACAGTTTCTTAGAGATATCCGTCCTCTATTGCATTTTTGAACCCTTGACAAGCACACATTTAGTATACCCACAGCTAATTGAACATGTTTTGACGTGAGTGTGCATCAAAAGCATGTGACTGACAACATTACTAAAACTGTGGTTTAGAAATAATGCACAGTGACATTGTTCTGGGCTCGAACCCAAGTGGGGGAAACGTCAAAGGCCAACTGGCTGCGCTATCGAACAAGACTGTGTTTGTAGGAGAAGGAGCACGACCTTATGTGTCACGGTGTGGACCTTTTCAAACCAGAACAAAGTTGGATATAACTCGATGAGTGGCCTTTGATGTTTTCAGGGTGACTTCCATTTTTCCGATACACTGTAAGCCTTAGGAAGCATTCACTGAGCAAAGAATGACCATAAAATGCAGCAAAGGAGGAATAGAAAATGATGTATGTCTCAAGGGTGGTTAGTCTGCTTGTGGAATTAATAACGAGTCTTCACTGGAGCACATTTCTGTTAACATTCAGTCCTAAATACATCTTTTCAAATCAACAGCTCCGATGAGAGTAGACCTTTTAGCTCCGAGTCTGTGAAAATGCCACAAGAAAGCAGCAAATAACAGCAGCGGTGAAGCAGGCCGGCTGGTGTTTATCAATGAGTGGGAAAGCATAACAGAGATACAGTATCCAACAAGGCCAGTGCTTAGATAATGCCACGCAGATGGGTCAGGATGGGCTTAGCATATTAAAATGTTACGTAACACCAAGTGCTGTGATTGTCTTCAGGCCCTGCAAATGTGGGTGTTGGAGTTTTGCTACTGTATAACTTAACTTGGTTTTTCCATATGTTGTCGTCAGGGAAACTGTTAGAAGGCGGGGTGTGTTTTTATTTTGTTTAAATCTTCTGGAGTGTGTGTGCGGGGTGGATGTTTGTGTTTGTGATGATGTTTTTAAAAACAGCTTCGTTAGGGGAATAAGCTAACCCCAGGCGGGGTGTCCCCTGTGGAGGCCGCAACCTCCGCTTTTCTCGTCTCCTCACGATCTGGGGTGGTGGCAGGCAGAGATAAGACACCTACAAAGTAAACACTGCTGCAGACTGCAGCTTCCCCATCTCCCTGACGCACAAACTCACATGCATACGCACACAGGCAAACAGATAAACACACACACACATGCACCAGGTTTGAACCCATTGTATTCATGGAGATGCAGAGCAAATGTTGGCCCTGAATGGATGGATGGTTCGGGGACAGTGTTGTGCTGAAGCTTCTGCTGCCACACACCTGGCAGAGCAGGGGTCTCATTTATGGACGCTGTTCACACACAAGATGGATGTAAAAATCTCTTGCCACTGGCCACAGAAAAGCTGGGATTCATGAAAACAGATTTGATTTGTGAATGTACGCACATTGACGGAAACTCACTCAAGACCCATTCTCAACTACACCTTCCACAGTCCAAAGACATGCAGGTTAATTGGTGACTCTAAATTGGCTGTAGCCATGAATGGTTGTCTGTCTCTATGTCAGCCATGTAATGGTCTGGCGATCTGTCCAGGGTGCACGCCACCTCTTGCCCACTGTCAGCTGGGATAGGCTCCAGCCCCCCCGCGACCCCTAACAGCATATGTGGTTACGGGAAATGAATGAATCACTACAAACAAAGCTGATTTCTTCCCGTGGAGCCGACAAGAAAAATATTCTGTTTGTGTAAATGTCTAGTGAAAGCAGTTTGATCGGCAGCTGTCCTCTCAGCTTCGCAGGAGCTGCTGCGGACAGACGGCTGCTTCTGTGGACAGGTTGGCGTCGGTGTAAATAATAAAAGACTAGGTTGGCATCAGTGTGAATTAAAAACTACTATCACCACGGCGATGATAGTAACACTACCAGTCACATTGCACAACACAATGTAACATTGTCCACAGCGTAAAAAAACTCTTGCAGAGCGACACATTTTTCTGTCCAAAATTCGTCATGTTTGTCGAGCACCCTACCGTAAATCAAGCTTTACCGCTCTTGGATAGGTTGCTACATTTCTGGCGTGGATAGTTACCTCATCTGATGACTCCATTACAGGCCCTGTCTTTCCCTCTGCCCTTATTTGCTTATTTGCTATTTGGAAGACTTAAAGAGGGCACTCCTGCAGGTGAGGGAGATGCCACAAGCTCACCTGCAGGCAAACGACATAAGCACGCTTTGGCAGTGTGTAATTACTCTCAATGCCAGAGGGGGGAGACAAAAGTTCCACACTGCACGTTTAAGCATGTGTTATTGTAGACCTTTTTTTGTGAGGCTGTAGTTATTAGTGGAGTTGTATCAGATTGCATTATAGAGACGTGTAATATCTTGTCGCCTCATGCATTTAAATGGTTTGGATGAAACATTAGCGCAGAGTTTGGGTTTGCTGTATTCGTTCGCTTTTTGTTTGGTCTTGTCTCAGTCAGACTTCATCATTTTTATACTTTTTTTTCCTCTCCAAGACTGACAGTCTGCCTTCCTGCCTTCCTCTGTCTGCCTGCCTCTGTCTATATCTGTAAATCCTCACTCGGAGCAGTATATACTGCACCCTGAAGCGCTGTCAATTCTCTGACATCCCCTAAAGGGACCCTCTCACATACTGCAGCTTTAGGTTCACTGACAGTATGAGGCAATGTTGGTATGCAGCACAGAGCAGAACGAATAAGAGAGAAACTGTGTAAAAATAATTACTGTTTTTGCTTGAATAGTTATCTGGAAATATTACAGACAGCTTCATAGCGACGAGAGGCTGATACATCTTGTGTTAATTACTTTTTTTTTTCATCCCACATTTAGCGTTTTATTGAGCAGCACACACACTACATGTACAGTGGGTGAGAACAACAATGAGAGGATATGGAGGGGGAAAGAAACGGCACAGAACAAATAACACTACGCAGTGTGTAGTTGCTGACTCTGTAAATGTGATTCAATATGAAACCATTTGTTTTCTCTATTTGTTTTTAGGTTACTTCCTGGATTTGCTGAACCGCTCTGCAAGTAGTCTACAGGAGAATTTCATTCCAAGTTGGGGCGTCTTATACACCGAGAACTCCCAGGTTTTCTCTGACCTGTACGCGGATTTGATGCGCTACTACCGAGGCTCCAATGTCAATCTGGAAGAGGCGCTCAACGAATTCTGGTCCAGGCTGCTGGAGAAGCTCTTCTACCAGGCAAACAAGCAATATTTCATAGGTAGGTCCAGCTTTGTTTGTGGAACACCAGATTACAACCAGGAGCTAATTCATGGGTCGGTGGTGCATTACAAACACAGGTTTCTTGCCTGAGAACAGCAGTGATATGCCAGTGTTCATTTGCCAGTTGTTTTGGATGTGGTCTTATGCGCATGTGGTTTAGTCACATTTTAGTCACCTTCATCCTTCCTTTAGCCGACAGCAGCTCAAAAATTTTAGTTTCTCGTCGACTTTTAGTCAGGAATCAAGGTGACAGGTTGTATCGAGTGCTGAAATTTCAACCTACAACTAGAAATAATTTCTACACCTTTACAAACTTGCATTACTACCAAGAGTTTTCTGACAGGTTTAAAGGATGATTTATGAGCACACATCACTTATCATCATTTAAAAAGCTCAAAATCTCAACCTTTGACACCATAAATCACTAATGTGAGACAACTAGGCTTTGTGCAAAGGTTCGCTATGAACTCCGACTTATAGATCTCAATGTAAAGAAGCAGAAAAAATTACCATTTCAACTTGAATTCTTTCTGAATCTACAACATGTTAGTCTGGAGTTTTAAACTCATGTTCTCTCACAGAGTCAGTGATTAAAACAGGACTTTCAGCTGTCAGAGAAAACTCCGCTGAGCTCAGATTATTTACTTAGAGCACAGCTACGCTCACAGATAACTGAGCCTCGTACCTGCCTGTCAAACAGCAAGACAGTCTGGATCTGAGTGGAGACCTGCAGGGATCAAAAGTCTGGCGGCTGCTTGCTCTGCTGATGTTCAATGGCTAACAAGTGGAGCTAGCTGCTAACTGCCACCACTGCAACTAAAAAAACTAAACTAATATCCTTTTTATTCCTCTAGTAAAGATTTGAAGATTATTTTATATTCCACTGAAGCATAATTTATAGATGTATTCTCTACTGAGATAAAGCTTTTAATGACTGTGTATACTGCTTGCAGGTGATGACTACCTGGAGTGTGTGTCTAAGCAGTTAGAGACGCTGCGGCCCTTCGGAGACACCCCCCGCACGATGAAGATGACGGTCACACGCACATTTGTGGCAGCACGTTCCTTTGTTCAGGGACTGGTGGTCAGTGGGGAAGTGGTGCGCAGAGTGTCCCAGGTAAAACATCTCTTCCCACCCTGCAAATGTTTCCTCTCCTGTTTTCTACCCTATTTTTGTTTTGAATGGCCTCCCCTCCATTTAATAACAGTGATTAGTCCCTTTCTCTTAAAATTATAGTCCCTTTCTCCTACTTTCCATGCCCCCTTAGTTTTACTGTTTTTCATGGAGGCGACTAACTGCCTCACATACCTTTTTACCGGTGTCTAATCTGCCGCAAAGCTAGTATTCTCTGCTCCCACTATATGTTCATTAATATTCATGGGTTAAGGGGTCTTTATTCATCTCTTCTTGGTGAACACCACCAACACACACACACACAAATACACACGTTGGTTTTTACCAGTTCGTGCGCATAGTATAGAGCAGTGGCAGATCAATGTTGGTGGAAACGAGAGGCTCCATAAAGTATGGCCCCCGGCTCAGACAATCAGCCCCTGCAACAACAGTTAATGTCAGCTCCTCGCTGAAAAATGTCTCCCTGGGCTGCAGGGAGGGTTAATATCTCCCAAGAGAAATGGTCCCCTCTGTGTATAAGACAAGAGTAAGGTTAAGATCAGAGCAAGCCTGAGAAATCATTTCAGCTCCTGAAAGGGAGGTGGCCAGTGTTGGCGCACCGGTTGAAAAATATCTCCCGTCAGACACCGGGCAAGGAGGGTGTTGAGAGCAGTGGCCCCATGAGAAATATACGCAACCTTTTAGAAAACAGATGCTGCTGCAGAGATGAATATTACAGTACAATTCTTTGTTTCGTGAAATATTACAAGGTCAGGCTGTGTGTAAGCATGAAAAGACAAAGAGCAAGAGGGGAAAAAAACAGTAGCATGACAAAATAGGCTGCGGTGCTACTACATGACTGCAAGGCCACACATTTGGATACATGTCAGAGAAAGAATCTATACGATCCTTCTCCCTTTCACTCTGATATATGTGTTCTGGCCAGCGCTGTGGGCGGCACACACTGTACTGTTTGCCTGCATCAGAGGGAGACGGCCTGGCCCAGTACATCTCTCTCTCTGCCTCTCTTTGGCTCAGAGAATGGGTGCAACGTCTCACACCTACACAAAGGGACCCGAGGATGTCTCAATTAAGTATCTGCATGCAGCAAAGCCTAGCACATCCACAGCCACAGGGGAGCAAAGTCAGGAATAGCTGTGATCATGGCTAGTCTGGCGTAGCAGGTAGCTAGTGAATAACAAGACGCAGACAGTGACAGTGACAACTAAAACTGCCTGCCCCGGAGCTAAAGGAATCATGCAACTAGTCTAATGGAGTTAGAGACAGTTACTGCTCAGCTTCGACACAAGCAAGCAAACAGGGGAGTAAGGATGTGAATTAGCATGGGCGGCACGCTGTGCTGAAATTGCTATTCATGATTTGTGTCACATGGGTGTAGCCCCGGACCAGCCAGAGTGGCTTATGATCCCTGCAGAGCTCTGCCAGCAAGGCTCTAAACTGATAAGCATCTCTCTTAGACAAACATTTATATACACACTGGAGAACACACGCACACAAGTGCTTAATGGTACAGAAACACACACACTTCATCATTCCATCATCCCCCTCCAACAGTGATGCACATTTCCCCTGTGCAGCTACTTCTTAATACACATTTCCTGACTGATGCCGTTTTGTCGGTGCTGAACGACAGTGAGCGATGTGTTCATTAAACAAGGCTGGCTGGGGAGAACGTGTTAATAATTAGCACAGCTTTTACAAAATTACAAAATGTCATCCCAGCGTTAATACCAGGGCACTGGAGCCGCAGCCATTCTGAATAAGGTCACGGGCTGCCTTCTGCCCTATTTACACACACTCATCAAAAGTCTGAAGAGGGAAGGCAAGAGCACACTGTAATGCAAGAATAGACACTATAGACACAATTGAGTAATCTGTGTTAAAGGAGCAGCGAGTAGGATTTAGTGGCATCGAGCAGTGAGGATTGCAGATTGCAACCAGCTTGAACTTCTCCTGTGTGCCAAGCATGAACTCCCTGTTAGAATTCCCAGTGTTTATTATTCAGGAACTGTTTTATCTGTGGAGGTCTCTTCCTCTCCAAACAATAGGACAAGATGATTAAGGCCTTGTTTACGGTTACGTGTAAATGACAGGTGCAAAGATAAATACCCGTTTTCAGAAATATATGGAACCGTATAAACAGGCCCTAAAAACACTGAATAAAGCAGTTTCACATAACGAATTAGTGTTTCTCCCATGCTGTTTGGCTTGTCGCAGATGGGCAGCTAGCTAGCACCTGCTAATGTGTGCTCACTGTTATTTCCGATAACTTAAGATCTAGAGGTTCAGTAGGTTTTTACCAAGTGCCAAATAATCTGCAGAGATTTCCTCCTCTCCAAAGCAAACAAGCCTGGTGGTGTAAACCAGTAAAAACTAGGGGTGGGGGATAAAATCGATACACCATAGTATCGCAATATTTTTGTGTGGCAATATCGTATCGTTACACAGAGTCAAGTATTGATTTTCTAATTATAGAAATGATTAATAGGACAAATACAAATTAAACTACAGTCAAACAAAGTCCACTACATACATTTTTTGGCAAAGTTTTCCTGTGGGAACATAATTCACAAATAAAAAAAAAAGGTAATAAATTGCAATATATTGCGATATATTTTATTGCACTACTCAGTATTAATATTGTATTATTGTCTCATGACTTTGTGTATCGTGATAATATCGTATTGTAGATACTATGGTGACAATCACCCCGAGTAAAAACACTGAAGCAGTTTGTCCGACGCCGTTTGGCTCGTCGCGGAGAAGCTGCTGACTAAAGTAGCCAAAGCGAAAATGCAAATGTCCCTATCAAGAGCCAGTTTTTGTTTTTTCCACCCATGGCAGACTCAGTTGATGAGGTCCTGCTCCATATGTAGATATAAATGGCTCATTCTAAGGCAGGCATGTCCAAAGTCTGGCTCTCAGCTTGACTTTCAGAATATACCATATGTGGCCCTTTACACAATAATAGTTAATTGAGCAAGATCACTTGGCATTTTTACCCTTCGCCTCACAATGACAGGACTATCAAACAGTTTGTAGACAGGCATCACAAGATAAAAATGGTTGCATTTTTCTCACTTTTTTTTTAAACCCATTTGATGCGAGAATCAGTCGGGCCCTAGGTATTTTCACATTGTTCTATCTGGCCTCCATTCTAAGGTAACGAAATCACGATGATTATACACTAAAGAAAAAATACCTACTATATAATGTTCCATTTCTGCCAATATATCCCCCTACATCCTACACACTGCACTTTTAACTGGAATTTCAGTGCTAGGTTTATTTATCTGTGCAAGAACACAGAATGGCAAGTCTTTCTTTGAGTCATCCAAGTCAAGGCCTGTTTGGTACAACTTGACTGAAAGGAGCACAGACTTCAACCAACTGTTCAATTTCAAATTCATAATTTGTATGTCAGTCTGTGGTGCTGTGGTCCCCAGCACACAGTCGGCACAGTGCTCTGCTTATGCAGATTGGAGCAGCATTGTGCTGTGATGGGAACAAATGAGACAGTGAGAAAAAGCAAGGCAGGGAAAAAAAAAGTCTGTGACATACTCCAGCATCCTCTCCTTCCCCTATCTTACTGCTCACTCAATCCATTTTTCTAGTTCCTTGCCAAATAAATTATCCTTAAACATTTCTGTTGATACTTCCCAGAGCTGTGCCCTGCGCTGTCCTCTGTCTCCTTTTAGTGTGAATAGCTTGGTATATTAATTTGGATCTTAGCTTTCCCCTCCTTTCCCCTGTAATTCTATCTTCGATTGATTGGGCCCTAATGAGACAACCGCTCCTATTTATAGCTACGCATTGCCACTTAAAGGGCCCAGTGACGGAAGATGTTTACCACACGCTGCCCGGGGAGATATTACACTGCTTGAGCGTGAAGCTGGAGAGAATAAAATTCTCTCTGTGTGTATATGTGTGCTTCAGATGTCTTCCAAGGAAGTGTTTGTTTTTGCTACCAACTGGGAAGAAACACAACACGTATCCCTGCTATGTTTGGGTTGGATTAAACATGAAAAATAGGAACTATAGTGAAAGGTGATGAAAGCGACCGAGACGTGTGGAAGAAACTGAATAATTTGAGAGATGTTTTTGTGCGACAGGAAAATATCTCAGCAGTAAGAGGCAGTCTTTTTCTTTTTTCTCTCTCGTACAGTATTTATTCCTCCCTTGCTTCGCTCCGAGCTGCACCAGTTGCTGTGTCCTTAACTTTTTCCGGACTGTTTTTATTCCCTTGGGTAGGGGAGTGGAGGAAGTAGGCCACGCGCCACATGGCTCACTCTGGAGGCAAGGAGTCTGGATTGTCTCGCTCTATAACACAAGGGGGAGAGGTCGCTCATATATCCTTACTAATTACAGAGGAAAGACAGGCAAAGAGAGGGGGAGAGAGAGACAGGAGAGACTCGATTGCCACTGGCGACATGGAAGGTACTGACAGGTGGGGGGAGCGTGTTGTGAAGGTGAAGCAAGGGCAAGTAAGGGTATGGGTGTTTAACGTATAACGCGGTCATGTCAAAGAGCTACATGTGCAGACATCAAAGAGAGAATTTCAAACCTCATACTTTCTCTTGATAAGTCAGTATGGAGGTGATTCTAATCAGGTCAGAGTATGAAGGTGTGTATGTGTGTGAAGGTGCACTTTGCTGAACATGATCTCACCACAAACGAACCGCACTAGAGTTCGGTTGCACACCAGAACAACCGGACCGTGACCTTCTTGAAGAGATGGTCTCGGTCTGGTTGTGTTGGTGTGCACACGAGTGCGACCTGTCCAAACAAACCGCACCTAGGGGGGCAAACGAACTTGAGTTTGATTGAACCCGACCACACAGGACAGGTGTGAAAGCACCCTAAGTGTTTTGGCTGAATTACAGTAAAGCAATGTCATTTTCTGTACTTAGAGTATTCTGTTATTTGTCATTGTATCCACATTACTGATGATTATTATCAAAAATCAAATTGTGTTATAAGTTTCTGACATTTCACCAGGGTATATGGTAGATGACGGTATTTGTGTAAAAAAAAAAATGTAAAAGCTAAGCTACTGGTGATAGAAGTCATTGTAGCATGTATATCAAATTAGCCTACATGTTGTGTTCACACCAAACGTGATATTTCATGTTGACTCGCTTCATACAAGCAAATAGCTCTCGTCATACGTGCGTGAAATTGCTGAATCTATGACTGAATTTCCGCCCGTATGTCTTGGCGTCATACGTCCCCGGAGGATCTAAATGCTGATTGGCTATGGTGGTGGGAATCGGCCGCTGAAGTTCAGATTTTTCAACTCTTGCGAATAAGCGTTTTGGCATGAAATCGCACTACTTGCTTCATTCACGCCACTTAATTTGCGCCGTGTCCATCGCATTGCCCGGCAGGAATATGGGTCTAAACGCGTCTTTACATTGACTTTACATGTAATTCACTTGCTCAAATTGTTTTATTCGAGCCCGGTGTGGACACAACATTAGGCAAGTCTTGCTGGGTCGAAATACTCTTGGCCCTAAGAACAATGAATAGATAGGAAGTAAACACCCATCTTGCTTGAGGACTGGCAGACACTTGTTGACATGGCAGATACCAACACATCATTGGGCTGAATGGAAATGATTTGTTGAATGCAATCATGAGGATAATAAACTGCTTTTCTAGTTGAAAGAAGCCATTTCAAGATAAAGTTTTTGAGCTTGGCTGCCTGTTCCATCAGTAGATAGTGACCTCTGGTGGCGTGTGCTGTGTACTGCATCACCTCAATACAGCATTTCCATATCAGTTTAATATAAAGAAGAGCATCTGTGTTGTTGGCAGTGCTGAAAATTATACCTTCCAGATTCCTATATACCCAGTTATACCTTAATCAACTCAGGGCCTGCTATGTAACTATTTTGTGAAAGCAAGTATCTCTGCATCAGTATCAAAGTAATTGGTCTAACATATTGGGATATTTGATTTTCTCCATACTGTCCAGCCCTAGTTGGTCACCAGAAAATGTATCAGTAGCAGTTTTGATCAGTGATTAACCATTTAAGTCATTTATCAAGCATTTCTAAACAGCACGCAGCAAATTTATTTAAGTATGATGATGTGCTCCTTTCCCCGTTTTATATTTCTGTCAGTTGGTGAAACAGTTTAAAGAAGAACTAACGCCCATTTTCAAAATTCATATATGTTATTCTTACGGTCTAAGGCGGTCCAAAAATATTAGTAAATATGGACAACTCCCTTCCAAATCCAAAAGCTAGAGTGCCAAAACTCAAATCTGTGATGTCATAGGGTTTAAGGTCCTCCATAGACAGTAAATTGGGAAAGATGTTCTAGGTGATGTCTGAGGCTTATTCGTCTGTTTTTTTGGCTTTGAGAGAGCAGCTCATGTTCACAGATGCTGATTGAACTTTACTTGGCCGTGAAAATAACATATTAGAATTCTTAATTTAGGTGGTGTTGCCCTGCAAGGACACCCTCCTAAACTCTGGGTGGTTAAAATGGGCATTTTAATACATTTTTTCACAGTTTATGAGTCAATGATCAACAGATTCATCAATAATGAAAACAATCCTTAGTTTCAGCCTTATTACTGCTTGTAATGTGACAGCCCCTCCTCCTTCACAGTGCCTGGTGCACCGCTGCTCCAAGGTTACAGAGGAAGTTGTCAACATCAACCTTCAATTAGCACCACAGAGGAGTTACACACTGTTTCATGTCTGTTGTGCCTGGCCTGGGATTCCCAGCATTAATACTGTATGGATGATGTAACAGAAACAAGATTAATGCCTGTCTCTCCTTAATGAGTATTTCATTAACATCACCCTGGATTTTTTTTACTCCCCTGCCAACGCCCTTGGTGAGTCTTATAGCTTTTTTTAACATCCCCTTATCTCTCCCGTTTTTACTCTTTTTTTTTTTTCCTGCACTCATCCCTGCACCCCCCCCTTCCCTCACTCTTCTCCCTCACCGGAGAGGCATTCGTCTGACTCATCCCTGGCTAATGAGTGGTAGGGTAAGGATGGGAGGAGGGGAGAAAAGGAGGGCAGGAGCGAGGATCTGACTCATGTCTCATATGACTTGAGATTAAGCCTGGGAATGTGGCGTGGTTATTGCTTTTCTGTGTCACTTATTTCACTTTGTACTGTCCTCCTTGTGCAGCTGGCAATAATTTCCTACTTCTATTGATCTCTTTTATACATCGGAGATGCATTTACTAATTGCGGCTTATTATGTGTTTTTTTTTAATGTGGTTTAAGGTTTAATTTAGAGTTGAAACAGTTTCAAAATGAATAGCTTTTGCCTTATGTGGATCAAATATGATTAGATTAAATTTTAATGATCCTTGTGGGGAAATTGGGTTGATACAGCCATAAATAGCCATTGAATACAGCCAATAAAAAAGGTTAAAAACGGGCTACAGTGAAGGTTATTTACAGCCAAATTATCAACACGAGAAGTGAAAGAATATATTTAAACCGTGAGGGAAAAGATTTATGAAGTGCATACAATAAGATGCACACACAAATTCCACCGTGAAGGACAAGTGCTGCAGAGGAGCTGCCTTTGTCACTGCTGATTATGTTTATCAAGGGACGAGGCTACTGGCTCTGTTCTGAAGATGATTATTTATTCGTCCAGTTATGCCGACTATCATCACTGAACTCCTAACAGCACTCCAGAGTGTTCAAAGTATCTCTGATTTGTTTTCCCACCTGATCCTTATTGTGCTATTTTGTCTGTATATTTGTTAAAAGCTGGTTTTAACTGTGACTTTGCTGTTGGAAGAACTGTTTCCAGGAAAAGCATCAGGCTGGCCCAGATGTCAGCTTAGAGGAGCTTTGTATGCGTAGCTGGGCTCATTCCACCTCTCTCTCTCTTTCTCTCATACACACACACACACTTCCTGAGGTTTTGTATGCATAGCTGTACTCTCTTGTGAACAGAGCTTACTGGTATTAACCCAGTTTCACTTTTCACGCACCAAGGCCCTTTCCTGGGGGAGCAGCCTTGTGGGATAGAGAGAGAAATGGAAGGAGCAGGAAGGATGGAGTGAGGGACTGAGAATACTTGTATGAATGTCAGGGCCTTTTCATCGCATGTGAAACAAAAAGCGAATTCTCCCAAAGTGGTTTCCAAGGAAACTGTGCTGAATGAGAGTCTGGTGCAAACTGAAAAAAAGGTCACCATGGGAGGTGACCTCCCACGGTTCTGCGACTGTCATTGTCTGGCTAAAGAAATTTCCATCCTCACATCTTGTTAACACTGAACAATTTTGTGTAACACATATATTTAATCCTTCTGAACAGAAGCAGCCAGACGTTTAACAAAGCGGTCAAACGCGCACTTTGATCAACTGCTGCTGTCATTTTTGTCTTTTATACTATTCGATCATGCATGCTTGACAAAACAGTAATTTTTCATCCAGGTGGTGTATGTTTATTTTTGTCTGTGCCCTACCCCAGGTGCAGCTGAGCCAGGAGTGCATGCGGGCCATGATGAGGATGACTTACTGTCCCCACTGCCGCGGCATGGCCTCTGCCAGACCTTGCGCCAACTACTGCAGCAACGTCATGAAAGGCTGTCTGGCCAACCAGGCTGACCTCAACACCGAGTGGAGGCATCTGGCAGGTGGGGAGCACAAACACACATTCACACATGCATCCAATTCAGCCATATGTTTGCTCAAAGGTTCTCCCGACACGATGTTGCTTTGTGCAGTGAATACAGCCGAGGCGCTCTACCAGTGTGCGACATACGAAACATTTCACACTTTCTTCTCTCTAACTGTACCTCCTGTCTTTGTAGAGACAATGATGCAGGTGGCTGGTCGCTTTGATGGCCCATCTGGTGTGGACAGCGTGATCCTCTCCCTCCCCAATCGCATATCAGATGCCATGTTTACCATGATGGAGAATATAGAGACCATCAACAGCAAGGTCAGAGCACACATTGGTACACACGCCAAACCATACAAACTGTTTTTACTACACAGAATACGATGAACAGTTCATTAAAAAGACATCATGTGATATTGGGAGTTATACCGCAGTGTTGCAAGCATCAAAACCACCATTGCCACTGAATATCCCTCCCTGGTGTCATAGCATTTGAATTGCAGTGATCACAGGCTAAATTTACATCATATTTACTGATCTCTGCCAGTGAAAACTCACTGGTGACAGAAAATAGAGAGCTGTGTGCGCCTGTTACATACAACACCTACATTATTGGAAAGCACAGTATTAGTAGGTGTAATGTTGCTTCTTCAGTCATGACCAATCGAATCACCCATTTCCTTGATTATTAAAGCAATTCACTCTGCACCACAGCTGTGACAATGTACTAATGGAGGAGAACACTCTGGTCATATCATAAAAGCTTCTTCTGAGAGGAAACTAATGTAGCGGTGCATGAGGTGTAGAATGTAAGTCATTTTCAAGTAAGGTGATAGTGGCATGTATCTGTATATCTTATTAACATGGTGCTGTAGTCATAGCTGAATGATTACCCAATTGTATTTGAAATATATATTCTAAAAAGACAAGCAGAAGTTTGCTGCAAACTGCAGAAAGCGTAGCTACAGGTGAGAACATCCATCAGCTGGTTCATGGCAGCTTCCTCATCTCTAGTTAGACTTAAATATATGTGTATTTTTTCCTGCTTGAGGGAAGTAAATCAAAGTCAAATTGGCAAACATATTGATAAAATGCTTGGCACCATTTTTTTAAACGGCCCTGAAAACTAGGGATGCACAGATGCAATTCAGATGTTGGATATTGGGCCGATACTGACTCAAACGTCAAGTCAAATTACACGCTACACATCAGCAGCACTCTGGTTGACTGCATTTCAAAGGTTTACACTTTAATTTTAATTCTTGTTGATTTTAAGTTTTTTTTTTCCAAGTTGCTGGTGCACAATTTATTATTTAAATGATTAATAACAATTCAGTAAATTTATATCTGTGTATTTATTTGTTACATTTTATTTTACAGTTAAGAAGCAATGTTTAAAGCTACAGTTGGGAACTTTTATGAAAATAACTTTATGCCATAGTTGTTGTTGAAACTTAACTTAAAACATTAACTTGTAATGTTACTCAATGCATGAGTTGACGACGTGAATCCATCAACACACCTTAAATTTTACTGTGACAACTTTGACCATTACATTAGTTTTCATATGACATACACTTTTAGTAAAGAGTGGATATTCAGCATTAATATATTAATTCTGACCAGGTTGTGTGAAGGGCATATATTCTAATCCTCACTTGGAGCGTTGTGTGGGCCACGGCAACACTAAACCCCTGCGCTTGCCTTAGAAGGACTGGAAGAACAAACCCACTTTTTTTTAAATGTCTCATCGAGAGAGACTCTCACTGCAGCCGGTTCTGTTTTGTTCTAAAAGATATTGGTGTGCAGCCTCGTTCTGTGGACGATTAACAAGGTGCAGACTGATAAAGGAGGAAATACAGTGAGTGCTGGACAGATCAGTGAGTTACAACAACCCGCCCACATTTAAGGGTGCTGTTTGCGGGGGAAACCCTAGGGTCTAGGTACCATGTGTGAAGGGTTACTTTTACTTCCAAAGGTACCATATCGAAAGTGTTTGGTGGAAACGGGGCTTAAAGTACCAAGCACTGCCCATCAGCCAGACCAACATTCTCATTTTATAGCCACACAGTACATTAAAATATGCTTTTGAGAACATTTGAGGTGAGAACTAGGCAATGCAGCAACAGAATCTTGATTAATTTGATTTACAGTTTGAGACTCCACGGCTCTGATTGCCTTACACGTAAAAGAATGATCACAGTCACTTCCACACAGTGAGGGGTACAGTATTCGGTATCGGCCGATACCCAAAGCCCAGGTATCGGTATTAGAACTGAAAACGATCGGTGCAGCCCTGAAAACCTCTTTCCTTGCCTCTTTCTGATAACCAGGTGTTCCTGCATGAACACACACACTGCCAAAGTTGCATCAGTGTGTCAAGTGGGTGGGTCCCTGTTGGGGGAAAAAAATGTGTTGTCAAGCACTTCCATGCACCAATCAGGATCTAGCAATGTTGGAATCAAAATGAGATGACAGTTGTTGCGATCGCTTGCTTATGTAACCAGGCGACTGTCAATCAAATCTGTTCAAAGCACACCCACATAGTCCCGCTGAAGCAGATTAGCTGATTGTTGCTTATTTAGTCATTAATATTTAATGGTAAAGAGAAATAGTTTCCAGGCGCTTTAAAATATTCATACCACACTTGGTTAGGCAGTCGAAGTAGTAGTGAGGAAGTAAAAAATCGTGGTGCATACTGATACACACACCCTGCATCCATCAATTCACAGACTGTGTCTCCTCTTGCTGTGCCACCCTATTGCCCCTACATTCATTTTAATGTCCAATTAACACCTGTCCTACCACTGCATTGATGCTGTTGCAATGCTCCATATACCTGATTTAAAATAAAAGGATGTGAGTCATGACAGAGTCTGCAAGCCAAGCGTTTACTTCACTGTTTAATGGTGTTTGAGCAACAGTTTTATATGACCCTTTAAAGGCACTGGCAGCAGTGGAAATCTGACTGAGTTGTTTGGTGAAGGTGGAAAACAGCGTAGATGCTGAGAGGAAAGACAAAGCTTCCTCTGTGCTGGTTTGCTGTTAAAGAGCCGGGCTGGCTTGAGGTGAGCCGTAGCCTGGCGGACTGCCTGTGACCTGGTTCAGTATGGTAATCACACACAGCTTCAGCTTCTGATCTTCATCTCTAGGGAAAAGTGTTGCGTTGATCCCATAGAAGTCAATTCACGTCTGCGGTGTAGTATTATGGTCGACACAGTGTAGGACAGATTATCTCCTATTTACATAATCTGTTGACATCAAAAGCCATATGTTGTGTTGCGTACTTTCCCCATAATAACATGCCAAACATAGATATAGAAACGACAGTGTGCATATGGAAATGCAATGAGGTCTATCTGCTGCTACTCTGCTGTTACAGAGTCAACGCCATGTTTTATGTCCATTATCTAATGCACTGCAAACCACACAACATCGACGGGCTCTGCCGACAGACATGAGTGGAAGCTTAAGACAGGATTATTTTATAGTTATGTGTGAAGGTTCAAAGGCTTGAGGCTCCTCTAAGCAGTCCAGATTGGATGACAGATTGACGACAGTCTTACTGTATTCCCTGGGCTCCATTTATAAAACGTAAGCCCCATGGGGACAAGTGGTGCTTTCTGTGCTGTGAATCACTCTGCTGGAGCGATGCTGCGATTGACTCTTGAGGTCATGCATATAACCAGTACCACTTGTCGCTGCTGGTAGAGATTTGTATGTACCAACATGCTCAAAGGTCCTTTGTGTATGTATAGATACGCTGGTTAAACAAAGTGTTTTGCTGATACAGTCAGCATGTGTATGTACTGTATGTGTGGGTTTATTGGATTCTATTCAGAGAGCTGCTTCAGCCGCGTCAGATTTCTGTCTTGTTAACACCAACACCAATAAAGAGCAGGAACTGCATATGGTAGGAAAATAAAGGTAATAGAGATAGTTTGAAGCCTTTAGTTCAAGTAACTTGCATTAGATCATAAAGCACTTAGATCTGTTTTGGGTTTTGCAGAGTTTTTAAAGTTGAGTAAACTGTAAACATCTTTCAGAACAGAGCTGAGTCATGTTCCTCATTTCAACCTTTTGTTTAAAGACCCAGTGTGTAGGATGTAGGGGCATAGAATGGCAGAAAGGGAATATAATAAAATAAGTATGTCTTCTTTAGTGTGTAATCACCTGAAAATAAGAATCAGTGTGTTTTAGTCACCATAAAATGAGCTGCTTATATCTACATAAGCAGCAGGTCCTCGTCAACAGAGTCCAACATGTTGCCCAGCCATGTTTCTGCAGTACAGTGGCCCAGAAAGGAGAGACCAAACGCTGGCTCCAGATGGGGCCGTTCTTGTTTTCGCGTTTTCATGTCGGCCACCGTAGTTCAGTCAGGAACACTTAAGTCAAAGAAAACTTTATTTCCATTTGCAGTATTATATTTGGCGGTATGGCTCTGTTCTGGGGCCTCTCTGCCTTTCCTTGGGTTAGGGTTATGCAGAAAGCCTCTCCCATGCCCTTACCTCTCTGCCCTTCCATGCGCCTACATGCAAAGCCCAAGGTAGGGAGCGCAGCAGCAAAGACCCCCCAGGAACAGAACAGAGCAGCATCAGTGACAATGACTGGTTTAAATCACCGAATCTGTTTGTTTTGAAGAAAAAGAAAGAATTCAGCTCTTGGTAAAAACCTCGGGAACACTGAAGGAATCTTAAGCAGTAGTTCACGCTTGGCACATGGGAGAAATTTCAGCTGGTTGCAATTTGCTGTCCTCACCACTAGATGCCTCTGAATCCTACACACTGTTCCTTTAATTCACCCCTCTCTCTTGTATCCTCTATTTATTGCTTATTCATTGACTTTTCTTCACTCTCTCCTGACCCAGTTGTTCCAGGCATGTGGCAACATCAGAGAGGGAGGAACCAGCAGCACAGGAGTGGATGCCACCTTAAAGAGAGGGAAGGTTACAGTGGAGGACAGGTTGGGATCCAGCTCCACCAAAATGGACAGACTGGTTAGTATTTACCCGACTGAATCTGTGTCCTTGTTATTGCTCTCTGACGGCCTAATCCGGCCCATTCATTGTGAAGGTTTATGACGCAAGAGCCATTGCTCATCATGGGCTATTAAACCTTTTTTGCTGTTCATTTCACCTTTACATAGACAACCATGGGGTGATTAGATGAGAATGAATGCTTGGATGGATGAATGAGTCAGATGACTGAGCACCGCAGTGGGTTATTTGGGAAGCAGGAGTTTTTCTTATTCTTCCTCTTTGAGTGCACCATCATGCTGTGTTTTTGAACAAAGCGTAAAAGCCTCACAATTTTGCTCTCGTCAACTCTGCCTCAGGTGTCTGATGTAACCATAAGACTGAGGGACATGCAGCCGTACTGGGTTTCCCTCCCAGCTGTTCTCTGCAGTGACAGAGTGGCCACTGGAACAGGCGCAGAGGACAAGTGTTGGAACGGCATGAGCCGTGCCAGGTAAGGCGTAAACCAATAGAGACATTATTTCAGTGTTGGGTAGTAGTTGGTAGTAGTGTGGTAGCATCCATACAATTTACAAGCTATATTTCCCAGGAAGAGCTCAGAAGTGCAGCAGACTTTTTTCTGCAGAGGTCTGGATTAAAGTTAGGACAACAGAACTGAGGATAAGTGATGTGACTGACGCCAGTGCCACACCGAGGGGAAGGAGCATGCCAGCATGACATCACATACTAATCCTACAGTTTCTTCTTTTTGCTGCTTTGCTGTGGGCTTTTCTTGGCAAGACCCTCCCTACCCTGCCTCTGATTGGCTGCATTGCACTTCTTGATGCATCTCTCACGTGTCTCGTCAATAGACTGTATATATTTAGTGGATTTGCAGTAGACACCAGAGAAATAGACACAACAAGGGCCGAGAGAAGAGCTGAGAGACAGAGAATCGTATTAAGAGGAGGGAGAGAGGAGTGTTATTTGCAGAACATGTTCATGCTCTAATGTTCCCCCAGAAAGAGAGGCTTTGATTTATAGAATTGAGGATAAGTAATTTGACTGACGCCAGCACCATCATTTTTGGCATTTCTGAAATGAATGGTAGTGTGAGTTACTACAGAGGTGGTAAGACATCTGTTGCTAAAATTGGTGAAATGTGTTGGCATATCAAACTACAAATGTTATTAATTATAAATAAACAAGTTTCAACCATAAAATGTGATCAGGTTTTGGACCTTGTCTACGTTTGTGTCAGGGTTGGCTGCAAACTGACTTGGCAGAGATGGCTGCCATCTTGTTTTTACAAGGACTGGTGTATTGTGGTCTTATTACCACAACATGGCACAAAAAAAAGTGTCCACGGATGAAAACAACAGGCCTAAGTTTAGCAGAATGATTTGTTGGGTGCAGTAAACGATGATCATTTTACAGACCATACAAGCAGCACTGTTGTCATCTTTCTTCATTGCACGAAGCCACACGTTTGGACCGTTTCTTCCTCTGTGCCATGACTCCTTGTTGCAACTTTCCAGCAGTGTAGCGGCATGAGTTTGACCTCACTGTTTTGCAATGCGCAACTAAAACAAAACATGCTGGCATGCATAAAAGGAATTAATAAGCTCAGAGGCATACGATCCTGATGGACAATTTGGAGCCAGTTCACAACTGGAACCAGTTCTCGATTCCCGTTACCACCAGTTTGCTGACTTTATGACTCCTCTTTATTGATGTTAATGTTACACGGCATTTTAGCCTATTACAGGAAACAGAAGACACGAAGTAAACACACTGTATCTTACCAAGAGATGTGATTGTTGTTTTCTGTTTGGTTTTCTTCTTTTTGTTTTCACACTGGTTGGCAACAAGCTTTTTACAGTGCAGGTGCATATGTGCCGCCATTGTCAGTCTGGTTTATAATGATGTCTTTGAAGCAACAGAAAGAAATTTAATGTGCTTTTATCCTTGCATTACCACTTTTTGACTCTGTGTCCACCGTTGATGAAGTTACATAGTCTCCCATTAACTGTGATGAGATTATGTGCTTCACTTGTTAATCAAATGTTCATGTGTTCAGGTACCTTCCCGAGGTGATGGGTGACGGGCTAGCCAGCCAGATCAACAACCCCGAGGTTGAAATCGACATCACCAAACCAGACATGACGATACGCCAGCAGATAATGCAGCTTAAGATCATGACGCACCGCCTGAGGAATGCTCTCAACGGCCAGGATGTGGACTTTCAGGACACCAGTGAGTACTTACTTTTACTTACTTACTTTTACCATCACAGCCCACGACTTTCTGAAAAATAATTCACAAGAAACTTCATGCCAGATGACTCACTGATGATAAGAAGCTTTCTAACAAGTTCTAGATTAAAGGAGGTAACTCTATTTCTGTTCATCTGAGGAGGCAGCACACTTTTATTTTAGCTCAAACAAACTCTAACGAAATGGCAAAAGCAGTACATTTGCAGTACATTTGGAATTAAGATGAAGGTATAAAAATGCTCGGACTTATAAACTGATAAACTGGACCAAGGAACCCAGATCTACGGGGGGGGGGGGGGGGGGGTCCCAGTGATGCCACCTTCTGTCTTTTTATCATTAAAATTTAAAAGTTCAGAGCCATCCAGGGCTTTATGTCGTCAAGACAAATAGAGAGAGAAGAGAAGAGGGCCTAGAACTAAGCCCTGTGGGACCCCACATGAGAGAGGAGCAGAGGAGGATACAGAGTCACCAAGGCTGACGCAGAAAGTTCGATCTGCCATGTATGACCTGAACCACTCCAGTGCTATGCCCCTGATGCCCACCCACTGCTCCAAATGCGAGATCAGGATTTCATGGTCCACTGTGTCAAATGCAGCAGTCAAATCTAAAAGCACAAGAATACCACATTCACTGGAGTCGGTAGCTAAAAAGATATCATTAAAAACTCTTAAAAGAGCTGATTCGGTGCTTTGTGTGTCTATGAATACATAAGCAACACCGTATGTAAACGTGTATGTAACTTGTAGCTGTAAATTCATATCCTGACCCTCTGTCTACAGGTGATGATGTCAGCGGTTCAGGAAGTGGCGTGTGCGCTGACGACATGTGTTCCCACGGCCCACGCATCATTGTCCCCGTCACCGACCGGCCCATACTGTACCCCTACCTCCCAGAAAACAAGGAGGTGAAAGGCTCCAACGCCCACCAGAACCTCCCCTGCATCACCATGTACCTGCTTACACTGCTCATTTTGCTGCTCCGGCGATAATTGACGGCGGAATCTACCGACTGGGACTGAGTTTGGGACACGGAGGATGGGGGAGAGTCTGAAAGGGGAGGGAGGAGAAGTTGGGGGTTAGTTACTTTGCCAAAACTAAATAAGTATAAGGAAACAACAACAACAAAAAAATCACTTGGATGGACTTCCTTTTTGGTTTTGGATTAGAACAAAATGGAATATTCATAAATGTTTTGGTTCTGCTCTTTTCTTTTATTTCTTGCTATATTATGACACCATTAGAGCTGGTCTTTTCGCATCTTCTAATGATTTGTTTCTGGTGTTTGGGTTCTCTGAGATTATATCTGTACCTAAGACATGTGTAAGACTATATTGCTAACAGTATGTTGGTGTTGACACCACGGGGAGAGGGAGAATGGGGCTTTGCAGCGGCGCTCAGATACATATATTTGTTATTCCACTCCTTTAAAACAGCACTTGTGTTAAGTAGAATTATTTATTTATCAATAACTCACAGCAGACCCCAGAGTGCTTTAAACACTCCCCGATATTTATAGAAAACAAACCACAAATGAAATACAATATTGATGACTTTAAAAGGAGGATAATCTGGACAGCGCGACCCACCAGACCTCTTAATGCATTAAGCCTCACAATATCATTACACTTACACGCAGACTCACAGCGAGGATGCGAGCACTCCGCGTCAGCACTTTTCGCCGTTTCGTCATGTAAGCTGTAATAACAGCCGTGATCACATTCACGCCAACATGATCGTCTAATGTGGGAGTAACGTGACCCGTCCGCCACTCCATCCATCCAGCTCATCCCTACATTCCCCTCGCCCCCCTCCTGCTGGGGCAGATCTCCCTCTCTCAACAGAGCCTGCTGGCTCTGTAGGATCACCTCGAGAGTCTGGTGTAAGCAAAACACATGCTGGTCCGGGCCAGGTCTCAGATGACAACAGCTTCCCACTATAGAGCGCTGTATGTGGAACGAGGGGGGGTGTCGGTGTAAGATTGCCGCCACAGCAAAGGATTGACAGTTTGTGATTTTGTGTAGCAGAACAGAAATGTACACAGAAGCAGAAACACTGCTGTCATGTAGCGCTTTTTTTTTTTCCAGTATTCTTTTTTTCATGTGCACAGCAGAGCAAAAATATAATATGCATAATTTTGTGTGCTCCCTGCAAAGGCCCAGTGCTCCTGTGATTAGCATCATAATTGCAACTAGCAATGTCATGTGTTTTTGTCTGATTGCAGCAATGATCCATATCACAGTAACAGCCACACCATGCACGTCTTTGAATCGTACTATTTGTATGGCAGACACAACAGTGTACATATTTTTGATTTCTTCTTTGTTGTTTTCTAGAGAAAAAAAAAAATAGCCAATTAGGTATCAAAATTTTATAACAGCCACATCATTGTATGCTATAACTCTCATTTCATTCGTCATCTGTCATAGCGTATCCATATCTGCCTTCCATTTCTCTGCAACTTTTCTATGTCAGTGCCTCTTTTCTCCCCCCCACCCCTTACCCCCTCTACCCGTCTCCTCTGCTCATCCGTTATAATGACCTTTAAAGTGTTCCTCATGCTTCTACATGGTGGCAAGGCAATATGACAATGACTTAGTGCTTCATTATTTGTCAACCTTACCGGGAATGTTGCGGGAACACGGTGTAAGGCTTCCCCCCGATGAGAAGCTTGCCGAGGCGGAAACAAATACCGCGTTTTAATTCAAAGAAATGTCAAAGCTCTCATTTAAGAACACTGTGCGCAGGATGATGGGACGACGCTTGCATGTGTGTATATGTATGTGCGTGAATGTGTCTTTGATTAATAGAGCAAAAGAGGGACAGACGACGGAGCCTGTATAAATCTTGTTTGGATGGCGCGGAAATGAAATGTATTAAAATGTACTGGGGTAGCATTGTCTGACTTAGTGCAGTTCAGCTGACAGCGACGGGAGATTAATATAGCTCATTTTTCAAAAAATGGGATTTTCAACCTACTACTGTAATAACTCCCAATCTGTATTAGTGATATCTTTGCTTGTCAGTATTGTATGTGACAGATACATTTAATTTGGAGGATGGAAAATGGACACATTTTAAAATACATCATCACTTCAGTTGCACACTGGGACAATCCACCATGATTCATTTTACGAAGAAAAAAAATGCACCTAAAAGTTGATAATACTGCAGATCAAATTAAGTTGTCAAAAATTGAGAAGCACATCTGTTACATACTTACTGCTCTGAACATGGGTGAGGCTGTTGTCAAAAGTGTTAGCTGACATGTTACTTTGATCATTTCTTCTTTTTTTTTCCCCGATGCGCTTAAATAATGAATGCTATGTCTGCTGTGTGTATGTGTGTCTATGTCTTTCTGTTAGTCCCTGGTTAACTGCCTGTGACTGCCTTTGACACTTTGTTTAGGGTTGGGATCCACTTTAAAATAAAAAAAAGAGAGATATAATGATATTAGATGGTCCAGTGAGACAAAAATGATATACATTTTAAACAAAGAACAATTAGTAAGAGCACCACGTGGGTCTTCTTTATGTGACCCTGTAGTAAAGTCTGAATATGAATGTGAAACATCCACATTAAGCCCTGTAAAGAATGAGAAACGACTCCAACTGTGATGGTGACATTCCAATTCAAAGACGACTTGCGACTCACAACTTCAGTTTCAATGACTGCCTCACAATGTCATCGGCTGAAATTTGCACAACCCCACCCCAGCCCCCCTCCCCCCCCCCCTTCTCTCCTCCTCCACCTTTTGATCTCATTAATTTGTTGCTCAAAGTCCCCCCTCCCTTTTATAAAAACCTGCACTTTTATGAGGCCAATAAATGGCATTGTCTGCACAAAGACATCACAAGATGGTCGATCAATACGTGAGTCAACACCTTCCAGAAACGACTATTGATTGGGGATGTGTGTATGCAGATAGATACGGCCCAGCAAGACGTCTCCTGTTCAACTGTGGTGAAAACAGTGTAAAAACAAAGCCCCCGTGTGTGTGAGAGGAGGCGGGAGAAAGGTTTGTGCACCTTAATCCTACCCTCGTTCGTCAGGTGGCCGACATGCAAAGCTGGTTATCCGGCCATTTAAAGACGGCTTTGTTCTACACTGAGTTGAACACGGGAGGAATTTCTTAAAGGTGCCAATTTATGAGGAGAAAAAAAAGTACTTTTAATTCTCTTGTTTTTATGTACTTTGGTTTTGTTGTTATCAGAAATCTATGGAGAGTTTGTGCTTATGGTGAAGATAGATGCCAGAAAGAGGTTGAAAATACAAATGTCTCATTTGCTGTTGTACCTGAAATCTTGTGTCAATTATATACATTGTAAGATTTTCAACACGCCTGTGTCCTGTTCTTTTAATGATGGGTGTGTTTATGTTTGTGTGTGTGATTTGACATAGACCGTATATAAAGACAAAAGGCATGACAGCTCCCCAAAAGTGAAGCCAAAACATTTTGATCGCCCCCTGGTGGCTGGCTGCAGTATACGTCATAAACCCCGCCCCCTCCATGTAAGCAATTACACATAAACCTTTTCCCAAAGATGTTTTTGTCATTAAAGGTAGAGCTTATCATGCTAATGTAGGCCAAACAACACATCCTTACGCAATTGTTGTATGTTACCTGACACAAATTAGAGGGATAAGCCTATGTACTTAAAGGGTAACT
Source organism: Epinephelus awoara (assembly GCA_035609425.1). Lineage (NCBI taxonomy): Eukaryota > Metazoa > Chordata > Actinopteri > Perciformes > Serranidae > Epinephelus > Epinephelus awoara. The sequence goes on from CM069306.1 coordinate 9,978,690, forward strand.
GGTATTTTAATCTGGTTCTTATTTTCCCACATTTTGTGTCTTAAGTGACTAGTGGGAACAACAGTTCTTGAAACTGGTCTAGTATTGACCAAGACCACTGCAGCCATGACTGCAGACAGGCTACAGTGTCACCACACCGTCAATATACGTCCAATAAAACGTCTAGCTTTTGCCACTGACAGGCTCAGATTGCATAGCTGTCAAGACTCCTGTTTTGGCCGGGAAACTACCGTATTTTACCCCTCTTTCCCGCCGTCCTCCCGTATTAGTAGTTTCCGGTAAATCTCACATATTATAATATTAATAATAATAATACTCTTAATGTCTGACAACATAATGAAAAGGATCCCTACAGAGATAGACCTGTTCGTTTAACTAGAAACAGCCCCAAACTTGCTATTACCAAACCCACCAGACTCCTTTTAAATAAACAGTGATTTTAGCATGTATAGAGCCGGCGTATTTGCACATCTAACCGGGTGAATCAAGGGTTAATGCAACCAAACCAGAGTTGGTGATTTTTAAAACAGTGGAAAAGACACACAAGATGGCTTTTGTGAGTTTTATTTTGCTTCTATCGACTCTGAATGAAGTGTGTTGTATGATGATAAAATTGCAGTTTTTTTAAATGCAGTCTGGTTGGTTGGACAACTGGAATCTTGGGGCTGTTTCTCGTTAAACAAAAAGGATCTTACTCTTTGACAAAAAGGTCCATCTCTGTAGTGATCCTTTCCCTATTGTTGTCAGACAATTTGTATAATATCTTGAGCCTGTTAGTGACCAAAACAAGCACTTTCAGTGGATGTAAATTGATGATGTACAATTGCCCCAATTGACTCCATTACAGGCTGTTTCATTGCCATCATCTGCAGCAGGTTTTCCTCAATACTGGACCAGTTTCAAAACTTTTGTTGCCATTAGTCACTTAGACACACAAATATGGGGAAATAGGGTCCAGGTTGAGAAACCCATAAGTTGCCCTTTAATGTTAAGATTTGCAGGTTAGGTTTGTGCAGGTTGGGTTTAGGAAAAGAAACACAGTGACAACGTACTTTAAAATAACTCAATGTTCACTTGGTTTCACACAGGACATGGGGCCTCCTGGGTTAAGTCCTGTGTTTAGCCATAGGGTGGTTGTAGTTAGACGGTTTGGCCACTATGTCAAATATGCTTCAAAGTCTGGCCCACTTCCTGTTGGCCTGCTTTTGACCGAAAAAAACAGAAAATTAAAAAAAGATATTGCTTAATACTAACATCATCTGCACAACCTCTAAAAGGTTTTTATTCACAAACCACTTAACTCACACAAACACCACTCAGATCCATTATATAAAGGTTTCTTAACATGAAGTGTTTGCCTTTCTTCAAATTGTACATACCATCTGCCCAAACTGTTTCCCAGAGCACACCGGGGCACACTGCCACCTAAAAAGGGCCAATGCGCTCCAGTGATGATGTCAGAGGTGACAGCTGTTGTCTGGTGTTACCACAGAGGGAAAAACAGCCACATGTTCAGAGCACACTAAGTGCTTTGTCTTGTCTCTGTGTGTAGACAATGGGATGATCACCACCCTCAGGATGGTTTTAACAAGGTGTACTTGACCGTGATCCTATGGGAGACTGAAATGTCACGCTTCACGTACAGCTCTATGTATAAAGTGCTTCCAATATGTGAACAGAAGCGAAGGACTTTGGGGTTTCAGTGCAGAGCTGCAATGTTTCCATGTCTGTCATGAGGTTGCAAATTATAGGAGTGGGAAAAAAGGAGAAAAATTCAACATGCAGTCTGGTCAGGGCAGAAATATTTAACCAAGAGTATGAATATTAAAGTATGTCACAATAAATCTCAAGTGCCACCCTATCTGCCTCTAAGCAGTGCCAGAATACGCAGTCTGTCCTTGTAGGTCGACCTTCTTCACACCAGCGTCTGTTTGATGTCACAACACTGGGACTCGAAGACAGACTGTGTCCGAATAAATTGTTTTTAAAATCAGTTTTGTACTAAATACATTTCTACTCAGTGATAGGGTGCATTTCTCTCAGTGATAGGGTGCATTTCTCTCCCCACAGCGAGACAATTGTATTATTCAATTTCACTGAAATTATTAGTCATCTCTCTGCAGTTCTCTCCCCTCAGTAGCTGCTTCTGTACACACATACAGGGAGGCACATTCTCAGCTATCGATTGTGCCTGACGCTTTTCACCTTCTCCCTCACTCAAGCTCGCGCGCACAACTGCCCAAATGCGCCCGAGTTATTCTCAGCCTTTTGGCTTTCAGCTTGCCCTTTGGTTCACAGCACTTTTATGAGCGACTGCTTCACAAACCTTACATGGTCTCCGTATTCGAAATATCAGCTCAACAGGGCAAAACACTTGTCAATAAAATCTCCTCAGCTCAATGCGCCCTGAAGTGCCTTTGCCTTCCAGCTCCATCATGTCTTACGCTAACATGCGACCGGGATTGAGCTCTCAATATCTCATGAAACCCATTAAAATATATTATTCTTAGACATTTAATGATGCGCTCCATAAAATTTTGAACACATTTCCATTTCAGTGTGAGAGCAACTCGCAGGGTTGCTGAATTAGTTAAAATAAATCCCTGGAGAAGTCGGAAAAACTGGCTTTATGTGTTATTCTCTCCTCGGCAGCAGGTGCCACAATAAACCTATCAAATCTTTTAACGCTAGGTTACAGTAAGGGAATGTCTGGTAAAATAAACATGGTATTTGGGGAAGTTATCCTATTGTCTTAGCTGCTTTATCCCATCTATTTGAATTGGGATTACACAAAGAATGAGTCAAAATGCCAAAAATTCAAAGAGATAGATCCCTCTGCTGTAATTTCTAACATCAGTGTGAAGTCTGGGAGTTGGGCTAAAAATAGAGGCTGTTCTCCATCTAAATCTCCCTACATGGCTGCAAATGTGCGCTTTGCTCTTTTGCCTTATCAGACATATTCTCTCACCTTTTTTCTCACTCTTTGATCTGCCTTGTAATTGAACTAAAGCCTCCTGCTCCCTCTCTGATTCCCCACCTCGCTCTCTCTAGTATCGAGCTGTTATATAATTTTACATCAGTAGTTATATTTGAGATCAAGGGCTTCACATCATTGCCTCTGTCAGATGACTGAATATGAGATGGGTCAAACGACAGAAAAAAAAAAACCTCACACAGATTCAGTGCTCCCTCAGGTTGTACAGTACAAATGCACACACTGCCACCCAGTGGAGACAGGGTCTTATTACATGTTAAGGAAAATGGCTCAAAATGCAAGTTGGGACGAGAGTGATGGTATTTTTATGACATGAAACTCAACAGCAATGTCTCTTTCCAGAAATCATGACCCAGTTACTCAAGATTATCCACAGACCTTGTTGCGAGCAGTTTCATGTAGGAACTGTTTTCTTTTCAATTCAGTTAAATTGTATTTATAAAGCCCAGTATCACAAATAAACAGTTTGCCTCAGAGGCCTTTACAGCACACGACATCTTTCCAAACCTACGCTTGCCAACTGTATCACAGAGCAGGAGGAAGAGTGCATCTACTCACGGAGGAGAGGCTCACGTCAGTGCAAGATGTAAACATTGGGCTGCCTACTAGCTTACAGTACAAAGGCGGCTGTGGGTTCGATTCCAATCCGCCAAATCTCTGGAAAGAGACGTTGCTGTTGAGTTTTTCCAAATGTATTTCTTTTTTTTGGCACTTTGAGCACCACAAACCAGGTGCCATCTTGACCTACTTGACTCATTCCTGTAAGCTCCTAGGTGGAGCACAGGGCCGCAATCACACCCCGCCAATGGACTCTGTTTTGGGCAGTTTTCTTCAGCTGGGCCCATGTGTGTCCAGTTGTCTTTGTCTCACTCTCGACTGATCTTCTCCAGGTCTGTTTTGGTCTCCCCACTTTCCTCTTGCCCTGTGGATTCCAGTCCAGTGCTTGCCTTGTGGTGTTATCGGCTGGTTTGCGTAAGGTGTGTCCAATCCACCCCCACTTTCTCTTCTTCACATCCTGGATAATGGGATTCTGATGTATTTGCTCCCACAGGCTGGCATTTGAGATCTTATCAGGCCACCTGATGTTCAGGATGTGTCTAAGGCAATTGTTGATGAAAGCATTTGTTGTTGTTGTCGTTGTTGTTGGTGCCAAGTGCCATCTAGCTCCATCATATTCAAGACAAGGCGGACATCTTTATGGCTGATATCGCCAACACTCGGCAACTCTCACCAAAACAATGTAGACTGATAAATAGCACTTCATGTAAGAAATAAAATATGTATTTTTGATTTTGGGGTGAACTGTCCCTTTAAGATTGTGAGTTATAGGCTGTGATTGTTTATGATGTCAGAAGGTCTAAAAGGTGACAAGAAGAAATACTATATGACAGTTTGGTTAATGGGATCTCACATCACCACTTTAATGTTTTAAACTATTTTTATATGCTGCATTTCTTGTATAACAGATGTTATATGAAGTTTTATCTTATTATTATCATTTTCATTATAATTATTATTATTATTGTTGTTGTTTTTACAAGGTTTTCACAGCTTGTAATTACAAAGACTGATTGCCTGTTGCATTTGTTCAGTATATTGAAAAGTACTAGTTTGGGGCTGTTTAGTGGTAAGGAACAGGAACCAGGGCGAGAGAGACAGGATCCGGAATTCGATGGATGCGCCTTTCCGTCAAAATAAAAGCACCAAGCTAATCAAAATGCGGTGAAACTTTTTAATTTAAAGAATATAATTTACAAGAAAAGCCCCAAGCCATAGGTTAACCTTTTTCTTTCATTATAAATCAATGGTGCGCCAGAATTTAAAGTTTTACTTTGGTGAATTTGGTGAATTCCGGATCCGCTCTCTAGACCCAATCAGAATCCAGACAAAATTGAGTGAATGGACACCAGGCTCTTCCCTGTATGTGAAGAGCCTGGTGACGCGAGGCTACAAAAGTACAACTAACATCAGTACCAGTTAAAACTCTTGCGTCTGTCGACATCTAGTGGTTCAAATTCCAACCTGCTATAATGCATCAGTGCCAGGGTGTGTTTAGTGATGCTGGGTGTCTTCAGTGGAATTGACGCAAGCAGAAAAAGTTTGTTCTTAGCTTGGTCTTAAAATTAATTCTAAATAAGGCTGAGAAATTTTTATTTATTTATTTATTTTCATAATACGTGCTTCACTAATAATGTCTGTGTTGTAAGGATTTCAATTGTCTACATGTTAATTGTTTGCTGAGATTATTTGTCAGGATCCATAGGATTACAGTTTTGGGTTGCTTCGTTCTTTCCAAGGGGTGTGCTCTGTCCCTACAAAGTGTGTTCTACAGTTACACCTCTGCAAGCATTACAAAACACAGCTTTCTTAGAGTATGAAACTTTTTCTATAATAATAATAATTTTGATTAAATGTAGACCTAAGTGCTAAATTTCCATGCCTTCAACAGTGTGACTGACCCTGAAAGAATCAGCAGAATATTCAGATGGTTTAATGACACATCCTGAGTACCAGAGCATCTGTACCACAGTGTCAGTGAATATTGCACAGCCATATGTAGTAGGGGGACCAGGGGGACCTTTGTCATGGAGGTTTGATGCTGACTATGCTGGAATCCTGAAGGTGGCTGCAGCAAATGAGACTGGAGGGAGACGGGATTAAGAAAAAATGGCAGTGAGAGCAGGAATCCCACAGCTAAGCAGGATTCGGTTCTTACTTGTCACCAGTAGGGGTCAATGTTACCTTGTCTGATCGAGGGCTCCAATACTCAGGAGATGTTATGCAGTGAGTCAAAAGCCAATTCTTATTCAGCAAATTTTCAAAGTTTTAAGATTACTTGGCTCTGTAAAGCAGTGGGGTTTGGCTTCTAAACACATTGTTCCTGGAAAGGCTGGCAGGAGCTGAGTGGAGATATTATTATACAAAAACACACACACACACATAGTCCAGAACACACATCCAGTGACTCAAAGTAAATCTTTGCGCTGATGGAAAAGTGATGGGAGGTCTTTAATAAGTAATGATACTAAATTATTCTGACTTTCTTTTTATTTTTGAAATGCAGCATTAAGACATCCTTCGTCGATGGAGATCAATATACAAACAGTGATAGAGAGAAAAAGAAAACTGACAAAAATAGATAAAGTAAATAAATAAAAATGAATATATATATATATATATATAAAATTAATAAACTAAACACATATAAAAAAGGAAGGTGGCAAAAAAGAATCTTGTATCACAAATAAAGCCTCTCACACTCACATTCAGCATATTTTGATAGTCCAATACCACCCTATCAAATAATGCTCCCACTACTCAATGCATTCATGTAAGACTATTTGACAGTCCCTAAAGTGAGGTCTCATGGTGGGCGCCGAAAAATTTCCCTTATTTTCAAATCCAAAACTTGACAGGTATGATAACATGATTGGCTGCCATCTTGTTTTCATATGGGTTAGTGTATTGTGGTCTTATAACCACTAGATGGCACAAAAACGTGTCCACGATGGAGGACAACAGGTCAATGTGAAACAAAAAGAAGTATAAGGTCCAGTAAACCCAAAATTTAATGTTAGTAAATAACTTTGAAACCTAATATAACATGCGTATTAAAAATGGATTGTATTGCCTTGTGTATTCATGTGCCATTTTGAACTTTCAAAACACTATCCTTTTCTCGAACCTCAGAGCTCAAACATCTACAAACACAAGGCCAGAGCACACAGATAAGCAAAACTGCATGGAAACTTTTTTTTTTTCAGTTTTATTTATCTACAGCTGCACTGCAGTAGGTGGCGGTAATGCAAATATCAGCCTCCAGACCCCCACTGAAATTGAAGAAGAAGAAGAAGAAAAAGGAAACAGATGATGAAGAAGAAGAAGAAGGAGAATTCTCTGCTAGGAATTTTGTTTTGGGAGTATCCTACCTTTCAGCCAACAGAAGAAGATGAAGGTAGTACAAGGTAGTTGTGTGCACACACAAGAGGTTTTCCTTGTAGTATTTCTCCCAGAGAGCATTTCCTGACAGACATCTGTTTTAAACCATACCACTTTCCGCCCCTAACTTTAACCAAGCGGTTCCTTCCAAGTAGAAATCCCTCGAAAGAAACCTCTCCAAACTGCTGGTTGTGTTAGTAGTCCTGCCGATACGAAAAGAAAGGTAAGACCAGGGTAAAACCTGCTGACTCACTTCTCTACTTCTCATCATAAACCCATGCATTTACTCTGAAGCACACACTTACTCAAGCATGCTTTTTGTAATGTTTTTATACACTGTAAGGCAAGGCAAGGGAAAATTATTTATATATTTATATATTACATTTCACACTGTGAATTAATGATTTGTCTTGCTGTGAAAATCCTCTATAGGCCTACTACATGATGTATTTCCCTCCAGAATATGTGAATATTTATGGAGCATCAACTTTCTTGTAAACAAATTTATGTTTACATTTATTGTCACTCACCAAAATGTACTGTGTGCATCCCCAAGGCCTAACAAACATGAATGCATTTCCCTCCTCTTAAAACAGAGTCCATCCGCATCTAATGTTTACTATCTTGCAGTCGTCTTCCTCCCCGCCTTTTATTAGCACACTGCAGCGTATCTTGGTGCTCATGAGATAAACAGAATGGGAACAATCTGACAAGTCACAGCAGGAAGAGCACAGATGTAAACAATTAAAAAATAATGTCGAGTTGTTGAGAAGCAGATGAGTGTGTGCCAGTTTGAAGTGACAGAGGAAGAGACATAGCTCACAATACTTACACTTAAGGAATCCCTTAAAGTTAGTTAAACTGTTGCACGAAAGACTTAAAGTATCACAAACTTGAGCACAAGCAAACAAGTGGTTGTCATGGAAACTGTAGTAATTTGCCACTGTAAAATCTTTCGGTGCAGTAAATGCCTCAACATTTTTACTTAACTAAGGAAATCTAAGGGATTTTGTGCAACACCCTTCAGTAAGCAAGGGAGTTCAGATATCTTGGGGTCTTGTTCACGAGTGAGGGTAGAATGGAGCTTTGGATTTATTGGTTCATCTATGTCCCAACTCTCACCTACTGTCATGAGCTCTGGGTAGTGACCAAAAGAATGAGGTCGCGGATACAAGCAGCCGAAATGAGCTTCCTCCGTGGGGTGGCTAGGCTGAGCCTTGGAGAAGGAGCTCAGACATCCGGAGGGAGCTCGGAGTAGAGCCGCTGCTCCTTTGCACCGAAAGGGGTCAATTGAGGTGGTTCGGGCATCTGATCAGGATGCCTCCCGTACACCTCCTGTTAGAGATGTTCCAGACACATCCCACTGGTAGGAGGCCCCAAGGTAGACCCAGAACACACTGGAGGATTTACATATCTCATCTGGCCTGGGAACACATTGGGGTCCCCCAGGAGGAGCTTGAAAGCGGTGCTGGGGAGAGGGACGTCTGGTGTGTTTTGCTTGGCCTGCTGCCCCCGCGACCTGGCCCCGATTAAACGGATGAAAATTGATGGATGGATGGACCTTTAAGTAAGTCCCTCAGCTTAAGAGAAATTAAGTTTTAAGTGTCACTTAAGGAGAAAACATAGCGTCATTCATTCCTTCAAAGATCTTTTTATTGACAGTATATTCTCATCATTTCAGCAGTCACACTCTCAATTTGCTGTACCATGTACTCGTTTTTTCAGATAGTTACAGGTACATAACTTTGTCAAGCAAATCACTGCATCCTTCCCTAATTTACCCATCAGTTCGTCAATTGAATCAATATTTCTGTCAAATCCACTGTTCAAAGGAGGCACCTCTGTTATTTATGATTCACTTTCGTGTTCAGATTGTACCGCTTCCCTTTATTATTTAGAAGTAGCCTGGGCGTTAAGTTCATCCCCTGACTAGCTTAGTTTAAATGACACAAAACATGGTCAATCTGACATCCTTTGTGTAGCCACGTCTACCTGCAGTGGCATGTCTTGATCATTGGGTGGCGCTGTGGCATCACCACATGGTTGGTCACAGCAGTAAATCAAGTGTTGTGTGGATGTGTTTTCACTCAGTGCTGGGAAGTGGCAGTGCTCTCACAACAGGCATGCCTTCCTCATGCTGCACACACAAGGAGAAAAAAGGCAACAAAAATATATAATTAACAGGAACGCTCCAGTGTTGACACACACTTCTCCAGCAGCTTGGAACGATTCCTGATGACACTTCATGGATCCTGCTGATATCTGAGCAACCCACGGGGACTTAAGCCATCTTCTGTGACCTGAAACAATCCATAATAACCTCTGACCCGCTGACCTTCTCAGTTGTCATGTTGCTCCTGGAGTTCGGCTGGGGAGTGGACGCTCTGCTGAACTTGTCACTCTCTTGGAGGACAAAAGAAAAGGGCGATTGTCTTTGTTAAGCCCTGAGGTGAACTGCCACAGTGCATCTCAGTTTAGTTATGCGTCATCACAAGATAATTGCAAGAAGCAGAAGCTAACAGTGACGCAGAAGCACTGACATTTTATAATGTAAAAGTTTGTGTGAATTAAAGAACCTGGAAAATTAGTAGACCGGCGTAAGGGCTTAATTATGCTTTGTGTGCTCTCTGTGGCATGCAGAGCATTTAAGGTGAATCTCTCATCAGCTTCAGGTTTGCCCCCCTCTCTGGTTAAAGCACCACTGTGTGATCAGGCCTCTGTTTGACATGGTATTACAGTGATTTGGGCATTTGATAGACATCATGCTGTCTTCATTCCCCCATTTACCGGGACATAAGTGGTGCTTAGTTATGCGCCAGGAGCTGATGGAAAAATGATATGATTTTGAAACTGTGTTCAACAACATGTCAAGATTAAAGGAACATTTGACCCACAAAGTGATCATTTGTTCATCAGTTACTCACTCTGCCTTATGCGGAGTCCATAAATAAAACTTTGCTTTGCTGATGGACAAAGAATCTAAACACTGAGAAATTTTTTGATGAATTGGAATAAAAGGGGGGCGTGTTTAACAACAGCAAAACTATAGACCTCAGAGTAGTTTGATCATCTTCCAACTAAATAGCGAAAAATACAGCTAGGCTAGTCATACCTCACGTAACTTAAGACTCAGCCGATGGTGTATTTTTGGATAGTATTTTCAATATTTCTGCATTTTACTTTGTACATTTTAGATCACAGAATGTCGTTTACATCATGTGTCATCACCATCCCAGGTACCGTTTCATCTCATATGATACATGCATAAGCTGCACAAGTTTTGTGGAAGTGTGTAAACACATTTTTGATTTAGTTTAGCTGTTGTGAAATGCAGCCACCCTTTCTCAATTTTCGGATTCTTCGTTCATCGTGTAGGCATGCGAGAAAAACAAGCGGCAACCATAGGGACTGAAAAATGAAGCCAACACATAAGTGCCAAAAATTGCAGTTCTTTGAATGGCCACTTGAGTCCCCATAGACCCCTGTGTTAAAAACTTGAAAACTGAAATAACATGTTTACAGCCCGTTTGCATTTTATGAAGGTTTAAAGTTAAGAAAAACAACATTTCCTTCAAGAATTCAACATTACAACCACTTTATGTCACATGTTCTGGGCATGTCCGAAACTATTTAATTCGTGGGCTTTATTATTTCAAGCTTTTTCAGCAGTGTTTGGACGGCTGGGTGCCACATCCAGTAACTCCTCTAGATGTTAACTTAAGTAGAGCCCAAGCAGACATTGTTTCTTCTTGCTCACTTCTGGCCAGAAGTCTCATCCTGTGTACATGGCAGGACTCCAACATATGGACATTGGATTAAGGATGTTATGTATACAATTATCAAAAGATCAACTGCATGTTTCTTTGGCGCCTGGCAACATTTTTTTTAACTTATATGGCAAAAATGGAAGCTGAAAAATTGTAATGAAACACGCTATACTACCCTACTCATGTCTCACAAGTTAATTTGTTTGCATTTTTAATTTTTTCTCTTCTTCTCTTTTGGATTTCATTTGACTTGTCTGGCTTTTTTTTTTTTTTTTCTTGTGTTGATGGGTGGGTGAGGTTGTCTTTTTGCTCGTACTGGTCCTGTGTTTGTTTATTAATGTCTGTATATCTGCACTGAATTGCCAATAAAACTACCTTGTTTAAAAAAAAAAAAAAGAATTCAAAGTACCTACGTTTAATGATAATTGAGACTGATTTGAAGCAGAGCTTTTTTTGGCGTCTCCAGCAGTGTTAACTATTTCATACTAAAGTTCATACCAATGTACAACCCTTATGTGCAGAGTTTGCATGTTCTCCCTGTGGTAGCGTTGGTTTCCTCTGGGTACTCCAGCTTCCTCCCACAGTCCAAAGACATGCAGGTTAATTGGTGACTCTAAGTTGTCCGTAGATGTGAATGTGAGTGTGAATGGTTGTCTGTCTCTATGTGTCAGCCTTGTGATAGTCCAGGGTGTACCCCACATCTCTTACATGATTCTTTCCAGCTTTGAGCAGGGCTTCCATTTCCTCTGTGAAATGCATTGTGGTTGAACAAAATCAAGCTATATTTGTATCAGTGTGATACAAACAGTGTGAACGTATCTGCTTTGTATATTCGCATGTAGTGTGGAACTACATCTCCCAGCAGAGCGGTGAGACAGTGGAGATGTCCTCAGAAGAAGTGGAGGAAGTTTTGAGGTCAGGCTTGGACTGCTCTGCTTGCCATGCGAGTGCAATCCTACAGTGGGAACAATGCATGAGAAATGACATATGGATAAGCCAGATTGATGCGGTTGTTATTTTGTAGCAGTCCTAAAGGATGATGTTTTCATCAGGAGAGATCTGTATGACAAACATGTTCCCAGCGCTTTGTATTTCTCATACATTTCTTCTTTCCAAAAAAACCCCAAAAAAAGAGCACTTGATGAAGATGCTGTCACTGTGAACGATTTTAACTTTTTAGGAATGAGAGTACTGGGAGACTCTGACCCAATGGTCCTTTAAATCTGGTTTCTCATTCCACCTGTCTTGTGCCCCGGGTAAGCTCTGTCTTCACACCATCTACACACACGTACACACACACATATGCATATTCGACAGGTCATCCATCAAGCCCTCAATGAGCTGAGGATCTGGGGAGTGTGGTCTAAATGAGAAATCATTGACTGGGAAAGTGTGTGGTAATGGGGTCTGCTTCTGATTGGATAAGGAGATTGAACCAAGAACGGAAAGATGACTGAGCCACCTGCACTTATGTGGTGGAGGTAAAAATGAGAGGCAGAGTCAGACACGGGGAAAAGCGCAGAGAAGGAGTAATACAGTACAGTAAGAGAGATGGGATTGGAGCTCTTAATTGCTTTTCTCACTTGTGCTCATTTCTTCTAACCACACAACACAAAACACTGATTAACAATTAGTGATGGTCAGCAAGTCAATGCTGAGTGATAGTGTGTTTTGATGGTGTGCATTACGGTGGTAATTACTGATATGACACACATTCTGAGTGCAGAACAAGGTTTTGACATTTAGCATTTGACATGGGCTTTGTTGCATTGCTATTCGTGCATGGATGTGTGCGTGCCCTGTCATCGAGTCTGCAACAGGCCGATAATGCGCTGGGCATCACCTGGCAGTAATGTTTATTGATCCTATGATGCATGCTGGGAGGAATGATAGCTTTCAAAGGTCAATGTTAATATCAGAAGGTCAATGTGCTAACTCTGCGCTATTGTTTGTTTGCAATGTGTGTGTGACTGCATATGTTGTGTAGATGCATGCCTGTGTTAAATGAGGTCATTATCCAAATAACACATGTCCAATTGCATTGTTGTCCCACAGCCAAGTATCATTTTGCACTGTTAGCCCTCCAAGCGTAAAGCTTTGAGCACCACTGTTATGACATTTATCGACGGCTTGTGCATCTTTTTATGAATCCTTTTGTTCTTTGCTGTCATCAGAGACACCATCACACCCTGAAACAATGAGGCAATGTGTATGTAATGTGTAGCCTACCTGCTGGTGAATGCACTGTACACATGAAAGCATTTGCGTGTGTCAACGTGCATTTGACACGTGAATAGAATCCGCTGTGCATCTTTTTGATTAGAATTTAGTGAGCTTCCGGTGCAGGAGAAAATCACAAAATGGAAAACTAAATGTGAAACACAAAATCACAACAACAAATTCTAAAAACAAAAATGCAATCACAAACTCCAACACTTTGCTGGCAGAGCAATTAATAAGAAAAGACGATGCAAAAATTGAGCAAAAAGCAAAGCAAAACAAACAGAACTTTAATTAAATTGAATCTGTCTCATACAATGAATTAATGAATTAATTAGACTTAAGAAGCGGCTTTGAGTCGAGGGGCTCCAACCGCAGAACCACCTCTGCTGTTACTAATCTGTGTCCCTGTGTTCAGAACAGTTATGACGTATTTGGCATTCAGCGACTAATTAATAATATGAGCATATAAAGTGGTGGTTCATCCAAATAATTTTTTAATGAAAACTGCTCACATGGAGGTCTGTGGATTGTTTTATTGAAATGCTTGTTGCTGTCTAAATTTTTAAGCGTAATTTTTCGTTGCTGTGAGCACCACAAACAAAATTCCATTCCACCCATTTCACCATCAACCCAATCACCAGCGTGATGTTGGTACATTGTATGTTTCTGCAAACCACGGATCTGTAACACTTACACACGTACGTTATTATATAGCAGATTGAAACATTACATTTCTCCATCGCGTGGGGCAGTAACTCATTCCCAGAGTCACTGCCCCAATGCTGCTGATGTCTTGCTAAAAAATGCCTGATTTTTGGGGCACAATATCTGCTGGAAATCCGGTAGATGTCTTCCTAAACAACAACTGGTTTTGTTGCTGGTCTGGAACAGCGGTCTGCAGCTTGGCTATCTTGCCTCGGTCTTATGCCATCCACCATCCCCTACACCTCCAGATGAAAAAGTCAGCTCATGGGTCAGTGATTACATTTCTGATGACTCCTTTTTTGCTCTTTTTTAATAATGTAACTCAATTACGTAACTATTATGTTAAGAAAAATATGTTATTAGTTCATAAACAAAAGGTAAAATGCTTTACAACAGAGAGAATATGAATGTATTAAAACAGTCTTTCCCAAAGTTATGGTTGGTGGACTCTAGTGTTGTCTGCGTTGTGTTGATATGAAGAGGCCCAGACCGTGGATATCTTAGGAGGCGATCTCTGTTTATTCCTAACAACTCTGACAGCAGGAGGTAAAAACAAAATCCTCCGTCAAATACGACCACATAAACTGGAGCCCCTCTCCCATGGGGTACGACAGCAAAAGGACCATGTTACATTCAATTCAGTACAATAAAACAGATAAAACATACCTGACAGCGAAAGGTAAAAGCAAACTCCTCCATCAAATAAGACCGTAAAAACTTGAGCCCCTACACAAATTAAGTGACACAGGATTATGTTAGCATAAACTGAATTTTAAAACATAGCTTGACAGCGCTAAAACACAGAAATGACTATGAGAGCAATGTTGCTTACCTCTCCCATGGAGTGCAACAGCAAAAGGGGAGAGGAAAGGTGGGGTACCCCCAAAGGTGGATGTAGGGGTACAGAAACTGAGTATCAAACGTTCCACATAGTGACTATGGAGGCCTAAGTGTCAGATAATAACAACAAACAAATATTGTGTCATTATAATTCTAAAAATTACAAATGTACATTTGACTTTGTTACGAATATTACTGCTGTGTGACTGACCCTGTTACACATGGACCCATTTTTTAACGAGTCGCCAGTTGGTAATAATACATGCTATGATATGTGAATTCATTCAGCTCAGATACTGTGTGCACATCTTCAATGAGCACATAAAAACTTGATTGCAATGGGAACAGATTAAGCGAATAAGTCTACAGTCATGACATCATTGCATTGACCACTGCAAGGTCTCTTCATCATCTCTGGATGGCTTAAAACACTTAGCACATAGCTGTTCTATTATTATCCATCCATTGTGCAATAACTACATTTCTTAGTGCAATATGTTTCTGCACTTTCTGCCATATTAAATTTTTATTCTCCTGTATTTATATACCAGTGCTATTTGCACTTTAATGTATGTTCACTGAGCTACTGAGGATGTCTGAATGTCATGTATGTTCCTTTGGCCTGGTGCTCTTCTTCTGCAGTGGTACACTAACACCTGACTGGTGAATTAGCGCCACTGGAAATGCACAGCAGAGGCCTATGATGGGTTGTAACGTTATCCAGTAATTAGAGTTTACAAATGGACGAATTGGACAACATCTCCAAACCAGGCACTCTCAGCAGTGGGGAAGTAGTAAAGATTATGTAGTTTGTTTATGTAGCTAGCTAAAGCTAACAGGACCTGCTCGTGAGCTTGTTCGTGATGTGATTTTGGCAGCAAACAGCATTTAGTAAACATTGTTTTGACGGTGGAAAAGTTACAAATGTGTGTGTTGAGTTTGTGTTAATTAAGTGTGTAAGCCATTTGTGCCATGTTGGACAAGTTTGCTGTCTGCGCATGCGTGTGTGACTAATGGTGACAGTAAAGAGTGGTGGTTTTAATGAGAATATCCTCATTGTTAACTCCCAGGTCTTCAAAGAGATCTTTTCATACACATTAACATTATATTTCATATTGTAAATTAATTGTTTGCTCTGGTCTTAATCAGTAGTTTATCAGTGTCGATGTTACAGCTATTCATGATGTATTTTTGTAAGTTTTGGCCCAGGGAGACACCAAATTACTCCTGCGAGTCTCAAGATAAAATAGTTTCCTGATTTAATTCTGTGAAACCTGAGCAAAGTAGCTTGGTTTCTTTTGGCAAATATGGGAAGAAGGCAATAAGCATTGAAACAAGAAATGTCCCAAAAAATTTTTGCAAGAAATTAGTGAAAAGAGAAAATTAAAACCTGGACCTAGAAAAATGCTTAAAAATATGATAAATATATACCATAATTTAAAATATGTAATAATAATTATACAGATATAACATTTCCGATTTATGATCTTCTAAATATATACTATTTTTTTGCAGTTTGTGGGACATTTCCTATCAAGTTGCTCATTGCCTTTTTTCCCATGCTTTTGAAAGCAATTGCACCAATTTGCTCATGGTTCAAAGGTTTCCATAAAATGATTAGTCGATTAATCGAAGAAATAATCAACAGATTAGTCGACAATGAAAATAATCGTTAGTTGCAGCCCTAGTGTGTAGGATGGAGGGGAATATACTGGCAGAAACTAAATGTAATAAGTATGCTTTCTTTATTGTATTGTCACCTGAAAGTAAGAATGGTTGTGGTTTTTTTTAACCATAGACTGAACTGTATATATCTACGTAAGGAGCGGGTCCTTGTCTATGGTGATCGCCATGTTGCACTGCTATGTTTCTACAGTAGCCCAGAGTGGACAAACCAAACAGTGACTCTAGATAGAGCCTTTTGCATTTTCGCGTTGTTATAGTTATCAGCCCTTCCGTGACAAGAGCATTGGAAAACATTTATTTTTTTTAAATGTGAAACTACCCTTTTCAGTGTTTATACAGGTTTAAAACACGTGGACTGGTTGTTGTGGAGAGACGGAGACCTCTGCGGATAATTCGGTTCCTGATAAAAAATGTCCTCGGAGAGAAAAGGCGAGGACACATTAGCAGGTGCTGGGCTGGCGGCCCATCTCTGACATGCTGAAGAGCGTCAGGGAGACACTGGTTTGTAATTTGTGATGTGATATGGCTTCATTCAGTGTTTTTACCATTTCAGATCACCAGGCCTGTTTGTTTGGAGAGCAGGAGACCCCTGTGGATAATTCGCCTCATGGTAAAAACCTCCTGAACGTTTGGATTGGAAATAAGGTGAACACACATTAGCAGGTGCCGGGCTTGTGACCCGTCTGTGATGATCCGAGCAGTGTCGGAAAAACACTGGTTTGTAACGTGAAAGTGTTTATTCAGTGTTTTTACTGGTTTAAATCACCGGGTCCATTTGTTTTGGAGATGAAGAGATGTTGTGGATAAAAACCTCCTGAACAATGACCACTGCAGGAATCCTAACTGAGAGTTCACGCTTGGCACATGGCAGATGTTTCAGCTTTTTGCAATAAATCTAAATCTTACACGCCGCTCATTTAGCATAACATTAATAATAATAATAATAATAATGATAATTTTCCTTATTGTCACACCCACTCCAACATCCTCTGGTACCACTTAGTTAAAACAGTCATGTGAATAAACATTTCAGTCCACCAGTGAGTTCATTGTCAGTGGGCACTCTCATCTGCTGTGTTCAAGTCAGACTGAAGTGCTGCTCTCTTTGTATTCAAATGCAGCACTGGAGTTTCATTTGCTGGGTTCTGCAGAGGTCAGCCTATGACAGGGGATCAGTGTATGGCAGACAGAGGGCAGATTGATTTGACCTCTGTTTCTCTCTCCCCCTCCACCGCCAGATGTTTATCCCATTTAGCGTGACGGACTCGGGGATGTGGGCCGTTGTGTGTGCGTTCTGTCCATACGTGGCTCCACAAAGCGATGGCCCTGGCTGAGGCAGACTGAGGTTGATAGATTGTACTGAACTATCTGTCACAGGCCAGAGGAGGGGAGAAAAAGACAGGTCGGAGGAGACGGAGGGATGCATTTTGATGGTGTCCCCGCGAAACAAACAACTCGTCGGGGAATGAGTGGGATCGGCTGTCACTGGGAGCTGACATGAAGTGATGAGCTGTCAGGCTAGTTTTGTTTTTCCTCATTAACAAGTCCACCTCCTAAATGTCGCTTTCTGTAGCCAGAAAACTACTTTATGAGCCTCTGCAGTCGGCTGGCCCATGATAACGTGTTCAGGGATACAAAAAACAATTTACCATGTGTCACATGTTGTTGTTGTCAAGGCACCTCTTCTGAAGGAGGTGGAAAAAGGTTGGTGCATAAATTGAAAGGTGCGCCTCACCAAAGGGGGCCGAGGCCACACGGTTAATAGGAAACTTTCTTACATGCTACAAGTGAATAAGTGAATGAATGACAACCCCATTAACCTCTTCTGTGATTAGAGATCCTTAATCACAAGAAAATGAATGCGTCCTAATCACCACGGCCATCAAGAGAAATAATCAGTGAATTATTATAGGCTCCGTGCATGATTTTGGATGATTTGCGTGATTTTGTGTTTTTTTTCCCACCACACACTGTTTTTGAACTGGTGGCACCTTTTGGAGAGATGGATTGGGCACTTGCTGCCAGAACATTGTCTGCAACAGAAAACCCTATGGCAGCTGACAGAGCCGAGTGACTGAGGAGGGGGATGCACCAATCTATTATCCATCATTCTGCGTCTGAGTCAGCCGCACATGCACATTTGAGTGTGAGCACATGCACGCACGCACACTCAAGAGTAAACACAAGTCGGAACATAGCTTGAACTCACAGTCAATCTCTGTCTCGCACACACACACGCGCGCGCACACACTTGACGAAGAGCAAGCTATAATGATGCTCTTACTCATTCAGTGCCGAGCAGAATCTCCTCATTGTGTTGTTGTGATTAATGGTAACTAAAGAGCTTGAATCTTGAATAGGATGAACGTGAGCTAACGACTTATTAATCAAACTGCAACACTTAAAGCAAATAATGCTTCAGCTGCATCTCCGCGCGGAGAAATGAAGTGTAATCCCCCCTCTCTCTTTCTCGCCGTCGCACACAAAAACATAAACATTTATTAAATCTATTCTGTGTGTTCGTACTGAATGTTTGGAATCTGTGTTTTTCTGTCTGCTTTGCGTAGGTTTGTGTACCTGTGACTGTGTCAGAGAAGTGCAATGAATGCCTCTGAAGTGTCTGTGTGCTGATAGCAGGGGACAGGTACCATCAGTCTTGGCATCATTGGCAGATTAATGAGAGTGCTGTATTTAGCTCCTGCCCTGTCTCCCTGCCTGACCTACTGTCAGAGAGTTGCTCTACTCTTGAAACGCGCCTTATTTCTTATATGAGTTTTCACCACAAGCAAAACGCTAACCTTCAAACTTTCTACAGATGGCTGATTGAGTGAGACTGGCTAGGAGGCAGTGACGATTTTTCACAGCTGTATCTGCATTTTTAGTTCACAGAGGAAAATTGTCTTTGGAGTTGTACTTTGCAGTGTAAACACAGCACAGGCAGAGATGCTGGCCTTTGCCCGTGCAGCCTCTAAAAAATACATTCCAAGGCAAAACTTAACCAACCTCACGCATCCCCCACATCGAACCTATTTTCCATCGCCTCTCTTGAGCCGTGACCCAGAAAGTACGACTGAGGCTGGGACTCACTAGTGAGTCCTAACCCTCTATTTGGGGAACGCTGGTCCAGAGCACATCTGTATTCAGCCCTGGCTCTGTACTCATATTGTCAATGGCCGGCGCACGGACTCCTGAAGATGGATGAAGCTAAAGCCCAGCCTAATAACCAGTCCATCCCCCCAGGGTGAGTGTAGCACTGCGCTCCTCTGTCACCTGGGTCCCTGCACTGTCTCCATATTGACTCAGGCATTTCATTTTCATGCATTCATATTCATCACCAGACAAACCTCCCCAGCTTCTGTGCTCTCTGGGAAACATCTTTCTTTTTCCTGTGTGTCTGGTTCTGCCTTTCTCATTTTGCACCATTATAATCACCCAGTTTTTTTAAGGTGTGAATGCCCCTGTCACCAACTCTCTCCCGCACTCTTGTATCACATATCTAAATAATGAGTGTGCATCTGAGTAAATATCGCTGTCTCCATAAAACGCACCACACCTCTTCATCATAGAAGGTCTCGTGTACTCTCTGTTCTTAATGTTGTTTTGTGTTTCCTGCCGGGCTCAACTGAAAAACTGAACAATTGTGATTTTTTTTTTCTGTTTTCCCCCAGCAGCCAAACAGGAATCAGGAAACAGGAGACAGAGAGGACAAATGTAAAGGTCATGGCACATTGGTCATGGAGAGGTAGATAGCGGGTGGATGCTTACAGGTCAAAAGCGCAATAACTTAAGGGTCAGCTGGCAGAATGCAGAGGATGGAAAAACATTTAATCAAACACAAGTCAGAGAAAACCCCACCTGGAGCGGCTGCCTTCTTATTGTGTCTTGAATCTGGTCTTGAATGGAGAAAGGGAGGAAAAGATAATAGAACTGGGATGCTGCACTTGCAGGCTTAACCACGGAGAAAAAAATCAGGCCACAGAGAGAATGAGAGGCTCTTACAATGTTTTTGGGCTCAGTATTGGTATTGGGCTGAGGCTCTTGATCTGAAGTAGGCAAGTGCTTGTGCGGCTTTGTGCGGATCATTATCTGAGTGCTGTGTGGGAGAGCGACTGCACGCACATTTGTGTTATTGTATGCGTGCGTTTGTCTGTGTGTGCTTTGTATGGGAGGATGTGCTACAGCAGCAGCACCATTGTTCCTGCCTCCCCTCGTACTCTTCCTTCCTTCCTCCCCCCCCTCAGGGTGTGGACAGCAAACAGGGACAGATTGCTGTGTGCTGCTCCTGTATTTGGAGATGACCTGTGGAGTCATAGGTGATGATGACTGGCCGGGTGAAAAATAAGGCCAGGTGGCTATCGTAGGCCTGCGTGGCAGCCAGCACCGGGGGCCATGCTGTGCAGTGCCATGTCGCACTATAGCGCCACTCCTCGCCACACCATTAAAAATGACAAATGCTCTCATCAAGCTGCTTTTCCCAAGTTAGCAACCACTGCCTGATGCTCCTGAAGCACTGTGGCTGCCCCAGTTCATCTGCTGGCCTTTGCCACAGCTGGAACAGCTATTTATTAAGTGTGAGTCACTTTTCATTTACAGTGTGTTTGATTTTTGTCATTGGAAAGGTTAGGAGTTGAATTGCAAAGGGGCACAAAAGATGGATACAGTGTAAACACTTCGGGCGTGTTGGAGAATAAAAGCTGCACATAGTTAAGAGTGAAGTGTGGCCCTCTTTAAAGGTCCAGTGCGTGAGATTTAGGAGGATTTAGTGACATCTAGCGGTGAGGATAACAGATTGCAACCAGCTGAAACTTCTCCCAGTTAGAGTTTATTGTTCAGCAGGTTTTAAGCTGGAGCCGAATTATCCACAGAGGTCTCTTCCTCTCCAAAACAAACACACTCTGTGATTTAAAGCAGTTAAAACACTGAATAAAGCTGTTTCATGTTACAAATCTGTGTTTCTGCGACGCCGTACGGCTCTCGCAGATGGGCTGCTCGCCCTGCACCTGTTAATGTGTGCTCACCCTGTTTTTTTCGGATAATTTAAGAACCAGACATGCAGGAGTTTTTTTTACTGGAAGCTGAAATACCTTCAGAGGTCTATTCCTTTCCAAATCAAACAGACCCACTCAATAAATCAGTTCTGCATTATGAAAAATGAGTTTTTCAGACATTATATCCCCTTAAATCACACACACTGGACCTTTAAGTTCCTCTAACTGTGCCATAAAATACAGGCTTTCATTTTATAGGCTACATAATATTTGGAAAACCCTACTGTTGAGCCCATAAAAAGTAAAGCAGGTAAAAAGTATCTGGGCCAGTATGCTGTGAAGGGACAGCACTGAAGTATTAGGCCATCCAGTGGCCCCGGGTAAAACCAGGCCTACTCAGGCTGTAGATTAAAGACTCCATCCCAATTCCTGAGCTCCAGGGACTTGGGGGACGTATCTAGCCCAAGACAGGTGTATGGTTCTGGGCTACGGGGCGGCAACTGCCCCCTTCCATGGCTGAGGCAGACCTCGGTCCTCCGCGTCCCTGTGGGGGAAAAGCCCATTGTGTGTACCATCTGTTGCAGCACACGCGCACACAAAAAGGGGTGATGGGGGGGCAAGGGGAGGAAGCTGATGTGCAGTGCCTGGTTAATATCATTAGGAGGTGCAGTTGGATTTGCTTAAGCTGTTAAAGAACATTGCAAATGAGGTTTGCATAATGGGAGAGTGAGGGTGCCAGACCACGTACAAGGCTATTTTAGATATTTTTAATAAAATTGTGTGGTGGTCACTTAGGTGGCAGGTTGGAGTGGGGGAGCTGGTAAACAAGCTGCCAGTGCAGTAATGAAAATAGAGTAAAATAAGCTCTACTGGCTTTTGGAGACTTAATTTAGCAAGCGATCCTTGTGATTTTTATAAATTAAAATGCTGAAGTCCGAAGTCAGGGTGATATTAATTGCAACACACACTTTCAACTAGGGGAAAGTAAGCAGCAGGCCATATGGGAGCCTGATAAATTGTCCAGCTGCAGTATTATTCTGAACCAGAGGTTGACAGACCGGTGAACTAGTACACAGCCGTTTAGATCGCCTCCCATGGGGGTAGGCTTGGCTCTGTGTGTGTGTGTGTGTGTGTGTGTGTGGATGTTTGGGCTTGCAGTGGCTGCAGTCACCCGACTGGTGGCGCTATTTCCCTTCACTGAAGCGGACGCCGTTTCAAATAGGTCAAGGAAAAGTTTTGTGTTTTGACAATGCGAGGTGGGCGGAGCGGCGGGCCGGTGATTGGTTCGCGAGTTTCAGCTCCCAGCCGGTGATTGGCCCCGGTGCTCTAATGGGGCTGTGTGAGCAGCAATGTCGGGTCTCCCCCACCTCCTCCTCCTCACCCCCCCTGCTCCTCGCACCCCTCAGCCCATACACTCCGCTCTTCCCCGGCGCTGATTGTCACACATTGTTTACTACGGCTTGAAATGTGACTCACAACACTGGCTATCTGCTGGAGTACCGCTCTGACAACTGAGGGATTCTTTTTGACGCGCACCGTGCGTCTTGGTTTTTTTGGGGGGCGCACAGGCTGTGGAGACTACCCTTCTGCCATGACAGTGGATTTGTTTGCGCTTTTATGCGTGCTGGTCATCACATCCTCTGCGATGGAAGGTAAATAATGAGATCGGGATCATACTTGTTGTAGATGTGGAAATGCTTCTCTCCAAGACGCGCAGTGTTTGGGGATGCTCGCAACGTTTTGCTGTTGGGCAGCGCTGCGCCTCTGGCATCCAGGGATGTCATACACGTGGATCGCAGCAGATTGCCGTGGTTATCCCTTTTATTTCGGAGCGGCGGTGCCTCCCGCTCCGCTGCTTGTCACTGGCGTTTCTTGTCCATGTGAAAAACGAGACTTTGAATGTGTTAAATGGCACACGGCAGTCTATCAGAGGCTGTCCATGCGCTCAAATCAGTTTCTCTCACTCTTTCTTGTTCAGTACAGAAGGCAGCTCTTCTATAATTGTGTTATTTTAGATTCTCATTATCCCGTGAGCAATTAGTTTCTCTCAGTGGGAGACAGCGGCTATATTGCAAGTATCAAAGCTCCAAGGATTCCTGTCACGTTTTTTCATTAAATTGTACATATATGAAACACTATTACCACAAACCCCTGAGCATCACTCTGAGGCATTTCCAACTGCTGAGACAAACTCTCTCAGATTATTACGGATTGCACTGATTGGAAGTCTCCCTGTAACCTGGATTTTACGCGCTTGTAAATTTCTCTGTTTTACTTTTGGAAATCAGCCACTCTATTAAAACAAGAGAGCACTCAGCAGCCTCTCCCCTTCCCTCACACCATCCCTGTTATTTTCTCCCTTCATCCATCTCCATTCCCTTCTCCCTTTCTCTCTCTCTTTGTCTTTCTGCATCTCCTTCTATTTCCTCATTTCGCTCTCATGCACAATCATCTGGACAAGCGGCAGTGCCACTAGTAGCTAATATCACCTCAGTTAAACATGTTTTTCATTTCCGCTGTGGGACCCTGGGGACCCAACGCAGGGCCGTAGCCTCAAACGTTGGCTGATGGATGGATATCCCGGCAGCATCATGGATATATAGTTTCTTCCCTCATTCTGCCATACAGTAGCTCACTCTCGCCAGTAAAACATACAGCAGCTTCCCATGGCTGTCTCTATCCCCCCTCACAGTAGCATAAATAAGTAAATTAGAAGCACACATAAAATGAGTTTTCTCACATGCAGCTTCTCTCTTTAATCATTTACAACTCTGCTCCTTGGACTGCTCCCAGCTCCCACTGTGCTCTGTAATTCAGCAGCGGCTTTCTTGTTTGTTCTCATCAGATTTCAACACAGCTATGGATACCAAGCCCAGGCCCAAATTGCTACCTCTGCGAGGATGGATATTTCAAGGGTTCAAATGTTTACCCAGTGTGAAATGACAGCAGAAATGTCAATTCAGAGAGATGAACGGAGGAGCGAGAGGGGAGGAGGAGGAGGAGTGATATTTCCCTGCGAGGAAAGGGGTGTGGGATTTCTCCTCTAAAAGATGGGATGAGAAAGAAACAGATGGGCAGGGAGATGGCCTCTGAGTTACCTCGGTAACAAGGATGAAAGTGATTTCCTTGTTTGGGTCGCTAATTGAAAGGAGGTTGTCCCGTGGGCAGGTTAAAATCTTCACTGATGTGAACTCCAATCTGTTGCTCTTTCATTTTGTGTGTGTTTGGGTGTGTGTGAGAGAGAGAGCGGAGCCATTGACCACATTATCTGTGCCTCTCCTGTCACCCTTAATCTGATTACGAGTAGGAATCAGACGATAATCACATAGTGTCAGAGATCTGTGTATGCATGCATGTGTGTGTGTGTGTGTGTGTGTGTGTGTAACTTAAGAGTACAGAGCTGTCCTGGCCATATGGACGCACACTTGTGTTGAATTGAATGAATTATTTGACCTCGTGACACATGCATACACTCACAGTCAACACCCCACGCATCACTGATGAATTGATGAACTGATGAACTGCGGGGTGAATGGATGGATAGATGGGAGGCAGCTGAGCATTATAGAGAAATAGATGGAGAGTCAAAGCTTGCGGCCATGAATGTCTTACAGAGTAAAGGTGTGTGTTTGTGTCTCTGAAAGTTCAAGTGTGAAGTTTGAATGTGTTGGATTTAAACTCTTAGCACACACACACACACACACACACACACACACACACACACACACACACACACATGAAGGCACGACATCTGCAAAGAGAAATGCATTCACCAACAAGTTATTGAAAGGGCAGTCAGAGCTAAAGCAGAGGGCTAACAGAGAACAGAGGGAAGACAGGGATTTGCATGCCATTAGAAAAAGAAGCATGTGCAGTGCTGTTTCACCCTCATTTGTCTTCTCTCTCCATTTCTCCCATCATCTTCTCTCTGCCTACTTTTTCTACGCCTCCCTTTCCCCCCTCATTTCTCTATCCCACTCTGTCTTCCATAATTCTCTTCGCTAATCTCCCCATCCCTCTCTTGTCTCCCCTCTCCCCCTCTTCTGCTCGCTCTCTCCGTGGTGTGCGTACGCTTCTTGCCAACAGCAGCAGTAATTCTCCCCTACTTACAGAGCCATTGCTTATTTCTGTTTGCCCTTAAACCAATTAGACTTAGATAAGCCCGCTCATTTAACGGCCTGGAACTGCGTGGTGGAGGTAAGCGCGAACGGAGGCAAGGGGGATGAAACGGAAAGATAGACAGGGACCGTGGGAGATAAAGAAAAAGATGAGAGAGGCAGATGGAGGGAGGTCAGCGAGTTTCACGAAAGATACATTACGCATGTTTTACAAATGAGTCGCCTGCAATCGAACAAAGCTGTGGAAGTAAGGGAGCATCGGGCTGTCTCAGTTATCTGACAGAGATAAGTGCGCCATGCTACCCTGGGGTAAAACAGCAGCAGCATTCAGTATGATAAGAGAACATTAGTAATGTGCTGTTAACCAGTCCTTAAGGATGCTGCGTTAAGTACCTGCACTATGGTGATGTCTCATCCTCAGGGGCCAAGTGGATGGAACGGAGGATACTGTAGCTTCCTGCATAAACATTATTAATGATAGCTTAAACATCAAATAACAATTATGGAGGTCAGAACCACACACTGTTGATATACATTAATTAGGAGTGTTAGAGAGGCATATTGATCAGAGAGGTCAGAGGACAGAGTGTTTAAGTGCAAGCGACTGCCCTGCTGAAGTGTCCTTGAGCAAGACACTGACTCAGCTCCAAGGGCGCTGTCTTCCAGTTGACCTACTGCTCTGACCCCGCACGGAGAGAAGTGTGAGTCAGCCTGCCAGGATTCATAAAGTATCACATTATTGTTATTCTGTTGGTGACTTATTTTTCTAATCAGGAGCAGCTGGAAGCTGGAATTTTATTAAAACTAACTTTGACTGTAGATGCTGCCTTGTAAAGCTAACACACGGCTCTGCCAATCCGCCGCCTTGCTGCGTATTTTGTGGTTTGGCGAGGCTCAAGAGGCATTTGCATGCGACAACTGTCGGTTCGTGTAGAGTGCACGGTGGATGATTGACAGTATCATGCTTTACTCAGACAAACCCATTTGTGCCCACAGCTGAAATTTTGAATTTCCCTTGGTGAACATGTTCTCTGGGCTCGCCTTAGCACAAATCCAGAGAAATTTTCAAAATCTTGCAGGCTGTTAAAGCTACAGTTGGCAACTTTTGTGAAGAAAACTTTGTGTCATATTTAGTGAAACTGTCACTATGTTCTGAAAGTAGTACATGAGACAGTCTGTCCAAAAAAATCATGCCCCTCCTCCTCTTCCTGTTGCTTCTAATGGCGTTCGCTTGAATCCACTATGGTGCACCAAAAACAACCAGTAAGTGCTGAGGATCATATCAACCACTGTCAAACCAGGCTGCGCTGATCAAATGTGAATCAAGAGTCTGTTACTACATTGCCTGTCTCTCACCTCAAATGTTTTCAGCAACATATTTTAGTGTACTGTTTAGCTGTAAAATGAGAACCTTTGTGACCCAGCCATCATGTTGTAAATAGTCTACCAAAGAAAAATATACTGCCCACAGTACACTAAAACATGCTAATAAAAGTTGGAGGAGAGAAATAGGCATTGCACTAACAAAATCTTGATTCAGCGTTGCCTAGTTTGACAGTTACCACAGTTGACGAGCAGTGATTGACATGAGTGACAGCTGCTTCAGAGACTTCTCGGCACTGACTGGTTGTTTTTGAGGACGTACAGTAGGGCCATTAGAAGCACCACAAGGCAACAACAGTGGTCCCATGTGCCTGAAGACTACACATAGTATAATTAGAAAATACCTGGATCTCAGAAACTACAAGAAGCATGATCAAGCATCTGGTATCTGTGAACTCACAACAAGTAGAATATTAAAGATATGCACATATATGCGCTGTCAAATATGAAAGCTGTTTAAAGAGGATCTATTATGCTCATTTTCAGGTTCATATGTCACATGTTCGCGTGCTTTGATGCTCAAAAACACTTTATTTTCCACGCACTGTCTGAGCTGGAACAACTGTTTTCTCCCTCTGTCTGAAACGCTGCATTTTAGCACCTGTGTCATTATGCCCCCGTCATGAAAAAGCCCAGTCTGCTCTGATTGGTCAGCATTTCCGGGTCTTCCGGGTCTTCGGGTTTTCCGTATCTAGGCGACTCTGTTCCGTCATTGCAGCCAAGGAATGACTGTAACAGGGAATAGTTACCAGTAAAAGCTTTTAAACATGACAGGAATATGATCCAAATTCAGTATAGGCAACCATTGTTACATGTTTACCTGTTGTTGGCATGTAGCACTGTAGGCTGCTCTTAACACTTGCCGTGGCCTATAAAGAAATCAGTACACTATGATGTCACACTGTTGTCAGAGTAGAAAAGATGGTTGAAAACAGAGTGTTCAAAACGGGAGGTAACATGAGGTTTTTACAAACGAGGATAACTTCTGCGTGTGTTTTCCTCCTTATTTGAAACTCTGGCCACATTTGATATCAACATTGTTTATTGTAACACTCCTTATAACACACAAAATTCAGAAAAACATAATAGGTCCCCTTTTATTAAACACAATGTTCACATTTTTCTTCACTTTTCAAAAATCCTGACCTTGACTTCTGATAAAAATGTGATTTTTTTTTTCCATTGGAACTAAAAATTGCAATGTTGTCTTGTTAGATTCTTGTCTAAAGTATGTCCATACCAGATTTCAAGAATTTAGGCAAATCTGGATAAATGGGCCACTTGCTGTGCTGTTATTGGTCATTACTTTGCATTTTAGAAAAGCAAGCACATTCCCTCCAAAATATCCACCAAAAAAGCCAAAAAATTGACCAACAGTTTCTAAACCCTTCTTCTGTTTATATCCTTTATACCTGGTTAATGTTTGGCAGTTTGTCTGAGAGGTAATCATTCCCATCATCATCTAAACACACCGCGGGTTCTCAAGTTGTTCGGACATGTATCTGGTCAGGCTGAGGTGATTCACAGGCTCAAATTTAGTAGTGACAACTGAGCTCGTAGTGATATAGACCTGCTTTGTGAGGCTAGTGTAGTATTGAGTTAAAAATACTGGATGATGTGAGTTGTGCGTGCGTGTGAGCTCACCAGCTGTGCAGAGGAGACAGCCTGTGAAAAGACTCCTGTTGAGTCTCTAATGGATGTGAATGCAAGATTGCTCCTTTCCCCGGCTCTCTCATTTCAAATGGTTAAAAAGGAGAAGAATGAAAATATAAGCACGACATAGGCCCACTGGTTGAGGTGGTCGGACTGAAAAGACGTGGAGGATTGGATTGTGTGTGTGTGTGTGCGTGTGTGTGTGAGTGCTCACATGAGCGTACAAGTGTGTTTTGGCCACGGGCACTACTGCTGACCTGGGACCACCTGAAGTAGAATTCAATTTTCCACTCGTTTTGTACTGCGGTGTGTGTATTGTACGTTAAGGTGCCTGTGTCGTCAGTAGAGTGCTAAAGCCATTATGGCTGGCAGGGGCAGCAGACATGGCCTCATCCCATAATGGAGGCTTTATTTTGTCCACAGTGAAAAGACTACTCGGTGTTAAGGTGCGCTTATGCGGCCTAGTCAGCTATGACGACCCCCAGTGAAAACCTCTGCCTGCAGCTCATGTACCTGCAGTGCTGTAAATGTGTTGTACTGCCTTTTATATGAAAGTATTGTGCTTGTATGCAGGCGATGTGGGAAGAATCTGTGGTCTGTGGAGATTTTTTTTCCAATATGGTTTTTCACATATTGCAGTGCACTGTATTGTGTGTATTTTCTTGGATAATATGATCACTGGCTCCTCAATCTCTCTCTTCCACACAAACACATACACACATAACAGAGTCCCCCCTCACGGCTCACCTTACCCCAGAGACATCTGAGCCTTGGGAAGGCCAGATGGTGGATGCAGGTTGGGGGCTGGTATGCATGTGCGCATTTTTTGTGTACGTCTCAGTGTGAGAACGAGCGGTATCAAGGGAGAGCTGGGAGAGAGGGGAGGAGAACAGCATCCACTGCACTGTATCTGCGTACGTGCGTGTCCTCTTCCGTTCCGTTCCAGCCTCGGGTCTTGTTTTCTTTCTCTCGCCGAGCGGATATTTCATGTTCTTCGCTGCGTTGCCCTCCTGTGTCTTCCGCGCATTCCTGTGTCCAGAGATTTGCCGAGGAGATGCTATCGGCGGTGTTAGGTTCCGCCCGTCTTGCTTGGTGCTCGGCCCTTATCAGAGCAGGTGGCTGACCGTGGGACGATGGCTAGGCCTTATCAGTCCGATCTCGGGGATAAGCAGACCCACTGCATCAGCAACATACGAAACACATTAGAGCACTAGGAGTGAAAGCAGTGACGCTCGTGACACAGTTCAACCTCAAACTGTGTGAGTCATCTGTTTCCTGGTGAAGCCAGTTCTCTCAAATGGCAAACGCGCAACATGGACACAGACGCACACACGCCCACAGACATACTCGCCAAGGCTCGATGTGCACAAGATAGAGATAACCCTCCAAACCACACCTAGTGGAAAATGGCAATAGTTGTAATTGATTGGGCGCAGTGACCCGGCCTCCCCACCACTCAGGGATAGTGGTGTGAAAAATGTGCTTTTTCCTCATTCTTTTTTCCGTCTCTCAGGGTTTTTTTTCTCCCCCTCCATTATCACCTGTCCTAGAGATTGGGTGACAGTTGTTCAGTCAGCAGGAAAGGGGAGCCTCTTCGATATTTGTTGAGTTGAGAGGCGAGAAGAGGGAGCATTGATTATCGAGTCTTATTTCCCAGTGTTCACGCTGCCTGGCTCCTGGGGCCTCTATGCTCACAGCCCCGTATCTAGCCCCTGTCCACCCCAGCCCTCCCTAAATCAGCTCCGGCCAGTCCACATCTACAAAGGCCTGTTGTTGACTTGACTTCCTGGCCATTTCTCCTTTTTCTTCTTCTTCTTTCTTCTTCTTTTTTTTCTACAATGAATTTTAATTAAATGTCAGAGTGGTTGCAAGCTACACCCCTCTCTCTCCCACCTCCTCTCTCGAACCCTCCTGTCTGAGAGTAATTGGTTGTTCCTCCCTCCTCCCTCCCCTCCCTCACCTGCCTCTTTCCCCCCACTTTTTTTTTTAGTTGAAAACAGATGCATTTATGAAGCATTATAGGGTTTACTACAAGGCAGGGAAGTGAAATATGAGTCTGTCCGTCTGAAGACGTAATAGACGCAGCATTGGCAGGAACAGGAAGAGGGTTAAGAGACTGTTGGGGTTGCAGGCTCGCAGGAACAAAGAGCTTCATTTATGATTGTTCTAATGAGATCTGTTTTTGAGTCAGGCCCAGAATGATTTAATTTGACTTTTAAGCCCTACGGCTCAGGCTTAAGGGCTGCAAGCAGGAAGGCTGCGTGGCGAAGGCTGACTGAGGAGTGCGAGGAGGGGGAGGCAGGTAGAGAGGTGCAATGTTTTTGTGAGTGTGACTTTCAATATATGGGAAACTTTTGAAGTCCACAATCTAACTGATAAGATTATCAATTTAGCTCACTGCACAGCTCTCTGCATATCACTGTGTTTATACTACAAATCCCTTGCTTCTCAAGTCTAAATGTCCAATATATGAAGTTGCTACTGTATGGGGGGAAAAAACTTTGTGATACTTTATACATTTTAAGTGAATCAGCAGCCCAGAGGATGCTGCGTCTCCAGCGCTCAGAGGAATTAAAGGCAGAACGTTAATAGGGCTGAAATTACGGATGGTGGTGGAAGCTGCTCCACTTCTGATTAAATAAAAGCCGACTCCTCCACAGGCTGTTTCTCATAGGGACTGACAGGCACACACACACACGCACACAAGCACAGACGTGAATGTGCGAGAGCCCCAACACACACACACACACACACACAGCTTTGATGTGTGGAAAGGAAATGAGTAAAGACGGAGAGCTAAGGGCTTGGGCCTGGGGCCTGTCCCATTATTAATGAGTAAGTGCCAGTGCCTCTCCCAGGTTCAGGACATGTGGACATATTTCACCATTCGCCTGCCCTTCTCCTCACCATAAATGTAATCTCTTATTAAGCATTGGCTTCTTGGCAAGAGAGGGGCAGATAGAGAGAAATTGCGCATGAATATTTGTGTCTCGCTGCGTGTGTCTGGGTTAGCATGAGAAATGAAAATTGCGTGGTGGAGAGAAATGAAGTGCCGGGGCAGTGCAAACCGGAATGCCAGCTTCTGAGAGGGACACTGATGGGCCAATAAGTAGCAGTTGTGGGAGGGCAGTCTTCACCCTGCGTAACACTGAACGGCTCTGCCAGGCAAATTTCTGCCTGTCCCGGGCTGTCCACTTCTCTAGCTCGATAAGAAGAGAGCTTTTTGGAGGTAATTAACTATTGATTTGAAGCATAGAGGGTAATGGGAGATGAGTGGACGGCATCTCGATCCACCAGCAGTCGCCTGGCTGGCGAGAGTACAACTAGAAAACTGACGGGGGTGAAAGAGGTATTTCCCTAAAAGAGCCGAGGTCAAAGGTGGTTTGTTTGGCTTTCAAGTTCTGTTCCGTGTATTTAGGCAAAGAGAGTATATCAGGGGAGAAGCAGTCGAGCCTGGGAATGTCTATGCAAGACTGAGTATCAGAGTTTGTTATCATTGAATATATTCTCTGAGTTTGCATATATTCATGACAAACATATCCCAGCCCATGTTGCCCTGTTGACCTCGCCTACTCTTCATGAATAGTTATGACCGTAAGGGTCAAGGGGACTCATTTCAATGCAATGCAACCTGAGGTCACATCACAACCAAACGTCCTTTGGTGATAAATCTCATCCAATATTATCAAGATTTTCACTTTTACTCTTTCATTCAGATGTTTTTACCTGTAATATTTTCAGTTTTTGGCAACTGCTTTTACGTAAATTCCATACCTAGGCTGTGATCAGATAATGTATAAAACATAGTGATACTGTTAAAACTTAGCAGATGTGCCAATTGGCACATTTGTACCTTTCCTTACTGACAAATATACTGATTACACCTACACACAGTTACACGGAATTAATTGATGGAAGTTGTGAAAATACTATACAGCTCCTCTCTGTGTTCAGTCAGATGTCATTTGTTATATTCTTGATCAGAGTGCATGCATTTTTGGAGGCCTGTCTGTATAATTGACCCCTGGAGGGTCAAAATCTAGCAACGCTTCAAGTTACAACCTTTACAGTCTAAGCCAATGTTTCCTAACTGGTGGCTCCAGGTCCCAAAGTTGGTCCTGGGTTCATTCTGAGTAGACTGCAAGTGACTCATGAACGTGTCAAGTTTGTAAAAAAAACAACAACCTTTGAAGTGCTGTTTCCTGCTGTAGAGTGACTGACTAATGGACAGCTACTTAACAGAGACAGCAAACTAGCTCAATGACACGGCCAAACACAAATATGAAGGAGAAATCTGGCAGTTACAAATGTAACACGTGTTACAAATGAGCTGCTGGTTGCAGCCATGCTTTGGTGTTCCTTACAGACCAGATCAAACATGCATGACATATAAAAACTGGAGGGAATGCATGATAATATTGGCACATCATTGGTATTGGGTAACATGCTTTTTCTTATTTTGCACAATTAACAAATATAATATTGAAAAGCATTGTATTTTATGTCTCCATCTGCTGGTGGGCCATCATTATAAGAGTATGCAGCCATGATATGATGTTAATTCAACTAAAGAAGAGACTTTATGATGAATAAAATTAGCTAGGGAAAGACATGGATATCGTTATCAGTCAAATGAGTTGCTACATATTGACATATCAGGTATTGGCAAAAACTCCAATATTGTGCATCCCTAAAAACAACATACAAACACAAATTTAGATTTAAACAATAACCCTGGATCCTAATTTTTACTTAGTTGGTGCAAAACTGGATTTGAGGCTGCTGTTCCCTGCATAGTGGATGAATCCTTTTGATATTTCTCAGGGATGTTTACGCCACATGCCGACATGATGCCATCATGATGACATTAACGTAGCAAGAGAAAACATGAGTGTTAACAACTGTAACATTTAAGATGACTCCCCCCTACTTTTAGCAGATGCACAATTAAGTCTAAACTCCTACATGGAGGCTGTGTAGCGTTCCTTCCTCTGTGTCCTTCTACAGCTATATGCGCTGCTCTTTTTGTTAGAGGCGAGCTAGAGGACAAGGATTAGGACTCATTTGTGCAGGAGAACAGAGGCAAAAGACGGACAAAGAGACAGAGGGGGAGAGAAGGATAGGCTCGTATCTGCCTAAGATCTTATTTGTGCTAATGAGGAGGCTGGTGGTTCTGGCTGCTAACCCTTAAGCGCATCCAGCCCTTTCGAGTGTGTATGTCTGCGTGCATCTTTGTGAGGAGCCTTGGATGTCTGTTGGAAGTGTGATTCTCCTTTTATATAAATATATATATATATTTAAATAAAAAAATCTCAGCTATAATGAATGATGTGGAGAAGATTGTTTGGCACAGCGAACGCAGCGAGTCAGGCTTGTGTGTGTGTTTGCTGTTAGTGTGAGCTTGTTTGTTGAGGTTGCTGCTAAATCTACAAAGGATGTCGTGATTCAACTAGTTAGCATAGCGGTCTCATTCATACACTCCAAACCCAAACCTGTTCTGTAATGGGGCTCACTGAACAGTATAAAATTCATGCACCTCTTCAATTGTTCCCTCCCTCCTCATCCCTTATTCCTATGAAGTCTTCCCCCCTCCCTGCTTTCTCCCAAGGCTGGGCGTTTAAAGCGGCATGCCTTTGATGTGAGCTTCACACACTGTTAGACACCCACTCATCAGATTGACACTGATGTCTGGGCGGAGTCAGCCCATTTCGGAGGGCCTGGGAAATGAACTGCTGGAATATACTGTACACACATATGGCATGCACTCAGGTAGTTTTTTCAATAAAGTAAAGTGGAATGCGGACGTGAATGAACAGATGTGCTCATTCAGATGCACAAATTTTCCACCATGGCCATGCTGCTGCACTCAGCTGATGATATGCCAAGATGACAAACGTTCCCCCTAAGCCGAGCTGAACGTAATTGTACAGCGGTTTCTCCTGGCTGTGTTTTACAACTGTCTCGCATCAGTTTTAGGGGAAATTCAGACGATTTCAAAAGATGCACCCTGGACGTATATGTGATGAAGGATTATTAATGCATTACGCTGGCCTCTTTTATCATAAATTCTCTATCTAAATGCACACGAGCACAGCCTTGGATTTCTTCTACAGGCTTAGCAAATGATAAATGATTTCTAAAGGCCTGTCTTGACAGGAAGTCAGCGATGTGTGCGCGAGTACTGTTTGTGATATTGTACTCAGTTATCAGCAATTATCACATATATTATACGTGTGTCTGATTCTATTGTGTAAGAATCTCTTACCTTAGACTGTCTTTTCTTAACTTGTGTCCCATGCTGTGAGTTTATGTGTAAAGTTTGAGAATTACTTGAGGTAACAGCTGCTTTAGACAACGCCAAGTATGAACATTTTCAGACCAGATCAGGCCTGTAAACTGAATTTTACCACTCACTTGACTCAGCATCCTCAGTATCCTAACATCGAGCGAGTGTCCAACTGTCACATCGCATCACGTAACATTGGAGCTCTCTGTCCACGCTGAATCAGTCTAAATTGCACTTCTGTTAATTCATGTAAACAAATCACATAGACCTACCTATTAGCCTAGTTTGCACTTTTTACTTTTAAAAATACATATTTTACAATGTGATATATACTGGAAATTACATAGCCTAAAATATAGCCAACAGCAAGTACCTTAGCTTGTTTTGAGCAATCGTCATTTAGCCTACAAGAAACTTCCAGCTCCCTGATGATTTCACTGGTTTCAAAACATCTTGCCAAAGGACTGCCTCGTCCATCACTGCACTTTCAAAGCAAACAACAGGAATAAATAGAAACAGGGCACTGACAAAAAGCTCAAAATGGACCACCACATCACTGCAGCCCAATGACAATATTGTATCGTGGATCCTCTGGTGATTCCCACCCCTACCTATTACTAATGTAATACAAGTTTGATTTAGCACCATGACACTGTTGGCAGGCATTGCTGGTGTGCTTTTTAATTTGCCAGAACTTGTCATGATGACAAATGCTGGTTCAGCTGGTTTGCATGAAATCGAACCAGATGAGAATGGAAAACCAGACAAAACTGGCAAAACCAGATATTGACCCAAATCTGCATTAAAAAAAAACCAATCTTTTGATAAAAATGTTTGGCTGGCCACTCCAACATCAACGCTGACTCTGACTGTGATGTCAAATGCAAACGTCTGTCACATATCGTCGATTAATGAAGTGTGTAATTTAATGACCATTTCCACTTCTGTTCACTATCTTGACCCCTTCAGTCTAACTCAAAGTCAGATATTTATTTATTCATCAACTGATATTTATAATGGCATGGTAAATCCCGATATTTGTGGTTTTACATAAAAGAAAATTGAATTCGTCGAGGTATCTGTTTTTTGCCTGAAAGTACATTATGCTTCCAAATGTTCATTTCTTTATTAGCAAACTTAAGTTTAAATGAGGCACATTGCTCAGTTCCTCCCAACCGTTTCAATCGGATATCATGTTCCAACCTGTGTTAATGTCAATACTGACTGTGTAATTCAGATCACAATGCGGTTATCCTGACAAAAGCAGCAGGGCCAAGCAGAGTCATGCAGGGATTTGTTGTTGTGTGACAGTCTCCCTGGCTTTTGTTCTCTATGCCAAGGCTTTAGTCTTTCCTTCCTCTGACAACACCTAACAGGTTAGGGCGATGAAGGAGCGATGTCTCTGTGTTTGTGTGTTTTTAAAGGCTGTGCGTGAGTGTGTTAGGCCGCTGTAATTTGCAGAACTCACGCTTGTATTTATTTGAAGGCCTTACTTTTTTTTCTTTGATTTTGAAAGCCGATGAAATGTTTTAGTCTTTGTGTGTTTTGAGCATGCATGTACATGTGTGCATGTATTGATACTTTCCACTTTCTTTCATAGTATGTGTGAAGCACTGTGTGAGTGTAATAGTTGATGACTCTCTTTTTTGTAAGTGAATGAAGGGTTTCCATTAAAAATATTAACAACCAACCTGGTGCCAGCAGTGTTTATCCTACTTTCAAGGTTTGAAAAAGTAAGTAAGTAAAAAGTAAGCAACCCCAAATCCACCGTCCATTTTCGTATTAGTGAGGGCTATACATGGGCGTACCTAACTCCAAGGTGAAACAGAGAGAGACATATGTTTAATGCTCTCTTCATGTGATGGTTATAACTTCTGACAAGGTCACTGTGTGAGTCCGTTGAGTGTGTCTGTGTGTGTGCCTGTGTTCAAGCATGTATAAAAAAGAAAATCACTCAAGCTTGCTCTAAAAGGGCTTTCAGACACCTGGCAATGATTGGCTGAAAGAGGACACCTTCTATCTGCTATTATTGACAGTTGAAAACGTCGAGAAAGCGCAGAGAGTGACTTGCGTTTCCGCACATGTTTTCAATCAATTTGAGGCACAGGTAATGCTTTGAAAATCTACTTCCTTTGATAAACATCATGCGGCGGCTTCTAAAAGTGAAAGCATGATGGATGGTCATAGTGCTTCTGAAAAAGCGGAAAAGACAAAAAGCAAGCAAGCCTCTTTCTCTCGTGCTCTGACTCTCTGTCTGTCTGTTGCCTTGGCTGTGAAGATTGATTGTGAATCGTCCAGGACGTATGAGCGTTGCGATCATATCATGGATCACAGCATGGGGAGGGAATGACAGATGTCGTAAGCGTCCTCTGTTTATTTTAGAGGCGAGTGTGTGTCTGATGGATTGGTTGCGTTTGGTGGGTACAAGGATGATTTGTCATCTCTTATGTGTCTCTTTGTGGTTTGGTAAACATTTAACAAAGCAAACAGAAGGTTTGTTCCATGTAGAACAATGCCCCAAAGTTCCCACAAAACAAACTGAAAGTATCACTGTAAAGACATTTATAGTTTGAGGGACAGAATAGAATCGGATTTTCAGATGTCAGATGTAAAATTTGTGTCTGATTCCACCACCTCCCCGAGCACAGATCATTTTAATAGAGCAATTACCAAAATTTGGTTGTATTACATGAATATTCTTTCCAGAGTTAATATAAGTCAAAGAAATGGG
Organism: Epinephelus awoara; assembly: GCA_035609425.1. Lineage (NCBI taxonomy): Eukaryota > Metazoa > Chordata > Actinopteri > Perciformes > Serranidae > Epinephelus > Epinephelus awoara. The sequence goes on from CM069306.1 coordinate 10,016,004, forward strand.
GCACCTCGCTGGGGTGATGGGTGGTAAGGGGGCGATTGAGGAGGGGTTAAGTGTGTTTCAGTCAAGGTCGTTTTGAGTGGCATATGTATCCTATTTAGGAGCCCCCGAAACTATTGAGCAGTGTAGACATGAAGCAGTGTTGACAGGCCTGCTATGCTGTGATTGCTACAGTCACACTAGAGATTAGTTACAGGACCATACACACATCCACACACACTGGGTCCTCTGTGCGCGCCGGACAGTTGATAGGGTCATTAATATGGACAACCATTTCTACTCTAACAGCCCCTGATTGCTTTGCCTTTCACATCGTGGTGACATCAGCACATTGCTAATTGACAGATAATTGCCAATAATCACGAGATGGATCAGTGAGAGTGCAATTAAAGGGGTCTGCTGCAGCGTGCCAGCTCCTTTAAGAAATCTGGTCTGATCAGTTTGTCCCCGTTAAGTAGAGCAGTGTTAATCAAATAGGCTTTTGCGAGAGGAATTTCAGAGGCTGCCGCCAATGTTAATGTTGGAAGTACAATAAAATTTTAGTCATGCATTTTTGTTCCAGAATTGCCACTGCCTTATGGAAATGTTTAGGACATTCCCTTTGCGATGTGTAGTACAATGTTTGCTGCTGCCTTTGTGGGAGATAACAGCCAGGCAGGCGCTTGAAATGGGATCCTGTCTGTTGGGAGAAGATGGAGGAAATCACTGGGAGCTGGAATGCACTTGACTCGCTGGTTTGGGTCAGCGAAGGAAGTGCCGGTGTGTGTGTGGATGCAGGCATGTCTGTGTGTTGTCCAAAACTGTGTTTGCTCAGCGATAGAAAAACTGAAATGTGATATGAATATCCTCTCCATTCTTCCATGAAAGTACCTGAAAATACCCCTGAAAGGGCCCCATTTAGGCTCGCTCCCAGACAATACAGTACAATGCCCCTGATGACAGGCTAACTGGGGGAGGAAATAGCCCAACATAATAGCGGAATATTCTGGAAGTTACAGGAGGGATTTATGGAAGCAAATAGTCTTTCTCTAACATTCACTGGAGCGGTGTCAGTGGCGTGTTTTGTGTGTCTGTGTGGGTTGTGTGTGTATCTGACACGCTGACCCTCTTTGCTGTATGTGCACCACATTCTGTGTTGTGCGAGATGTGTGAATTGGAGCCTTGCCTGGCCCGTCAATCAGATGAAGAGATCATTAGAGGTGTCACACTCAAATTTCTCATCTCTCTAATCGGCTGTCATACCAACAACACCAGCTTCTACATGTGCCTGCGCCCAGCTGCCAAATACGAGTTCATGAGCTGATGCTGAACACACAAAGGAATCGACACCTTATATATTTTTCTTTTGAATTGCACACAGGTGTCTTACCGATCATAGTGAGCACCACTTGATTGTTCTCTCTCCTCCCGTGATCCTCTAGTGGGCAGGAGATGACTCCATCCTGGGTCCATATGGACCCCATGTTGGAGGCACGCTGCTTCCTAACAGTGGGGGAATGTCAATTAGCACTACATTTGCTGACGATGGCATGGAACCAGAGACCTGTCACCTCCTCTTCACAGCTCTTTCTTTGAAGACATGCGTGTGTATGTGTGTGCATGTTCTCATGCGTGTGCGGTCTGTGTGTCAGCATGCATGGAGGGAGAGAGAATCATATCACGGCACCTGCTTCACAGCAGGGGGTGGGACACTCCCTCCCTGAGACGAGGTGTGTGTGTGTAAGGGGGATGGGTGTAGTGATGGCATATTGTGTGTGATCAGCGGCAGAGCAGCATCTAAATGCATGCGGTTACTTGTAATCAATGTTACCGCAGTTCCCTTTGGGTATGCTAATGTATTCTAAAATGCTAATGTATTTCAGTGCCAAACCCCTAAGTTGTATCATATGAGTGAATGAGCGATCGTGCACACAGTAGCGATGAGATGGAAATCTGCTTGAGGAATGTCACACAGTATCTTGGGAAAACGAATTCCTGCACACAGCTACAGAGAAACAGCATCGCACGTCTGCTGGCATAAGGATTCCTTAGGTGGCAGCCAGTGCATCATGTTTGTTAGGAGTATTTGATCAGTTTAAAGGTCTCTTTGATCTCTGTGGTGCAGGACTGATGTTACACAAAATGGTCGGCAGCCCATTGAGGCGGACTGGGAATCTGTGTCTCTGATAGGATGGCCGCCCCTGGTGACTGGCAATTGCAAGTCCTGGCTTTGAAATCCCCTCTTGATCACAGAACACCTGGATGTGATCATTTGTAAGAACAGCAGAGAAAAATGCAGTCTCTCCGTCCCTAACTGGGATTATATGTCTGAGTGTTTGTGCGTTTGCTTGATTTCATGTACAGTGAAGGGAAAGAGATTGTGTGTGTGTGTGTGTGTGTGTGTGTGTGTGTGTGTGTGTGTGTGTGTGTGTGTGTGTGTGTGTGTGTGTGTGGCCCTGTGTTTATGTTTGGCCACTGGACTTGTTTCCTTTGACTGACCTTGCTTAGAAAGACACACCATTGCTAAGATTTGAATGTTGGCAGTGTCCCTGACCAAAGGTCTCTGTACACTGTGTAATGAATGATATTTTGTAATCATGAGAGAAACGTGGTGAGATTCAGAACAGCCATTCCTAGCTCAATGCCCTGCTTGGTGGGGTTCAGTCGAACTCAAGTTCATTTGCCCCCAAAGTGCGGCTTATTTGGGCAGGTGTGAACACAGCAATCTCACTCGAGTGTTCACCCAAACAACCAGACTGAAACCTTCTTGAAGAGGTGGTCTCAGTCTGGTTTAAAACGAACTCTGGTGCGGTTCGTTTGTGGTGAGAACGTGTTCCGACCTGGATCTGAACCCATGAGCATGTTACAGTCCTGGAGGATTATTAATGTGCACCTCCTCCTGTACTGCCTAAGATTAACCTAACATAAAACCTACCTCTGCATGGGACTATTATACCTACCTGCAGTACTTGAAAAACAAAAAGATGATCTGTCCAAAAGTCAGTCTTAAATTTGGTTTAAGAAGTGTCTTGAAAAGGCCTTTAATAGCATTTAATTTAAGTGTCTGATGTCTGTGGACACCCTGTTAGAGCGTTGATGACTGGCAGCCAAAAAGCCAAAGTTCAGATAGTCTCATTACTGTAGGACCAAAATCTCACAATTTGACTTCTGCTGCCAAATGAAATTAAATGGCCACTTTTTTTTCTGTTCACATTGTGTGATGAATGTTTAATGACGAATGCTACAATCTGACATGCCTCGAAAATAATCGAAATTAATGTTGTGCTGTGACTTAGTGGCCAAAGGGGTTTAAAATGCCGACCGTGACCTGCGTAGCCCTTTTCCGGCCGGGGACCATGTGTTGTACATAGTTTCCTCTCTCTCTCTCTCCTCTCATCTCTTTACTGTGGACTCTCAAATCAAAGCTTAAAAATATGGATTTTCATTTTTCTCACCACATTAAAAAAGCAACATATCACTACAGTTTGGTGGTTAACCGCCACTCCCTCTTCCTGTCCTTGCAGTATTCAAACAACTGGTAACATCCAGTAACTCATCAACAGGCAACCAAACAAAATTATCACTACTTTTACCGAAAGATCTGTACCTCTACCACCTCTACCCACCATCAACGCTTCGATGCCAGTAATGTAGCTGGTCACTCCCTGTAAGCACAGCATAAGAGATTGTGGTGTTTATGACATCTTAAGTAGTATCTGCTATCTTCTGTTCAACACACAGTTCTGAGTCTGCTCACTCACCGGAGCAACTCAAGTCTCCGTGTTTGCCGATTGAGGCATGTGACTGTAGGAGCTCTCTTGTCTTTTTTTCCAATGATGTTTTCACCAAACGCTTAGCCACTCACTGATGTGATTAACACTCCTTCACATGACAGAAGGGTCATATAGAATCTGCTTCACACACTGCCTGGATTGGTGGGGTCCATGTTAAGCAGTTTTATGATGTGGAGTTGTTAAATAGCGGTAATCAATAATTCTTCCTCTCCGTCTGTCTCTGTCTCTCTGCCTCCACCCGTTAGAGCGCCAGGTTGTGTAACATGTTGGTTGGCTTTGTACTCGCTGATGATGACTTCTGACAGTTCCCCACATTTCTGGAATTAGTTTTTGTGCAGCGAGGGTGTGCATGTGCACGCTTTGTGTGTTTTTGGATAAAATGTGCCCACTTGTGTGTTTGTGCGCGTCTGTGAGCACGCATGCTAATGGCAGCTGACAGGGCCCACGCTTCTTAAATTAGCCTTGCTGTCTGGCCCCTGGGGAAGGCATGGATGTTCAGATACAGAAGACGCTTTAATGCTACAATCCCTACTTTCCTTCCCTATAGTATCCGACCGTCCTGGTCCCTGCTCCTATGCCTCCGAGTCAGAGTGAACGTATCCCACGAACGATAACGACAAAAGGGAATCTGGAACTGGGCCCGGCGCCAGTTTCAGTGTTTATCATGGAAATGCTTTTTCCCTTTCAGTCTTTGAAGACGGCTTGCAAATAGAAAAGTGATGAAAAATGTTTTGCCTTTCTTTCATATTTGCAGATTTCCTCGAAGCGTGCGTGCTGTTGCTTCAAGATATTGAGTTTCTTTATGGTATTGAGTTGCGTTGATCCTACAAAATATTTACATTTGGCGGCGTCACTGTCAGCACTCCAGTAATTTATTCACAGTATAAAATAGTGGAGGGGTTATTGTCAGTGCTGTATGATCTGCAGAGTCACAAAGGGTTGCCAGGGACATCCCATCACTAATGAAGTTCTACAGGTTAGCGATTTTTAATATGAGTCAAATGATTTGGGAGACGTGGGTACGATCACTATCTGTGTGGTAATCTGGAGGTGATCAATGTGGCACTGGAGTGTATTGCGTGCCTCTGTGTGTGTGTGTGTGTGCGACTGGATAGATGAAGGAATGAAAGGGTCCCCATGTGACTTGGGCTTTATTAAAGAGAAGTTAATGAGTTCCCCTGTCTGCCTCTCTCATTTTTCCTCCCCTCCCCATTTATTCTGAGCTCCATCTTTTCTCCTTCCTCTCTGTCTAATATCCCTCGCGCTCAGGCTGCTGCTCAAACTATATTCATGTTCTCAAACACGGCTGCCTCGCCCTTGTAAGTAAATTACAAAACTGAGCCAGTGCAGCGTTGGGAGTGAAAATATCAAACTATTTGGTTACATCCCAATCTCTGTTGCCCTTTCTCTCCCGCTCTGTCTGTCGGTCTCCCCTTTCCCTGTGTGCCAAAATAATCTCGCCTATATCGCTGTCTGCTAGTTGGATTTTCATGCTAATTCAAGCAGATCCATCTGACTAATGCTGATCACAGATGTTCTGCACTGTCCCCAGTGCTGTCGTGTGTGTGCATGTTAGTTCATTGCTGTTTCTCATATCACAGTGTTTGATTCTTTTGATGTTCAAAGATCCTCCAACAACAAAGTTGCTTTTGATAACGAGATCTCTCTAGATCAAATGGCTGGTTGCAGTGGCGATATCACTGATGCTAATAATTTTCTACAGTGACTCGGTCTCCGGTGTTTACCTTGAGGCTCGCTACAAAGCGCCTTCGCAGTCTCTCATGTTTCACCGAGCTGCACTGTATCCTGTTGACTTCAGCTACTCAGCCAACCTGCGCTCTGTCTTCAGGAGCAGGAGTTGGACACCGGAGGAAGATGTGCGTCTGCAGGCGGTGAAACGCTGAAGATGACGGGTGGCACTTGTAAAACTTGTTAACTTGGTGAGAAGGAAAACCCTGTGGTCAGAGGAAGAGAGAAACAGAAAGAGGAAGTGAAAGAGAACAAGGCAGAAGAGGACATAGACAAAGGGGGAACCATGTTCTTCTTTCGCTCTCTCCTGAGGCACAGAGTGCAGCTAGTGACCTGACACGCTAGCGAAATAGTGCTCCAGTGGCGTAGCATCAATCTGCTTGTCCTACTGCAGAGGCAGGATGAGAACAGCGATGTGAACACACACCACTTTGTCATTGCACACTTTGTGCAGTTGCTCCTCTGTCATGGTCACTGGAGAAATTACACACAGCAAGCAGACATGGCAGGCACATGCACAGACACGCAATCGCACAGAAAAGGGACCAGTGCTCTGCTTCTCTCTCAAAAACAACTGTGACATCCGAGCAGCAAGTATGGTTTGGGGGGGGATTCTCTCTGTGTCTCACCCTGTTTCTCTTGTTTTCCTCCCCATGTCCTGCTACATTTATTTGAGCTGCACATGAATGGACAGAGATCTATGCTTATGTTTTAAACCACAATGAGATTTTTAACCCAGTATATTCTGTGTCATCTGATTCCATTCCAGTCTTTGTACTGGAGGCTTTCCCTCTCACTCCCGCTGACTGTAGCCATCTGGGCTTTTGATCCAGTGGAAATACTCTGACAGGCCTATTTGAGGGGCCGGAGGAAGAGAGATGACATTGTATTGCAGCAAATCCATAGGAGGGACGTGTGGGGGGCACTAGCAGAAGTCGGGGGGGAGCCTGTCTCAAAAAAGGCAGGAGGGGGGACACTGTAGCCGTCTGGAAGATCTATGGCGTGTGATGTGAGTGACGTGGAATGCCATTTGTTGGATCCTCATTGGACAGGGTGAGCTGACACATCTGTGGCAGGGAGCCAAATCAACTCTGATTTACGCCAGCCCACCATCTAGAAAGGGGGCCTGCCCAGTCACCCAGCCATTACAGAAGATGTATTGTGAGGGCAGGCACAGTATCAAAAAACAATCACTCACAGGGACACACACACACACACATGCACAAACACATTATAAAAGATCTATGATGAGCAGGTTAAAGTATCTCTAGTCACAAGTTATGGCCGCTCGTGTTTGACATATATAAATTTCCCTCACACACAGACGCAGACATCAGCTGCCCCCGCCAGCAGATATTTTGTTAAGAGGAAGCCATTATTGCAAATAAAACAAGCTAGTTGGCCGGCCGCCCGTCTGGGCCGGTTCTGACTGCATGTTAAACATTTAGCAAACCCTCAACACGTTCTCCTGCTGTTAGCCATCGCACCGCTATGGTTCCAGGCTCATACAGATACGCAGCAGAGAATGAAATAGCGAGAGGCGGTGTGTGTGCGTGTGTGTGTGGGGGGGGAGAAAGGAGGGTTTAAGTAATTGAGAAGAGAGATCCAGGACATTTTGATATAAAATGGAGGGGTACGAAATAAGTGGTGGCAGAAGTTAAGATTGATAGGAGAAACGAACTGGTCACCCATGGAGAAATTGAGGGCAGTGATTTAGCAGAGACGAGATGAGGCAATGTCATTCTCATTGAATAGCTATTATAAAGGTAGCGGGGTAGACGTGGGACTGGTAGTGTGAGGGAGTCTTTCAGCACATCGTGATAAACCTCTTCTTTCAGAGTGTATAAATAAAGGATTTTCTGAGACACAGTTGGGTTTGGTTATTTTCTAAAGCTGCATCAACCTGTTCATTATGTTCAAGCAGAGAAGTAGTGGTGAATCACGGCGCAGGATGAAACTTGAAGCAAAGAGTGTTTGAATGTAGCTCTGAAACGGATTGATTTATGTTACCATAGAAAGAAGTTAAAAAACCTCTTTAAAGTCGACTTGCAAGTTGAGAAAGTGACGCTCATTTGCCTGAGACATTCGGAATGTATTCATCTGTTTGCCAGACCGGTGTCACACTTTGTACATTTACCATACTTGTGAGCGTTCAGCAAAAGCCGCAGCAGTGCAGTTTCAACTAGCACCTCACTAATCTCCCTGCTCATTTAGGAAGCTCTTAAAACTTGCACACAGGCACATGCGGCCCAATGCAAACATCCTAATTAGCGATGAGGTTGACAGAAAGGAGGGCTGCTTGGCCAGGGCCATCTGGCTGGGCCTTGCTGTCTGATCTATAGGTCTCCGGTTTGCCAAGCCCACATGTTTTACATTGTCTCGCAGCAAAGTACACAGAGAACAAGTCAAGTTAGGACCTGGCGCTTTCGACAAAATAAATGTTATCCGTAAACCTATGTGGGAATATTTATGTTTGGACGGTTTTTCATTCACGTGTATTCACACCTAATTTTCTTTTTTTTCTGTTTCATTCATTCCCTTTATATCTTTCACTCCCTCTCACACACACAGGAAAATTAATTAGGGTTGGCACAGCAGCAGCAGCAGCAGCCTCGTTCTAATAAATCTCTCCATTATCTAAAGTGATTGGTGGACACAGCAGCTCATTTCCTGTCTCGGAGTTGAGACCAGAGGACAGGCGGACATTAACCCCATGTTTTCCTGTCTTGCCAAGCCTTCAGTTGCGTTGGTGTGTGTGTGTGCTGAGAGAGGTCACATCAGGAGAATGAATTCCATAAAAATCAGATTTTTTTTTCATATTTTTAACGTGATGTCTTTTTTAATTACATTTCTTGGTGACTAGCCTGTTTCAATTAACTGAAGTCATTTGACACCTCTGATTCAATTCCTGTCCTCCTCTGCAACTCCGATCAGGGTTTAGCAATATACTGGGTGCCAGAGTGACTCTTTTGTGCACACGACTGTGCATCAGCATCAGCAGTCACCTGTCAGCTGCCATTTTGTCAAGAGAGTACCTGCCTGAGAAAAAGCTCCAGCTCTAGGTCTCATTATAGTGTCTGTCGCTGCATGCAGATGCTATATCTACCAGCTGAATGGACGATTGTTAAATGGAGTCGATAGCGTGACATGTGTTGGTGGCCCAGAAATGAGCTGAAGTTTTGAGTCATAACAATGCTGTCGCCAAAAGTTTCTGTGTGCACGGGAAATTTAGAGCAGAACTAGTTCCTCTTCCTGTTCCACGATGACATCACAAGTGTCTGGGGAGCCATTGGAGCACCTGTGTCCCATCTCCATGACAACTGCGCTCGAGGACTTCGGGTGATGGAACACATAGATGGGGCAAGCCTGTACAACTGGGCTTACACATGCACACACTTCATTAGAAAAAAAAAAAGAGAGATTTTGAGGCCAAATAAATCACACAACATGGAGTCTGGGGTGAGAGCCCCTGATGAGATATAGAGCCTACAGAAATAGGCCATCACAGACCCCATTCCTCCTAGCCAGCACCAGAGTTAATGGCTTTCAGATCTCTGGGTGCCTCTCTGACTCTTTCTGTGTTAGCAGGTTTGTCTTTGTTATCTCACAGCTGTTATCTCTGCACTACCAATTCCATCTTCTCCACCGGCCGGACATTGTAAACGGCTGCTGGGCGCTGTGTCCTAATGAATGCTTTGCTATGTTGTAGACTATTTGTTAACAATAAACCAAGGGACCATTTATGGCCCTCATTCGTTTCAGGATTACAGCATTTATTTTGAAATGGGCGGAAGAGCTGGAATCGAAGAGGGAAGGAGAGAAGGATGGAGCAAGGAAGGGAAAGTCAGGACAGGAGTGGAGACAGAAGTAGGGAAGGGAGGGAGGGGGGGTGAGTTTTACAGTTACACTGGCAGAGAGTCAAGTGAGCTCAGTGAGGCAGAATAATATGGGCCGAGTGTGGCGGGCTGAAATGTGCCTTTCCAAGTGTGTGTGTGTGTTTGCTTTTTGACTGGTGCACAACCCATGATTCTCTATGCAGAAGGCTTTGCTTGAATTTGCTCCAAATGAGTGGCTCAACAACTTTGTGTCAGTTTTTATCTAACAGACAGTCCAGGCTAACACACGGAGCCACTAACTGGCCCGGGACTCACAATATGACTCAATCTACCGTGGCAGTCTGGTAGAAGTGGTGTTTTTGAATGCAGACAGCACGACTCCAGAACATACTCGTGCTCTGAAGACTCCGAAGTGCTTTTGAGGTTGTGGACAGCAACTCTAAAAGGGAATCCTTGAAGGAAAGTAATAAGTAGCCCGCATTGAATAAACTGATTAAGTCAAGCATGGTTCACCACATAAAGCATGTGGCTTTGTCAAGGTCACAGACACAGGTTATAATGTGAATAAACACACACTTAAACACAACCCCTAGTAATTCACATCTGAATATGGGGTTGCCAGGGGCAACACAGACCCTACAGCATCCTTGGGCTCACTGTTTGCCAAGCAGCCAAATATCCAGCACCATTAACCTCATCATTGCAACATAATCAGCCGCGGATGAAGCCGCCACTAAATCGAGGCAGCCTTCGAGGCACAATTAGAAATGTTAATTAAATGTTGCTCCGTCTTGCATTGGCTTGACACATAATGCAAAACCATCATTTGGGGCTGTGCAGTATGAGCTCTCACTCTACTCAGTCATTGAGGATCCGTAGCACATACTATAGATCACGGACAGGCAGCCATCTAAGACTGCACCAGATGATTTCACTGAGCTGTGTAATTAGCAGAAATAACCAAGTGCGGTCTGTGGTTGGAATGGAAACATGCATACTCTCGCTCTCTATGACATGGTAGCCTATTCCTGCTGTGGTTGCTCTTTCCACAAATGTGCTGGCGTTTGTTCTGCGCTGGTGACCATTTTGCTCTTTACACCTAAATATGTTGTGCTTTTATTAGATATTTTTATTCTGGCTGTTTTTAGGAGAGATGGAGCCTTGTTTATCTATTTTTATTGCTGTGTGGCTAACACGCTGAAGACTGAATGGCCTTTGTGTGTGTGGACATGTGCTCTTGTGTTTGTTTGTGTCAGGGTCCGTCGATTTAAGTGCCTTAAGAGCACCCATCATTCACTGGACCCCTGAAAGCTTTGAGGTCTCAAAATGTTAGGTGGCCATTCCGGAGTGTTAATACGCCTACTAATGGCTGGTGGAAATAGCACCCACTCCAACCCCAGAATAAATGCGTGTTTGTGTGCATCTGCGGTTGATCAGGCTTGTGAAAGTGACCTGAGAGAGATGGGTCACCGTCCTCTTATGCAGTGCTTGCCTCCGCGAGTGGTCTGAAAACGAGTCCATATCTCAAACCATCTGCAATGAGAAGGAATGCAGAGGCATCAGCCCTAAATGGATCGGGCAGATTGGACCGTCTAATACCATTTTATTAGATGCTGCCAGTCTTTGCCCATCATCTGTGAAAGACTGCTTGCTTTGCTGTTTCAGTCCCACAAAGGCTCAGCTCGAGTTAGAGTGCAGCTTGAGTGTATCTGTGTGTGTGCGTGTGTCTGCGGTGCTGGTCTGGTTTAGCTATGCCCACAGATGATGGAAGCCCAAGAATGACAGGGGAGAGTGAAAAGGATTAAAAGCTAACTCCATTTAGACTGTGCCTAAGACAGACAGGTCTGCTCTAAACAGGTGTGTTTATCCTTCTCCAAAGTTGCTAAAAGGACTGTGGTGGAGTGTGTGTGCATGTGTGTGTGTGTGTGTGTGACAGAAAAAGAGAGAAAGATGGAGGAAAAGACAAAGGATATCTGTGTATACAGTGTGTGTGTGTGCACGTGTGTGTGTTAAGCATCTCTCCAGAAGAAGCTAATTTAAACAGGATTAGAGGAAGTAGTGATGGACTGTTCACAGTAAATTATACTGTGTTGTAAAGCACTGTACCACCCACGCGCATCCCACACCTACATGGAAGTCCCATAGCTTACACTCGTACACACGCATATACACACACGCACATTCACGCAGACAACTGCAGAGGAGTGTGTGGGCTGGAGAGGGGGGATATATAGCCAGAGTGCGAGAGGTTTGTGTGCTGTGCGAATACTTTCCCAGCTCTAATCCGCCCATTCCTGTTGGCATGAAAGACGAGGATTAACAGACGAAAGGTGAACATGGAGAAAAGGCAGGGCCGGGGAAGAACACAGGGAAGGCGAGATAGTATTCCGGAACCTCGGCAGGATTCTTCCCCGGCTGCCGTGGTGAATGCAGATGAGCAGTCTTTTGTATGAAGTTAAATCCTCTTATTGATCAGCAGATTAGGTGCTGTCCTCTTACCTTCTTTAACTTCCAAAACTTTAAAGACAGTGTCTCTCAGCAGTCTGCTCAGAAGTCAGACGGCTCAAGAAATGGTCAAAATACTGCCATGAAATAGAATAGAAATTTCAATCAAGGTATTCAGTCAGAGCATTTAGAGACATATGCAGTGTAAACAAGCTACCTAAACTCTACACTTACACTGCCTTTCCCTTTTTACACAGAACCAAACAACAGCAGCATCATACCGCTCCAGTTTGTGATTTTAGAGAGGATTCCGGCATCTCGGAAGCAAAAGAGATGGTGGGCATGACGTGAAACAGCAACAGCATTGACCTCCAGTGTAACATAAAACATATGCGTCAGCAGTAATGTCTAAACAGTAATGGTGGCATAACATGGCAATAACTATCATTTATCGTCCCTGTTTCATGGTGGTTGATCTCGTCCTCTGATCGGAGGGTAATGCCCAGTTCAGTCCAAAGATTCACGATGAAATAACTTGAAACATAACCTGGAAATCCAGATGCCCCGCCCCTAGCAAATTCAAATTTGCACTGCACGGGGATCTGGCCCGCAATGCAATGCAATGCAGTGCAATGAATACATCACCTTGTTTTGCTCTGATTGGCCATCATGCTATCCAATTGCATGCGGCAGCATTTAATATGCCTCAGTTAGTGCCGCCCCGTGGGTAGGAAGGGTGTATCGTGAGGGCCAGACTCAAAATCTTTCTAGATTTGAGTCTGGATTTCCAGGCTACTTAAAACAGGCAACTCCTTGCAATGTGGCGTTCTGTAACGTTCTAAAAACCTGCTGGTTCACACCAATGCAACTAGATGAGATGGTGTATCATCTCTATGCAACAACTGTCTGTGCTTCTGTTCTGATTTGCAGCTTTTCAGGCTTATTTTGTGGCTGAATATAACTTGTAGCTTCTTAAAGTCTGAATGAGGATAGTGATCGTGAGATACTGACTACAGCTGCATTTGTAGTAGAGATGAAACGGTGAAAAACAATCAAAACAAGCATCAGATTAACTGTTTTCATCTTCAGTACGCCAATTAATCAGTCAATCAGTGTGTGTGTGTGTGTATAAGCATAAGCACATACCCACCATTGTAACTTTTCTCTGCAGCGTTCTGAAAAGGTTTCATCTTGTAGTGAATCTTTGGTCTGAACTGGGCTTAAGTAGTCCTGGACCTCATTGTCTATCCAATGTGTGGACATTTTTATTCTCAAAGTAAGCTACAACTCTTTTCCCTCCATTCTGCGATTGTACCTTTTATAGAGAACAGCAAGGCCAAATAGCAGCACAACATTCCTGCGTTGAACAGGTAGTATAAAAGGGACTAATGTGTTTTGAAAGCCTAATTTTAACAGATAAGGGCCGGGGTCTTTATTTGCTGAGTTACCTGCACTGTACAACACAGTCTCCAGTTGCTACCTGTTCCTGATTTTCTTTCACTGAGCGTTACACAAACATAATGAGCCTCATAAGTAAAATTGCCCTCCTGTCTGTAATGTAGCACTACACAAGCTGCTCACATCTAGGGATGTATCCTGCAATGAGAATTTCTACTTAACGCCCACGGGAGAGGATCTCCCTCACTGCGAGATAAAAGCAAGGCTTTGCATCATTAGAGGACGATACTATCAAGGTAATTATAACATCAGCCGGCGTTGTTTGTAAGCTTATAGCATCTGTGTGTTGCTGCTCTATCTATCCGTCCATCTATCCCATCTCTGTCTGGTATTATTTTTGGACCTCCATTCATGCTCTTAAAAAGAATACTAAGTAGGACAACAACTTTTCTGACAACCTAAAAATGGGGTGACAGGCTAAAAAGATTTTAGCAAGTCTGTAAATGATAGATGCTTTAAACCAGGAATAAATGCCTGCTGTACAAAAGATATAATAATATTTGTAGTATATTACACTTCCTTCACTTTTCCCTCTTTTCTTTGCCGTTCGCTTTTGAAAAGACAACATCAAAATAGCGGCATAAAATGGTGCTGTCACTGCCAGCTATTTTTGGAACGCCAGCTACTCCTCCATGACAAACATACGCATAACTTAAGGCTTTTAAAGAACCTCTTCCCTCAGTCACACTCGCATCCGGATTCATTCAAAACTGTCTGCTGTGGCATTGTTTTGATAGAAGGCCTTCCCATCTCAGCAGGTGTGTTGAAAAAGTCACCCTGAAGACTGGGCAGAGATTTGCATCACCGCATGAAAGACTGCAAGCTAGTTATCTGAGCAGCCATTGTGGGGGGAAATAGAGGGGCGGGTGCTTTTTTTTTTTTTTTTTTTGCTCGCTTTGTGTCCAAGGCCTCATCTGTCTGTTGGTAGACTGAGGTATAGCAGACACAAAAATAACACAAAAGAAAAATGTGTTAACAAAGGAGTGAGAGGGACCACCATCTGGTACACTGTGGAAACATAAGAGACAACGCTGGTTTTTGGAACGCCTTTTAACAGCTTGTTAATTGTTAATCGGAATATTAAGTGGCCTCTTGTAAGTGCCTATACATGCAATGCTGATTTTAGCTTTATATATCAGACCTGTGCTTGAAGTTTAAAGGTCCACTGTGGAGGATTTAGCAGGATATATTGGCAGAGATGAACTATAATATAATGAGTATGTTTTCTTTAGTGTATTATCACCTGAAATTAATAATTGGTGTGTTTTCATGAACTCAGAATGAATCATTTATGATGCTGATAGGTTTCCGGATGAGTCCCCGGGACCCACAGGTGGTCATTTTAGTGGGTTCCAGGGAAATGCAGTCAGTCTCCATAATGCCATATGGACTGTGAATGTATCTTTATACACAGTCTATATAAAAACTTTATACGAATTAGGGCGACAGCGATCAATTATTTTAGTAACCAAGTATTCTACTGAGTAATCCATCAATTAATCAAGTAATCATATATGAAATAATTTAGATAAATACATACAGGTCTCTTAGATGAACAACAAACTGCTTTATTTGCATACAGTAATTAGGCTCTAACTGCTACTTACACCACCTGATATTTAGATATTTTTTGGGTATTTTATGCACTGCTGTGATGGGAGTACTGTAAATGTTCTTGTGTGTGTTTGATGATCACAATAAGCTCAGGCATTTCATGTTCTGTGGTTATGTCACTAAGTTAGCGAAGTTTTACTGAGAAAAACAAACAGAAAACCCCATCCTTGTGAAAGCCTAGCCAGCCACTATACTGATTTATGTTCTTAAGAGGGAAGTTTGGTTTTCAAACAGCTTTGTGTCACCGCAGCGTGGGCGGTTTGTGCAGATGAATGGTTTCCCTTCGTGCTGCCCGGAGCTCCTCGCTCACCCTCTTGTGGGGGTCCCCAGGTTTCCTGTCATCCGGCAAACTTGTTGGCAGATGAGTGGGGAGGTCCAGGCACTGGCAGGCCAATAATGCTAATGTTAATGTCACCTTCTGTCAGGTCCGTCCATGGGCTGGATGCTTTCTGTGGAGTTGCTGAAGTGATAAGCTAGCTTGGTTTCACAGTAGATGCACTGTACAAAGTTTTCATTTTGTTTAAGGCTGAAATGATTTCAAACTTTGGACACATCTGACATCTTCCCTGGCTTGCCTCCTCTCTTTGCCACGCAAACCCACTGTTTTTTGACTTGTGAATAAAGTATGGTGCCTCCCCAGGATGCATTGATATGTCCTTTTAGATTTTGACATGTCCGGGACGCAGGACTTGCTTAGCTTACCTGGCGACTTCACAGCATTTATATCTACATAGGGAGTGTGTCCTTGTCCACGGAATCCACCATGTTGCATTGCCATATTTGTACAGTAGCCCAGAACAGACAAACCAATTTTCAATTTGACCGCTTTATTCAGTGTTCATTTGCTTTGTGGAGGAAAAGACCTCTGCAGATAATGTGGCTCCTGAAAATCTGAATCTTAAGTTATCAGACATAAAGGGAGAGCGCACATTAGCAGGTGTTGGGCTAGCAGCTGCCTCCGATGTGCCGAACAGTGTGGGAGAAACACTGATTTGTAATGTGAAGTTGCTTTATTTAGGGCTTGTACCGGTTTAAATCCCTGAGTCCATTTGTTTCAAAGAGGAAGAGACCTTTGCGGATAATTCGGCTCGTGGTAAAAACCTCCTGAACAATGAACACTGACTGAATCCTAACCAGGAGAAGTTTCAGCTGTTTGCAATCTGCAAATTACCCCGCTAGATGCCACTAGATCCCCCTAAATCTTACGCACTGCTCCTTTAAAAACATGCCACACTATAGCTGCACCCTCATCATCCCGCATCCTTGTGAAGGTGCGCTTGTGTTTGAGAATGAGAGCGTGTTTGTGTGTGTGTGTGTGTTCTTACACGCATGAGTGTCTAAATGGTTTCCTTTCCACAACAAAACAAAGTTAATTGCTTCAATTACTGATATTATTTGCAAATTACCCGCCATTGGTTGTCTGTGACTCTTAATTTGGACTCCTATGACTTCATATCTCAACTCTGCGCTCTATTTTGTTGTTGTTGTAAATGGTTATGTTAATAGGGTTTAATCTCACTGTCCTTAGGAATACTGATAGCGTTTGCTTTTGTCTCCTCAGTCCTCCCTTTGCCCTGAATGTATTTAATTGTACTGAATTTGACATTTGGATGTTTGGATATTTGCTACCCTCGCTTTGTCTTTCCCGTCCCTGTCACTTAACCAAACAATCCAAAAGATGGATGCTTCGCAGCTGCACCTTGTGGCTGAGCTGATGTCCCTGCAGAGGCGGGGGGGAAAAAACAGCAAAGAAAGAACAAAAACTTGTGGATTTGAGTTGTCACTTACTTGGCCAGGCTGTATATGCTGCATATATTCTGCTGTAACAGAGAAAAGGTATGGAGCTTAGCACATTTGGACTATATTGCTGGAACTGTTTTCTGGTATGCCATCTTCGTAGGTATGTGGGCCGATTATTGAGTCAGTCTTGCGTGTGTTTGTTTGCCTGTTGGGTCATCTTTGCTGTGATGTAGGTGTGATGTCTGACAGGTTATTTTTAAGCCCGCTCAGGAGTTCGGATAGCAGGGCCAGGAATAAAGAAAAAGCAACTACAACAAGATGTGTTTGCTTTTTATTGTTCTAAAGCCTAACAGGACAGATGGACATGATTTTGACACATATTTTGGCTTTAAACACCCCTCATTTCTAAATGGTATGTTTTAGGTAAGTACTGTTTATTATGTAGAGAGACACAGGTACTTTTACTGCAGGCTAGCATTTACAAGGTGGAGAAATACACCATATCATCTCGCTAATCACCTGTAATGAGCAGATGCAAGGCAGATGTGCATTGCTGCTGGCACAGGTGCTTGCACAGTAAAGGTGTCCAAGGTTTGTGTTGGAATCCCTGATAGCCTTGGTGCGATCTACCATCCTTCTGCTCGCCAGTCTGCTCCCTCCTTTAGACTGAGGAGGGTAAGTATGTTGCTGTGTGGCTGCAAGGGGCAAAAAAGAGAAGAGAAACAGTTGGAGGAAAAAGAGAGCACAGTGCACCCGGAAGAGCTTAATTACTAAGGCATAAGCATTCGTGAGCCTGTCCTCAGTGTCTTCTCTGAACCGAGCTTGACTCTCAGTACTGGCTTTAGGCCACCGTGTGAGAGGTTTTCAGTGCAACAGCCGAGTTGCGTCGCTGGATTTGGAACCATCACAGGTGGACTCCCCAGAAGCTCTGCTGCTGGGCTGGGAGCGAGGCCGCGGGGGATCTACAGAAAGGAGACATATGGTAGCTTATGATTAAAAGTGGAAAGTTTCATGCAAGTCTGTGCATGAGTGTGTAACTGTGTGTGTGTATGCTCATGCATATGCACTGACTACAGTTATGGGTGTATTACTTATAACTTATCCAGCCTTAGAAAAGCCAAAACCTGTGCAGAAATACAAACTTGTCTTAAGGGCTGGGTAAGAAATTACAGTACCAGTTAAAGTGATACCAATACCAATAGAGTACTTGATTTGATGTCTTCTTTTTCTTCGACATTCAATACCCGTCATATGAATGGAAGCATTTAATTAACTACATTTTGATGGCATGCTAAACTTTCAGCTCCTTCAAATACTTGGCACTCAGCTTCACTACTTCAAAGACGTAATGAGTTACAGACAATCACAGGTTGCATTAAACCAAGAATTACTTGCAGTTATTGGCTGTGAGCAAACACATACAAATAGCCTTTTTTCCTAGATCTGCACACGACAAGGATGGAATGCAGGTATCGTTTTTATTGGAGAAGTTTTGATACTTGAACTCCTTAAACTCACCTCAAGATAAAGTATATGATTCAATGATTCTTGATTCTCCATATTGCCGTAGTTGTCGATTAGCTTATGTACTTCAACAGCATAGTGAAATTCCTTCAGTTACGGCTTTTGGATTTGGTGTTCCACCCCACGATTTGAAGTGGCCCCATCTGGCTTCTCCTTTTTAAAATGTCCAGGGGCTCCACTGGTATCACTACATGCGAACCTATCATGAAATATCTACAACTGTCCTCTTGTGTGCTCGCCAATATTTCTCTTTTTCTTATAAGTAATTCAGCCAAGTGGCAAACTTGTTTTCCTTGCTAGCAGTCTCTAGTGGCTTCCCACTTGTTCGTTTTACAAGTAAAACATGTTACATAACAGATAAAAACATTCTCCGTGACTCTTAGTTTGCTGTTTCTCTTCTACTACCTCATTTTTTTTTCCTGTAAATTGTGCGCATTGAAGCTTTGGCCTCTTCTTCATGCTCTAAGCCCTGGGAGCTACAGTGAGCTTTTTGAGCCAATTGCTGCTGAGATCAATTCATGCCACTTCTTTCTAGAGGGCTCCCTGGCTGCCTATATTGTGTACAGTGTGCCACTGACAGCCACTGGTTAATCTGCATGGTGCAAAGTTGATATCAAGGGGGCAGTGAGGCAGATGAGCGTAATTATGCCTTATAAGTGGCAGTACTATGATTGTTGACAGTGAAGTCGTTTCATCACACAAATGGGCAATAATGCAGAATGCCTGTCGACACAGCAGGGCAACAATCAAGTTGCTCAGTGTGACATTTTATTTAGGTGTAGAGTAATTCCAACAAAAACTGGAACAATACCTCAATCCACTCTTCAGAAAACCCATTACGCATAAGCGCAGAGAAGCAGCCTTTCTGTTTTATGCTGTACTTCATTGGCGTAGCTTTTTCAGCCGATGAGTTTACTGGTTTTACATGTCACCTTTGACAAGGCCACCAGCCAGTGATGAATTAAATCCTTTCATCTATGTCTTGGCACTCACATTTACCACAGTTTCACACATCTTTCCTTCAGATATGCAGTGACAAAATGGGAAATCTTTCATTGTCAGAATCTCAAGAGCTTTTCCTCTACAGTTACATATTTACAGTCCACACAGCTGCTCATAGCAAAACTGGAAAATACATCATATGTGGCTGTGTAAGACTAAGAGCAATGTTGTGACGTTTTTATTGGAAAGACTATGAAAGATGCCGTAACTCAAGAAGCATAATAAACATAATGTGCTTTGACTTTCCCATATTCTCTGTAATGTGGAGCAAGCCTGAGGTCTTGCTCAGACGTGGCCCAGGATTTTATACGCTCCCGTCCACTGGCTTTGACAGATCAATCTGAACATTTAATGCGCTTTTTGACTGCATGGCTGGGTTTTACATGCACATACAATATACTCCCCCACACAAGACTGCACATATCTGCTCATGCCCACACGTTGGCCTGTCCGAAAAACTAAAAATATATTCTGAACTAAAGCCTTTTGTGCTGCTTTACAAACCAGACTTTAGACCGTGTGTCTCATGTCTATCTAGTCCGTGGCTAAGAAGTGTGTGGGTACTGTGGCCCCGCCGTGAACCAGCAGTGTGCAGCTCTTAGCCCTGCCAGGCGTGTGTCTCCGCCTGGGCTTTGAGTTATAGCTGCCGGGGTCTGAGACCCATTCATCAGCGCTTCATTAAAACCCAAATCGCTTTTTCAGTCACCGCCTTCTCTCTGCCAGCCCGACAAGTCCCACATCCTGCCTGCTCAATTTCTGGGCCGGGCCTGTTGTTAAGAGCAGTTCAGTTCCACGACTTTGCAGCCCCTGCCTGCTCTCAGTTGAGAATAAGGTGCTGTAAAGAGTACATTACCCACCTGGGAACCTCATTGGCAGGAATTGCCTTTGCACTTGGTTAGCAAGACTCACCTGGGTGACATGGGGGGGGGGCGGAGAACGAGCGAGACACGGGGCGGCTGTTGAAAGGAACTCTCCAATGGCCTTTTCCTGTTCCGCTTTTGTTTGGTGCTATCTTGCCGTTCCGTGTTATTCAAGCCACACAATGAGGTACAAAGCTGCCGGTGGCTGCTGCTGCTCCATCCCTCCACCCCTTCATCCTCCTCCTCCTCCTCCCTCCGGCATATTATAAGTCATTTAAACCGGGTTTTGGCAGAGTAGAGCAGAGGCAGGTGGAACTGGAATGTTCACAGGCCCCTGACTATTCTTCGCTTGCAGGAAATTTGTTGTCCATTGTGCCTTTGCTGCAGCAGCTTGGTTAAAAGGCCAATATCTTATCAAAATTGCAGCAAAGCCATTCGGCAGCTCTATCATGCTGTCTCTTTGTCACATATTTTCACCCTCTCATTGTCTATCACTTCCTCTCTCTACCCTGTGAAGTCTGTTCTAGTCTATTAGGTTGAAAGACGTGTTTGAAAGTCCAAGGCATTTATTTCTCCATTACTGCAACACAACACTTGACTTAAGTGAATGCTGTAAGTAAGAATGTAGACCAGTCAGTGAGTGTTGTAAGTGTATTCCATTGATAATGGTGAAAGGCATTTAGTATTGATTTTTAAAGCAAAACAGATACTTCACAGCTGATTCATTCTTTATGGTTTTACTCACTGCATAGTTCTACTGCTGCACACGTTGGTCAATCCATCAGCTGAACCACAGATTCTTACTAAAGCCTGTGTGAAAACCAAGTGGCAACCTCCAGGGCTAAAGACCAAAGTCAGTGTGGAAGTGCCAAAAACTGCTGCTCCTGGAATGGCTACTTGCTGGCTCAGGTCAATCCCCACTGACCCCGTGTTAAAATGCCTAACTTTATAGAAATGAGCATGTTTACAGCCTGGAATGAAAATGGTTTTAGTTTCTGTAGCTAATTTTCCCCTTCATGACAACTGTATGGGGTTTATTTTTATAGAACTCACCTATTAGATGTTATAAGGGCTTAAAGTTACGCGTAATGAAGGGCACGGCTGCTTTGAGTGACAGGTGGGAGCTGACCCTGTACAAGTTGCTAACATGGTGTAACCCCAGATTCACAGTATAAACGTAGTATGGATGAGATGAAAGTTAATTGTAACACACTGGTCGCCAAAGACTCGTTTTAAGGACTTGGATGTTCAGGTTTTCGGTACGTATGCCTCATGTTACATTTTGTTTTAATGGTTTTTAGCTTCTTTGAGCCAGCAAAAATTAGCATTAGCATGATCACAAAGCTGTAAATGGACCATGCTAACCAACCTAGCAGCTAGCGTTAGGGTTAGCACCACCCACACGTCCAAATATGTCACTTCTGGTTCCACACATCCAAGATGGCGACAAGCAAAATGCCAAACTGGATGCTTCATAATGGAACGCCCCAAACCAATGTGTGATGTCACAGTGGCTAAATCTGTTATTTTATACAGTCTATGGTTAAAATCTTTGGTTTCACATGCAGTTCTGTTTGTGTGTAAAGAATAAAATGGGTCAATAGAAGCCAAACTCAGTGTTGATACTTTAGGTTTTAACAAGTTTGAAGCACTTGCTCCTGTTTTAACTGTGCAGCTCGACTGCCAGTGGCTGTATTTTCTCCAGAACATGCTCATTACGTTTACTATGACATGTGACCTTTTCCTAAATGTAACACAGACCACAGGGGGGATAGGGAAAACAGGATTGCGCGGTGTGCACCAGATAGAAATTGGAGAGAAATGGCAAGAAAGTGCCAGTGTTGTTTTCCTTTCTTTAGCTTTGGGATTTATCAGCAGCCAAAATACGCACTTGCTCAAGCCCACAGAAAACACTTTAACCCCCACCACAACGCATGTATACACGTGTGCACAGCGACGCACACACTTGCACTCTTCCACCCTTTCCCCACATCCTGAGGGGAGAGGTCAGGTTAAGTGCTGTGTGGGGCAGTAGGCCTGCTTTTCCTCTCGGCTGGCACCCTGCCCACGTCAACAGTCCCTCTCTTCAAAAGCCACTAATGCCGGGCCCAGTGCTGACAGTGTTCTGACAATGAGTTACTATCTGCCAGCCATGGCCCCTGTCCCACTGCCGGTCCCACTGAAAAACAGATCTGTAGCGAGAGCAAAGGTTAATCTAGCAGTGAGGCTCCGCTGGCGACTGCCTCCACGGCCATGTGTGACTGAGAATAGGCTGAGAGGAATTAACACTGCTGCCTCAGGGAGTGTTGACAGAGGTGTGTGTGTGTGTCTCCGTGTCTCGTCTGCGCTTCTGTGTGTGCCCGTTGATGACGGGAAGTGAGGAAGGGGCAGATGACGAGGTTTGAGGAGGAGGTTTTGTGTTCACAATCCATTATCTTCAGGCAGGAATCACGCTGGATAAAGGTTGCTTCATGCCATTTCAAAGATGTAAGACAAATACCAGCAGACCGTGTAAACATTGCAGTGAGAGTATGCGTGCTGTCTCCCCTTTGTCCGCTGTATCAATCGCTCTGTCGGCCTGTCTCACTCTATTGTTTTTTTAACCTACCTCCATTTTTTATTTTATTTTTTTAACATCCCTCTTGCCTGCCATTGCGGCATGAAGAAAAGCACAATGCATCCAAACGGCGCCTGCAGCCTGCCAGTTACTTAAGAATCCTCCTGTTATGTGTTTGTATATAGTTATGTCTACATTTGACTGAGTCTGTGAAGGTCAACTTGGTTCATGGCCTCCTGAGGTGAGAGCATTTAAACAGGTCTCTCTACCGCTGTGCCAGCTGTCTGTTTCTAGTCCAAACAGCTCTGTTGGCTAAACCCCTATTGCCACATCATGGCCCCCTGCCTTTTGGCAACACTCTAACTGTTAAAAGCTTACCATTAACTCCCATGAGTATTACTCATACCTTAACCGGCAGGGTTTTTCTTTTCCCTAAATGGTCTTGAAAGTGAGAGTTGACATTTTCTTTCACTTCCATCATCGCAGGTGTCAAACGGAGCATGTTGTTGTGAAGCGATAGTTATATCGAGGCAAATAATAAATCAAATTCCTCACCTCGGATTTTCCAGATTAGCATATTTGTAGTAGCAATAAGCCATGCATCAGCAGTTGGGGATCTTCTCAAGGATTTGTGGCTTATAAATCACACAGAAGAAATACCCATTTTTGTGGATTTGTCCAGATTATCTTTGTGCAGATAAAGTGGAAATTGAGGGATAAATAAGAAAAGCAAAAAAGAAAGAAAGCATCAAGGCGTGCTGGCTCTGGCTCATCACAGTCAATTAGCTATGTGAGGCATCTCCTGGAGATATTTCACTCCGGATAAAGCCTCTTCTGTCATTAACCTGTGTGTGTGTGCATAGAAGTGCATGTCTCTGTGTGGTATTTTTTTGTGTGTGCGGGTGTGTGTATCTGTGGGTATGCGTGTGTGTGTGGGTTGCCTGTGCACACACTGACAAAATACCTTCATATAGCCCTCCTTGTGAGACAGGGCGGACTGGAGTGCTTGTTTTCCCACTCGCAGTGGGTGTGCATTTCTTTATCTCCTTTGCCTGTCGTGTTGACTGATGGGTAATATGCTAAATGGGGCCTGTGTTTACCTCACCTGTGGCACCGCCGGGCCTCCGTGTGTGCTGGGCTGTGACAGGGAGCACTAATAATGCTTTAACTGCTCTGTCAAACTTCAATCACATTGACACAAGCTCTGGTGTTGCACACTGTCCTGTTGGCAGAGGGGCTGTCACTGGACAGATGTAAGTGAATTGTGTCCTGGTAGTTACATGGCAAATGTTGACTACGCGCTGGAGGTCAGGTAAATGGGCTGTGCAATAGTGGCACAAGTGCAGACTGTGGCAGATCTTCCTATAGGTGAGACAGGAGGCCTCCCAGAGCCCCACCCAACCCTTGTTTGTGTTTTTCTTTATTAAAAAAAAAAGAACATAAGGGAAAGATGATCCAAAGATCGACGGAATTTGCAAATTCTACTTTTCATTGTTTATTTATTTTGTTAGCTTAATCCTTGATACTTGGGAGTTGAAGTATCTCTGCGCTTTGGGGTTTTTAAACTGTCTGATATCTTTTATATATTTAAGTATTCTTTATGGGGGTAAGTTAAAATTTGCCTTTGCAATGAGAATTTAAAAAAACTCTTTCATGTTGTTGACCATCATGTCGTGCTGAAATTAATATTGGTTCAGGCTCCATTGATGTGTATCGTTTTGGCATTGGTATCAAAATGAACACGAATGATACCCAGCTTTGATAATCACAATGAAATCTTTGAGGAAGGCTTTTCCTGGGTACTAGGTGTGGCGCCGAATGCAAATGTGCATTTGAGTGCTGATGTTTATCTATATTCATGTGTCTATGTATGCAAATACTCAATATATGTTATGCATGTGTGTGTAGCTTTTTCCCCCCAGTTTATATGTGTGTATCTATTGCAGGGTTAGTGGAGCAGTGAGGCCTTGCAGTGAGTCTCTCTACAGGAGTTTGTGATTTACGAGCCGGGTGCGAGCACTTCTCCCATCCTCCTGCATAACGTCCCCATTAGAGACAGCAGACACTGTGGCTCTGTTCATCATTTAGCCCCAGCCACCAGCACACCTGGGGAGACGGAGAGAGAGGGAGAGGGACAAAGACCGAGAGAAGGAAAAGGGGGGTGGTAAAGAAAGAGGAGATAGCGCAGTGCATTATCTCGCCATCAATTATCGCCCTATGCCTTTACAGAGACCATGACCAACTGCATCTGTGTACAGCAGAGCAGAAAAAAAAGGAAGGATGGGGATGCAGAAGGCAGGGGAAGAAGGAGTGTTGTGACTCATAGACTCATACTCTACCACAGCCAGCCACAGCCACCACGGCAGCAGCCATAGGTCTTGCCAAAGATAGAGTTGCCCACCTCCTTCCTACATCTCCTCTGGCTCCTCTCACTGTTTTTTTTTGTGTGTGTTTTTTTCTTCGTCTACCTATGTTCAGTACCTGTGTTTGTTTTGGTCTGTCAGCCTCATTATGCGGAGCGAGGCATCAGGGGACACACAGGCTAACAACACCCCTGGGGAGGAGAAAAGAGAAGTAGTAGTGTGTGTGAAAACTCTCTGGGAGTCATTCCAACACCTATCTACATTAATAACCGCGCAACCGCAGATAACAAACACTTCATGAAACGGTAGTCATATTTGCTCGGCATACACTTAAGGCTGAGCCGAATCATTTTATGAAATGTACTGTGTGTACTGGCAAACATTTGGAAAATTGCCTTTTATAATAGTGGGTGAAATCTTTGTTCTTGCCACCGTTGTACACAGTGTTTTGTGCTTTATCTTATTTATACAACTGCTGTATGTACCGAGCTTATGACTAAAGGTACACAGTGTTTTGTTTTTCAATCGCTCACAAGTATTATGGCATACACGTACTGCAGATATGCCGAGTTAGTTCCCTCCCTAACAACATCTCTAAAACCAGTCTGATATCACCTTGACGCATTAGGGCTGTTGCTTTTTATTTCAAACTCCAGATACCGTGGGAAAAGAAAATATGATTCGATCTGCAGTGATGTGTTCAAGTTCAGAATTCACTGTGTGAAAACAAAACATAACATGCCCTAAACTTCAATAAGGTGAATTTAAAATGCACTGTCACTCTGATCTGTTGCATGTAAAGTATTGTTGTTCTCTTTAGTCACTCAATATAGAGCACACTAACAAGCAGTAATGAACAAATAGTTATGGCAAAAAGACGTCGAATAAGTGATATGTCAGCATCATCACTCAGACTGATTTGGGTCTAAGGGTGCTTGTCTCTTTAAGTGTTTTCAAAAATAGACTGAAGGAGTTGGAGGAAGGTGAATCAAGTTGTAGACTGAGCGTTTTGCCTCTGTGATGCAGGATATGATGACTTGATTTTTGGTATACTTGTGCTGTGAATCTGAAATTTTATTGACTGTAACTGTTAAAAGTTGTATGTCTGAAATTTTGTTTTACATGCCCCTGCCTGTCTTGGCCTGGACATTCTTGTAAAGGGTATTTTAAGGGTATTTTCACATATAGTGTTTTTTTAACAAACTGAACTCAGTCCTCTTAAAGTGCACCAAAAAGTGGACCAACAGAAAAGTAACTAATTTCTTTTTGAAAGAGGACTCTGTTCTCTTTCTGATCAGCTTCAGCTCTGATGTGGCCTCAGTCCTCCTTCTGTTCAGCCTATATATAATATATAGACATGGTATTCTTTCCACATCTGGTGATGTGCAGTATCTTCCATGGAACAAACTACTCCTTGTCCTGCAAGCATCACAGGCCAACGTGCTGGTCCCTGTTTTTTCAAGCATCATAGTGCAATAGCATGTGATCTAGAGGGCTAAACTGCAGTGCCAAGAGCAAAGTGAACCTGAAGCGCCTTTTGTTCACAGTACACAGGTTAAGTGAACTGCACCAAGGACTGTGAACCCAAGAACTGTTACATATGCACAAAAAATGTCCATTTAAAGGGCTGAAAAGGACCGAGTGTGAAAACACCCTTAATCTAAATGAAGCTTTTCCTCGTTAAATACGTTTGATGTGAACTGGGCATTAGCATTGTAAGTTAGATCTCATTCTTTCACCCAAAAATGACAGCCCAAACGTATCATTTATTAATTTAAATAAATTTCTTTGCAAAGTAGTGATCTTTGCCATCGAGTAAGAAGCTTAAGTCCGCTAGCTCAAAATAATTATGAGCCACTCATTTGTATGGATATCAGTGGAAGGTTTTAGTGCCTACTGCTTCAAGGCTTTTCCAACCTATTCAAGATCTGCTTAGGAAATAACTGAACTGTTGTCATTGTTGGCATAACAGTTGTCAGATTTATGTAAAATGTGTGTGTGTGTGTGTGTGTGTGTAAGAGAGGAAATAATAGTCAAAGTTATTACTATTTGCAAAAGAATCAAGAACTATCTCTAATTCTTTGTATTCACATAAATATGAACCAAATCTGGTGGTACGCTTAACACAGATCTTGTGCCAAAGAATTGTTGAACCCCCACGGGCTTAGTGTTAATTTTTTCGGGGATGAGACAGAGCCTTTCTGCTCTACTTAACATTTGTAATGAAACCTCCCGAGGCTCTTTTTCTATCCGTCTCTGGCTTGCCTCTTCCAACACAATGCAGGTCGATGGCAGAGATGACTGGAACACCTGCAGTCATCATGGCTCGTCTGGATCAGTATACTGCCACTTGTGTATCCAGCTTTACTCCACGTTTCACTGCCCGATTTACATGAGGACTCAGAGTGATGTCAGAGAGATGGAAATTCACAGGAAGGATGGATTTTTTTTGTATAAGGGTTACTGTAGGTCAGTGTTGCATATGCAGCAACTGCTGCGAACAGTCATAAACATTTACCTTAGTACACAACACCCTGGGCCTTGCCTGATTCTGTCTTCCAGAAATATCATCTATACATCACTGTGCGTAGTTTTAGATATGTTCTGGCCTTTGGAAGTGTATAGTATAGTTCACTGCATCAGTTTGACAACACTGCTGTTTGTTTTTTGGGCTTTAACGGTTCGTGTATCCAAGCCAGAGGGTGACGAACTCTACATTGTGATGACGACATAGATTTTTTAAATCTCATTTTTTTATTTCAATTTCATAACATTAAAGTCTCCGGTCTCACGCAGTGTAATGCAGAAGTGTTTAAAAGGTCCATTTTTTTGTAATGAAAATAATTGACCAGAGTTGCCAGTGGACAAAATACTACCTCAGTCTTTGACGCTTCTACTACCATATATGCAAAACAAACAAATATCAATCAACGTATCCTTGCATTTTTCCCCCCGTTGTACCAAACTCACACCGACCATGGCTCCTAAACAGGAGTGTGAACTGTCACTGTGCCTTTGCTTTCTACCACTGCGACTGTCTAAATGCTTTAGCACACAGATGTATAGTAAATTCCAACCTTGCCCTCCCAGCAGCTTGGAACAAATGCTAACTTTCTCCTACACACACAACACACCCAAAGGTGCACTTATTCCCTCCAACAACAACACAGTGTTGCCATTTCATCTAAAATACAGTAGGTCCTGATGGGGTGCTGTTCTCTCCAAACACCTGCAAACCACTTGTGTCTCCCATCAGAGCTATTTACAATACCAACACATACTCACACCCACACAGGACAGACACCTGCATCTATTCTAACCCAGTGACATACAACTGGAGAAATAATTTAACAGCTTGGAGCAGCTTTTACAGCTGCGTAAGCTGCTTCTGTTTACACGTGCATGTGTGGATGCGTGAATGTGTGTGCTAAGTGAGCAGCAAGCGAGTGTTTGCTGCCACTGCTTCTTGCGCTTGAAGTAAAAGGAACAGCTTGAAGTGGGTCGGTGGCACTACATATTTAACGAGGCGCCTCGGCTCTTTAGCTGCACCGTTGTAGAGCAGCGAGCAGAGTGTCGCACTTTGACTCCTGGAGCACACCTCACATCGCACCAGCAAACAGCCTCATCTGGCGGGGCTGCCGAGTACAGCGATGGCTGGAAGCTCTCTGTTTTTTTCTGGCTGGCAGAACTTTAACTGAGAGGGTAACCACAGGCTGTCTTACTGCATCCAGGAGCTCACCCTCTGATCCACCCATGTTGTCCCTGTTACGTCAGCGATCAACACAGGGATCGGGGTATCTGAAATGGCAGGTTTGAAAAAAAAAGAGAAACGTCGGTGGTGTTGGTGGATGGAGCCTAAAAGATGACAGCTAGTACTGGCACAGCTACTGTTGAGAGAGCAGAGAGGGCCGGAGGGATGGCTGATGTTTGCGCTCCCCACTAGTGTCACTGGACAGCTGTGACATTTGGGGCTGCGTTGTGGGCCAAAGCTCAAGCACCCGGGCGTCCTGGATGCCAAATCAGATGAGGTCAGATACAGTGTGTGTATGTACTTGTGTTTGTGTGTGTGTGTGTGGGTGGGCGGCACAAGATCAAAATTACCCACACCCTCCCTGTGGCAAAACAGACTGACTGTAATGTGTGTGAAATGACATTTGCTCTCCCACAAGAGTTCAGTGTTTCACTGAGCTATGGCTTTGCATTCAGAGTAGCTCCGAGGAAGAATAGTGAGGAGCGAGTGAAAGAGAGATAAAGAGAATGAACGACTGATTAGAAAAAGGAAACAAAGGAAACTGGTGGGCAGGTTGATGGTGGAAATAAAAACAGCAACATCAAATGGAGGGACATCAAACACAGATTCCTCCCGGAAACTAAAAGAATCAGCCTTTTCCTCTTTTTACGGTCTCCATTCCCCGACTCTGAAGAAGCACTGAAAAGCATAGAGAGGCCATGTACTGTTTTCCACTGCAGGATGAGAGACCAGCAGACAAATATACTCAAAAAGGTCTGTCTCACTCTTACTCCCCAGAGGTAAAAATTATCTCTCTTTCCTTCCGTCTCTCTTGTTATAGATTCTCATTGGAGAGTCTCACCCGCCTCTGTCAGCCTCATGCTATAAGGTCAAGATCCTCTGCTGAAAGTTTTTCTTTTAGCCTCAGGACTATTTTCTATCTCTTATTCCCCCACTGCTGAATGCAGTCTCCCGCAAAGCCCCGGAGGAAAAGCAAAGCCCATCTCCAAAAATATATAGACTTCCCCAGGCATGTGAGCATATGCTGCAAGAAGGTGGATTTAGTGTTTGCTTTTAATGGAAAGCATTGTGTTTGCTCGGAGGCTTTGGAGAGGCCACTGGCATTTTTATGGAGATGGATAGCGAGGGATGAAAGGGGGAATGAGAGGTGATCTCAACCTGAGAATGTCTGCTGGTCGCCAGTAGTTTAGCCAGACTCCTGGGATGTATCTGCGTATGTATGTGTGTTGCTGGTGGAGCAGTGTGTGCGTGTGTGGTGGAGCTGCACTAACGAGATCCCAGAAGAACACCTCATTCGCGGTTAAAGGAGTGAGATCACACCGCGCGTTTCCTCTCATTCACACCGGCTTAGCCAGCACTGTCCCTGTGGTGAGGAGCACACGGCTGGGGAATACCAAACTGAGGCATCAATTACCTGGATCTCACTACATCGGTCAAGGGAGAACAGCAGCTAAATTGAATAACACTTTCCCAGTCGCATGTTGGCATATGTGCTTTCGCACACAAGTGCCGGCTCACACACACACACACACACACAGGCGCGCTCACACTCACGGAAAACAATCAGCGATCCATCCCAGTGGCACCCTCTCTCGACAGGGTACACTAACCACCGCTCACCGCTGAGACTGCCTCTCAGTGAGAAATAGAAGTGCGTCATATGATTGACTCACTCACACTTCCATATGACTGTTAAATCGTCTTATATGCACAGTCAATTCAGGCTTAGTGCCTTTCCCGAGCCCCATGGGCGCGGGTGATAATTTGACTTTTATTGAAATTCAGCTCCAGTGGGTTCAAGGTGGTTGAAGGTTGTTCTTTTACTGCCACAGATGAGATGGAGGGAGAGCACGGCGTCAAACCCTCAAGGCTCTGTCTCTCTCGCCGACTCTCCTGTGCTCGCTTGTCTAGTTCGCTCTCTGCCAATGGGGAATTATTCAGGGCGTGCGAGTCAATTTTGTGGTGCATCCAAACATGGTTAACAACAGCATTTAATGAGATTGGATATAGCTAGCTGGTGTTTGCCTCCACCCCTTGAACACAGTCTTCTTTATTACTTTGCAGGGGTACATTGTCCTCATTCTCTGGGAGAAAAGTAGCAGTGACAGAGGTTAATAAGAGTTAAGTTATTCTTTTGGGTCCTAAAGGGCACGCCGTATTCATGTTTTATTTTTAGAGGAAGTTTGTAACTTCGCTCTGATAAATGCCACCCAAAGTTTTGAGACGGACTCTGAGAGTGTCCTACTGGAGGTGACAGGAGGTGCAGCTGGGCTCTGCTGTGTTTAAAGGAATAGTTCTGATCTTAAGAAGCAGGGTTGTATGAGGTACTCGTCCATAGTCAGTCTATTACATTGTGGAGCACAGCAATGTTACGGCTGTGGAGGACTCAGCAACAAAACACACTTTAGCCATGTAATAAAAGGCCCAACTAAGGAAATCAATATCAGTTAAGTGTATGCTATATTTAGAATATTTCCCTGCTTTACCTTGCTGCCAGACGGCCATTCCCTGTGGGGAAATTAAGCTGTTATATCACTCTCTTAAGAGCCAGACTCCATTGAAAAAAACAGTGATTTAACATCACTGAACACAGGAGCTGCAGGAGCTCAATCACTATGGGTGAGTTCAGATTGCTAAGTTGCTAAATAACTCCCATGTTCAGTGATGTTAAATCACAGTATTTCTCAATAGAATCTGGCCTGACACTTGGGTTTGCTACAAACACTGCGTTGTGTTTACAGATGATAAGTAAGGACAAGAGGACGACTTCTGCCTTGCTGACCAGGGGGATTTAATCTCTCTCGTGTGCAAAACACATTAAAATCAGCACAGCAGCTTCTCATGACCAGCTGTCCACAAACACACCTCTCCTCACGGGGTCCAGAAAACGTGTGAGGAGGATAGCACGAATCTACAGGAAATGATGTCACTGAAAGGTCGGAGGTCACACGACAAAAACTGAATTTACAAAAAATAAAAGTATGAACACAAGTACGAAAGATGAATTTGGTGAAATATAAACCTATTACAATCATACATCGGTTACAAATAGATGGGGAACTGAAGGCATTAACGACTTCCCCATTGAAAGGGGTTGTCTGACGTTAAGGTAAAGAGGTGAAAACATTTTCAACACAGTGTACACTTAAACTTTCATAAATTATTTCAGGTGAGACTTTTATTATTCCTGCCCCCCATCCACAGCAGCTGCTTCTCCAAACTTGAGGTGTACCAACAGATATCTACTGTATGTAATACACTTGCTATTGATAACTATGGATACAACCCCACTTCAAATAATCCAGACTACCCCTTCAATAGGTGTTGGAAGCATGCATATATCGTGTCTGAGACTTTTATCCCTTTATGCGTCTCCTTTTGCCGCTGTTAGCATGATGTTCCTGTGCGTGTTAAGGCGAGACAGCTTTCTGTGTTCCTGTGTTTTACTGTTCATAAATATTTCAAGTGCCACACAAGAACAGAGCATGTCTTTGTACATTCAGGCAGCAGGACAGAAATGAGGTCAGCTGGTTTCCAAGAAATGATGTGGCTGTTGTGTTCAGCTAAGGTTAGATCCATTTCTGGATGAGATAACGCAGGGCGCTGCCACATGATGCCCTCGCCGTCACAGTGTTTCTCCGATTACTCCTTCCATATCTCCTTCGATATCTCCCTTCGTAAGAACCGCAGCCTTCTTCCTTCTTCCTTTCCCTCTATCTCACTCCCTTCTTTCTGCCCGCTTTCTCTTTTTCTTTATCTCTGCATCTCTCTCTGTTTCTCCCTGCCCTCCATACTGGCTCCACATATTACTGGATGGTTATCTCAGTTCAAGTGTGTGACAGAAAAGGACAGCCAGTTCTATCTATTTCTTTGCCCTCCTAACCCCCAGTCGTTATAAAATGCAACCAGGCGAGTCACACCGAGATGCCATCAGAGACACTGTGCACATATTTGACATTGACTTTATTGATTCTTTTATTTCTCTCTATTTTTGTGCTTAGTTTTGTGATTCTTTCGCCCTCACACTCCCAACAGCGTGCACACACACACACACACACACGCACAGACGCTCTGTGCTAATGACAATCCTTACTGTCTTAATTAGAGTGAAGGACTGCAGCGGGAGGTAATTGAGTGACATGATTTTGTTCACTCAGCACTATTTCCTGGTCTGCTTGAAAAACAAAGATGCTTTAACTCACCCCTCGTAGCCTATTAGCTATAGCTTATGCTGCTAAATGTCAGCCGCGCGCAATCCCAGTGCGACCTGGACACGGTTCCTCTCTGTCAATGCACTTGTGTCTCCAGCCAGCAGAAGTGATGATAGACTAACTTCTAACTTTCATATGTGGAATGTAGAAATGTCAAAGCTATAGTGGATAGACTTTCAATGTAGAGCTATTCTCCTTATGGGAAAAGGTTAAATTACATTGCCCCCTTTTTTTCCTCCACACTAGCTCTCCAACATAAACACAGAGTTTAGCACTCGTTCTCTTATACTCCATTTTGGAGGCAGGGGAGTTTTTTTTTTTGGCGCAGTTGTGCTGTAAAGTGATACTCCTCGGGCCCTCATGGTTCACATCAGCCACTCTGCACTTTTAATTTGGGGCATTGATCGAGGAATTCTTTTAGTCGTGTCATTAAAGTGATCAAATTTCAGCTTTTAATGTTTTTATTGGAACGAAAGGGGAGCGGGGAGGAGCAGGAGTTGCAAAGAGAATAAATGACAGTGGGTGGGTGTGGCTGAGTGATTGGGAAGCCAGCCAAAGCCTTGTTCCACAGCCAGTGAACCATTGGGGAGTAGTCTCCCTCTCCCTGAATGCTGTTTTGTAAGGTGAGGAGCCTGATAAGAGTTGTAATTACCTCATTTTACTGCAGCAAATTGCCAGGTTTCTTAAAAGCAGACAGGCTGGCTGAGGTAATATCAGCAGTAATGAGTATTGTGATGGTTGTGGGAGGCTAGCGCTGCTTCCATCTGGATTATTGCTTGGTCACTGCTGCTGGTCTGCTGTTACAGCAAACTTTAGCAGATCCCGGGCTCATTACTGTGAGGTATAAATGGTTTAATATTGAGTTTCTCAGCATTACGTGTTTTGCATTCCAATAAGCATGTATGTAAGCATTAACCTTGCACAGTAATAGAATACATATGCATATGTGAAATACACTTTTTTCCCCTGATGTTCACATTTTTCCATTGAAGAGGACATTTTATTGTATCTAAAACAGATATGTGCTGTGCTCTGTCAAAATTATTTGGTTGCTGTAACGGCTCATTTCTAGCTAAACATGATTTTTTTTTGGTCATTTTGGGGTTTTGTTTGATTTTAAATAAAGGTTCGGCTCTCATAATAAGAAGATGACGACCTAGCAGCAAACACACACTCTCTGTGCCTCCCTAAAACTTCTGAGGTTAATTGTATCTGAGGCTATGGTTCTGATTGGCTGACCCTGACGTTCTTACCCTCATCCTGACCAGTCTTTCTCGTCTCTTCTAAACCTGATCAATCCAACCAAAGAAGACAACAAGTACTAGCCAGTCAGAAGGAGAGTAGGGTGCATCGTGCCTTCGCTATCCTAGGAAATGCGAATTTGCATCTAGGACAGTTGGTTTTCATCTGATTTCAAATAAATAAAGTCTTGGTTTTCAGAGTATTATTATGAAAACCTTTTGAAACCCACAGGGTTGTCACTGGCAACCCACCTGGGCTGGCTCTTGCCAGCTTGGCATCGCGCATCAAAATATGAAAGTTAACTTTTGTCACTATGGACATGCTAAGAATCTCCACTTTCCAACAGTGCATACAATTCAAAATTTTTCAGGGTCAATGTGGCTTAAAATTATAGAGCAGAACACACTGAGAGAAATTTAAGGTTAATATTTTCAAAATTAGCACTGAGGTTGCAAAAATCAGTCCCGGAGCTGCATGTCAGTGTGTACAATAACTCATATGATTGTGCATATATGCCATGTTGTGCATTTTCTTTTTCAAAAGGACTGTGATAAACGTTCTCTTCGCTGTAGGGGACGTGGGGGGACAGCAACAGAAAATGCTAGCTCTTGATTGGTCCCTGTGAGAATCCATTACATGACGGTCTACTAAAGTAACTGCAGTATTCCCAAAGCGGTGTCATCACTGCCAGACTCGCTCCAAAAAAACCCCACATGAGGTGGGGGGAGGATCATATTTCTGCTGTGTGCGTCAGGAGCAGAAAGAAGAAAAAAAACAAACACCCGAGACATTTGAAATGGCATATCCTTTGTCAGAATGCTGAACACTGTGTTTCACCAGATTATGTTGATATAATTTAACCCTTTCATGGAAATGTTAATATCCACACTGTTTGGCCTGAAACTGATACAGATGTTATGAAATATTTTGGAGCTTTGCTCAGTTTACATTCATCCACGTCTAGCATAAACTCCATAGCCCCTCCATTATGTGGTTTAGCTATTACCTACATTTGCTCTTTACTGCCTTCTTATTAGGTGTGGAAGAGGATGAGGATTCATTGGAAGTCTTTTGCACTAGAAGAAATTAGGTTGTTTGTTTCAATTGACCCATAGAATGGGACTAATTCTTGGTTAGCCTCTTCCTATTTGTCTCTGGTAATGGTTCGAATATAAAAGAGCATTGGTCTCCTCTCTTTTACATCCAGTCAGCTAGAAAATTACTTGCCATTTGCAAGCATTAGAAGAACAGATAGGAAGTACATATTTCTGCAGCTGAATGTGCTTTGTGTGTGTGTGCGCGTGTTAAGGCGTTTGATAGGAAGGTTTTTGGTAATAAGCACAGGTCAACAGGTCACAACAGAGAGCCGTGCATAAAGCCTGGAGATCCTCAGCTTCGTCGTGCCTCCCAGACTGATGCTTTTAAGGTGTATATGGTGTGTGTGTGTGCTTTTTGGGTGTGTCCCTTCTTCTTCTTATCCTACACAGAGCTCACGCAGGAAGAGAAATCAAACCCCCCCGTAGCCTGTCATTAACAGGAGGCAGAGAGAAAGAAAGATAAGGGGAAGGAATGGAAGCGAGAGGGCAAAAAAAAAGAGACGGGGGAAGTGGAGAAGATGAAAGACAGTGGTAAATGGAGAGTGAAGAAATGCGGGGAGAAGAGGAGGAGAAGGGATGCGATGGGATTAAGGGGTAGAGGGGAGAGAGGGAGAGGGAGAAGAGGGAGAAGAGGGACAGATGCGTGGGAGAGGAAAGAGGGAGGAGAAGAAGGTGGAGGTAAAGGGAGAGCGGAGAGGGGTGGGCGGTGGGGTTATGATGAATTAAAGATGACACTCTCCGGCAGCCTGGTTTCTAAAGATCACTCTGTCTGCTAATGTAATGTTAATGAATGCAAATGATGTGCCTAACCTCTCTCCCCCTGACCAGGAGAGGGAAAGGAAGAGAGAGAAGGAGGGCAAAAGAAAAAGGGAGAGGTGTGAAGCGCAGAGGGGGAGGTTGGTATAAATGTGCTGTATCTGTCTCAGGCCTGTAGCTGGATGAGTGACTGACCATGAAGATATGATTAGATGTGTGAGTCTGTTGTCACCAGCCTCTGGCTGTGCATTGACTGTGTACCTGTCTGTGTTTGCCAACCCCGCTTCGGGCGGAGGGTTGTTGTGTTTTCCTGCTTCCCTTCCACAGCAACTCTATTACAAACCGGTAATAGTGAGGAAAGAGAGTATGGCTGCCCACCGCGCGCCGCAAGGTTGAATCTTAAGTTTTATGCGACGTGGCAGCCCAGATGTGTAAGGCCAAGAGAATGTCACCTTGCTGTGATGATGGGATAATTTCATCAGGTCCTGAAGATAGCGCATGTATATTCATTCTCCTATCTTGTGAGGCATTCTTCCTAACATCTGCTGCTGATCTCACTTTGGCTTCTGTAAGTCCCCACCTCTCATCTCTCTTGGCGCTCCCTCTTGTCCCCGACACTGACCTGGTCTTTTTCATGCCGGAAAATTTTATTTTCACTCCACCAGCGCGAGTGTCTGCGAGCCCAGAACGCTGTAAATACATTTTTGTGTGTGTGCGATATGTGATTTGTGAGCCTGTTCATTTATTCTGTCTGTGGCTCACCGATGCGGGACTTGTGTGTCCCATCACTCCCCGCTAATGTCTCAGAGGATGGCAGATTATTTTCTGTTCAATTTTCAAATCAGCCACATTGTCATTGCTGTCTTCGGGGAGACATAGAAGTAACATATTTCTTTTGATGTATTTCTGTTGACTGTTCTGTATCTTCTATTTAAAGCGAAAGCCCTTCAGTATGAGTGACACAGCTTTAGTGTGGCGCAGATTAGAAAAGTCTCACATCTGTGTTCGCAAGGATTGTCTTCCCTGTCGAACACGGTGACTCAATCAAAGATATCACCTCTTTCATATTTCTTGTAGCCCGGAGCGGTGCTGTGCCGTAAACCTAGTCACAGTTTTCAAATCAGCTCAGTGCTCTCGACCATGTTGGACTTGAGCTGGTCCTACCTTCCAGTCCAATAAACAGTCTTTTTTGTGTGTGATTTCCCAGGGCGCAGTCAGTGAATGGTGTCTGTTTGTGTGACAAACTTCCACACGATTTGTTCAGAAAACACTTCACTCCGTCAAAAATGTTCCCTTTTTATTCATAAATCCCCCGAGTGGACGGCTGATTAGTTTGGGAGACGCAGCAGCCTTTACTCTTGTTTGTTTGTCACTTTGTTTTCAGCCCCGTATTAAGATGCCAGGCTCAGCGGGCTGCCATGGGGCTTCATCATTGTTAAGTGCTCATTTCAATCCCGCTGATTTCTCCTCTTTGGTTTTTCATCTCTGTCTTTCCCTCTGTCTGTCTCTTCCCTTCGATATCTCCCACTCTTTGTCCTCCCATCTTGATTCCATTTCAGAGAAAAGATAAACCCCTCTTAAATATTGTCGTTCAAGGCCCTCGGATCTTATTTCAGTTTGTTGCCACAATCACAAAGAGAAGGCCCTCTCAGCCCAGCATCCAGCATCTGGACGTGATTGTCTCATTGAATTACAAAGTGTACCAGCATCCTTGAACAGGAGGACATAGTGAGGGGGGTGAGGTTAAAGGATAGATGAATGGAAAAGATGTGTGATGGGGTGGGAAGGGGAATCCATGGAGAATTGTCTGCCATATATTGACAGAGGAGCCGGGGAGCTTCAGAGAGGCGCTGCAGCACATGTTCTATCGACCAGCAGCCATACAATCATACAGATGTGGCCGCAAAGGGGGGAATTACACAGACATGTTGCAAACTGTAGAATTAAAGTCGTACATAAAGGCTCAAAGAGGGTGTAGAGATTGTCCAATCCATTCTTGCTGCTCTTTCTTCTCTGAATTCTCTTACTATAGATGCTGTTTTGCCCAAGTGCGAGCAATATGCAATCACGCGTGTCTATGTGATGTATCATGCGACTGCTTGCTGACGTGTAATTGTGTGAAGAGGGCTGCCTTATCGATCTGTAGCGCAAGGCCCCATCAATGTTTAATGCAGTCTCTCTCGCTCTTTCATTTCTCTCCCTCCCTCTCTCTATCCCTCTCGCTGTATCTGTGGAAACAGCCTACCATTTGGTATTGATCTACCACTTGCTGCTAATGAGAAGGAGCTGTGCTTTCTGGCATTGGAAGCTGTAGGCCCTCGGTTGAGCCTCGGTTTTGGCTCGGCTTGCAACTTCTGGGTTTTGACGAGTGCGCTGGCAGTGTATCAGCTTGAGTGAGCATTGCATAGTGAGCCAACCCGTATCCGTTGTATGTTTTAGAGTAACTAATATTCTGTGATGTAGTCACAATACACCCCCCGGCCTCGCGGCTCTTTGAATCCATTCACGGCAAGCTACCCTGACACCTACAAGCTATTGTTTTCCACTAGATTTATGACGTAGTCTACATTAAGCTCTCTATGTTAATAATTTTTCCCACAGATTGAACTGCTAGTGAACCTGGCTGTGTTTAATTTATTGGAGCTCGCAGGTGGAGCTGACATAGCAGAATATGAATGCGGGAGAAAACACTCTGGGCTACCCTCCAAACATGAGGGACTCCAGCGCTGTTGTCTTCCAAATGACTTGGTAAAAACTGAGAGAGAAAGAGAGTAAGGTGGTGTGCGGTCAGATGTAAATGCGATCAGATTCAGGGAGCCATGGAGAGGGAGGACTAATTGTTTTTACGAGGGTTTTATGGTGTAAGCTGAGGAGTAACCCAGCGTTAAACTACTGGAACCCACATACAGCAAGGAGGGATGAATCAGAGGGAATAAGTGCCGCAGCTGCATTAAATGCAAATTTACAGTTACAGCAATACTTGTATAAAAATAAATATTCGATCCCAAAATGTGTACATATTAATTTATATCTTTACCTGAAACATGCTCCTATATAAAATGGACCAGCGGCCATTTTGGCAAAGGAATGCTCCACCCACGCGTCGACCATTTGTGAATCAGTGTGTCATGCCATGTGACATGCTGAATAATTCTCCCATGCCTCCACACAATTGGTGAACATATTGTTTTATAGATTGATTGGATTACCTTTTACAACAGCAAAACTATATCCAAACAACTGCAGTATGCTCTATGCTCTCTTTAAAGCCAGACTCCAAAAATATGTTGTTTTTTTTTGTGAAAATGCAAGTGTTTGAAAAGTACTGAGCTTAAGACTGGATAAATGAGACTTCAATTGTACTGCAAGACCAAATATGGAGTTTGGACTGGTACCCAAAGGTGCCAGTTCACCTTTAGGGCACTGCCGAGGTGCCCTAAAGGGCAAGGCACCAAACCCCCAACTGCTCGGGGCATTTGTCCTAGGCAGCCCCCTCACTCTGACATCTCTCCATTTAATGCCCGTTTAAATGGAGTCCTGTTTGTGCACGTGTGTGTGTGTGTGTGTGTGTTTGGGCCTGTGTGTATTCGACAACAGAGTGAAATGAATTCCCCTCGGTTATTGATAAAACATATCTTCCTCTTTGTAATCGGATGTTTTGATATAGTTTTGCTGTTGTTTAATAAAGTTCCCAATCAATCAGTAAATTAACATGTTCTCTCCTTTCAGTGGAGGCATGTGAGAACACCATGTTGTTGAATTGACGGCATCACTAATGATTTACAAACGGTCATTTTTTGAAAGATGTAAAAACATTTTATTCATATATATATATATATATATATATATATATATATATATATATATATATATATGTATATGAATACCTTTAGAAATAGCAAAAGAAGCCTTTTGCTTTGCGGGCTTAGATCATAGGATGATTTATAATTTTAGCAATAAACCAATATGTGCCTCTTGTAATTTTGAAAGAGCAGGCTTTTCTAATTAATGTGGGTTGCTCATTTTAAAATGAAACTCTCGAAATCCACTTATGATTAAATGGATGAATGGTCCACATAACAGCTCATTTAAAACTCACACACACACACACATACACGTACACAAGGGACATTTTTCCGAATCCCCAGTGCCAGTGGACAGGTGTGTGAGCTATGGCATGACGGGCTGTGTGAGCCCCACCCCGTCGCTAATAACCAATTAGCATACTCCATTTACTCATCTGCTACTTAGATATTCTGCTAATGGCAGGCATTAGGTCACATGACACGGCTCATCCACCCCTCCCATGGGCCTTTGACCCTTTTTTTTGTCTCCTACCCTCGCCATCTTGCACCTCCTTACCCCCCCCTCCCCTACTTTTAAAAGGAAATGGAAAATGGCCTACCAAGTGCCTGTGTGATTTGACTAAAGCTTCTGTGATTTCCCCTGAGAAAGCGTTGGCAGTCCCCACAACGCTGGCTGGCGCTGAGGGCTGTTTCATGCTCCTATCTCCCCAGCTGACAGCAAGTCGTACAGGCAGGCAAGCAGGCTGGAGCTGGCTGGCTGGCTGTGGAAACTAGACAAGACAAGGCTGATCTTAGGGAAATTGAAATACTCTGATGGAAGCCGGGTGTGAACAAGGCTGTCACTGTAGGTGTACACAGAAAATTGCTCTCTGAGTTGGCTGGTGAATGTAAGTGTGTGTGCAGCATGTGTGTTCATGTGTGTGGCTTAATGCGTATCTCTGTGAGTGCTTGTGTGTGCGGCTGAATTACCTCGGCTAATTGGTTTCATGTCTGAGGACAGTTTCTCCCAGTAAGGGGAGATTGAGAATGAAAGGCCTCTTTCCTTCCTACCGGTGGCTTGTCACTCATCCTCTGTGTACTTGTTTTTTTGTTTTTTTTTTAACCAAGACCACTTGAACTGCAGATGACGGGCTTCGAGTGCTCCATCATTTGGAATGATTTCTAAATCACTGCAAGTTCAGTGAGATTCCAAATAAGCAACAGCTGCGGGTGTGCGCTTCCTGTGGAGGAGTAGGTAAAGGGAGGGTGCTGAGGGCTGGAACCTGTTCCTGCACGAGGACAAGCGTCTGCTGGTTATGTCTCCGCATTTAGTCAGAGCAAGATTTCTCCCTTA
The DNA here is from genome assembly GCA_035609425.1 of Epinephelus awoara. NCBI lineage: Eukaryota > Metazoa > Chordata > Actinopteri > Perciformes > Serranidae > Epinephelus > Epinephelus awoara. Next base: position 10,057,118 of record CM069306.1, read on the forward strand.
TCGACAACACGTGTGGGTGTCGCTAGCCAACCGTTTGCTGTGATAGTGGAAGATGTCCAAGCCAAAGACACAGCTATGGCAGTTCCTCTGAAAATCCCCACATGCCCTGCTTATCTACTACAGATCACCACCCAGACATACCATTCACTCCCTCTGCAGCCAATTTTTTATCTGTTTGGCCACAACAAACACAATGGAGGGCATGTTGTGGCAGGGGACATCAAAAAAAGTGAAATATGCCCTGGTTCACCCGCAACAAGATGGAAGGTTTAGTCTGGAGAATAAACTGCCTGTTACTGGGGAAATTATGAATCTATCATTACACTGCTAAGGCCAACATGTCACCCAGCTCATCACTCTATAAATCTGTGTGTGTGTGTGTGTGTGTGTGTGTGTGTGTGTGTGTGTGTGAGAGAGAGAGAGATAGAGAAGCAGGAGAGACCAGTGGTTCCTGATAAATGCCATACACTCTTAGAAGTAAGGGTTTTAGTGTGTTCTTCCTGTTCCTCCTGAAGACCTGACATTCTACCCAGAACCACTTGCTTCTTAGGAACGCATTTCTTGAAGAAAAGGTTTTTCAAAGGTTCTTAGTAAAGGCCAAAACACACAAGTGGCGACTGCAACATACCAAAAAATACGCCCCAGATATTTTCAATGTGCAACCCTACACCAGTGATGGCTAAACGCGCGGCACTTAACACCACTCTCCTATTTCCAGCGTTGCCGCCCCCAAAAGGAAATACTTATACAGACCAGCTCCTGTAGCAGTTATTTTCTCTCATCACCATTGATCTATAAAGAAACCTCTGTAGCTGTTGCTGTGTCTCGTGTGTGATGAAGAATAGATGAGGAGAGACTCATTGTCGAGGTCGAGAAATATCCCGAGCTAAACGGCCCACAATCCCATTATTATAAAGATACGTTCAAACGTGGAAGAAGTTCAGATATTTCAGTAAGAGTAGTATTAACTTTATGTTGTCATCTCTTGATGAGCTACAGCGCTCTTTTAGCTTAAGACTAAATGTTCCATTGAGAACCATTTTCATCCAAAGAAGTCTTTTTGGCAGTAAGAGTTCACACAATATCACACAGTCTACCAAAATTATTGTTATTATGTTTTGACAGGTACGTAGTACTTGGCATTTTGTATTTGGTTCTCATTTGGAACCAAATTTTGGTTCCCAACCCTACTGCGCCAATGAATTAGTAAATCTACACCCCCAAAAACGTATTTGTTAACCTTGAGTTTTGTGGGTTAAGCTGGACCACATCAGCCCTTTCCGAGGCTCATGACACCCAAGGCTACTGGACACAGTCCCTCATCCGCCACGATAAGAACTAAAACCATGATTGGTGGGAGAGAGATCTATGGGTAATGTAGTCAATTACGATTCTTCCTGGTGAATTTTCATTTCCTAGGATAGCAACGACATGACACACCTTACTCTTCCAAAGACTGGCTAGCACTCATTGCCTTCGTTAGTTGGATTGGTTAGGTTAAGGCAAGAGGTGTGAGATTGGCTAGGGTAAGAAAGTCAGGGTAAGCCAGAGTAAGGCACAGTAGGGTGGGCTATGTGCAAATTTGCCGCCTGGACTGGTTCTTGTTAGCTCCCTACAAGGTGAAAAGCTTCTGAATAGAACCCCAGAGAAAGCTTCTGGGTAGGTATAACCCCTTATGTTTGGGCTCTAGATAGCGTTCTCAGTGGAATCTTTCTAAAAGTTTCTTCGAGGAACTAAAAGGGTTCTCCTCTGAGGACAAGCCAAAAAATGCTGTATCTTTCTGGTTAGCACCTTTATTTCTAAGAGTGCACTCTCTTCTTTCCCGGAGCTATATCATATTTCCAGATTTCCGTGCGCCAACAAGGAAGATATTAATCAAAACAGGTCTGACAAACTTCTTGGGTGAGCTGCCAGACTTATTTGTCTATGATGTGTCACTGAGGATTAGCAAGAGGTAATCGTTGTCTTATATTTCATAGATATGGGACCAGATAAGACACCTTGTGTAATACAAGTCCAAAGTGAGATAGATGAATTTAGATCTCCTCTGAACTGTTCCCATATGGCAGATTTTCCTCTCTGTGGTTATAACTTTTTATTGTCTCATTTTTGTTTGCAACCAGTGCACCATAGTTGTCTAAGGTGCATCTTGAGATTTTGTGCAAATGCTCAGAAAATCACAAAGAAACACAAGACAATCTTTGCCCTTCTCATTAAAGCTTTCACAGAGACTGCATGCTTTGGGAATTTATGTATTTTCATAACCGTGGGGTTGAGAAGAACTGACAAAGAATACTGCCAAACTAGTTTTCAGGGAATGTCACTCCCCGATCGTGGTAAACAAACTGCAATGGCCTCGCCATGGAGGGCTCCCTCCGTATTTGTGAAGCGGCTTTCTTTGGGTAAACAATGTGACAAAGTTCAGCACTCGCATACGGCCACATGAAAAACCATGCAGTGTTTCTCATGTGCAAACAGACAAGTACAAAAATATCCACTCGTTTTTGCACAAATGACGGCATGCACGCGCCTGCTCACAAACAAAGGCAGGATGCACATACAGCGCTGTAGTTTCATGCTCGCACAGACAGAACACAATACAAAGCTCAGCATTTAACAGCGTGACGGAGGCTCTCAGACATTCCTTCCAGCAAAGTGCCAAAGCTTTGTTTCCGTGTCTCTTGTCTTAACAGAAGTCTAGCAGAGATGGATGAAACGCTGTGAAGGATTCATCTCCTCTCTGTTCATCGATGATAGTGTCAAGTGATCACTGGGGCTTGAATGCAGTTCAACTCTGTGGAATGATACTCAAAATAGCTTTTCTGAGGCTAACCGCTCTCTTTCTCTCCCTCTACCTCTTTTTCTTTCCCTGCTGCAGAGACCGTAATGGACACTCGGGTGGCCACAGCTGAACTGGGCTGGACAGCGTATCCTAATTCCGGGGTGAGTCGGTCATTGCCAACACAGGCTGAGCAAAAGTTTCAGAAGTTTATGTTCAAACTCTCTCTTTTGGGAGTACGATATGTAACATGAAACATAATGCACATACAAATCTACAGCCAGACAGACAAATAGGCAGGAAGGCAGGCAGGATGGGAGTATAGACTTAAGTAGTGCCCAATGTAGCTCCTATTATGGGTATTATTTTCTCTCTGTCCCAGCTCATAATGACTTAATGACATAATGGGTCCACGTAAGCCCCAGAACACAGTACCTAAGTCCCTGTAAATGGAGGCTGGGGGGATACCATAGACATAATGATACTGTAATGATACATTTATGCAGGGAAGTGGAGGTATTAGGATGAAACGGGGGAGGAGGAGCTAAGAGGATAGAAACGCTCAGGGCTTTCTCAGATTTTAAGGGGAACTATTTTCAACTTTCAGGTAGTTTCATGCACATGAAAGGAGTGAAAATGGAAAGAAAGTGCCAACTCATCAGAATGGGAACAGTGCTCCTTTCTCTCTTTCTTTCTTTCTTTTTTTTTTTTTTTTGAAAGAATCACAGTATCAGAAGTATGATTGCCCTATTACGCTAATGGACTTAAAGAGAATTTTAAGGTCTTGTTCTCCGTGCTGTAATTTAATAATTCAATGAAAAGCTCCACAGACCAACACTGATAGCATGAACCTTGCAGGAGCCATCCAGGACAGACAATGACTGTTTCCTGCATTTTCTGGGTCTTTGGGTCTTTATGAGGCATTTTACACACGTGTAAAGGGAGCTTTTATTGCTCTTGAGCAGAGCTTTGGCTCTGTTTAAACACTGGAGAGTGTGGCAGTCCAGGTTTTTTTTTTTTTAATCTCCCCGAAGGAGCACTGACTAAAACAACCTGGACCCTGCAATAACCTAGAGTATTAATTTGATGCTTCTATCTGTATATACGTGTGTGCACAATCATCTTAATAGGATCTCACAGCTGAGACCTTGCTTATGTCTACTGCTGTATCACTCTTGTGAGTAACTTTAATCCTAAAAAAGTTGGACCAGTGTTTTCACCCAGTAAAATAATTTATCTGTCATGCCACTCTTTTACTTTAACAAATGACGTTTTCTGGAATCAGTGAGGGAGCATTTGCTGAAACTGTCACTATGTCTGGAAAGTAGTACATAAGACAGATACTTTGTGAAAACAATCATGTTCCTCAGCCTCCTCAGAGTGCTTCTAATGGCGTTTGCGAGAATCCACAGCGTCGAAATGAAAATAACCAATAATCTGAGCCGAGGAGTTTCTAACGCAGCTGTCAATCACGTCAATCACTGCTTGTGAACTGCAGTCAAACTAGGCAGCGCTGATCGAATATGAATCAAGATCCTGTTTCTGCATGCCCTCGTTCTCACTTCAGATGTTTTCGGAAACACATTTTAGTGTACTGTTTAGCTGTAAAATGAAAACGGTTGAGCCAAGACCAAGCACTGCCTATCTGCTGCACCACTTCCTCATTTTTGAGATTGATTTGATCAGCGCTGCCTAGTTAGACAGTTTGACTGCAGTTATTGAGCAGTGATTGACCTGATTGACAGCTGCGTTAGAAACTCCTCTGCTCTGATTGGTTGCTTTCCTTTAGCTGCAGTCTGATTCTAGTAAATGCCATTAGAAGCACTCTGAAGAGGAAGAGGAACATAATTTGTTTTCCAGACTATCTGTCTCATGTACTACTGTCAGTACTGTCAGTACTGTCACTACTGTACTACTGTTACCAACTGTAGCTTTAAATGCTTTCTGTTAAACTGTATTCAATTCAGTTTTATTCATAAAGCCCAATTATCACAAATCACAATTTGCCTCTTTACAGCATTTTACATCCCCATGTCCTTGGACCCTCACAGCGGATAAGGAAAAACTCCATGGCAGCAGCATAACCACAAATACATTATTAAACTTTTAAGATAAGTGGCTTGTGAGCGGAGACTGTACTCACCAGAGGAAAACTTAAAATAAGCAGCTGATTACTTTGCAGATCAGTCAATGTGGGTAAAATAAATGGTTGGATATTTATACATTTTGATTTCAAATGTGTTGGTGAAGATGCAGAAGTTGTTACCTCACAGCTATTAATCGTGTCAGTGGTCAGTTTGCTTCATTTCTTTGCCCTATTTTAGAATAACACACTTTTCTGCACAGCTTCAGTCTTTTCACCAAATGTGCACAGTTTTTCTTTAGAGATGAGGCATGTTGGTCTTCCACCCGGTGCTGTTCACCCTGAACACCGCGAAGCACAAACAGTGTCTTTTTCATTTTAAAGGATCAGTTGTGTCAACACTTAACACACTCGCGTAATATGCAGTGGAATAATCATGAGTTTTCAGCCTCACACTGCCACATCGTCCTCTCTGTGAGGAGGAAATATCCAGTAAGACCCACTGAGTAGAGACATCTACAGTGCTATTTCCATCCAAGCCTGCTCAGTTCAGCAAGCCTCCAGGCACACAGAGCCTCCTGTCTGTGTTGAGCATAGTTTTTTAAGCTACTCCTGGTGTAAAGGTTCAGGCAGGGAGAGACCTGCTGTAGGGTGAATACACTCATACCGCTCACTGGAGAATCTCACCACGCTACACGGCTGCCTTGACCTCGCTGGTAGTGCGTGAGTGATGCGGCGTGATTGTGTGGAAATGCACACACACACACACACACACACACACACACACGCCTTCGCACGTGCACATACATAAACACTAAATTCAGCAGGTTTTTGATGGATTTCTGCTGTGTGAGAGCGAAAGATATAAATGTCAAACCCGGTCAATATCGCATCATTTTCAAATGTACAACACTCATCTCTCTGGTGCTCAAGTTTGTTTGTGTACCATGGAGTTGATTTGGAAAGCGAGTATTTAATAAATAATCAGATATATTTGACTTGTGTATTCTACCTGAGTGTACCCGATCTCATATAATGGATGATAGTGTCAGCTGCAGGTCATAGCTGAAGGTAAATCTGACAACCATGTCTGCCTGCAGGGGTGTGACCTGTGGTGTCAATGTAAAGATGCAGAATGTACAGTGTATTTGTTTGACTACACACACTTAGTTTAACAGTAATGTATATTTGTTTGTATAGCCGGTGGCTAAGTGGTCAATTTGCTTCTCTCTGTGAACCTGATAACTGCCTCTCTAACACAACACAACAAGAGAGAACACACACACACACACACACACACACACACACACACACACACACACTGTGTCCCCGTGCTATTCGATACATCTCATTAATTTCCTTTAGTAACTTCTCCTTCAGGAGTTCATAAGAAGTGTGTACGTGTGTCTGAGTGTGTGTTTGTGTTGCGCTGACCTGAAGGGTTAATTTTGAAGGATTGCAGAAGCAGTGTCATTAGTTCCAGTGGTGTAAACACGAGGACGTATCAGGGTTGGCCATGTGAATGTATAATAAAGCGCCGGTATGCGAATGCACACTCACGCTGTATGTTAGCATCTGCTCGAGAGGAGGAGAGCTCAGAAGGAAATCAGATTTGTACAGCAAACAACATTACAATATTCCTTCATAATGTGCATTCTCACTGCAGCTTGTTTCATTTCAGTTGGATATATTCAATCTTTCCCTCTGTGGACTTTCCCCTCCAACGTCCTTTTTCTTTTTTCCGTTTCTGCCTCACCTCCGTGCTTATGAGTCAGTCCTCTCTTTCTCTCGCACTCCGCGTCTTCCTCTCAGGCACACACTTACACTATGACAAATAAAATATGGAGTCTCAAAAAGGCAAATGCCCTGCAGCCTTGCCGTGTGAGGAGCAGACAGAGTAAATATTGACATTGTACATGTCTGCAAAACATGGATACGTGATAATTGCACATTAATATGTAGCAAATGTTTTGAAACTTTATGTCTCTTTACATTTCAGCAACACTTTTTTAAATGTACGGTTATGTTAAGGCACAAAAACCACATGGTTAGGGTTAGGGCCGTACACATGTTGCGTCTTTAACCTCCTGGAAAACAAGAGGTCTCTTGTGCCTTTGGTGACAGGTTGCGTCTGAGGTTACTAAGCAACCTTACCAAGCGCCATATCATAGCCACTTACCTGAAATCCTGAGTGCAGAGCTGATCTTCTTACAGGTGTTGTTTGTGTGGAGGTCTACTGTCAATGGGACACATGTAAAGCTCTGGTAGCCCTGCACTAACATGATTAACTTCTCCAGACTGTTATTTACAGAAGAAGGGAAAGATATCATCTGGCTATGATTGGTTGGTCCTCTTCACATGACATGCAGTGCACGCTGCTGCGCGTTCTCTGGGTGTAGCCATCGCGCCCTGAAAAACAGGTGCTCGGGAACATGTGTGTGCAGCTCAGGCATCGCTCTGACGTTTGAACGCGCCTGTCTTGCATCTACATTGACAGCAGTGAATGAATTAATGAATTTGAGGGCTCCAAAAATGCGACATGTGTACAGCCCCTTCGGAAAAGATCACGTTTTGACCTAAAACACCAAGTTTTGCCGCCACAATCTCCAAAATCCCTTGGTGTTGTTGTTGATATTCAACAGTCGTCTGCAGCTTCTATCGATCGCGCCCATGTGTCACGCCATCCACTGTCCCCACCACCTCTAGGTGACAAAGTCAGCTCATATACATGTAATCACAACTATGTCACTGAAGAAACGTTAATATGACACACATGAAATGTACAAATGTAACATATATATATATATATATATATATATATATATATATCAACTCTTCCCCATTCCCCTAACCCCAAATAACAGCCTGAATATTGTCAATAGGATGCTTCTCCATCTCCTTAATAGTACATAAAAAGATGAGGCAGATGAGCTTTAAGTCAGGCTCAATATTAAAAGAGAGGGGGAGAGATGCCTGTGTAAAAGGCAGGCTCAGAATGACAAGGTACTTTATCAGATTATACACTGACAGAGAGCACAGAGAACAAGAAACAAACTCAAAATCTTCAAATTAACCGGCAGCTCTGGAAGCGTTGGTACAAATTGAGTAGTGTATCTTTTCATTAGTAAGGCAGGACATGATGTCCCTCAGCAGGTTAAGTAATTTTTAAAGAAAGTCCATCAGCATATGTGCCTGAAAAGGACCCTCAAAAAAAGAACAGTCCCACAGTGAGGATGTTCTGTTCTACTGTTATGTAATTTATTTTAGAGTAAGTTTTAGAGCTTTTGTTGTGGACATAAATGTGTTGATTTCCTGCTTGATGTTAGCACACACACTGGGCAGAGAGCAAGAGCGAGATAAGGAAGGTGAGAAGTTGGGGTGTTTTATTGCAAACATTTAAGTTGGGAGTTAAGGAAAGGAAAGCGATGCAGAGAAAATGAAGAACAGCAGAAGAGCGAGAGCTGTGTGTCCGTTAGGTGTTGTTTAAAGAGCAGAATGGTGCAAGAGATGCTAAGAACAAGTCTCATAAGAAATGCTTAGGGATGCTGTGAGGCTCGTAACGTTAAGTAGCCTGTAGCACTGTGCTGTACCACGGGGAAATGCATAGGTGTAAAAACCATAAACACACAGTCCTCTCAGGGAGAGTCAGTGTTTGGCCCATATGCTACTATATATTCTTCTTTATGTGTTTGCTTCAGCGAGCCTCTCTCCAACCTTTGCTATTAAAAGCAGTGAGGATGATGTATGGTGGTGATCAAAACAGTAAAACAGTAATATTTAAAAAATGATCTTCGAATGATTTAGATTAAAGCTGAGCGAGAGACAATAGTTCATTCGGCAGGGGGCAGGGGGGATAAGAGGAGTGTGGAGAGAGGAAGAGATGAAGGGGACCTAGGAGGAGAAATATACAAGCGATGGTGGAGGAACCGAACAGGGTTGTGGGATCAGGGAAGGGGGCAGGGATTAGGAGAAACTGGAGCGAGAGAGGGTAAGAGATCAACCTTTTCCAAAAAGCAGCCCTGTGGAACGTTCAGCTGTGGCTGTGCGTGTGGAGGAGAGCTTGGGTCAACTCATGTGACTCTGGGAGGTCACAGACAGAGTTCAGACTTTAAGGTGAGAGCCTTGGAGGGGTGGGGTGGCGTGGGGGGGTTACGGGGTCAGCGGGGTGGCGGTGGCTGCGCTGACAGAGGCTGTGGGTGCTGTCAAGCGTGTAGAAACAGAGCAGGTTGGTGCGGTTGCACAGAGCTCGGGGAAGAGAGGGATAAAGAGTGGGCCAAGTGAGCAGAAGGAGGGAGGGGTGTGGAGGATAAACGCCGGAGGACACAACGGACAGGAAAAGGCTCGGGGAGTGAGACGGAAGCGCAAAGATAAGGAAGAGATTTGGGAGGAATCCCCCTGTCCTTTGGTTGTAGCAGGTGCATAAGGACGGATGGAGACAGGAATGGATCTCACCCTGGCATATTTGTATTTACACTCCCTTGTTTTTCCACATGTGGGCTTGTGTGTGCTCAGGCATATTTTCAGGTGCCTGAGTGTGCTGTTGCATAGCTGCACCTGCGTATGTGATCGTGCACAAGAGCAGGTGCTGCTGGGGAGGCGTTTTTTTTCGGGAGGGCGTGCCTGGACTGGGCTTAAGCAAAGCTCCTGTGGGTCTTAACTGGACAGGTGTCAGCATACACTCAGCGATTCCTAAAGAGCACAGATAGATCCATAACAGCCATCTCACCATCTGCTGACCAGACTCAATACACCTCAATTATTCATACCCTGACAGACAGACGGACAGGCAGTGGCTCGACGGGCATAAGGGAGCACAGGAGGGAAAAGTAAAGTGAGAAAAGTTAAAAATAAGAGCGTACGATAGGTAGGAAGGAGAAAGAGGTTGATTGAATGTGGATAATAAGAGTCAGAGAGAGATGGCGAGGAAAAAAAGGATGAGTGAGAAGGAGTGGGGGGAGAGGGAGAGGGGTGGAGGTGAACTCTGAACCTGCAGAGCCCGAGCTGAAATGGAATGAGAGGAGAAAAACGACAGTGAGTCATGCTGGCCGAGCTTCAGCAGCCAGGTGAGAAGAGTGCCTCCATTACATGCACAACACACACACACACACACACACACACACAAACTGATGGAAGCTGCACACATTACCCAGACATGAGCACATGCACAAATGCACACCATAACACACATATAACTCCTTATAAACTCTTCAGGAATGAGTTACGCTTAAAACGAAATTGAATGCCCGTGCACGCTCGTGCAAACTCGCACACATCCGCAGGCAGCTGACATTGTCATATCAGTGGGATATCTGCTTCATTTTACCTCCATGGTTATTGAGTGTGATTTAGGTGTGTAGCCAGATAGCTGAATTCTGCTCCGAGCTCAGACGCAGACGTCTCTGCTCAGCGTGAAGACCGGAATAGTAAGACAACGAATCGCTTAGATCACAATGCATCCGTGGCTTCCTGTCTGTGTGTGGTTCTGCGTTTCGGGCGAATGGTGTGTCTGTTTGTAATTGTGTTAGTCTGTTTCTTTCTGCTTTCTGTAGAGCCACTCCCATGTCACATTTTAGCTCTAAACATTTGCTTTTTGCAGGCAAGATTTCATTTGCATTCCAAATAATTTGCAAGGGAGACATGGCCAAGACAGCAGCATTTCAATGTTGCTACAGACAGAGCAGGACATTACAGTATGTGTGCAGCACAAACAGAATATAGTAACACGCCAGATCAGACTGGATTGAAATTGTCTGCCACTTTTTCCAGACTATTTCTTCATTATTTTTACCTTTTTCTTTTCCATTTTTTTTTTTACTTGCCTTTGAAATGAAATAACATGTGACTACCTCAATTATTGATTTCCTTCCCGTGAATTTCCCCGCCACATTTCACATGTAAGAATTCTCTTGGATGTATTACGAGCCAAGGACATTTTTTTTTTGTCAAAGAATAAATAAAAGAACAAAGTGGAAGAACTAGGGCAAAAAAAAGAAAGGAGAAATGAGTCTATCCTTAATTTGGTATGAATTTGGTGCGAAGGAGTGGCTGGAGGCTGACTTATGTGTGTGGGAGTGATTGTGTTTCCACCTGCAGTACCTGCTATTTCAGCAGTCCTACAGAGCTGGCAGAAATAGCAGTAAATCCTCCCATTCTTCTCCTCCATCTTTTTACCCACACTGACTGTTTCAGTGTCTTTTCTTCCCCCTTGCTTTTCTTTACTCCAGCTTGTCTGTCTCAAAGACGCCTTTTTTTGCTCTATCTTTACCTACCCCCCCACCCCCACCCTCGCTCCCCTCTCCATGTCTTTGTGTCAGGAGGATAGGGCTGTCAGGTGTCATGCTTTGCAGGATTTTTATACACACACATATATGCACACACCGACAGGCAGGGGCCCCTTTGCACCCAAAAGCCTTGATACCTTGCCATTCTCCTGTCCCCTGCTGACACGCTCTTTGTGGTTCGCCCCTAAATGGCCTCGCCTTGGGCCACAGGGGGTCATGGGTCCCGCAGAGCGACAGCTTTCACTCTTTCACTCCCCTTCTGCATTTCTCTCACTCCCCTTCACCCCTTGTTATAATGTTCCATTTTCTGTTCATCATTTTCATACCTCTCGTCCACTCTGAATTATTCAAACTCTCACTCTTTACATTCTGCCCACTCCATCTGCGAGTTTCTCTCTCCCCTGCCCTTCTTCCACTTTTTAAAAAATTCATTTTCTTCTCTTTACATATCTGCTGGTGTGTCAGGGCACATCTCCAATTTCAATAAATACACACACAGTCATGGTGAATCATTTAGTCGTCTTCCTTATCGTCCTCCACAATGGATCCATAAGGTTGCAGAGGCTGTCAGATTTCAACACAACACACAGCTTTAGCCTTTTACGCAGGGTGACTCAAGGTAATGTTGCTACTGGAAACTGAAAGCCCTGCCGAGGCCCTGTCAGCCGCGTGCTTTCACTGAAGCTACCTGAGTGGGTGTTAACCAGGTGCATCGGGAGATAAAGTCTTCGGGAAATAGTTCTCAGTTTATACACAATTACATTAACCTCATTTTGGTCCTATAAATACCTCGCTGAGTTAATGATGCCTTCAGAAACTTTCACTGATTTATTTTTAGACTTACTCATTCAGTACTTGTATAGAATAACATCATATCAGAAAAGACCTGAAATTCTTTAATCAGTTTTATACTTATTCCATACAGACCCACACAAATTACCACTGTCCCTTTTTCAGCAGTCACAATGAATAATTGGAGACTACTGGCATTTATAATTACCGCTACATTTGAAAATGCCCGTGCTGATGCCACAATATATGTAATGAAATTTCAATGCAAGTCTTGTTGCCAGTGTTGTACTTATGACCACCAAAACTGAGACCAAGTCATGACCAAGACCAGACCAGTGCGAGTCCCACACTGCAGGACACACCGTAGAATCTCCTCACATTGATCTGAAAGACTCACATTCCCTTAAAAACAGCTACAGAAAACAAATAAAGAATCGTCGTTAACACTTTACTTGAAGGTATCTACATGCAACATGACACTGTCATAACTATGACATGACACGGTCATGATCCTGTCATGAACATTATATACATGTCATAAACATTTGACTGCCAGACTGCATATGTGTAACTGTATCATAAGAAATGTTGGATGAACTAATCAAAAGGCATTGCAGAGGTGAATTCTATGCATTGGAATTTCCTTTGTTTTCTATCAGCAAACAAATACAAACATTAAGGAGATGAAATAAACCTTCCCATCTTTATTCAGCTCTTTTTTTGCACAGGTAGTTTAGTTAAATCCCCGCGGCTGGGGTTTTGACCAGTCTTGAAATAAAATCCTGTTTGTCTGAGACCGAGACATGGCTGAGTTAAAATGCGGCCGAGACGAGACGGAGAGCTTTTAAAAGTAGTCTTGAGTTTTACAACTCTATTTGTAGCCATAATTCAAGCGGTCGTTTTCATTGCCACAAGGTTTAATGGTTAAGTTTGTTCAAACGTTAAGACTCTTCTCAAGTTTGTAAACAGTGATGACAGATGTAAGTCAAGCTATACGAGAGCATTTACCACCAAAGATTGTGCATGCTACCCAAAGAAACTGACAGATGGTGACCAACTTCCAGATTCATGTGCTATTAGTGAGTGGGTAGAGGATATAAGCAAGTGGCCCAATATTCAGTGGCCAGACATATACACATATTTGGTGGAGAAACCTAGTCACCGTATTTGGGCGAGAGGCTAGAGCTGTGGGGGAGTGTGGCGTGGACCTGACTCAGTAGCCGAGTATACAACCGGTAGACATTCTGTCACTTAAAGGGGCCTGCTCTTAATTATGCGTAAATTTAATCTTTAATAATTACAGTTGTCATGAAGGGAGAAATTAGCTATAGAGACCAAAACTGTTGTAATATGTTCATTTCCACTGTGAAGTTGACCATTTTAACATGAAAGGCTTCTTGAGTGAGCATCAAGTAGCCTGCTAGCGGACTTTTCCTCCATTGTATACATTGTATAAATTAGCCTAGCGACAAGTGGAGATTTCCTCTGCTCATATGAAGCCAGGATAAATCACACACAAGGCTGAAAATTTATTTATTTTGTGGAGGCTTTATTGTTATTGTTTATTGTTTATTGTTTCTTATCTGTGACATTAAAGTAAATAAAGGCTTTGTTTCCACTGAGGTAAACGGTGGACAGGAGGTCTGCGTCACTGCAATACGTAGTTATATTTCCCACGTCAGGCTACGGGGTAGGGTACGGCGTAGGCTCTACATTGATACAGAAATATAAATCACGCTGTGTCTGTGGTTGCTCATAGTAACTTAACATAAATGGTTGGCGTGGATATGTATGTTATTAAATAAAGTAAACCTGAAGGCTTTTATAGACACCTAGGTGTTCTGTGCTTGTTTTCAACAGCGGCCATCACTACAAGCGACCATGACACGTCCATCTCAGTCACCAATTAACAGGGTCACTTGTCAAACTTACACACCTCTTACTCTGAAGCTGTTGTTGGAATTCTGAAGGACGTGATTTCACTGTTGGAATATCGATTCTGAGAACCGAGCAGGCAACAACCACACATTTAGAGGCCAGTAATGGTTTTAAATTTAATGTTTACAGCTTGCTAACTCGTCGATGGCTGGGGCAAAACAGCACCTCTGCTGCCCACATGGGCACGCATATTTGTGATGACTTTAACTTTTAATCAGCTATTGAACAGAAGTTATCCAATATGCATTTCTTCTTCTTTTAAGCTTCAGCTACTGCTAATTCACTTGTTTGTTTTCCCACATACTGCATCCACCAACCTTATAAAAGCTCCGCCACCCACCATTCTCTGTGAATTATGTTTCTGTTAATAATCAGATCTTAATATTCTAAATCTTCTGTAGGAATGATGAGGCTAAATTGCCTGCGGTTACCATTTAAATTTCACTAGTCTTGGGTGAAGAAAAAGAACATTTGTGTTCATTTTCAAACCTGCTGTCTGCAGTGTAAACAATAACTCCTACAATATCTAGGAGGGTTGTGTTTACTAGCAGTTCAATCTAAAAACATCTTCAGCCCAGCAGATCGGCTGCCGCTTCAAAGCAACCAGCACGTAATTGAAAATGCGAGTGTTAATAATGATATTACAAAAGTTGGATGGAGGAGTGGGAGAGCGAGGCGCCTGGGTGGATTGTTCACTTGAATGGCGCAGCGTGATGCCACATTATGTGCATCTCTTTCAGGATCTAAGAAAAAAGGCATATCAAAGACATTTGGGAGCATGCAATGAGACCAAATTGCAAATAATGTGTCAACACAGCGTATTTCTCACACGGTATAAACACGCATTCAGATAAAGTTCGGTATCTGTAGCAACAAAACAAAAAGCCTTGGGTAGTTTTTGTTTATACAAAAACATGAAGTTACTTTCCTAACACCTCAGCTCAATAAACGTATTGATCGGGGCATGGGCGTGGCCGGGGCGCAGATCCTCAATGTGTCTTGTTCTGACGCAGACAGACAGAGTTCTATTTGGGCTCAGTCAAACTGTGTGACTGTAATTATAGAGTGGCTGGGATCTGGCAGGACTGGGAGTGTTTCAGACATCACCATTTCCTCCCCATCCATCACATTCAGCCAGGCGGAACTAGGCCACAGATGCCCCGCAAAATAATCATTCCCATGCAACTGGCCTGACAGCAGCCCTCATTCAATAACACAGCTGATCAGAAATGATAATAGCAATCATGCCACTGCATATTTTAGAGAGGCTGTAGTCTGATTGTGTGTGTGCGAGGTGGAGGATGAGGCGTAGCTTTCAGAATATGTGAATTTGCCACGAGCATATGTCTCAAAAGCTTGTCAGGGGATATGAGGAAATGTAGCTGCAGTTATTGTTACCAAAGCAAACCAACTGTTGCTTTATATGACATGTCCATTCTTTCGACTTCAAGGAGCAGACCCAAAAGGTTGAAATGCAAATATCCTCATTAAGTCTGAGGGATTCGAAACAGCCTTTTGGAAAAAGAAAAAGCTATCTGGTTTGTGATTACCGTCGGCGGTGAGCTTTGCAAAAATGAGAAGAGCATCTTTCAGCAGGGGCATAAAGAGTTCAATCCCTATCTCAGCTTTTCATGTCCAGCTATAATCCACTGTCCTTCTGAGACCTTGGCCTTTAAAAATATGTCAGTGTGGATTTCACCTGCATGTGGGCCCCTCTCTTCTCTTTTCTTCTCGTCTCTTTTATCAAAAGCCAGCTCTTTAAATGCTGATTTATTCATGCCTAATTACTAAAAAAATGGATTCTATGAAGGTATATTTTCCCTGCCTCAGTACAGTGTTGTGTTGTCATGAATAACAAATAGGCTCATTATTGAAATGTCCATCCTCAGCCTGTAGTATGAAAAGCAATCTCCTGCTTGCCTCCACCCACATGTTTTAGTCCTGCAGTGATAGATGAACAGACAACTCTTGGGTAGAAAGTGCTCACAAATGTGCCAGCCATTTCTCTTGGGGTTACAGACGTAAACCCAACACCCTGTATACTGTAACACTGTACAAACACAATCTATTCCCAGAATCCTTTGGGAATCACATAAAAAAAACCCAACGCAACCTCTTCTACTGACTCTCCCTTTGAAGCTTTAAGTTGAGAGGTTTAACTGAAAAGGGCACAAAAAAATTCAGTTGTAAACTGCACCAGAAGAGCGTATTCGGGGACAATGTAGAGGGGAACGAGGTTGCGGTGGAGCGGTTACATTTGCTGTCGACTGTTTAATACACCTTTTGCCTTGGGTCCTGCTGTAAAAAGCCCATCGTCAGACTGAGTAATGGGAGTTTTGACGGCCGTTCAAGAAACAGTTGCCAGACGCTCATCTGCTATTTGCAATGGCATTTTGTAGACCTTTCTAGGCGGAGGGGCTTTAAATGTGGAAATGCTCTGAGCTGCTCATCATCCATCTGTGTTCAGTATGTCTGAGTGTGTAGCTGTATTAACTGGTGCTGATGGATTTGAAAAGCAGTGAGTGAGTGGGACTCCGCCGAGAATCAGACAGCAGACTGGAGGTTAAAGATCAGCCCAAGAGATGCTTCTCTGTTCACATCTCCGTCTTGTGTGAATTGACTGCTGTTGAATTATGAGCTTAAAGTAGTCAAGACCCGTCTTTATGGATGTGTAGTTAAGCCCGAGCCACAAGTGGACCCGTTGCTGCCAAGTGTTTTGGCTGCTTTGTATGATTGAGGGTAGAGTTACAGTACATCATGACACAAGTCCTATTGCTCATACTTTATTCCTGAATTTCATTTTGTGGCAACCATTGGCCTCCTTCCACCAAATAGTCCCGGGAGCCTCGGGACCTAAACTCAGGAAGTAAATCAGGACATAAAGATCCTTTTTGTGCACTCTTGTTCGCTTTTCCATAGCATCTTAAGAACCCTGAAGATTAGGTCAAGCTACAGCTTTTCTGGAGACACTTTATTTTCACATGACAAAACAACACAGACTCACTGTCGTTCTATGTTATTTACTGCTGTGCAACTCTTAAAATGGATACTGGAAAGGAGACCTGCAGAGGTGGAGGGAGAGACTGAAAATGTCATAAAGGCTAAACACTTGATGATCTGCTCAGTGCTGTCTGGTTATTTTTTATTATTAGTGTGTAACAACATTAAAACATTGACATTACTAGCTTGGTGGCATCCATTGTTGATTACTATGTGAGCGACTGCTGCAAAAAGGTTGAAGCAGCTTTGACTTTGAGGCTTATGTTTGACCAATTGGCTTGCCCATTAGAAATACACCCCCAAAACCCAATCACCAGAATAAATGTTGGCACGGTTAATTTCTGCAAACCCCAGATATGTTACATTTATACTTTATGTAGGCCAGCAGTTATGCTGAAACTTTACAACCACTTTAACATGTGGTTATGTTTAGATGCAAAAACCACTTGGTTATGGTTATGTTTCAGCTCTCCTTTCAGCATTGTCCACAGGTGTTATATCCATGTTCTGATACAGTGGGTTACCCTCAGCTCTGTGATTGGGGCTCAGCTTGTCCCTAGCTCACTGCTGGGTGCTGTGGTCCTCTAGAGCAAGACTGTGGCCATCTGAGTTGCTCAGTGTTATTTTAGCCTTTGAAGGTAATGGCAGGAGATCGATGTGATGAATGGCCTTTATGAGGGCAGAGTATCGATGGCTTGATGAGGCTGTAGGAAGGGGAACATCAGCCTGAATATATTACCCTCCCCCCCCTCGCCTTCTCCTTGATTCCTTTCCACTCTTGTATTTTTCTTTTATCCATCACTCTGTCTCTTTCTTTCCTCCGCCCTCTCTTCTCCAGCTCAGCTAGCTGTGACTGGTCATTAACACAAACATTAAGCGCTCTGTGAATCCATAGCTCCTCCATCTCCTCGCTACTGCCCATAAAACAGAGCAGCCATAATGACACACACACAATGGCCACACTTGACAATCAGGGGTAGGGGAAGAGTGTCTCCTATATAACTGGCAAAAGCAAAGCTATTAGAGTGGAGCCAATGGGTACATTTGGTTGGCGTAAAAATGACTGTTGTGTAAAGAGGCTCTCAATATTTATCTGGGGCTTCATCAGCAAGAAAGTTTGTGTTCAGTGAGATTGGTAATGATAACGTAGATATGGTCATGCAGAAAAGTCTACAGTAAAGCTAACTGGGAGAGAGCTAGCGTATAGAGGCTCGCAAAAGACTCTCCGAAGTGATGTTGGCTAGGCTTGGCTTTTGACTAGGGATGTCATTCTTGGCAGTTAACTTTTAATTGGTTGTCTGCCAAGAATGTATTTGACCCAGTCGCACATGTCGGTGTATACGTTAGGCTCTGCGTCGACGTAGAGCCTATGCCGCAGCCTGACAAGCACCAACCCAGAAATGTGTGGCGACACAGAGCTCCTGTATATTTTTGTAAGCTGAAACTATTTCCCTCAGTGGAAACAAAGCTTTTATTTACTTTAATTTCACAGATAAGAAACAATAAATTGTGAAAACAGAAAACAGAATTTCAATCCGCTAGTTACTAGGGTAATTCATACAATTTGAAATGCCATAGGCTTGTGCTAATAATGTTAGCATGTTATATTTGTTTTGAAAATGCGTTTAGTATAAGACAGTTGTTTTGTCGTTGAACCTTGTGAGCTGTAATGGAGCTGAATTTTGTAAAGTTACCTTTGTTAAGTGTTGTTGTTGTCCCTGGCTTCATATGAGTAGAGTAAGAAGTTCGCTAGCCACTAGGCTAATGTATACAATGTAAAATGCCATAGGCTTGTGCTAATAACATTAGCATGTTGTATTTGTGGGGAAAATGTGTCCAGATAAAGACAAGTGTTTGTCTGTGAATGCTGCGAGTTATAGTGAAGCTGATTTGTGTACTTGTGTTTGAAGTTGTCGCCATTTTGAATGTGTGTTCAATGTGTGTTCTGGGTGTGTTTTGAATCAACCAAACTTTACAGCACTTCACAGAAACCCCACTGGTGACTTAGTAGTGTCGGCCAAAATGGCTCAAAAATGACGTTCGAATATTCCTTCGCCCATGTTAACAGATTGTGTCATCCGCGCAGCTCCGTGGCCGGCTCGTGCCCTCCAGCCCCTTAAAATAAAATAAAAGGCCAGACATTTACAACACATAACATTAAAATTTCACCACCTCTAAATGGATAGTACTTTGAAATGTAGTGCTAAAAAGCCTGTTGTTTTTCACTTCATTTTGCGCACTTTCTTAGAAACAAACTGGTTAATTAGGGGTTAATGGGTGTCTGGCTGTCAAACGCAAAATTGGCATCGCTATTTTTGACACAACTTCAGTTTTCCCAAGTCGTAATCCACATCCTCTACTGCTATGTACTTTCTTACCTGATGCAACAAAGAGAGCATTATCTCTTATCACCTGAACCTATGGAAGAACTTCAGCAGGGAAAACATGTGGTAGAGGAAGCACAAATTAGGATTTAGGAACATGGAGATAATCACTCACTCTCCCACACCTTGTTCACTTTCAGCCAATATGAATGATACATGCCTCGAACATACATCTGCGCTTATGTCCATTATTCATGGACTAAATATACACAGCACAGGACTAACAGTGTTATTTTACACACAAATCCTTAAAGAGGAAATGGATGCAAAGACCAGGGAATTCCATTATCAGTAAGGTGACAGGCGATGATGGCTCCTCTTCTCTCCCTTCTCTGGCAAGGTCAGAGCGATGTCTTGGAGTAGTGCAGGAGATAGATTTGATTTAAATGATGTAAAAGGTCTGTGGACGAGCAAAGAAATAGAAATAGGAAACGGAGGCAGAGTGCTAATATGACTGCAGGGATTGTTGCTGCTCACGTTGGTAGCGTCCTTGCTTCTTAAATGCATGTTGTCGGAACAGGACAAATGACAAAGATGCTAAGGAAATGATACCAGTGTTAATACTAAGAGTAATCAAATGTCTTGGACCTACAGAAGCAGAAATGTGGCACATAGCCTCAAGCTCTTCAGCTGCAAAACAACAGCCAGCAAATCAATATGTGGTCGGTAAACCATCAAATTATAAACAGCAAGATGTCTGAGTGCACACACACACACACACACACACAAACACGCAGTCGTAAACAGCAGATGAATACAAAGTGCTGAAAGGATGCGAGGAAAGTGTGCCGCAAAGTTTGATTTCTGCCAAGCAACTGATGCACCTGTAATAGTTTTCTTTGTCTCTGACACAATGGTGACACCGAATATCTACCAGGGAGGAAATAAAAAAGATTGTAGTTCATTATTATATGAGCCAATGAATTTCTGGACAGATTTCAGACGGGCATTATCGGAGACGCCTCGGGCCTCTCTCTGGCGTGAAAGATGGTGGTCATTTGGCTAGACGAGGGGCGGTGAGGACCCCCTCCTAGACTGGAGCAGACGGGTGCAGAGGAGCCTAGGGCTGGCTGTATTAATGAACAGGCAGTGCTGAAAGGGACAGGTTCCTGTAATGCTGATGAATGGTCATTACAGAGCAGAGACGAGAGAGGAGAGCAGAAGGGGAAGAGAGGAGAGGGGGAGAAGAGTACAGCGAAGTGGGCACTGAGGGAGCAGCGGTGAAAAAAGGCTTTAATTTGCACCTCAGATTTCTGTAAACTCGTTTATCATGTCAGTAGTGTCACTAGTCTCCACGTGTCCCCCCCCCCTTCCTCTCCTCGCCCCATCTGACCCAAACCCTCTTGTTTTTCTTCACATACTACCATGTATTCCTCGGGCCCAGTAGTTTTATCATCTTCAGCGTTTCTGTATTTAGACGGCCCAAATACTACGTCACTCTATGATCTCATCGAGCAAGATTTCCGAATCGTTTCCATCATTTGACCGGTTGTTTGGGGCTGTGTGTGGAGAGCGTATGTGTTCACCTCTCCATTAGGCCTGATTGAGCAGCTGGGGTTTTAAAGGTCAGAAGAAGGAGGAAGCACCAGGAGATATATGCTCATAAGAAACAGGAACTGACTGGAGGCCCACTTACTCCACTGTAGACCTCATTAACTCATCCTTGCCTACAGCTGTTTGGATCATGTGGTGGTGGTGGAGGGGGGGATTTGGAGAAATAAATCTGTGAGCCAAGCTTTTTGCTTCAAATAGGAGTAAAAAGAATGGTATTATTACAGACAGGGGAAGCGATCTGAGGAGAAAATTTTCAAAACTGTTTCAAATCACTCTCTCTGCTCCTTCAAGTCAGTGTGGCTTTTATGTGACTGTCGTAACGCATGCAGCCTTTGTGTTTTCTCTCTGTGCTCTACTGCCGCATGCCGAATACACATATCATAAAAATAGCTTTGCAAATTAAAATATCACATCGAGAATACAAGTAGACTGTCTGTCTTCACCAATATGAGCTTGACCAGCTTTTGCACAGCTGGACAGATACTCGAAAACGCTCGTCTGAAAGCTTCCAGGCAAGTGTCTTTTTATTTCGATAATTTCTCTTCTCGATTTGCAGTGATTCCAGCCAAATGTTAATGGCACATTTTCATCATGATTTTGTGCACTGAGTTAATACCCCAAGGGGCTTCTGATGCTCATCCAACACACTTTCTGGGTCACACCTGCAAGAAATGGCCCGCAGTGCGTTTCAGTTCAGTCCTCAGGCAAATGTCTTTCCATCAGAGCGGCTCTTGGCTGCCGTGTGCTGTAGTAGCCCCCGTCTGTCTAATTGTAATTCAATAGTGCATAATCTTGAATTTGTTACACACCATATTTTATAATGCATCAACTCTCTGCCTAGCCACGCTCGGCATAGATGGCAAATAGCAGCGCATCCAAAGTAATTACGGGGTTTGTGCTTATACAGTGGCAGTACACATACTACAGCAGTTGAGTGTATTTAGAGAACAAGTCAGCAAAGTGGTGGTTTTGCTGCTGCTGCCACACTTAAAGAATTGTTTATAATTCAGAAAAAGAAGGACATTTGTGTGCTCTCAATGGGTGAATAAGCCCCGCAGCTCGACAGGCTGATTCCTTTCTGTTAATCCAGGAAGAAGACTCAAATGTCGTGCCTTAGGGAGATTACTGATATGTGTACAAACTCTCAGTGGCTCAGCCAATATTAGCATTCTCTGCCAAAAAACAGAGAAAGCACCACAGCCTTATCACCGATGATTACTAATCAACCATGTGCACTCTTCTCCCTTCTTCTCTTTCTCTAGTGGGAGGAGGTGAGTGGCTATGATGAGAACCTCAACACAATCAGGACCTACCAGGTGTGTAACGTCTTCGAGCCCAGTCAAAACAACTGGCTCCTCACCACCTTCATCGATCGGCGCGGAGCACAGCGCATCTACGTGGAGATCCGATTCACCGTGCGTGACTGCAGCTCCATCCCCAACGTCCCCGGCTCGTGCAAGGAGACGTTTAATCTCTATTACTATGAAACTGATGCTGTCATTGCCACCAAAGGCACCGCCTTCTGGATGGAGGCCCCTTACCTCAAAGTGGACACCATTGCTGCAGACGAAAGCTTCTCGCAGGTGGACTTTGGCGGACGCCTCATGAAGGTCAACACAGAAGTGCGGAGCTTCGGTCCGCTGTCTAAAAATGGCTTCTACCTGGCGTTCCAGGACTATGGCGCCTGCATGTCTCTGCTGTCAGTCAGGGTCTTTTATAAGAAGTGCCCGAGTGTGGTGCAGAACTTTGCGATCTTTCCAGAGACCATGACAGGGGCTGAGAGCACCTCCCTGGTCATCGCCAGAGGAATCTGCATTCCCAACTCAGAGGAAGTAGATGTCCCTATAAAGCTGTACTGCAACGGAGACGGAGAATGGATGGTTCCTATCGGTAGCTGCACATGTAAGGCTGGCTTTGAACCTGACAATGGCAACGTATGTCGAGGTAAGTAATAAGGAGCCAGACACATTTGTCATAAACATCCTATAACAGACAGGGCTGTGTCTGCTAGTTGCAAGCGCCCTACTTAGAAATCTTATGCTTTTCATCATTCACTCTTTAAAAATGATGGGCTACTCATAATAGAACAAATCACTCCATTGAAGACAGGTGACATGAATTTGTGCTATTTTAGGCTTCCATATAACAAGGCGTCAGCGTACCTTGGATCACAGGGTTCCCCGCATCATTGGCAAAGCTGAATTGATTGTGTTTCATGCGTTTTGCTGAGCATGATGTGCCGTACTTCATCCTTGATCACATCCACCTCCGGCGTACTAGAAAGGCACATTAGCATTGATTCTTAATCTGTAGCGAATGCCAGCCTTCTGTGCAGCCTTCTTTACAGATGGCGAGAGGTTTGATTCTGCCTCAGTATGATGTGCGGAAGGCTGAGTTATGAGGAATAGATAATAGTGTGCACATAAAGACGAGGTTAATCTGGGTTTTCGGTTCAAGCTGTCACTTTCTCCCGCTTTCTGTCTGTCCTCTAATGCACCTTTACACTCCACACCCTGTTATCCTCACACTCACACACACACACACGCACACATACAAAGAGAAAATTTGCTCAAGGTGTCTGATGATAATATGAGTGGCTTGGGGCTCTCAGTGTGGCGCAGTATTGGTTGGCCTGCCTCTGGAGGTTAGCTGGAGAGTGTGTGGAGCCCAGATAAGATTGATTGACGCACATCTGCTCTGATCAATAAACAGATATGAGAGTGCCACATATCTACAAAGCACACTGTGTGTGACTGTGTTAACTGTATCCTTCTCGCATTGCTCTGCGTCCTACGCAAAACACAACCACACACTAGCATACACACCCAGACACACACACATGCACACACACAGTCCTTGGCTAGGGTGGAATGACTTTCAAATGAAAATGACAAGGTAGAAGTTGGTTTCCTTTAGTTAGCTCATTACCAGAAGTTCTCTTTTCATATCTAATTTCGTCGTCTCGTCTTATATCAACTGTGTTTTACATTTTTCACAGGTCATTTCGTTTTACATGGCTTTGTGTAATGACTATCAGCTTTTGTTTCAGTGCAAGGTTCATTTGATTTACATTTTTAAAAGCAACTTTGTATTCTAGAAAGTATTTCATTACATTATGTGCAAACTAATAATTTAGAGAAAGCAGACTTCATTTTTGCCTGCTGTGAATCTTTATTTCAGCTTATTTTTCAAGCGAACATGAGTAGTGTGATATTCTCCACAATCGCAGCATCATTATGTCTAAAAGAAGGTTCCAAACTGATGAAAAAGAAAATCAGACGAATATTTGAAGTAGTTTGAGCTCAGTATATCAATATATTATAGATCCTATAATGAGACAAATGTGATGTCTGTTATGCTTTATATTCACAATTGAAAAGAATTACTTCTGATGTTTTTTAATATGTACGCAACCATCTGTCCAACATGGCTACTCTATTTATTTAGGATTTCCAATTTCCTGGCTTATTTCACCAACTTTATAATATAAGTCTGTGACTTTCTTCCATGTTTCTGCTGTTGTTTATACACAAGGTAACATATACTGTAGATATATGACACAGCATATTTAAGCAGTGCTTTATGTCAAGTACAATCTGTTTCACTTCGAACCGGGCCGACCCTGGAGTTTTAGGGGCCCTGAGCACGATTTGGTTTGGTGGGGACTCTTCATTGTAATGTGTTGCCCCAGACGTGGCACTGAACCAACTTTTGTATTGCAAATATTAATATAAGCACACATACTATACAAATAAGCATTCAAAGACTAAAGTGGGACCTATTAGCAGCAACACTATCTTTAAATAGACAACAGTAAATACAGTATTTGTCTTTTTTTCTCTAACCTTATTAAGGATCCTATTAAATCACCCTCCTGAATTGTTTCTTGCAGGACTGGCTTTGGTTCTTGTCTTGTTCATTATCTTTGTTTAGCTTATCATATCTAATACAACAGCTAAATGTGATTTATTTTTAACACAGAATCTGGGAATGCGTATTTTGTAGGTGACAGTAAATTACCTAATTAGTCTACCTAATTTATCCATGTCTTCCATCTCTGAGCTTATTGTTTTGTCACCTTTTGGCAAAAAAAAAATAGCACAAAATGTTTTCGAGAAAGATCGTTTTTTATTTTTTTATTACTAAACCTTTTTAAGGGGGCTCCCAGAGACCAACTGATTATATCACTTGATGGATGGGGCTGGCTCTGACTTGGATGAATTTCTGTTTTTATCGTAATTAAATGTACTTTTATGTAATATAACAACTCTCAATTGTTCCCATGAACAATCTTTC
The DNA here is from genome assembly GCA_035609425.1 of Epinephelus awoara. Taxonomy (NCBI): domain Eukaryota; kingdom Metazoa; phylum Chordata; class Actinopteri; order Perciformes; family Serranidae; genus Epinephelus; species Epinephelus awoara. The sequence goes on from CM069306.1 coordinate 10,082,225, forward strand.
ATGATGATAGATTTTTTGGACTGACTATTTGTGGCTCCCTTTTGACTAGCTTTAATTTGTGGCTATATCTCACCAGAGCTGGTCATTAGTGTATGTGAGATGTATTGTTTGAAGGTAAAATGTGTAAGGCAAAGTTCAGAACAAGAATTTTACAGCTAATTAGCCAAATAACCTTGCTTGTCCTCTAATGCAAACAAGCCTCGAGGCTTTAATGGATGAATATTTTGTCCCCACAAACTTACTTGATGCTTATCCACGTCTTTTTTCGTCCATCTTTTCTCCACAGAATTTCCTTTTTCTCTCCATTATTTACCTCAACCCTACAAACACTCACAGCACAGTAATTGGAGCCTAAGGTATCCCCGAGTGTTGGTAGGAAGCTTGTTGTGGCTTGTGTTGGTGGGGGGCATTGGCACTGCTGTAAACACCGCAAACACACACGGGCCCATACACATACACAGTCCCCCGGTAGGCACTGCACTACAAAGGCTCTTTGAACAGAAGAGGAGACGTATATTTCCACTAATTCCCACAATCCCCCTGACTTCCTTCTCTAAGCACCCACAGCAAGTAGACTTCCTGCTGTGTTAAGTTTGACATGTCTCTCTATGATGGAAATGTTGCATTACGGGAGGTATGAAAAACAGTCTGTAGAGGGAGGGGGTTGTTTGGGTGTAGCAGCAGCAGTAGTAGAGAGTAAAGTACCTGTAAATGTTGTGTAGGTTAACATTAAGTCTCAGGACGCACACTCAAGGGAGAAAAAAGAGTTAGACAGACGAAGGGAAAGAGATGATGTTGCCGTTTCTATCTCTCATAACTAGCTTACTCTCTGGAGACTCATATGGAATCTGTTCCCCTCTCATCTCCTCCGAGAGGCCCCTCCAATAAGAGCAATCTCAACCTTTTATTTTCCATGTAGTCTCCTTTCATGGGCTTGTAATCCATTATTTAAACAGGGAAATCTAACCTTAAAGTGCTTGTGGAAGCTGAGTACTATGGGCAACCAATCAATTGGGGGTTGGTGCAATAACATGGCCTCAGCATTGGGCCTGAAGTAATTGCCCATTAGAGATGAAGTAACAGGAACAGGAACAAAAAGACTATGAGAGCATGCTGAAATAATTTCCCTCATTGAGAGCAACACGAGAAGAAAAGGTATTGGGGAGGCACTGTGGAGCTTTAAAGCAGACAAAACATGAAAAGAGATTGTCTGTTCATAAAACATGCTTAACAGTATGATATTGTTATACAGATATATAATAAGGAAAATTAACTGAAGGCACAAATAATCGCCTACTCTACACTCATTCAGTGCATTTGATAATGGTTAGCGTGTGGCTGTAAACATTATACATTTACATTAATGTAAGGGCTTAAATGCTCAGAAAAGCACACTATTTTCCTCACACTGTCTGTGCTGTAACAACTGTATTGACCCCTTGTCCGAGAAGCCTCCACTGTAGCGCCTGTTTCTTAAGCCCCTCTTCCAAAAAAGCCTATTCTACTCTAACTGGTCAGCATTTTTGCATCGTCCTTATCTTGGCATCACTGCACTGTCTTTGCAGCTGGAGAATGACTGTAACGGAGTATAGTGGCACTTTCTATGGTTAAAAAAATACACAACTGGACAAATTTGGGGAGCTATGAACAACATCACCATCCAAGATTACATGTTTCCCTGACATTAGCATTAAGCTACATGTAGCCGTGTGCTTGCAGCTGTGGAGTGACATGTAAAAGGGTAACATATAGCTGCACTTTCTATCATCAAAAATGACCAACAGATACATCTAAACCAAAATCTTCACAACTGGACCTGTTCCAGCAGGAGTATAATCTGAAATCAGGAAGAACTTAATAACACTATCAACATGTAGCTACATGTAGCAGTGTAGGAATGACTGTAATGGAGTATAGGAGCGCTTTCCTCCGAGGAAAATCACCAATAAAAGCTTCTAAACCGAAATCTGTACAACTGTACATGTTCCAATAGGAATATGATCCAAAATTAGGGAAAAAAACTGCAACCAAGAATACTTGTTTCCCTGGCATTAGCATGTTGCTACATGTAGCAGTACGCTTGCAATCAGGAAATTACTGTAATGGAGTATAGCAGCACTTTCTGCTGTGGAAAATCACCAATACAAGCTTCTTAACAGAAATCTTCACAACCAGACATGTTCCAGCAGGAATATAATCTGAAATCAGGAAGAATTTAACAACATTGGCAGTCAATATTACATATTTCCTTGGCATTAGCATGTAGCTACATGTAGCAGTGTGCTTGCAGCCAGTGAATGACTGTAATGGAGTATATCAGCACTTTCTACTGTGGAAAAATCCCCAATAAAAGCTTCTAAACCAAAATCTTTAAACCACATATGTACACAATATAATCTGAAATCAGGAAGGATTTAACAGCGCTTTCAGCATGTAGCTACATGTAGCATTGTACTTGCAGCTATGGAATGACTATAACAGAGTATAGCGTCACTCTCTACCATGTAAAATCACCAATAAAAGTTCCTAAACCAAAGTTTTCACAAATGGACATGTTTCAGCAGGAGTATAATTTGAAGTCAGGGAGAATTTTTACAGTATCGGCAATCGAGATTACATGTTGCCCTGGCATTAGCATGTTGCTACATGTAGCAGAGTAAGCTACGTAATGTAAACACTTGCAGTAGCATGCCTGGAGCAGATGACCATAAAAAGAAATCCATCACGAGCTGACGCCAGTTTGTATCAAAAAACTATTCAGAACGATCTGAAGCCTGAAGTTTTTGCTCAGAGGGACTTGCCATGTTTCGAAAGAGCACTGTAACATCATATATATGACAGAAAATAAGGAAAAGCATAATAGGTCCCCTTTAAGAGATAAATTAACCTTTTTTACTTGTTTAAATATGTAAGTCATTTGTTATGACAGAGAGAAAATTACCCTAAATTACCCTACCCTGTGTGTTCTTGTGTGTGCATATTGAAATGTGTTTGTTTGTGTGTTGTGGCAGTGTGTGGCAGTGTGTGTGCCTCCCCGTACCTGATTGCGCTTTCTCTAATCTATATGTTTTAATTAGTGACAGGTAGCGTGGTGTGTGTGTGTGCGGCCTGCTGTCAGTTGGGCAGAGAGACCATGTCGAGTTGTTGTGCTCTGTAACGATGATGCCAGCATGCCATCCTCATTACCAGCTCCCCAGCTCCCACACAAGCCATTTGGGTATCCCCCCCCCCCCACACACACTCTCTTCCTCTCCCACTTTCTCCCTTTCTCCCTCTCTCTCCCCCTTGGCTATGTAAGCAATCTGCTAAATATTTTATCACCTCCCTGTTAAATCGAGCGGAGACACTCCAAATAGCACCCCACTACCTCCACCAACGCAAAGCTTGTCTTGTGTGTGTGTCCCGCTCAACTCGAGTGTCTAAGAAAGACTGATTTGATGGTTTTACTGAACCCTCTCATGGTTGTTGTCTTGGTCTCCCGCTGAGTGATTAATAGAATCACCTTGATTAAGTTTGCTTCACATCCATCTCTGTGTTATAAAAAAAAAAAAAATCTGATATAATCATTGATCATTTTAATATTCCTTGTATTCCCATATATGAAGTGATTAAAACTCCCCGGTAAACTAATTATTCTGACGTTCCAACTCTTAAAAGTGAATGATGTGGCATGAATTGCTCCACAGTAAACAGGGCTAAATGCCATACTATGAAGAGCAATTCAAAACTTTGGACTGCCTGTTCTTCATTTTGCTGTTAACACTTTTTCCCTTTGGGGAACCAAATTTTCTATGAGCTGATAAATGCCTGCCTGGAGTCTATAAAGCTGGCAGTCTTATTTTACGAGGCCCTCTACTATATTTTGTCTTCTTTTGTAATTGGTTAACCATGCTTGCAGCTTATTGCTTCTCTTTTTTTTAACCTCAGCGGGCCATTCCTATGCAAAACACATGGCTGCTCAGGGTCTCCTCAACCGCATGGACTTGGAGACTGAGCTGGGGAGAGGATAGTAAAAGCATTTGATAGGAGAGAGCATTGTTTTAGTTATTGATTCTTTGCAAAGATGTGAATTGGATAGAAGCCGAATAGGATGATGAGAAACATAACGACTAATATTATTATCCATAATACTCTCTGGTTACTTATTCGTGGAATCTAATGCACTATCCATGATGATGTATTTATTTAGCCGGGTATTTACAGTACATAATTCCTCGCCAGAGCGGCCCTATAGTCCTGATATGAATCTCCGCATATTTTCTCTCACCGTTAGGCTTCAGCAGGCTTTTGACACACTGGCACATTAATATTACAAATATTCAAATAACTTTATTTAACATTCTGCAGGCTGACAGTGGCAGCGGGAGATTCACAGCCCATTGAGCAAGTGCGCTTCCCTGGGCTAAGTGCCGATTCATCATGGCTGCCTTACTCCTGTCTAATGGCTGCCATCATGGGGCGCGAGCACACACGCGCACTGACATACACACTTCTTGGGCATATACGCTCTGAAAAGTATTAGTTCTTCCATGTGTGCATTTTTAAAATGTAGTGTTCCAGGCACATTTTTCACATTATTAACCCCAGCCTCAAACCTTATAAACCCCAATATACTGCATACCCTTATGGAGTTCATTGTCATGGACACCTACCTCCTGGCATATTGAAGCTTATTTATCAAGATAAAAGAATTTAAAGGTTCTGTATGTAACTTTTAGAAAATCCTTTACAGCTTAAGGGCCATGAAGTGACCTACAGTCAGCATCCTCAGAAGCTGCGAGTGAGCACCAGCATCACCCACGACAGAGACAAACAAGAGACTGACTGTGATCGACCGGCATCATGTTGAGAAAATAAGTAACAATCATATGGCAGATCCATGCCTAGCTTTACGTTGGCTGCCCAGCTAGCCGTAACTTAGCTACGCTGCATGGATCTGGTGTTGGTTGCTTCTTAGCTTTCCAAGCCGGCCCTGGGAAAGTATTATGCTAAGTCTTCTAGCTAGCAATTTGTCGCATTAGAAAGCAAGTAAGCGTGACCGAGCGTCAGCCAGCTGAAACCACACAGTTTATTTCACGTGTCAGTTGTTTCCTCTGGGATTTTTTCAGCACCGGGGTACACTGAATTTATTATATGGGGGACTGAATTTGAGGAATTTACCGGTTATCAGACCACAAATGAGACAAGAATTAGCTACTGCATCCCGCTGTCAGCCCAGAGATTACTATTCCCGCAGGAACACAGATGGCAGCTCTGGAGACGGACTTCAGTTAGTAACGGCTCAAATTCAGGCAGCGCAAACCTCAGCAGTAAATGAAGGTCTGTCTGTGGGCCGCTGCTGCAAAATGCATTCAACAGAAACGCAGCACATGTGCACTCTGTGTTTTGGGTGCCGGTCATTTGTTAGCATCAGCAGACTCTGTTATTTAGCTAATGCTAGATACTGCTGCACACTGTTTGCGCTGTAGCAGAGCTGAAGAGAGAAGTTGGGAGAAGTTTGCCTTGAGGGCTTTCTGATAGAAATGGATTCATCACATGCTTTGGAGTTTCCCAGAAAATCCATCCTGAGTCCTTGACATAGAAGTCAGTCCACTGTTGTAGGAAACTGAGAAAGTCAGGGAAGGTCTTAAGAGACATCACAGCGTGGTCATCCGCTGGCAATAAAAATTGATTACTACATGTAAAAAGTTACAAACAGTGCCTGTAAGTGAAATGAAATAAAAGTTTCTTTAAATCGTACCAGAAACACATGCAGCTACTGACTTTATTCAAAGCTTTAAAGTTTGGCTTTGCAGGCTGTTTACTGTAAACGCTTGGTTTTAAAGTTTTCCACCCCACTGAAGCTTTGATTACTTCTTTATACATCCTATCTGTGTGTAAAGGATCTGGCAGACATGACCCGCAGAGGCCCGGTAAGCTATTAGAGCCAATTCCAGCCCATTTGGCCTTGTCCACTTCCGTTCCACAGAGTTTACTTCATTTGCAGAGAAGCATCCATGTGTACTACCAGCGCACACACACACACCCACACCCACACACACACACACAACTGTCTACTAAGTCACCTTGAAGCACAATTAAGTGAGCGTCTGACTCTTCCTGTTCCTATTAGTTGTAAGGCAGTGAGGACCACTGTGATGAAGACAAAAATGGAGTAGTGGGAGGAAGAGATGGAGAAAAGCTGTAAGAAAGGGCAGAGAGTGAAAGACTTCTTGTTTCCATGGCTCTCAATAGGCTGAATAGGGGGGATGGCAGAGAGCAGTGGTGAAAGAGTGTGACCCGAACAAAGACTCTTTGAATTTAAGGCCCAAATAGAATGTTTGTAATGACCCCAAACACAGATGCGCTGCTCTCACTGCAGCGGCAGAGTCAGTCTCTAATAATGCGAGGGGAATCCAGAGATTTTGTTCACACATAATGGAAATACCCACCGCACACAGAGCTGTTCTTATCCCCCATGGAGGGACACATACTCCAACTCCTATTATTTTTCAGTCTCTCTGTCTTTCCTTTCACTCGCTGCTTCTTTTTTTTGTCTGGATCTCTAACCTTCAGTCCCTCGCAGACCATGTATGTGGTTACTGAGCAAGCATTTCATTGTCAGCTCTCACTTGGTCTTTCTCATTGCTGCTGCACAGGAACTTTTTCAAGAGGGCTCCACTTCGACCCGACATCTCTTCCAATCTTCCTCGCCAAATCCTTTCCAGTTCTCTTCCGCTACTTCAGTCTCGGTCGTGTTTTCAGTCTCCATATGTCTACTCCTCTTCTCTCTCACTGATGGACACTGACTGCTGAGGCCAGTAATGGACACAGGGACACAGGGAGACAAAGGACCCCTAACATTCAGCAGATGGCTGGGGCTCCGCTTAATTTGCGCCGTGTCACCCTCGCTAGCAAAACACAAAAGCTCAGAATTACATGGGGCTCCACTTCACCCCCTCACCCCAACCATGACCCCCATCAATCAAATCACCTTCTGCTTTTAAGTTATGATTGCACATTTAAGAAAACAACAAAGACATCATCAATAACGCTTTAGAAAAGTGTCACTTTCTGTCGCTGTGCTGTCCTCAAAGGGGACTGAAAGTTAAATGTCAAGAGAAACGTCAATTTGGACAGCACATAGAAAACTGTCTTCACTCTCCTTGTGCTTTTCTGCCCCCGCAACTCACCTCCTCTTTTTTCTCTCTTCTCTGGAGTACACTCCGGCAGGCGGTAATGAGGAGATGTGGTGAGCCTCTCCACAGAGTCCCCCGACCCCTCCACCACCCCCCACCCCCACACCCAGTCGAGAGAGTACAAACACCCATCGGCCCTCATTTGTTGATTCTCCCTCTGCCTCATCACCGTCCATCAATATTCACTGTTCGGCTAATAACGCAGCCAGGCCTGTTTGGTTTGACGGCGGAGGGACACATTTCACTTCTAGGAAATTGTCTCATCCCTTCCTGGAGGTTATCAGCAGCAGCATGATAGATGTGGATTAGTCAAGGTTATGTTGTGGAACTTGTGGACTGATGATCTAATTAGGACTGGGCTGCAATTACAGTATGACCAATATACTTCTGTTCAACCAAGAAAAAAGTGGTGGCCAAATATTCTATTACTGGAGTAGATTAAAGGGTCAGTTCACCCAACTTATGAAGACATATTTCCTAGCTTACCTCAAGTGGTATCGAGCCATGCAGAATTGGAAAGTTGTTTTTTTATTCAACCAGTTTTGAAATATGTGTTTGTGTAATTTTATGGCTCATCCAGTGCTTCGAGTTGTTTTCTTGGGTAGAAAGTAGTTAACATAAAAACTATTGATAGCAAAGTTAAGAGTGATGGGCAAGATGGTTCCTGTCATTTTAGGTAGATCTTATCATGCTTATTTTTCAAATTCATCAGTTAGGACTTGGTGTTACAATCTCTGGAGTTTCAGCACGCTTGGTGCCAGAGCATAGGTGTTTTTCGGCCGTGACCATCTGGCAGAGCCATGCGTCAACACATCAGTTTTGCACCTTAAGACATCTTCTGTTGAGGGAGGCCCACCACCGGCTGGTCAGGCTTTGGTTTGTGTTAATTAGGTATTTGATGCTATAAAAAGGTTGTTTGATGTAATGATTGACGGCCTTGCGTGCCAATCGGTGTGTCAAACAAGTGTATGGGCGAAAACTCAATGCTGCGGAGACTACTACTGCACAGACTGGCTGCAATAGAGATCACCAGAGCAAGATAGCAGCAGCTGAATCCGCAATATTTTGGCTTCATTTTTGTACAGAGAGAGTAAGTGGAGATGCGTTCTCCATCTTTAGGTACTGTACTGTCTATGTGTACGCCCCACAAACAAAACACAAACCAAAATTACATTTTATATTAGGAAAAATATTAGGAAATAAATACATAATAGTAGAATGAATGCCATAAAACTTTTTTTATTATTATTATCCAGTGTTGGCACAGATCAAAACACAGGTTAAAGTTAATGTTAAAAGACATTTTAAAGGCTACAGTAGAATGCTTTTTAAACTCAGCTCCATTTCCATTTTGTTTGCCTGTAGCGTGCATATGTGTAATGATGTGAGGCATTACGTGGTATCGGATTGGTCATAGGCTGTACTCGCCGATACCCGATACCTCATTTTAGGCAGTATTGGAGGCATTTCCGATACTGGTATCGGTATCGGTACAACTCTACTTAAAACCTGATCAAATAAAATCAAAACTATTTGTTTGTAATGTTAGTAAAGGGACCTTTTAGTTTTAACAGTACAAAATTCAACTCCCTAAGAGTGTGATTTTGTTGTCTTATAGGCTGTTTCCTGGATTTTGCAAGTAACAAGCATGTGCTTTTAACGGTAGGCTGCACAGCTCCTGTAGATGGGCTGATTGAACCTGCTCAGCATAGTCAGCACGGTGAGACCGGGTTTTGCAACAAGCCAATCCTGTAAGCCAAAAGTGCATTTCCCACATGCTTTGTGTTGATTCTGTCAATCCGCACAAGAACTTGAAATCAATTCAAAGCTCAAAATCTCTGGACTTTGGGTCAAAGCTTGCTCTCTTTTGTGGGAGGTCTGCACGCAAATGCACAACCCCCCCTCCAACACCACGACCACCACCACACACACAAACACACTTTTCCATCACCCCAAGCTGAACTTTGCGTGTCCAATTTCACAACCTAATCATGTTTGCCATAATTGGCGCACACTTGAAGCAAACAGCATTACAGTTCCACTTTAAGTGCTCCCTAAGTATCCCTGATTAAACATACGTGAAGAATTATGTCTGTGTAATCTGTTATGACACCATGCATTATCCTAAACCAACTCGGCTCCCTATAACTGGGCAGGTCGTATCAAACATGACCTCAAAACCTTCACAATATGCAATTATACAGCAATTAGACAACTCCCATAATCCACATCGCACTATGTCATTGTGCGCATTTAATTGAATGTTTTCGTTGACAGTAAACACAGCCTGTGCTTTCTTGGGTCAGGGCATGTGGTTCTGCAGAAACTAGAGGAAACGTCTCTCTTCAGACTGATAGACAGATAGAGCCTATGAAGCTCAATCTGGCAGACCCGTCTCTGTGACAAATTATTGATCTTGGCTTTGTTGTCACTCCTCATGCCAGGGACCCCCTGCTATGGCTGTCTTCCGAAAACGCCCACTGGAGAAGACATTGCGTGAATATTGAATTTTTGAAAGGGAGATAGGCGAGAGGAGGAGTGTGGGTCTTTCTATATGTGTGTGTGTGTGTGTGTGTGTTGGGGTGGAAGTGTGAAAAAAGGCAAAAGAAAAAAAAAGGAGAAAGAGAGCGACTTGGTAATCCTCTCTTTGAGCACTTTGTGCTTTGTGCTCCATTTGTTTACTGAGTTCCCACACTGGCTGGGGGGCTGCAGCTTTTCTCCCAGACCGGAATTAGCATAGCCAGGCTTGTAGTCAGATCTGTGTGGCTCTTCATATGCATGTGCGTCACTGTTTGTTTCTACGCGTGTTCATGCATGTGTGTGTGTGTGTGTGCAGTTTAGATGAGGTGAGAGCTTAGCACATCCTCCTCGGCTGGGGCACCCCGACTTTAATGAAATCTTCAAAGTGAGTGTGGTTTTATAGAGTCTAATCAAGCCTGCTAACCTCTCAGACTGTCTCTTTTTTGGCTGCATTTTGCAATGAAAACCCATCATGCTTTCACTGTGTGCTGAGTGGGAACACAGTCTGTGTCAACAGGTTGACTGCTGCCTACGTGCTGCAGTGGACAGTATCTCTTGTTAGGAGGTTGGATTGATTGCATCCATTGTGTTTTCATTTTTACAGAACTTCAGGAGGACATAATGTGATAGTGCCAAACCCAAAAAATGGAAGATGAGGCTTATAACTATGATACATGTCAAAAAAATGATACTGTTATTTTGTACATCTCTCTCAATCTGCATTTCGAGCAATCCTTGCATTCCAGTCCTCACTAATTAAATCAGCAGAACAAAACAGACTCGGCTCAATTCATGTTTTGTGCTCAAAGAGGAAACCTTTGCATTTTGTATGCTCAAGCAACACATTAATTCTGACGACTGACGGATTTTGCTACCTAAGTGTGTTAAAGCTGATTGCCCTTATCTTTGGTTTGCTATTTCTTCGTGTTTTGCGCTGCATAACAGAAGACGTACTGAGGCAGTTTCAGTATGAGATGCAAAGAAGCATACACCTATGAAAACTATATCAGTTTAAGTGTACTCTATATATACTATAGAGTATTTCAATCACTCTTCCCTTACCACAGATGGCCCTTTCCAATGGGGAAGTCATTAATGGCAACAGTTCCCAATCTATGCTCCTGTCAAAGCCACCAGAGTCCACTCACAAAAACAGTAACTCCCTGAACACAAACCTCTTGTGTTCAGCATTATAAAATTATTGTTTTTCTCACTCGAGTCTGGCTTTGAAGAGAATGTTGTAATGGCTTCATTTCCCTGTTGTAAATCGCCATCTGACAGCAAGTAAAGCTCTGAGAATATTCTAAATATAGAATACACTTAGGGTGCTTTCACGCCTGCCCTGTTTGGTTCGGTTCAGTCAAACTCAAGTTGGTTTGCCCCCCTCAGTGCAGTTCGTTTGGGCAGGTGTGAACACAGCAGTCGCACTCTGATGCACACAAAAATAACCAGACGGAGACCTTCTTGAAGAGGTGGTCTCAGTCCGGTTACAAATGAACTCTGGTGCCGTTCGTTTGTGGTGAGAACGTGTTCGGACCTGGATGTGAACCAACTGCAGTCACATGACACGTTGTTTGGGTTAAACATGAGCATGTTACAGTCCTGGAGGATTATTAATGTGCACCTCCTCCTGTACTGCCTTAATATGCACATTCAGCACATCCAATGCATCAAAACATTGTTTTCTAGTTGGAGCCGCGCCTCGTTTTCAAACTGTATGGTTTGACTAAAATGAACAATGACAGCAATATAGTCCACGATGAGCAGCGCTAAAATCAACCTGCGTAGTTGTCCTTTCTTTGTGACATTAGAAAGTGTCACATTTATCTTGCAAGTGAACTCTTCTTCAATGGTTTCTCACACAAGGCATTTGATCTGGTCCGCTTGTAAATGCTGCCGTGAGAACACGAACCAACTCTAGGTAATAATACAACTTTGTAACAAAATTAGTCCCTGATTCAGACCAAAGCAAGACAACTCTAGGTCTGCAAGCACCCTTAAACATGGGACTTTTTTAGGTGGCTAAAACATGTTTTGTCACTGGGAGACCGGTGTTCAGGTTGCCTCTTTGTAGCAGTACATGGCATAGCTTCTGTGTTGGTACTAAGTGGGGGCATGCTGGCTGACATCTACTGTCTGTAGTACAATGTTTTAAAAATCTTTTAATTAAAAAAATCGGAAATATCCCTTTAGAATTTCAGTGTTCCCACATATGGACTAGTACTGACAATAGAAATGAGGCTACTCTGTGGCCATGCAATCAATACATATGGATTGGGTATATACTTGTGCCATCACTGGTGCAGTCTCTTCTGTATTCAGTCGTGTCTCTCTCGTTCTTTAAAAGCAATTGATTCTGTGCACAGTGGAGATATGTAATCTGCCTCGCTTTCAATCTGTGCTCAGCTCCTGGGCTTGGATTATATGGCTGCTTTTAAAAACAGGATGTTTTATTCCTTGTGGTCCTACATTTTAATAATCCTCAACTAATTCAAGAGCCAACAACTTAGTTACCCACCACAAGGCTCATGTTTAATTGCTGAATAATACAGAAGATATTTTCAAGAAGTAATGACCTTATTGTTTGAGAGATAATTAATTGATGCCGTGAGAGATACCTTTATAACTTAACCCTCTAACATTGTTTTATGATGCCTGTGCACGGTGCTTACAAATACAAAAAGATGTTATCTAAGTGCTGGGCCAGCGTTACTGTAGTGCTAGGCCACACTGCACAGTGGTATGCTTCTCAAAGAGAATGATATCTGATTAGTCCAAGTCCGAATAGAGGCAGAAGCTGACAAACAAATGGATTTGCTGTGTCTAGAATGTTCTCTGGGGGAGCTGGATGGGCTGAGATACAGAGACGCTGCCTTTGTGTTGGAGCCAGCGCAAAGCATAATAAGACCCTTTGGGGAATGAACCAAACACAGAGTGATAGGGACACAAAGGCACACATGCTCATACACTCAGTCAATTTCACAATCTCACTGCCTCCTCTCTTCCTCACCCCACCTATCTTTCTCACTTCCCTATAAACTGACCTTTATATTACTGGCTACCGGGGTTGGCCTATCATTATGTGTTTTGGCTTTGCAGGTCTGGTGAGTTTCTTGACTCCAGCTAAGTTTATTGTGTAAGCCAAGTGTCATGTCAGACTCCCACGTACAGGCCTCACAGCAGCCTTTTTTTATAAGGGCATTACTGTGTGTGTGCATGCATGTATGCGTGTGCACGCGCAGGCATGACTTTGTGTGCTTCACGCGCATCATGGCATGAATGGGCCAGCAAATCCCATTCCCTCCCTCTCTTGTTTTCCCTCTCTATCTCATCCTTACTGCCTCTTTAATTCCCTCTCTACCACTGTCCTCCTTCTCTCGCGTTCTGCTAGCAGAGCAGTCTTAGAGGGAGTGCCACAATAGGGGTATTAACCAAATGTATATTAAGCTTGCCTGACTCGCGCAGTCAATGTGATGCTTTTACACCCGTAATGCTGTGTGAATAGGGCTGCTGCTCCCCGAGAAACGCCTCCATGAGCACTCGGAGTGAGGGGCCCTTTTACCAGCTCTTGTGACCCTGGTCCGCGCCGCCTGTGCCGGGCCCCATCTCAGAGCACACGGTTCTTCATTTTCATAAGCGCCTAATCTGGATTGGAAGCCTCTCCTTTGTGGAAATGATTTGAGAGGGGGACTTCGGCCGGACAAAAGGGCTCGTCTTTTCTGAGGCTGCTGGGGCCTCCTTAGCCCCATCCCTCCCTTCCCATTCTTCCATAAAGGACCCCTAGTAGGAGCAGCTAATTGTTGTATGGCGAGGGAGAGTGATGGGGTGTGGAGCGGATGTCCTGCTTAACACTGCCCCCAGTGGAATACGAATGTGACGAAGAGAAAGATGAATGAGAGACAGATATAGGAGAAGAGGAGAAGAGCTACCTTGTAAATAAAAAAGAAAGATTTATACACCGCTCGCAGGTTATTTATCATTTCATCCAGGTCAGAAGAGATCCTGTGATGCTGGCTGATAGCAAAGTAAGGTTTGATACCTTCAGGTTACAGCACGTAAGACTTTGGAGCTGAAATGTGTAACAAACTCAGAGTGAAGCTTTGAAGTGTAATGCTGTTGCCCTGGGCTACTTAGCTCCAGGGTCAAATGAGATTACACCCTTGATCTGTGTTAGTGCCTTCTGATCTGCAGGATTGCAGCGTTGAGGCATGCGTGTGTCTGCATGTGTGTGTGTGTGTGTGTGTATTTGCAGGCGCATATGCATGTGCCTGCATATCTATGTTAAAGAAAGACTTTGCACATATAAATTGATTTTACATATCTGTGGCATGTGTGTCTCGTTCAAAAGTGCTGTAAGCCCTTACAATGTGTCTTGCATGCTTGTGTGTGTGTGTGCGTGTGTGTGTGTGTGTGTGTGTGTGTGTGTGTGTGTGAGACACCCATATGTTGGCGTGCTTCTCCTCTTAGAAAGGGGTTGTTAACTAATTAGTGTTGTTGGCCTGATCTTAGTGCTTTGTTGGTGTGTCTCTCCGTCTGCAAAGCCTATTCTCTCTCTGCCTCCGTTTCTCTCTCCCTGCTCACTGCTCCGGAACACCTTAATCCAGTGTGAAAGCAATTGGCTCTCTCAGATCTAATCAATAGAGGGCCAGGGCAGCGAGCCAGGGGGAACATCTCTGGCCCCTGCTCAGCTACAATCAATTTAGAACCATCGATTCAGTGATTGAAATACAAAGAGCAGACGCGCTGGACCGTACAGGTGCTTTAGTGTTTGGGTGTGCCAACATGTTATATATCTCCCCAAGTGAGGGTTTCTCTGTATTAACGTGTGTTTGTGTGTACTGCTTGTGTGTGTGTGTGTGTGTGCGTGCGTACGTGTGTGTGTGTGCAAATTTCTTCATGTGTGTGTATATGGATAGTATGATTTATTTTCAAGCCATCTGTAGTAAAGTGGGAGTGGCATTTAATCTAGCACCTCTGAGAAGGAGCCAAGAAAAAAAAATCACTCCTAATCCAATATGTCCTGCCCTGGGAAGGTGGGTTTTCTAAGGTGTGTGTGTGTGTGTGTGTGTGTGTGTGTGTGTTTTAAGTTGACTTGTGCATTTGTGTGCACCCAAGGGTTTCCTACTCAGCCCGTGTCAGGCCAGGGGTGTACACCCCATGTCTTAATGCATTTTTGGATGTTTAGACGGGCCCTTGCATGACATTTGCATGCAAAATCTGACAGACAGAGTGCGTGCATGACTGTTGACATGTGAAAACACACATGACATCTACAGACATGCGGCTGAATTGTCTTTGCTATGCTCTGCATGGGTATGGGTGTATTCATGCATATATGATGTCATTGCATATCATATTTGACCTTGTTTATGCAGTTATGCTCTGCCATGTGTATACATCTGTGAGTGTATTCATTCGTGAAAATGATTGCTGTGGATTTACAGCGAAGGGGTGTGGTGGGTATTGTATGTCACTGTGTGTATTGAGTTTGATGAATGTATCATTTGTGCTGAATATGAATGCCCAAGACAATAAATGTTTCTTGGTCATCTCTGCATCAATGAATGAAGCACTTGACATTTGTCTTGAAACTGCTGTCTTTATAGGCAGTGTGATCTCATCCCTACACATCATATTGCATCATTATAATGGTACTGGTCTCCTGGGTCAAAGTGGACCCGTCCACTTCCCCTTCCACTGCCCTAAGCAGACTTTCTCGCTCTTTACACTACATCCATTACTCTGACCATCTCTTAGTGATGTTGAAACCTAGTGCATCTCATCCATCCATCCATCTATTTTCATCCACTTATCTGGGGCTGGGTCGCAGGGGCAGCAGGCCAAGCGAAGCACCCCAGCAACACTTTCCAGCTCCTTCTGGAGGACCCCAAGGCGTTCCTAGGCCAGATTAGATATGTCTTCTGGGTCTGCCCTGGGGCCTCCTACCAGTGGGACGTGCCTGGAACACCTCAAACGGGAGGTGCCCAGGAAGCATCCTGATCAGATGCCCTAACCACCTCAACTGCCCCCTTTCGATGCAAAGGAGCAGTTGCTCTACGCCGAGCTCCCTCTGGATGTCTGAGCTCTTCACCTTGTCTCTAAGGCTGAGCCCAGCCATCCCACAGAGAGGTAACTCATGTCACTTGTATCCCTGCCCCAGTTCTTTCAGTCACTACCCAGAGCTCATGACCGTAGGTGAGGGTTGGATGTAGGTGAGGACTAGTATATGGAAAGCTTTGCCTTCCAGCTCAGCTCTCTCTTCGCCACGATTGTCCGGGGCAGCGCCCGCCTCACTGCAGAAGCCGCACCAAACCGCTGATCCATCTCACGCTCCATTCTACTCTCACTCATGAGCAAGACCTTGAGATACTTGAACTCCCTCATTTGAGGCAGGTACTCTTTCCCAACCCAGATGGGGCAATCCACTGGTTTCAGGCATCTTGTACAGATGCTAAAGGGTGGATTATGTGTCAATATCTGATGCTGAGGGCCACTGACCAAGCAGAGTTTATTTGACAGCCTGGGGGTGAGACCAGGCGATTATAGCAACTGCACATCATGTGTGTGTATTTGATGCGCAGTTCTACTTGTGTGGCAACGAATGGCAGTGCCACCTGAGCATAAAAACACACTCAGTCCCAGCTTGTCCTTGTTTTGTTTTCCTTAACATGTGTGGCAATCGTAGAAGTATTCTGACTGTGGCCAGTAAAGCTATGAATTTGAAAAGGCATGTGTGTGGGCTGCTGAGATTGATTGAATGATTTACTGGGAACACTTGAAGTCAAACCACTCTCCTCTTACACACACACATACACACAAACATATGCTTTGCTACTGTACCTTGTTAGACCTTACCCTCATGTTAATGGCTTTCTGCCATTTATACAGTTAATCCAGCTTCCCAGTTGGTCGTGTTGTGTTTTCCCCTTAATTCTCTGCTGGACAAGGTGTTGATGTCTTTCACAAAGTCCACAATGTCACAAAGACCTAATGAGCATGTGTCGCACACACTTTTAAGTAAGCCGCAAGTATACCAGCCTTTACTATACACTTCACTACACACTATCTTTCTTTTGTCGCTTTTGTCAGTTCTGTTCATGCCCCCGGGGCAGAGCTGCAGTCCCTTCGCTGGCAGACCTGCCAATTTTCTGGAAGTTTCAACTGGCCTTCATCTTGGCAAAATGAACCCCTGAAATTAATGCACAACAGCTAGATATTACAGCTTAACAAAAAAATCAGGGATTCTATCACCAGACTGTATTGACAGCAGCTCTCCCACTATTTAAATATATGAAATTTGCCTTGTAATATAATCAAATTGATCCACAAAACAGCCATTTGTATATTAATCCCTCACCTTCTCTTGTGTTGAATTCGGGAAGAAAACTTTTTCTCGCATGCCTTAACGGTGAACGAAGAATCCAAAAACAGCAAACATGCTTGATGAATTGAAGTAAAGGGGGACCATGATTTCAATTCCAGTGAATTTAACGTAACATGGTGTAAATGACTCGCATACAAATGGTAATTTTGTCGGTAAAGTTTTGCTTTAATACTCTACTACTGCTCTAATACTTTTGTTTTTAGTCTCAAGTCTTCAGTATTGGTTAGTCTAGATAGATTTATATGATCGTACATTTTTGTAAGTTATAGGGCTAAAATGATAAGCCCACTGTCTATCATTCACTTTACAATCAAATGAATGACTTCTGGTCTCCATCAATCCAATAATACATGAAGATGTTTGTAAGGAGGTCCCACATGGCCACACCCCGTTAAAGCACACACCCAAACACACACTATAACACATATGTTTGCCAGTTACATAGCTCGGGGCGTATTGACTAAGGCTGCCTGTTAAAGGTCATTGCTGTCCAGATTGGGACAGGTGGGGAGGGGGCTGTAGTTCACCGTCACACACACAAACACTCACACCGTTTCTGTATGATAGTGCGTGTGTGTGTTTGTCGGGAAGGGAATACAGCTTCTGATAAGGTTGTATAGAGGTCATGCAGATGCAAATATGACATGAATATAGATGTGCTGTGGGCACGGTTACCTTTGGAGGATTTCAGGGCTGCAGGTGCGTTGCGTGCCAGGGAATTGGGTCAACCTCTGCTCATTCACGCCATGCAAGAGAATGTCTGATGAACACATTCGTTTGTCTTTGTAAAGTGTAAACAAAATATATTTCCATGCACGGCATTGGTCCATTGAGCTTCTCTGGTCATGCCCGGGCCTGATGTCAACAGAATCGTTGTTTTGTATGTATAAAAGCAAACCCATCCTGAACCATGAATGGAGCTGTCTACATTGGGCAGGACAAATGCATAGTTCCTCTAAATAGCATTTATTATCCAGCCTTTTTTATTCCTTGTTGCCTATTGTCAGCTTTAGAAATAATAGCCTGGCCGTCACTTAGTATGCAATGAGAAATGACTGCTTTGCACAACACGCATATTGTGGGACTCTGCCACCAACAATTTGACTGACAAGATACACTCCTGAGTGCTTTCTCACTTTGTTTTGCTCTCACTTTCCCACTTCTCTGTATCTCCCTTTCTCACTCTCTATTTCCCTGATCCTGGTCACTTTCTCTCTCCCACGCTTCACACATAATTTGTGTCTTCTCTTTTGATGCACAGCTTTTTATCATTATTTCCCATTAGGCATAATAGCAGCAGGGGCGATGAGCAGCAGATATGCTCATACAGGAACATCTCGCTGCTGAATGCTTTAATTGTATAGATGTAGCTGTTTTTTGTGATGGCTGATGTCATCACCATCCCACCGTGCAGCGCTGCTCCCGATGACCTCTCCATCACTGTAATGCTCTTCTGTTCTCCAACCTCACCTATCCACCTCTTGTCCTGCCATCAGCGACGCAGGCTCCAGCCCGAGGGTAGACTCTGAGCTCACTATTGGATTTCAAAAAGCCAGACTCGTGTTTTCCCTCCCCTTTCCTTTCTTGTCAACCACCTCCAATTCCACTTTACCGCTAACCTCTGGCCTCCTTACTGTGTCTGACAGCCTCTTTGCCATGTGTGAAAATGTCAGCATCTGCATGACAGGGCACCGACGCTTACAAGTGGGTTATAGGTCGAAGACATGTCACCACACTTCTATGCAGTGATGGAAATGGCTTCCTGTGGTTACACTCTCTGAGATCATCAGAGGGAAGAGTAGGCCGTGTTGAGCTGTGTGATTCCATCATGGGTGCTTGTCTTTGCCAGAATATTTTGGTGTAAACATTGTGTTATGTACGCTCAATTAGGAATCAAATTAGGGAATGGTAAACAGTGAAGGGACCTTTGTTTTCCAGTTGTTTTATCATTCTACTCCTCTGCTACCTTCAAATGTGCATAATTACTCATCCCCATTCACAGGCCTCTACACTCATTAGCGGGGCCTCAACCCTGAGCCAAGGGGCCGGGTATTTTAGGATACATGGGTATTTGAAAGCCATTCTTAAGCCTGGCTAGAACAATTCTCAAAGCATTTTAACATTAAATTGGCTGGTAAGGAATGATGTGTTTTTGAGATCTCATCTAGATCAGGACGGGGGTAGTTACCAGTGCATTAGCTTTAACTTTTCTTTTTTCACGTCTTTTTTTAATCTAAATGTAAATGTGCACATTTAGATCAAATGCAAAAAAAATCTGGTTGAAATTCTCCCTACATTGCTTCTAATTTTCCAAATGCTTTGTGTGTGACACTATCCTGTCATCTAGTTTAAACCATTACAGTAGTACACAGATGTGTGTACAACCGTTTACAGCTTCATTTCAAACAAGCGGATTAGATAATGTTGTACCAAAGCTGGGCGGAGGATAAATACTAAAACTGTCTCTCTAAGATCACACAACAGTTTCAAAGGGATAGTACGGATCTTTTAAAGTGGAGTCATATGAGGTACTTACCCACAGTCAGTGTGTTACATACAGTCGATGTCAGTTGGCACACCACACACCAGTTTGGAGAAGCAGGCTGGAGTCCGACATGGATGCTAAGCAATGTGCTGCTGTAGAGGGGTCAGCAACAGAATACTTTTTTTTTTTATAGATCCATCCATCCATCCATCCATTTTTGGTTGGTTTGGTTGTGTTATGGTGTGACTTTGGTGTTTAAAAGGGTCAGTTTGGGTTCACCAAAGTCACACCATAACACAGACAGTGTTCAGTGAGCCAAAATTACTGTCAATGGAGTCTGGTGGCTTTGATGAGAGCAGCTGGGGAACTGAAGCCGTCAACAGCTTCTCTATTGGAACACACTTTCTCACGGAAAGGTAAGGTGGTGAAAATACTCCTAATATAGCATACACTTAAACTGATATTGATTTTTTTAGGTGGCTAGAATATTTCTTGCTGTTGCCCCCGTCCACAGCAGTACAGCTTAGCTCAAATGTTGGCACACCTGTGATACACTGACTTTGGACAAGTACCTCATATAACCTAACTTTACCTTTAAGGCATTGCCTTTGCCCATGTTTTCATGAATAAAGATACCACTTTGCTCGTGAAAATTGATTTTGAAAAAGCAAACTGCCATAAACAGTTTCTTGAAATACAAGTATTGCTGTATTAAAGTATGCTGTATTTTCCTGTGAAAAAGATTCCACCATTTGTATCCAAGTGATGTTAGGTCCTCCTGAGAGTCTTATCTTCTATCACAGTAACAGTTATAATCACGCAGGCCTCATACCAACTCTGTGACTCACTGTTTAAAAGTCTGTTTGGGTGATATTTTGGCGACAGATCTGTAGGTACCAGCAGGTCGACTGTCTCCTTGAACGCAGCTGCTGTGACTGTGACTATCAAGAGTTCACTACTTTTTGATTTCTAAGATAGAACAACAAGGACAAATGAATTTCTTAGAATATTTTAGAAGCACAAGATGTGAGCATGAAATGTTTTTTTTCTCTCTTGGTTATGGTTTATAGAAGTGAAACAAGCAGCCTGTAAAAGAAAATCAATCCATGGAAGAGATCTCGTTAGCTCAGGGAGCGGATCTGTCAGAATCCTTGTTACACCAACTGACTCTTATTACATTGTTGCATGAAAAAAGTGTATTTTGTATTCAATCAATATTACAGGCACATTGCTTTAATGCCAAGCAACTTAGATGTGAGCCTGAACTCTATAAAGATATATGAACGAATGCGAAACAATCTAAAAATAGAATATTTCCATCTCTTTCCTACCAAGATATATGGTTTGTTTTGTAGTTAGCTGCGACTCATAGCTATTTAATTATACTACTCACCAGCTCTTTGTTTATGTTATTAGTAGGACAAGGTCTTTTTAATTGAAAAAAAACAATAAAGAAACTTAATTATAGACAACAACAACAAAGCCGATCAAAAAGCTGACGCTTCTCTTTGATCAAAACATGAAGAGTTTTTCGTTTCGCAACACTTACCTGCACCGTCTCTCCTCTCCCCTTGTTGATGTCTGTAATGACTGAATGCTGAGCGTGCTCATAATTGCATGTGCTGTGCATCTTGCAGCGCTATATCCCTACAAGGTACGTCCACAGCTCCAAATTCATAGCTTGAAGCTGCTGCCTGAATCTCTCTGTTCGCTTTCATTTTCAATTACACACTTTGTGAAGAAATAACAAAAACAAAAAATCTAATTTGGCACCAGAGCGCATGCATAATGCATTAGGCAAAGCTACACAGGTAAAGGGTCCGAATGACTGGATTGGCTGATAAAAGTCCAACTTGATTTGTTCACTTATTTATGTTTCTTTATTTTGTATTCCAGTTTCTAATTATATACAGAAGGCAAAGGTACATTTCTGCATGAGCAAGCCTTTTCTCTCCGTCCCTAATTCTTTCCCAGCACAATGATTTATTGTTTACAATCTACACCTTCTCATCAGGTTAAGCTCTGCATGTGACAGAAGTATGAGCAGCTGAAAAAAAAAAAAAGGCTCGAAGGCCATAAATGTAATAGACATTGTTGAGCAGAGCAACAGCAAAGGAGCAAAAAGAGCAAGAGTGGGCATCTTTGGCTAACTGCTATAGATTAATTGATCTAGCCATGAAGTTAATGAGCTAGATCCTTTTTAAAAGAGACAAGTGCTGAGACAGAGGAAGCTAATGGTCTCTCACAACTTGGAGTGGTAAGAAAGAGAGAGCTATTTATCTTGGAACATATACTTTATTCACCGTGTGACAGAATCGCAAGGTAATTGACGGGGCCTGTAACTGCTGATTTTATTACCTCATTCTGATCATCCTTCTTTGCAAGTCATGATCCACAGACAACTCAACACGGGATACAACAACCGATTTTTGCTTATCAACTCCAGGTAGCTGAACAGCCCATTTTCAGCGAGCGAGCTGACAAACAGGATTTAATTTGACAATAAAGTTGAACATCCTCACACCATCGCATTAATGTTTCTAAATTGGTAATGTAGGAGGCTTTTGTGATTACAGTTTGCAAGCTGAGTGAAGTTAGATTGATCGAATCAGCAGTGCAATCATATCGCAATCAAACACCAGCAATAAAATGCTCCTTGCTCACATAACTTCTCTTGACTGATTTCACCCCTCATCAAGTAACTCTTCATCTCTGTCAGTCTTACCCCTTCGCCTTTCCTCTCTGCGAGCTGGCAGCGGGCAATGAGACTGGTCAGGCCCCTGTTAGCTTCTGATTACAGTGTAGATTGTAGTGCAAGCACATGTTACTGCCTGCTGAGCGGCGATATGTTTCGGAGTGCAGTTTTCTTTTCTACCTTGCCAGCCAGGGATGGATTGGCACAGTGGTGTCTCCTGGAATACCAATGCTTCCTCCTCCTCCTCCTCGTCGTCGTCATCTCTATCTCCACCCCCCCTCCTGCTCCTCTTTGACCACTCCTCTATCTGAAAGATATGCTCAGTGCCTTGGCACATAGCTGCATCTTCCTGGAAATAAAATTGACCCGAGCCAATGTGGCATGCGCAGTGCAGAACGGCCGACTGCCAACGCAACACTCGATGATGACGAGTCCGTGTGGAGCGAAGAGATTGTATAGCTGTCTTGATCTGTATGATATTATGCACGTATATGTACACAGACATATATGCAGGGGCGTGCACATGCAGACACACGACTCAAGCACGCGCTTTCAGTAAGCCAGATTTCCCAGTCGGCTGGTCTGTCATTGGCCGGCTGTTCAAAGGGAAAGTGTGGGCCAAAAAAATACTGGCTGTGAGGTTACCATGGTAACAGCCTGCCCAGGGGCGTGGGCTGTCTGCTAAATTGTGCGCTGGTTTGTTAAGGTTCACACACACACACACACACACACACACACACACACACACCTTAATTTCAACAGAATGTGTCTTCCTACATTCATTGTCTAGCAGACACCTGCTCTGTTCATTAGCATTAGCAGTCAGACTGGTGGATTTCACGTCCTCATGTGAAGCAAACAGATTATTTTGGAGAAATCACACACAGGCCTATTTATTCTCTTTATCTGGACACTCTCTCATCTTCTAGTTATTTCACTGCTGCACTGCCCTCTATTGAATCCACTCAGACATGCTTTTTTCCCTACATACATGCTCACACGGAGGAGCATGTTGCTGAGCTATTATTTACCAAATATTAGGACATTAATGGGTGTCAGAAATTTACCAGAGGAAGTGATTTGTTGTCCATTTCCTCTCATTTTTCTCCTCCGTATGTGTTCTTTAACAACTCTCTCCTACAAGGCTACACAGCAATACAGCACTGTGAGGAGTTTCAAAGGCAGCCTAATTGGGGGATATCTCAGCTTTCTCAGGGGGGTTTAAGCATTGTTCACTGGGGTTTCTGCAGAGTCAGACATCGTTGTATCCACTAGTTGAGAGGACAGGTATGTCAAGATGATCAGTGTTTGGTGAAGAGGACTAAGGCAGCAGAAAGTTTCAGAAGAGTTGTGCGGATTTATGTGTGTGTGGGTGAGTTTGCGCGTACGTGGGTGGCTGTGGGTGTAGGTGCGTGTTTTATCTCGGAAGAGAGGCTCTGACAGGGCCAGAATGGACAGATGATTAATGATCAGGGGGAGTGTTCTGTGGGAGGACCTCTTCAGCACAGCAGCTCTTAACAAAAGCAGACGGGGTATGCTCCTAGCGCTGCACTCTTTCAACCATTCCTTTTATTCCTGAGAAAAACCTCTCTGGCCCTCTTTTATTCCTCCTCACATTCTCTCTTTCTGTGAGATTAGAAGGCGATGACAGGAGGTAGTGGAGACGTACACTGACCAGACTTGCCAAGTGATGTCACCGCTTTGAAACCTGGATGCCTTCAAGTAAAGAAGAAATGACCGCTCTTGTGAGAAGTCACACGCATTTTAGCCCCAGATCTTGGACTGGAATGTTTTTTGTTAGTCCCTGTTGACCCGTGTTGGCAGTTTATGAGAAATATGCAAAATTGTTCTTGAATCATTTTCTATAAATTAATAAATCATAATCCTAAAAGGCATTCGACTTGGACTTTTAATGTCCTGCGGGCATTTTCTGATGATTCTGACATGCCTTTGTTTCGAGCCATGCCTCTGTCTCAAATTATTGTATTGTGTTTTTCAATGACCTTGCGGAGAAATGGAACACCTGGGTTGGAAAAGCAGCTCATTACGTGAATTGTGGCTGGAAAATGAACAATGACAGACGAGCGCGACTGAATACCAATAGGCTGCGGCACTGATTGCCTTTTTGTTTTAAGATGTTGGCTGTCCTGCCACGTTCTGTGTCCCCTCTGTCAGACAGATGTGTTCATTTCACCGCTCGCTTGATACTGTCTGATTTGTCACATGAGCAAATCCATGCAGGCATGAGCTTGGCAGGTATGCAGCCTGTGCTTAGAGTGTGAGAGAGAGCTGTTTTTCTGAGCGACTGAGCAACGGAATAGTGAAATCGGGGTCAACTGGGGTCTTGACCCGATCATAAGCCTGTCTGTGTGAGTGTTTGTGAGTCGGGGGTGTATGCATGACTCCAAAGCCTGTAAAGACTGTGATCCATCCCATGTGATGGATGAGGGTCAGGGTTAAGGGTGTATTGGGGGGATAAGAGTTGTACTTAAGGGTCACTGACGCTAACTCACAGCTTGCGCCCTTCGGTCTGTCACGCACCCTCACTGCACAATCTTTTCAAACCTCAGACAAGAAGAGTTGGTATTAGAAAGTATATTTTTCATCTTGAAAGACACATTTCAAGGAAAAAAACTGACATAGATATTTTACACAGAAATCGAAGGAGAGTAGAACAGACATTGAACTGCTTGTCATGGTCATATGAGCAGTACAGTAGTAGGCAACCTTTCCGGCCTCAGAAAAATCTGTCCAGGGCTACAAAACATATTTTAGCCTTATAATAATAAAAGGTAATGCAGCCTATTAAGTCTAAATTACCAATCACCAATAGGGTCTAAATTAGTACTCATTAAGTTTTACCATGAGGTGGCTACTCTGCAGTGGGCTATGCATGATTATTTGGTATTTTAACTTTGCAGCATTGGCATTAAAGGCAAACAAATACGTCCAAGCATTATAAAATTCTCTAAGACTTTTCATCTTTTGGATTTGGAATTAATGTCAAGCCTCGCGAGGGAGAACTAAGACTAGCCTCTGCTATTGAGGTCAGAAAAAAAAGAAAATGTAGGACAAGGCATCAGGCTGTAGACGTATGACGCACGTTTTTGTTGCAGACATGTTAAAGCATTTTTTTAATTCAGTGTATACGCAGCATATTTTTACAACTGGGGGATGTTAGAATAACTTCAGGCCTTCAGCAGTGATAAATGAAAATAACCATTGACCCTTTCAGCATTATCTTTTCAAAGACAAATAGACAAAATAAAACTCACCAAAGTCGCCTTAGTTAGCGGAAAGCACTGCTGGCGACGGAATCATTGGCTCTACAGGGAAAGGTCAGCGTCACATGGGGTCGAAGTTCAACAAAATTGAGCTTTTGGTGTTGCGTCAAAACGCCAGTGAAGCCCACAGCGTGATGCCAAAGTCGAAAAGTACCCAGACATCACAGTAACGCCGGCTTCCATAGGAAAACAATGGCACAGCGGGCATCAAGAGATTTTTAATGCTGGTCATGTGCAAGTGCCTTGAGTCTTGGTAGTCATCTAGTTAGTTAGTCCACTGTTCCAACAATCATCACCTCTGCTCATGGCCTTTTAATCATCTTTAAAATCAGAACAAAAACCCACGGTGAGGCATCATTTCATAACTATGGTCCATGTCTGTGGAACAGCCTGCCTGAAGACCTGAGGGCCGCAGAGAGTGATGTGGAGTTTACATGTTCTACCTGTGTTGGCGTTGGTTTTCTACGGGTACTCCGGTTTCCTCCAACAGTCCAAAGACATGCAGGTTAATTTGTGACCCTAAATTGTTCGTTGGTGTGAATGTGAGTGTGAATGGTTGTCTGTCTCTATGTGTCAGACTGTGGTAGTCTGGTGACCTGTCCAGGGTGCACCCCGCCTCTCACCCAGTGTCAGCTGGCATAGGCTCCAGCCCCCCCGCGACCCCCAACAGGAAGCACTTTGTGTTGTGTGTTGAAGTGCTATATACAAAGTTTGATTGATAGATAGAAGTTGGTCCGCCACCATCCTACTACACTGATTAGAATGGGAATGCCCATTCTACTCTCTCTGCTCTGTTTCTATGCCAAGTTACATAAGTAAATGGCTTACCTTGAGTCATAACTTTAAAGTGCTTTACTTTGTCAATACTGGAGTGCCGTGGGTTTTTTCAAAGTGATAGATATCTGATAATACATTATAGGACTCTTTCCTTTAAAGCTCAGATTTATCACAGTACCTTTCCACATCAACTGCTGCATATGTTTGATTGCATTTTCCCACAATTTGCTGCCAAGCCATTTCTGGTGGTTTAAAGCCTCACACACACTTCAGAGTGATGCCAAAGAAAAAGTCAGGGGAGGACTTAGTGTACTGTGACTTTGATTGGGTTTGAGTAGGAAAGCCATTTCCAAACCCATCTTGGTCATAATCCTTTGCCTTGGCTTACTGCAACTCCTAACTCTACATTTCCATTTTATCTCACACACACCTGGTGATGCTTGCGTGACAAGCTAATAAAAGTCTCGTTCTGCTGCCCTCATAAATTCCACCTCTCCAATTACTTTGGATTCTGATGGGCTACATACATTCTGCGACCGCACATTCTAAACACATGCACCTTATGTGACACAGAGCCAGCGTGCTTCCATGCATGATGTATTGCCCGCAGTGAGCACTATATTATACGCTCAGCAACACGCTTAGTCTAACCCCCCGGCTCTGCATATCAGCCATTGTTAAAGCCTCTTCACAGGGACTAGCTCATATTGCAAATCTTCTCATGTAGCACTTGTCCTGGCCAATCAATACATCACTGTTGTGTGGAAAGAAGATCAGAGTTTCCTTCAAATTAACTTGGGATTTAGAAATTTGTGGCACACAAAGTCAGTCCACATGCTTGTTTATGAGCCAGATTCAGACTGAAACTGTCGCCATTATCAGGAAATGCAAAGAGGAAGCGTACCTGCTGGGAAAATGACTGACAGTGAAGAGATCATCATCTCATCTCTCCCGGTCAGGCTTGCTGGGACATGAGGTCATCACAGTTAGACTGTGATGAGTAGCAAGCAGCGATCCACAGCTGCCATACCTCCGTCAGCTCACCGCGGAGTGAGCCAGAGACAGAAGGAGAGAAGGAGAGAAAGACAGTGAACCTTAACAAGGATTCAAACCCGTCAATCAAGACAAGAAAGCAACAAGGGGAGGAAAAGGTGGGAGAAGAGAGAAAGAGAGGAGTTCATTACCAGTGGGACAGACCAAAAAGATGTGAGGGCAGAGAAGAAGTGAGAAGGAAGAGGAGGAGAGAACAATGCAGAGAGAATCCTGTAGAGACCACTTGAAAGGGAGGAATGTTTTGGTTTTTTTGCATGCAGCCAGTTCAGTTGTGGGTTATTCTCCCACTGGGGAGACTAATTGCTTGTTGATCTAATGTTCTATCCCCTCCTGTCCCCGAAAAACCAACACATTAAATGAGTGATGGGTCTATGTGCTTTTTCTTCAGCGGGACAGGAACTCCTGGCCTCCTCCAATCTAAATATTCACAAATCAGGAGAAAAGACTTTGGGCTCGGTTCCAAATTTGATGAAGCATAACGCTACGCAGCCCGCTGCTGCCCGCCCTTAGAGCGATCCCTCTGAGATCTCGCTAACACTGTTTACATCACTTTCTCATTCTCCCTCTCTGTCTTTGCCCGTATCTCTTTCTTCCTCCCTCTCGCTCTGTGAGGCACATCAGTGAGCGGCTAATTAATGAGTTTAATGCTAGGATTCATGCACATATTATGTGTCAATTAGAGAAAGAGCATCAGCTCCGAGGTAGGAGTTATAATCTAGACGGACATTCACCCTGTGCTGGGTGTGAAGTGTTTGCATGTGCTTGTTTGTTTTTGCCTAGCTGTCACTTATCTCCCGTCCTGTAATGCTGATCGCAGCGTCTTCACTTGTTCAAGGAGAGACATTAAATTATCTCAGGTTCTGTGGAACATATGCTAGTCAAGTGGCGGAAAATGTGGGTGCGCCTTTTCATTTAATGGGGTCAGCAGTGGTTACATGTGCCGCTGTGTAAATCACTTCCGTAAATGTATTCAGGAGGTGAGGAAAGCATTGATGCCAATATGGGGGTGTTTTCAGGGTGTGTGTTTATTTGAGCGAGTGTGTACACGAGTATAAGAGCGCGCGCGTGTGTGCATTCTTCTGCTCGCAAGTTTGCCTCAAGGCACTTTTGCAGCACTGCTATCTCAGACGGCTGATTCAGCACAGCCTTCTCTGCCTTTCTCTTCAGTTTTGCCCATTTATGAGTGTCCAGGCTCGCTACTGTCTGTCTGTAAACACACAACCCCAGGGCAGAACCCGATGCACATATTCTGCTCACGCCCCATTAAACACACACTGAACAACTTATTGTGATCCCTTTTCAGAGTCAGGGCAATAGATTTGAAGCTCGCCTGCATGTGTGTGTGTGTGTGTGTGGTATGTGTGTGTGATGGCCATGCGTGTGGTTCCTCGCTCACCCTGATGTATGAATTTTATATAGCAAAGATGATGACACATAAGTTCTCTCCCCCTCTCCAGCTGAAAATGAATTTTTGATCTGTGTTTTATCGTCTTGTAATCTCTGATATCTTTGGAAGTTATTGCTTTATAAAATGGCTCTGCAGCTGGTTTGTGCTTCCCCATATGGCCAGGCGGGGTTTTTTTTAAGAGTCTCAATGTTCTTGTATTAGATGGAGCTCGATCTTCTCACACACAAAACTGTGTATTACAAGTCAAGAGAGGTCGCAGACTTCCACTCCCACACACTAAAATACAGGCTCATGCTCCCCTATAGAAGTGTTATTACCTTTACTCTTACAAACCCTGTAGAACTATATATTCCCCCATACGTGCATCTGTAATTTCAAGACAACCCTGGAGTATCCGCAGCATAGCAATGTGTTTCGCTCAGGGGGATATAGTTGTGCATTGCAGCTGTGATATGCCGTGCAGCTCCTAGGGTTGTTTTATAAGCTGTTTGCGGTTGTTGTGGTCCTGCCATGTATGTGTGTTTGTATATGACGGCCTGGCTGTGTGTGGACAGTGTTATGTGACTAGACATGAGGTCAGTCAGTTAGCCTCTGGTGTGTCTGCCAGCCCGACCAAAGGAGATTGGAGAGCAGCCGCCGTTGGGGGCAGCAGTTTGAGTTGTGTGTGTGTGTGTGTGTGTGTGCATGATGCCTCCTCTTTCTCCTTCACCTGCTTTTCATCTGGCTCTTTTTTCATCTCTCCATCCTTCATTAACAGCCCATCAGAGAGGCCGGCTGAATGGTATGAATGGAAGAGTCGTAAAAAGCAGAAACCTGCCCTTTTTACAACGTAGTAAAGTAGAGTCGGGCTCCCAAAACCCAGCCTCTCAGAGCATTTTTAATGAAGCATAAAATTTTTTAATTAAATCTTAAAAGCCTGTTGATACAAAGGTCTAAAGGTTTTTCTCACATAGCTACTGTGCCACACTCTCCACTGTTTGATCCGAGCGTGAGTGGGATTGGGACCAACTTCTTGGTCATCATTGCTTTAAATAACTCTTCATTTACCAAATTCTTCTTAAATATTGTAACAGGGGGCTCTTAATCAGATACAATGGACTCGTTTTGGGCTGCTTTCACCGATTTGTTTTGCTTCTAATATGTGAAATATCTAACCAGTGGCTCTCTGTGTTGTTTACCTGATTAAGGTTGTCATTGTCTGCAGAAGCCTTTTATTCTTGATATCCTTGCTGCGCATACTTTTCTCAGAGCATTTTTTCCGTTCAACATATGCCCAGACACTGCTGTCACAGTGCAGTCTGTGAAAAAAAAAAAAAAATCACTTTGGGTTTTACACAGGCATGAGTACCCTACATCCCATTTCTCAGCCGCAGTCAAGCTTTTACAATCTTTTACTCAGGCAAATAGACGCAGCTGGAGAAACTGTAAGATGCTTGTCCCATTAAATTTATAACCCCTCCCCCTCTGGAGTGCAGCAGCACCACAGCTTCCTCCCCCATCAGTAAGCCTGCTAAAATATTAGACATTTATCATAGTTATTATAGTCCGTAAATCCTTCCACACAGTGCAGAAACCCCTCAGCTTTGTATTCTTTTGGGATGTGAGGGTAAATGGATTAGGTTATTGCCTGGACTTAGGCGCAGTGATATCAGCTACAATAATCTTTGTCCTCCACCGTGGCCTTTAGAATTTAGGGCTCAAACACATGAAGCCATCCTCCAGTAACTAATGGCTTTGCCTCATGTTGCCTCATGTCTTCTGTTAAAATTTGTACTTGAACAAACTGCAAATGCTACAGCTGACCACTGACAGACATGTATGTTCTGTGCCTCCCAGATATAGTCAGTAGTCAAAAAACACAATGAAAAATAAAACTAGCCGAACATTGTCATGGCATTATCAGTCTGATTAAACAGCTGTGTTGATATGAATTGAAAATGTGTCTGATAAAATGTTGCAACTGGCACTGCTGAGGTTTTCTTTTTTTTGCCTTTACTCCCCATTGGTGTTGTTAGTCTGTGGTCTTTTGCTTTGAAAGGAGACAAGAAAAAGTCGGGGTGAAAAATAAGATGAAACCAGGTGAATTCTGGGCTGTAAGGCCAGTCAGACGGTCCTCCCATACCGACTACCTCGGCTGTAGATTTAATATGCCATGGCCACTATTACAATGCAAAAACTCTCAATGTTGCCTCCCAATGCCACAGACGCTCAACAATTGTCCAACACCGCCTGATGGCCATCTTTCAACTGGGTGCATCAGGGCCGCGAGAGTAAGACAGATTGCGTCTACTCATTATGCACATTTGGAGAACATTCATGATTTTAGACTTAGAGTTAGATGGGAAGATTGATGCAGCTGTCATGTTTTGTCAAATCTAAAGCTACAGCCAGGGATTTGTATTTTAGGACTAGATGAGGGAGGAAAGCATGCTGTTATGGATATATATTGAGAATCTGTTGATATGCAGCAAGGTTATGCATTCTGCAAAGGTGGATCGCTGATGAATCTCTACATGTTTCACTCTGGTTTGAAAAATCCCTGAATCTAATTCCACTCGAAAGGTTATCACACATAAATAAGAAGATAATGACTTAATTAGTATAGAGAACGAAATACAAATTGGGCTTCAGAAGTACATGAATATATCATTATTGATGTCTAACCATTCATCATATATGTATCCATGGATGTATGTATGTCGTTGTCATCCTTTGAGAACCATGCACCTCCAGGACGTCAGCTTCTCATGGCTTAGAGGAAACACCCATTTTAGCAGCCTTGTGGTAATGTATTTAGTCAGATGGTTTTGTGTTTCAGCTTATAGGAAAACACTCCCACATTTGGTCATATTAAGGGGTTCAGGACCTCCATGTTTTGGAATTGGGTGGTCTCCATTGGACGATGACAACATGCAAGATTTATTTAGAAGAAATCTGTTACTACTATTTAGATACGTATTATAATATAATATATATATAATTAAGCCAATGCAGAAGTGCCAAAAACTGCAGTTCCACAAATGGCCACTTGAGGCTGGCTCCAGAAGTGAGTCGATCCCCATAGACCCCTATGTTAAAAGGCCCAACTTTACTGCAGAAATGAATATGTTTACAGTCTGGTACAATGAGCAGTTAAAAAAAAAATAAAGTTTAGATTTTATCAAGGCTTAAAGTTATGCATAATCTCAGTCGGATCCACCCCTCACTCAACCCCCCAAATATGGTCACTTATGGCTCCAAAAATCCAAGATGGCAGCGGCAAAAATGTCAAAGGAGTCCACAAATCAATGGGTAACGTCACACAGGCTACACCCATCATTGTTGAGTCTGTGTTGTCAACTTGGACTTCTTTCTGTCTCCATCTCTGCGCACCATTCTAGCTGATATATTAGACCCAGATGTCTGGGTCTTGCGTGGTACTTGGCGTGTGATTTTTTTCCCCAATTAATTTCCTGACATTGTTTCTCTATTTTCACAGCATGCCCGCCGGGTACCTTCAAGTCAACCCAGGGTCCAGGTCTGTGCCTACAGTGCCCTCCTAACAGCCGCTCCACAGCTGAGGCCGCCACCATCTGTGTGTGCCGCAACGGTTACTACCGTGGCGACGCTGATCAACCGGATGAGCCGTGCACCAGTGAGTCTATCGTACACGACGTTACATCTTGCATCTGTAAAAGGCACCCATGTGCACAGTCCGTTTTACTGTAAATGTACATGTGACATCCATATTGAATAGACTGGCCATGCTATTTTCACAAGGACAGGAGAGAGATTTTTTTCTCTATCTCACTTTGTCTCGTTCTCACTGTCATCAAACTAGCACATGTAGTAGCATTTAAATGAGCATGCATCCACAGCCCTGGTAGTCTTTTCAGTCTGGTCATAATAATCACATTTCAAGGTTTTCATCATTGACGTCTCCATCACTGTGCCATAGAGTTTCTTAGCTGTTTCCTCTCAGTTATCTCTGACTCTTTTGTCTTGCTGTTCTTTCTGTCTGCTATCATCCCCTGAAGTCCTAATTACTCAGGCAGATGCTGCGAAGCTTCGACACTGTCCTGCCGCTATCCGCTGGAGATCCAATAAGGCCGCTCACAGCATCATAGTTATCTTAATATGATGTAAAAGCAATATGCTAAGCCTTCCTGTCGTCCCTGCTGACACACAGTTACACAGAAGGAGAGCGCTGTTAGACCCCAAAAAGTTTGTTTACCTCTCTTCCTTCACTGCCACTGGGGAGTTTCTTAATGGTATTTTCTCCTCACAACGGCAAACCTGGAAGCATTATTGGTGTGGTTATGTATTCATTTAGTCCTGATTTATTCGCATAGACCTGGCTAATTGGCCTCAGGAATATGGACTCAGGACCACACTCCTTTCGTTATCGTTTAGCAGCTGTAACCTTCGCAGCTAAAACGTGTATTGAATGCACCTTTTTTGCCGGGTTTCCTTTTTATAACTCCAAATAAGTGCTTTAAAGTTGCAGAGGGACAATTCAACGTGGCTGTCTGTCTGGCTGCTTGAACGCTTCCCAAGCGTAGCCATCCACACCTTTAGGCTTTGGGTGTTCTCGACGGATGACACCCCACTTTCACCTTGAGTTTTCTCCGCCCTCCCGTGGCACACTCCATAGTTCTCTGGTGAATTAGTGAACGCTTCATCAAGTGAAGCATCTGCCTCTACCTTGAGGCCTTCAATTTTCCCCAAGCAATCTCCACAACAGCTCCCCAGTGGAGCTTCTTGAACAGATCCCTCTGGTCTGTGTTCAGTTTCCAAATGCAGCCTGTGTTACTTTTTTCCTGCTTTCAATCAAGCCACTTCTGTCTTATCTTCTCTGTCAGTTCTCTTCTCTTTCCCTCTGCTGCACACTCTGTTTTCCTCTCATGCTCAGTACAACTTCAATACTCTCGATATCTTAACATTTAGGCTAGACTATTTTTGGTTTGTACTGGTAACACATCCTGGGTGCCCGGTAAAGTAATTCTTTGCATGTTAAAAAAGGAAAAAAATTGCCCACTGTTTCAATTGCAATTACACAGTGCCCCACAAAGTAAAATATTCATTAAAAGAGGAAAATGCTTTTATTTCCCACACATTAAATGCATGTCCTACTGAGGATTTTAGTTTAAACCACCCCTTTTAACATTAACATCTTAAACCGACTTCAATTCCTCCTCAATTTGTGTTGACTGAATTCTTTTACAACGGCACATTCAAAGCCTCCTCTGAAGGTTGAATCATACAGACGCAGCTGAGCTTGATGCTCAGGATGCCCTAGATCTCAGCAGGGGGGGCCAGTGAGATCATCCCAGTAAGAATCTCTTTAATACAGCGGGTCCCGATAAGAGCGCTGCTTGAGTAGCTTAAATCAGGCCAATCTGTTGCTGCAGACGCTGAAGCATTGGCGCTTCTCGCCACCATCAGAGGCGCGGTTCCATGTGTGCTCCAGATCAGTCTGATTAGCTTGCTGATGGATTGTCCAGCGCCTGGCTTTGTCAACGGGGGGGCTTCATGCTTCCTACTTTCCCCTCAGGGATATGCCAAGTCTGTGATGCACTTCAGACTCCCCTCCACCTCCTGGCCCTCCTTCATCTCAATCCTCTGCCTTGCACCGAGTCCAGCCATGCCTGAGGGGAGGAACACCGAGCGTTCTGTCTCACAGCGTGAATCCCACTCCTCTCAGCTTGGCTACCCAGCATAGTGGGTTTGGGGACAGAGGAAGTGGTTTGCATTGCACTGCATCCCCCCCTGGTCCCTTCCTCAGGCTCCAGGCCCCCGTTTGATGTACTTGTACTTACCCATGGGCGTGCACATGAGAAAGAATCAAAGTTTATGCGTGAGAACTGTGTGTTGGGGGGAAATCAGCCAGCTCCAGCATGCTGGGTCAGTGGGTTTCTCTCAATGTGTGAGTCAGAGAAGGAGAATGACAAGCTGAGTGGTAACTGAGGGGAGTCGGGCAGTGAAGCCAGTGCTGATTGTTCCATAAGGGATAAGGGATGCAGTGATGGAGCGTTTTGGTGTGAGGGATGGGAAGGGAATGATGGGAGGGAAGGACTAATGACAAAGATAGACAGAAAAAAATCCATCAACACAGTGGAGATATGACAAACTGAGATTTGAATCTGTGCATTTGAAGGTTTTGTCTGGAGGTAGGAGAAATGATGGATTAAAAGAGCTGTCTGGGGAAGATCTGCACACAGCCCACAGTCGCACAGGATATGAGAGTCCCAGTGAGGCACAATGCGATAGAACATGCTGTATATGCATGTTTACATCGTGGAAACCACCACTGCCAGCCACCAACCAATGCATGGGGAAAATGTTTGGAATGTAATTTAATCAACATAAATATAGGGAAAGAGAGAGAAAATAGGATGGTTTTGACGGGTCTCAACATTCCTGATCCGCACCACATTGGCTCTGAATCTTGCGGCTCTCACCCAATATCTGTGGCCCGTCCCCTGAAAGCCTCCTTGAGCCTTGTCAAACACTGTCTGCGCCTCATAAAAAAACAAACAAAACCCATCAAAATTCCAGACTGGAAAGACAGAGTTATCTGGTTTTCCTTTCTCCTCATCATTTCATTGAGATTTTTTTTCTCCATCTGCTCCCCTATTCACTGTCTCTCCTCGCTCCTTGTTCTGTTTTCAAAGGGAAAGAGGAGGGAGCCGTCAAAGAGCATAAATATTCTGTTCTTTTATCCAAGTGTTTTTTCTCGGCATGAACCGTGTTGTCAGGTCTAGAGTCAGTTCAGGGTGCTTCCCACAGCAGTCAGCTGGCCAGTTTAATCTCTCAGTTAACCCTCCGAGACCCAACAAAGACCCTTTCTGTCTTTTTGGGGATGGAGGGCAGGGGATAAGAGCAGGCCAACAGGTTATGCCACATAAGCCCCGTTTGCGCTTTTTGTTCTCCCTGTTTCGACTCTGAAAAGTTGTGGATGGCACCGCATGGAACCGTTCTACTGTCCCCCCCTCTGTTGGGGTACCAAGCACACAGATCTGGTACTAAAAGGTGGAGCTGTGAACACTGCAGTCTGATTGGTCAATACCGATTTAAAGTTTGAGTGCATAAGGGCTTAGAACAATATGATGCAAGTATATGATGTGATATAAGTTGCAGGAAATCTGTGTTGATGCCACTTGCTACTCAGATTTGGTGCTACATTTAAGCATTTCTGACCACCTTAGAATTTATAGTAGTGGTCAGTAATCCCTGCAAAATACCACATTAAGACACCAAGACCTTCAACAACACCACAGTAAATCCATACTGTGATTTTGTATCAAAAACCTTTGACATTTTGAGATTTCTGTAAGAACTGCATGTTTTGGCGATTGGATAGCGAGCACTTCTCTTCTGGAAACTGCTGAGGAACCCATCGTATTGTCAATATACCAGTGAAAGCCAGAAATCCTCTGAATGCCCCAGGTCTCTCGTTTGTGGTTGTAAAGTTTCACGAGGCTGTGATTTTCCTAGAGGTTGCGATAGGTGATTTTATATAGTAATGTCCGTAAAAAAAATGGTCTCATTACATTGAAATGGCTACTATGGGGTCTAACATCACGCATAAATAAACTTGGGTTCATTGAATTCACACGAGTCTCAGATTTACAGTCCTTAATTCAGAGCTTTATTAAACCCCCATCCTGACAAGTCAGCATGATGTGATTGGTACCACTGGATTCCTTAGGTCTTCTAGTTCATATAACAGTAATATTGATCTAATACCAAAACATGCTACAGCCTCCTAAAGACAGGAATGTCGGCCTCCGAGGGTTCATAGTAAATGGAGCTTAGTCAAGATAATTGTCTGGCCTACTGTAATTCCAGTGCTGGCAAGGAAGACATAATGCTTCAGACATCATGCATGCACACATGTTCAAAAATGACTCCAGTCTCTCTGTCACTTCTGAAGCTTTATG
Source organism: Epinephelus awoara (assembly GCA_035609425.1). Lineage (NCBI taxonomy): Eukaryota > Metazoa > Chordata > Actinopteri > Perciformes > Serranidae > Epinephelus > Epinephelus awoara. The sequence continues at coordinate 10,118,931 of CM069306.1, forward strand.
CATGCAGAAATTCAGTGTTTGGAGTTACTGCAGAGAATAATGTGGGTGGGTGGATTATCTTTTAGTCAGAAAAGCTTCCGCATATTCATATTGTTCCTCCTCAGACAAGTCATTGTGGATGCACCCACATCTCCCAAGCTGCATGCTCCCATACACACTAACACACACAGTCTATCTATGACTCCCTCAGTCTCTCAGCCAGACAGTATTAGTCCTTATAACATGTTTTATTTCATGTCTCACCAACCCACACAGCCCTTCTTTCTTTCTCCCAGCTCCTCTGGCTGTGATCAGTATCTCCACACAGGGACCTTCTGTTGGTCCCTCAAGGCCTGTTTCACATCATAAAAACAAACAGTTTGAAAGAAGAGAAGCGCCGGTCTCAGACCATTCAAACGGAAGATGAGTAAACAATGTGCAGAAGTGTTTATTTTGGGCACTGGGACACTCTTTATATTAGCAGCTGAGGGAGAGAACTGGGCTGTGGTCTTTTACAGCCCTGGTGGCACCATAACAACTGCGCTCTAACAGGGCTGCTAAGCTTACCTATCAGTCTGTGAGTCCACCTCTAGCAGCAGCCACAACTCCAAAGTCCATGAGTACTTCCTCGTCTACATGTGTGCATTGCAATTTATTCCTGGGCTGATTTAACATCTTTTAAAGGATGTTTCAATTTCCCAAACTCCACCCAGCACACAATGATAAATTTACCCATACATGCAGATAGTTGAAGCCAAACAATTTACCATTTTCCTGACCTTAAAATTATGTTTGGCCATTTGCTTGGTATTTTTATGCCCATTCCAGCTTGCAAGGTACAGAAGTACAATGCCATCTCATCCCTACTCTTCATGTTATGACACTTGGGGAGAGGCGTTGTATTATAGAGATGCTAGTGGCAGCCTCTTGCATTGTATCTTGATTCAGAGGGTCGGCGTTTAGGTTTAGGCAGCACAAGCACTTGGTCGGGGTTAGAAAAGATCGTGGTTGACGTTAGTGACATGACTAACCACTCATATCATAAACAACTGACTAATGACTAATGTGACAAAAAACAATAACAAAAACACAATGCTGAGTTTTGGTTTTACTCAGGGCACAAACACCGGTCTCCTGGGTCAAAGTCCTGTGCTTTTTGGGTCCATCCACCTCTCACCTGCCCTAAGCGTAATTTTGCGCTCTTTACACTTCATCCATGGCTCTGAACGTCTAAAAATCAGGGTGTCTACAGGTCCTTAAAACGTCTTAAAATATCTTTAAGTTTTCTTAATATAAGGCCTTGAAAAGCCTTAAATTTTCTTGAATTTAGTTTCGATGGGTTTTAAATATTTTCAGTCACATTACTACAAAGATTTCTCCAGCCTGACAGAGCCAATGACTGTTTACAATCATTGAACAGACCGATATACTGCAATAATAAATAGCATTGGTCTTAAATTGTATATAAGGTGGTATTAAAAAGTTAAAAATCTTAAATTTAAATTAGTCTTATCTGTATCATACAGACGCTACTGGTGCATTTGGCATCTGTATCTGATGCCAGTGGCCACTGCCAGGTTGGAAGGTAGAAGTCTGTCTCCAGCTCAATGACAATTAATATTACCAGGTTTCATTTTTTGTTTTTCATTTTTAATTACAATATGATGTCAAGCAGCAGAATTACTTGGGTGGAGTGACTCAATAAATGTATTAAGTTGTTAAAAAAAACGCTGTAGATTGTCATGTCAGCAGGATAATTATGGGGTATTGTCAGTTTGTGTGACCATGTAAACAGCTTACACAGACTGTTCCTTGACTCACAGTTTTGGCAGCGGTGGCATTTGTTGTTACATGTAAACACAAGCTAATCTAATTGAGTACAGCATGACAAATTTTTTCTCTTAGTAAATGCATAAAACAGTCACTATGTGATTTATTGTCTTCACTGTGCATTACGCTTGGAAACCAAAGTGACCAGACTTCTACCATCTCCACAAATTCAACTTAAAAAGGCACATCATCCGGCTCCTTTTTTGTCTTTGCTATAGTTTGTATTTGTGCTTTGCTGTTCAGGGTTTTCAGGACAACCATATTGATTTAATTTGGTTAGCTAGTATCAGTCATCTGGCCCTATGATTGCCACATCTGCTAAAAGGGTATAAAATGAATTATGTGACTGGCTAAGATGATACGGTTCATCACTGCACCAGTCCTTTCTACATTCCACTTCACCAGACCCTTTTGCGTATAATGCAATTGCCCACACTGAACAGAATTCAAACGTGCACGGTTAACGTCCTTATTGCCCTTGTGCAAATGACCTCACACTCTGTTCTGGTTGTTGTAATTGCACCATTTAAATAGAGCCCTTACTGTGTGATACAGTACATGTCACAACCAGCATCAAAGCACCACTTGGAGATGATGTTTTGCTCTTTCAAGTGAGAGCAACATGTATGCAAGCACAACCAAGTCTGACTGGCATGGCTAAATGAACACCAGCTGAGAGCCTGTAAGTAACGTTCTCAACAAATTAAATCCTATGGCAATTTAAAACAGCCAAAGGCGCAGTAATAGTCTGCAAATCACTGGTTAAGTGGCCGTCGCATCTGATTTCCTGTGCCATCCCTGCGTATGTGGAGCTGGGTTTTAATTGGGTCGAAGGGGTGTGACGCCTTGTTCACACCTCGACCACGCACATTTTTTCTTTTTCTTACACCGTTGTATGAATACATTGAAGCAGACAGTGTGGGCATAAATACACAGAAGCAAATAGTCCAGGCGTGTGTGTTTGTGTCACATGCATTTTCCACATGAGCAGATGTGCATTGCTTTTCTCGGCGATGCAAGTTTGGGGGCGAGTGCACGTATGTGATGGATGATACAGAGGATGCAAGAGGTGTGAGTAACATATGAAGTGCCTCTTGTGCAGTCCCCAAGGGGAAAAGCTAAAGTGCTGCCAATTCCCTCAAATGGGCCCGCACCCACCAACACACACCCTTTTTCACCTCATTTTCCCTTCACATACATCTGGAAGCATCCAAGACCAAATTATGTTCCATTTGACCATGTATCTAGAGCATTAGCCGTCCTCTCAGCCAGACCATAATAATCACACTATGGAGGTCACGCCCTTCCTGTCACTGACCTCTCTGTTGTTGAGGCGCTGAGCTGAGGTCGCAGCAGTAGCAGCGCCGTTCCCTCACCCTTGTGTGTTCTGCCGCTTTGTCCCAGCTCCCCAGGGTTATCCCACGTGGCTTTGCAGCAACAAAGATTAATTGTGTCTGTGTTGACTGAAGTAAGTATCTGCCCCAAGCCCACAGAAATGGGAAACTCAAGTGCTGCATCATAATATGCTTAAAATCCACATGTTTGCTTGTTGTCATATTTTTCTCTTGGGTAAAAAGAGAAGGGGAAAGGAAGAGCAGTATGCCAGAGAGATGAGTAATTCCTCAAAGGGTTTCTAGAACTGAGCGTGTATTTAGTTTTACAGCAGCCATGGATCCTAAAGTGGGTCAGTTAAACTCCTGTTTTAATGATAAAGGTCAGGCTTTATGAAGGATAAATTGGTACCAGATCAGCTCTGAAGGGCAGCCTCACTTAACCTAAGCAGCACTGACTAAGGGCTTTGGCGAGCTTCTGCTTTATCGGCAGTGTCTGGTATCTGAGGAGAAAGTGCCGTCTCTGAGCAGCTGCAGGGACACAGAGTCTCAGCTAAGCAAAATTCTACACTGCCATTTGAGCAGATTTGAACTCTTAAAGAATTGTGCGCCGATCGCGGGAGGCTGAACAAGCCACTTTTCTGCACCCTAATATTAAGCCAGCACTCAAGCAAAACAATTGTTTTATTATTTCTTGATTCCTTTCTGAATATCGTCTTTGAGGTTCTGCTCCAGCTGCGGGCTATGAGGGAGTGAATGGGAGCGTGAATCTCCAGAGCCACTTGGATAAGAATACTCCATGCAACACTGCATTTTGCTAAATAACCAATGTTTGATAGACACAAACGTTTCGCTGTATGATCTCTCCGGGTGTGAATGGAATAAATTAGCATTCCAATTGTGCTGAAGATGGAGAAAAAGACAAGTTGCTCTTGGACAACAACACTTTATTACAGGGTTGTAAATTGAGTAAATTGACCTAACAGCAGGCAGATTTACGAAAGTGTTTGTCTTGACAAGCAACTCATAATGCTGCTTTAAAGGGACAGTTCACCCCAAAATCTGAAATACATATTTTCCTCTCAGCTGTAGTGCTATTTATCGGTCTAGATTGCTTTTGTGTGAGTTGCTGAGTGTTGGAGATATCAGCCGTAGAGATGTCTGCCCTCTCTCTAACACAATGGAACTAGATGGCACTCGGCTTGTTGTCCCCGAACCGCCAAAGAAATACATTTGAAAAAATCAGCAGCAGTGCCTCTTCTAGAAATCATGACTTGGTTACTCAAGACAAACCCCAGACCTTGTTGTGAGCAGTTTCATGGAGGAACTATTTTCTTTCTACTGAACTGCACCAGCCAAGGAAGAGTGCGTAGCTCACCTAGCACTACTGAGGTGATTTGCGTTAAAGCTCAGCCAAGGCAGACGCAGTCATTCCCCTTTTTGACTGTTATTGGCGCGCTTACTGTAGCTTGGTTTGGGCCGTCAGCCCAGCACAGCAGGGATTTGCATTTCCATTACAACAGGGCTACGTCCTTGCTTGTCTTGAGTCGGCCCAAGTTTTGGTCCTACTTGGTGTGCCCAAGAGTTACAAAGGAAAAAGGGTATTATTGTTTACATCTAACCCTGTCATGAGCACACCTCTCGTCCAGTAGTAGATTCATGCTTCTGTCTGCGCTGTGATATGTTGCCGGGTGTAGTTCAGTAGAAAGAAAATAGTTCCTACATGAAACTGCTCACAACAAGGTCTGTGGATTATCTTGAGTGACAAGGTCATGGTTTCTGGAAAGAGACATTGCTGTTAAGTTTTTCAAAAATATTTATTTTGGCGCTTTGAGCACCACAAGCTGAGTGCTGTATAGTTCCATTATATGCAAGAGAAGACACTTGTCTCTATGGCTGATACCTCCAACACCAAAACAAGACAGACTGATAAATAGCACCACAGTTAAGAGGAAAAATATGTATCTTTGATTTGGGGTGAACTGTCCCTTTAAGGATCATGAAAGCTGTCATGGTAAACAATCCAAGCTACAATGGCATTTGTCTCACATGTCTTCCCCGTGTGTCTACAGGTGTCCCATCCAGCCCGAGGAATGTGATCTCCATTGTGAACGAAACATCTGTGATCCTGGAGTGGCATTCTCCCAGGGAGACGGGCGGCCGCAGTGACGTTGTCTACAACATAGTGTGCAAGAAGTGCCGGGCTGACAGGCGCTCCTGCTCCCACTGCGACGACAACGTGGACTTCGTCCCTCGACAGCTGGGCCTGACTGACACCAGGGTGTTCATCAGCAACCTGTGGGCGCACACCCTCTACAGCTTTGAGATACAGGCTGTCAATGGAGTCAGCAATAAGAGCCCGTACCCTGCCCAGCACGTCTCCATAGACATCACCACCAACCAGGCTGGTAAGTGGCTGCTGTGGCTAGGTGTGGTGATAATGTGGTGGTGGCATTGATGATGATGACGGCCAGCTTTCACTATCTGTGATATAATACTCATCATGTAACCTTTCATAGCAGTACATTTGCTTTTTTCAGTCTGTCTTCGCTGTAAGCGCAAACCTGCTTTTAATGCATTTATAAAATGGCAAATTCTACTATTATTGCATAAATGTGAATCATTTCACCTAAGAACACCATCATTTCTGCACAATGTGCATTTCAGAGTCTCACTTCACGGCATAGCTCACTTCAGGGCTGCTAAGATTTCACGTCGCTCCACCGTGAATAATGACTTTAAGGCTTGAAGCGAGAGGCCAGCTGGTTTAGTCAAAGTTATACATACATGCTCTCTTTCTAGGCCTTCCTTCCCCGAATCAAAGCAGTGGCTTTCCCTTTTGAAAACACGATGGAGGAGTTCAAACCCAGACCCAAGACACAGCATGTTACATTTTGTGGCAGGACAAGCATATTCACTGCACCCATCCCTCTTTCCTTTGTAGTTTATTTACACATCAGATCCAGTGGTGAAAATAGTCCCCGTTTGCGTTTCACTCAAGACATTCCAGAAATTCTTGCTTTTTAACATTGCTAAAGGTAATCATCCCTCCAAAAACAACACATGACTCATTTATAAAACCTCTTTTTTGAGGTTCACATCTGGAGGTTGCAGGCTGGTTGCTTCACAGACTGATGCATCTCTTTGTTGTTTTTCTTTGGTCTTTGTTTAATGAGACTTTGTTTTGAGAGCAATGCCGCACAGCGAGTCAGTACTTTTCTCTTCACGGAAGGCTGCACCCCAGCTGAAACCTGTCTGTAAATCTGCAGATTTATACACCGACACTGCTCTCTGAATTAACAAAAACGGCAAGAGGATTAATCTCGCTGTTAAAATTCGGTTCTCTTTTATAAATTTGAGAAACATTATGTTTGATCCGCAAAGCCGTCACGTCTTTGTTGCAGTGTTTTTAGCTGAGCTGATGGTGGACACAGACGCACAGGTTTCACCTTTAGTGTTGTATAACAGCTACCCAGGTTCAGCTCCGTTCACTGTTCAATACTTTAATGTCAGACTGAAGGAGACCGACCCAAGATAGATGCACGGACAGCTGCTGTTTTCAGGCTACGCTGAAATATTCTCTCTGTCCTCCCTCTCCTTGTCCGTCTCCCTGTATGTTTGTGTGCATGCGTGCGCCTTCTCTGACTTTCCCTGTGATGGATCTGAGCCCAGCCAATGAAAATGACCTTCATCCTGCTATCCTTCTCTCTCTTCCTCCCTGTCTGTCTCTCCGTGTGTTTGTGCTCATCCTCTAACTGTGCCTGTGATGGGACCTGAGCGCAGCCAATGGAAATGACAGGTCGGGCGGGGATATTGTCTTTTTTTTTTTTGCCACAGCCTTTTTCATGCTCTTGTAGATCTTTGACTCGCACGCAGAAGCACCTATCAGGGGACAAGTATTGACCAAGTGAAACATTTAAATGAGGCTCTTTTCATTTTTCTGTGTTTCTGCGGACGAGGCGGACCGTGAAAATCACAGCGTGAGCTTGTGGGACCTAATAGCAGACATGAAGTGGAGTTACAGTGTGGTGAAAGACAAGAGATTGTTGGTTGAGTTCATACTGGCAAGGTTCCCATAAGGAAAGAGTTACAAGTTTGTCAGCTTGGGGCCCCTGGAACCTCTTGCTGGCCACGCACTATGATTTTCTGTGCTATGTTTTCTACATAATCTGATCCAATGATGAAATACTGAACGTTAGATGAATTCAGAATTACTGATGCACTTTTCTGCTTATTAATAGTGGAATGAACTTATTTCACATTTATCTCAAAGACCAGTAAAATAGAAATTGCTTTATTTGGGTTCCCTTTTGTACAGAAGTACATTTTGAAATTAAATTCGGCCCGGTTGATGGGGGGCATACCGTATTTGATTACTATGACTCTCAGAAGAATGTAATGACCAACTGAACTTGTCTTTGTCTGAGAGTGAGTCAGGGGTGGAGTGGGAGGGAAGATGGGGCGGGATGGAGAAAGGGAGCGCTTTTTTTTCTTCTTTTGACCAGACTGTGACAGTGAAGGGGAGGAAAATGAGAGCGTAAATAGGTCTGATTATCGGGGTGGCCTAATGGTGCTGACTGTCCCCATTTGACAGGCTAATAGCACACTTGACAGATAGATGTAGAAGAAGCAATACCCAGGCCTATTGTTGAAGTCTGCTGCAGTAATGAGGTGTCTGCCAGTAATCTGCCAGGCCTATGTCCAGCCCTATGTGGCCTTTTGTAGCCAGGTAATTGCACTGTTCCTACTTTCGACAGGGGGTTTCATTCGCAGGCCACTGAAGAGGCAGAAGTATCCAGGAGGGATTAATGTTGATAATAAACTCCAAAAAATAAAAGAGAAGACACTCTTTAAAATGTAGGGCTCTGTTTTGGGGGGTTCATGAGGACTGCATTAAGAAATAGAGCATGCTTCTTTTTCAGGAACCTTGAAATCCTCTTGTCCGTTCATTTGGTATTTTTGTGCACTGCGAACTCGCATGATGCAAGGTTGGGTGAGGTGGCGTAACAAAATGCAAGTTCCATGTAAATGAGCAATGGAAGAAGGTGTTTGTATTCTGAGCCTGGAAGACTATGGAAATTCCCAATGCGATACCAGTCGTCATACATACAATGGGGTCATCGCACCAGTCCTACCCAAGATAATGTAATTGTTGCGAATGGGAGGTAAGGTGCAAGAAAAACAAGTGTAATCCAAGAGAATATATGAGCACCCCGCTGGTATCAGGTTGGTGCCTGTACTGTACATGAAGGCAAACTTTTCCTTCATCTCACCCAATAAAGCAGCGAAATGAAAACATCAAACTCTGTCGAAACTTACTTGACTGCTTCAGCATCAGAAAAACAACTTGAGCTCTTAACTGTGAGACAAAAGCAAAGGATGGCACTGTTTGGACTAAACAGACGAACAACGCACAACCCTAATTTCACATGATGTCCTCTGTATGCCGGAGCCAGGGCTGGCAGTCGAATAGACAGATTTCTTTGTTTATGTGACATTGCCATGTTTACGCACATCAGGGACTGCACAGGTGCACAGATATGGAGGATATGAAAGTTGAAATTTGTCCATCGAGTGTTGTCACTGTAATTCTGTTTTAAATGATCAGAAACGGATGACTCTAGCAAAGCCCCTGACGTTGACTCCGTTTTATTAAAGAAGTCATGCAATGGAAGTGTGCATTGAAGCTCACACATTTATAAATCTTAAAAAGTCTTTTCATGATCATTTTTATTTGTCCGTAGGTTCACAAGAAGGTTCTGAAAAATGTGGTACAGGTAAAGGCACAACACTGCTCACAGTGTCCTCTAAACGCCTCCTGGCTCTGCCTGTCAAGGTGAGCCATTTTTGTGCTGTTGCGCTCAGCACAGCTGTGAAAAAGGTTTGAGATGAGTAAAATGATTGCTTAGCACATAATCATTAATCAACATACCTTCTTGCTTATTTTCCATTCCAGCCATCCTTTTTGCAACAGCAACATGCATCTATGTGCCTCTGCTTAATAAGAAAGTAAATTACAAGCACATTTATATATGCACTCTCTGGGCAACATGGAGCGAGGATTGTAATATCAATCACATGTGCAGTACATCTCGTGTTTGAAATACACTTCACCAATTTTCTATATTTAACAATTTAATGTGTGATTTCCAATTATCATAATGATACGTTTAACTGACATAAAAGCCAGACTGATGGACACTGAGGTATTTTCACATTCAGGATAGAAGACAAACTGAATATCACCTTGTCCCAAAAACATCTCACTGGGGGGCAATGCCACAACAGATGCATCAGTGATCCTGCCCCACCACAGCTGTGCCAACATAAATGTAAAAGGGAGTGATCAATTCATTGCAATCTGCATAATATACGTCCTATGCACCACTTTTATTCGTAAAATTTTGTATCGAGCACTTTTGGATACCATGGTTGATGGTTGTGTTTCTTTTGACGGACTCCCACAGGGCTGAGGTCAGGGATACAGTCCTTCTCCCATTGATGTTTGATGGAAGCTAGGCTGTCTGAAGAGGCGAGGCACAATAACTCAAACACTGCCAAAACTCCGTCTCAATTTATTATCAAGTTCTCTATTGAGGCCCGTGAACATACTGTTTGAGATGAGTGACCTTGTTTGACGACGGTCTGTCTCTGGCAGTCAGAAGGGGGTTGTTTCATGTAGGGTATGAAGGCAGAGATGCCCCGTCAAAGGCTAAATGTTTTTGTACAAATCTAACTTCCTCACGGGAAAATCTTATGAAAGGCTCATCCATTTACAGGGTGATTTTAGGGAGAAACCATCATGCAGATAAAGAGACAGACTTATCATATTCGGATGAAATCTTCTCTTCGATCCATTTCCAACTGCCAACATCACTCTTGCATGTACAGGCCCATCTGCATTCTGTCATCTACATTAAAAAATTACTAACAAGTGTTACGACAATTGGACAGATGCTCATTCATTTACGACCAAATCTGTGCCAGGCCACGCCCTTCCAGCTTAATTAAAATCATCCACCGAATTTGGTGACGTTTGGACAAACTGTCATTGATTCATAGCTAAATGTTGTGCCAGTTCAGTGCAGTTGTTTAGGCCTTAAATAAACCACCACAATCAGGCCAATTCGGAAACTATTTCTTGGGCAGCATTTGCACATAACTTCCAATCATTGGTGTAAATTTCACAAGTCTGTGATATACCATTTGGAAGGAATTTGCAAATTCAGCAATTCCATGTTGTCAAAGAGACAACTTTAAATTAAAAAAACAAAACAACTAAAAGACTGATAAAAGGCCTTCATTCTAAAATAAGCTGTCTTTCTGCTTCTACTCAGCTCAGAAACATCACCAGGTATGGGATCTGGGGGATAAGTAGAGCCTTCCCATGAGATATAGGCTGTTGACAAGGGTAATAGTATATTATTACCCTTCTAGTACTATAAGAATGTCAGCCTATGAGAGAACAGATAGGTGAAGTGGCCCTTAAAGTCAGATTACCCAGGAAAGAAAGTTTGTGCTTGTCTCAAAGGAGCCTTCGCCTTTTCAACTTGTCGTGGCTTTAGTGTTGACTGTTGAGAGATTAAGGAAAACCAAGAGACCCCCTAGAAGCAGTAAGGCCGCAGTAGTTAGAGGGGTTATGGTGTAAATTGGCCATGAGGAGAGAAAGGTGAGAGGAGGAGAAGTGGACAAGGAGGAGGAGGTGAGGGAATAATGGAGGTGAGGAGGGAGTTGAAGGGATTTAGTGTGAATCACCGAAGAGGCCATTTAACTGCCCTCGATCCCAGCGTGTGTCTGGGAGGAAGGACTGATCAATAGTGTGATTTAGGAGTTCATTCACGGCCTGTGCTCTCCAGGAGATACACACACACACACATACAGATACAGACGTACAAAGGTTATATACTGCCCCCCCTTAGGCTATCATTCACCCCCAGACCGAATTTAGTCATATTTATCTATGTTTGCTATTGAAAAATAGCCATTTGATGTCTTTTTGTGAAATAGGGTGGTTTAATTTAAGGCATTGGAGACACTCTTCTGCTAGTGAATTTATTATAACTCTAAATGACCATAAAGATAAATATATGGTAGTCATGCTGTGGGCGATTAAAGTACTTGTGGTGAAAACTACAGACATGGCAGCCATGTTTCTTATGTAATCCATCCAAGGCTGCCCACAGCTCTCTAGGGCCCAGCCACTGTGATGGTGTTGGTGGTGGGGGGGGCTTATTAAGACCTCAGAAACAAACATTGCACAGTTTTTATTGATGCTTAAAGTTATGCTATACAGAATTGTCAGTTAGTGTTTGCAAACACGCTTGCAAGTGAAAGTAAAAACTGACCCCAGGTTCAATCTCGTGTGGTGTTTCGCCTCAGTGTATCTGCGTCTTTTTAGGTGCTGTTCCCTTTTGATTGCCTGCTGTTTACATTCTGACACCTGTTGGTGACCTTTTTATAAAGCCATCACCTGAGCGCTGTCGGGGTAGAAACATCCTGAGCACAGAAAACAAGAAAATACAGACAAAAATCCCTGCAGAAATGTACACCGTCACACACTTCTAGTGGGTCATAAGTGATGATTGAGCATGATTTCTTCTGTACGAGTCTGTTCTTTAGGGAACATCCTGCATAGTATACTGTCTTTTTTGGTACGCAGCCATTGCACTTAAGTCTAGTCTTCAACGTGGAGACGTGTCTGCCTCCTGGGCCGCAACAGGAAGATGACTCCACAAGAAAGGAGCCTGATAGCTGAAGGCTCTGGCTCCTGATCTACTTCTGGAGACTTTAGACCCTGCATTCTCAGAGCGCAGTGCTCTGGTGGGATAATATGGCACTATGAGCTCTGTAAGATATGACGGAGCCCATTCAGAGCTTTATAAGTCCATAAGATACAGGCAACTTCGAAGGTGGAATGTTTTCTTGCATGCTACTCAGTGCATGAGTTGACAACATGAATCTATCAACTCACCATAAATGTCAATATGACAACTTTGACCATTACATTTGTTTTTATTGTCTGTCTCGGATGACGTATTCTTACCACATAAACCAAGTGATGATTGGATCTTCAAGCATTTAAAAAAAAGTGTTGAGGAATTCCAGCTGGGTTATGTGAACTTTCTCAACTGGAGGAACAAATGTAGTGAAGCATCGTTCCAGTGCACTGCGGTGAGGTGCAGATGTATCTCAGCATCACCTTTAAAGAGGAAATACAGCAGAAAAAAGATACTAGTGCATATGTAGCCCCCGTCTCTCTCAGTCAGTTTACATTTATCTGTGTATGTGAGTAAAGCAAATCTTGTGAGGGCCCATTCTCTTGACCTTTCCAGGGGCCCAGCCATTTCTGTGGGCGGGCCTGAATCCACCCTCCACACTTTCCTCAAATGAGGAGGCTGTTTTTCATCTTTTACACATTTTACAACTCCTCTCTACTGTGAGTGGTTATGTGGGGGTGGTTTGATGAACAATGCATGAGAGAAAAAAGAAAGTCCATAAATCTTATGACTGGTGCTATCTTTTTCAACTAATGCCTGATGCTCAACAGTTCTCTGATCTTACTGGCACAGCCTTCTTGACCTAGATTATGTGCCAACAGTCCCTCAGACCACAGAATGCCAAGTATATCTACAAACAATCCTCCTCCACTTAGCTGCTCTGTTTGGAGAGCTATTCCCACAGAAATGCAAACATTACTATCCTCGGCCTTCTATGGGCAAGTCCGACCGGGTGGGTTGCATTCGAGATACTAAGATGCAATGCGGTGGACTGAAATCCAAACAACCAGATGAATTAAAGAGATCTGCGCTCTGTGGGGTTCTAAAATCAGATGAGATGTTAGGCAAACATGTCCGTGGAGGGTATTCAAGACACTACTCATTATGCCTTTACAGTTTACAGCATGCAGAGTCCCTCCATTTGTTTTGTAGCGCTTGCCTTTTTCCTTGTTTCTTCCCTGTCAGTGCTGCTTCTGTGTATCAGAGCTAGGGTGTCCAAGAGTTTCATCATCTTAGACGGTTCTTGGGGCTCTCTCTGGGTGCCATTTTTATTTCATTTGATGCCTGTTCTCATAAATGTTGGATCCTGTCCCTGGACCCAGAAAGGGAGGTATTAGCTGCAGGCAAAAATAAAAATGTGGGCTTGAATGCTACTGAGTTTTCTCGTCAATTCTGATGTCTTTATATAGTGTATTAAGTGACGCTAGGAAGTGTGTGTTTGTGTCGATGTGAAAGTACGCTCATGCGGTGCACAGGTTCGTTTTTTTTTCCACAGAGAGCTCCGTTCAGAATCCTTCACGTATAATATGATTTTGAAAATAATTCCAACCATGGTTCCTTGACAGAAATCCACGGTGCTGAACTGATCCCTCTTTATGATGTTTGAGAGAGGCCCATTACCATGTAGTCATGGCTGGCTTGCCCGTCTGAGCCTCTACTAATAGGGAGGGTAGTAGTTAAACCTATGCCTTTGACAGAGGCACAGCACATGACTATAGGCTGCTCTCCTCATCTGAGACACTGAGCCCCTATTAGGAGGCTGCATGGTTCAATGGTGTGCCAGCATCTTAAAGCAGAAACCTCAAGTGCACTACAGAGAAAGAACAACTCCACTTGTATATGTGGTTGTGAATGTGGCCGTATGTATTTATCTGCACTTGTGCCTTGGCTTTTTTTCTATACACAGACTTGAATGGGAATTGGGTACAAGATCAGCTGACCAATTATAGTGCAACTCTCTGTCCAATCATTTCACTGAGAGTAACTGAGGCAGAGCAGAAACTACCAGCTTGGAATTCAGATATGAAAGCTGTGCTGCATGAGGAACAAGCACCACAATCTTTCCCGAGACTCACAATGAGAGAGAGAACACAGTGAATGGAGAGAAAGAGAGTGTGGAGACATTAAAAATGTATGCTCATTTTGAGGTGGAACTAATAAAACTTAACACTGGCTACTTTGCAGGGAGTACAGAAGACTTTTTAGTTTCTGTTCAAAAGGGAATTTCATCGATTTTGCACATCAAGTGCAGTTTGTTAGTCATACTTTTTTAGCTTGTAAGAACAGTTTTATAACGTCTTCAGCGGCTCCGGAGGGACTTTTCTAAAGTCATTGTAGTTAATTTAGCTTGGAGACTATAAGTTTTAACAGAAAGCCTGGGGGCAAGGAGTGTCCGGCAAAAGACACACTATTGAGTTGCATTACGGGAAACGTAGGAAGAGTTTTGGAGTATTACCCATATAAAGGACTAGAGTAGCGATAACTAGCATCAGTTTTGACCATTCTTTATACTTTGTCTCTTATGAGTCTCCTAACTGTAAGGAAGTGCAATATTAAATCACTGGAGGGATCTTTTAAGATGTAGAACAGCATAATTGATATGCTGACCCTTCACGCAGTGTTGTACTCAAAATTTGGTCAGTCTCAAGACCACTTTTTTGAGGGTCTTGTCTTAGACTCAACCACATTTTTACTCTGTCTTATCTTGGTATAAGACAAAGAGAACTCTGGATTTTATTTCAAGACCATTAAGCCCACAGTTGCAGGGATATCACTAAATTGCCTGTGCAAAAGAAGAGTATTAAATTAAGAAGGTTAGGTTCATTTCAGCTTCTGATTTTGTATTTGTTCACTGATAAAAAAACAAAAAAAACAAAGGCAAATTTCTCACATATTAGGGTGCTTTCAGACCTAGAGTTGTCTTGCTTTGGTCTGAATCAGGGACTGATTTTATTACAAAGGTGCATAATTGCTTAGAGTTTGTTTGTGTTCTAACGGCAGCATTTACAAGCGGACCAGATTAAATGCTCTTGACTGGTCAGAATGTCAGTGCGGAAGAAATCCAGAAAATAAACAAAATGTGTCATGTGACTAAAGTTGGTTCAGATCCAGATCGGAACACGTTCTTACCACAAACGAACTGCACCAGAACCACCTCTTCAAGAAGGTCTCAGTCCGGTTGTTTTCGTGTGCATTCGAGTTCAATTGAACCGAACCAAACAGGACAGGTGTGAAAGCACCCTACAATTCACCTCTGGAATGCCTTATGTTTATTTTATCAAGACATTTCTCATGGTGCATTTATACACACACACACACACACACACACACACACACACACACACACACACACACACACACACACACACACACACACACACAAAGTATGGCAATAAAAGAGGTGAATAAAGAGGACTCATAATTTGGGTGTTTTTATTTAAATGTGGATATTTGAGTTCTTATGGTTTCCATGTTCCATATTTTGTCCTAAGTGTGTCATGCAGCATGGGACTCGCACTGGTCTGGTCGTGTCCTGGTCTCAGCCCCTCAAAGTCTTGTCTTGGTCTCAATACAGTTAGGTCTTGGTCATGACTTTGCCTCGGTGTAGTCGGTCTTGACTGCAACACTCCCCTCACCGTACCACATAAATTATGGTGGCTGCACACTGAGGTAACAATAATAGAAACAGAGGCTCGGGTCTGTGCCAGACATGTAAAATGATGCGCCAACTCATCTGTATTCCAAAGTAGATTAATCGTGCGAAGGTAAAGAAGCTTTTCATTCTTTCATCACTTTCTTTCAAACCCTCTCTCACCTTTTCTCTCTCCCTCTCTTTTCCCTTTCTCTCACTTTCTCTCTGTCTCAGCCAGACACTGGGAGGCTTTGACTTTGATTAATGGTGAGCCAAGCTCTGCATTAAAAGCCAGGGGCAGCAAGTGGGGCCAGATAAAAGTGGAGCACAGGAGCAAGGGATGGGAGGGATGGAGGGAGGAGAGAGGAGTGCAGGACACAGTCACCAATCACTGTCAGCATCATCGTCCCAGGGTGACAGTGGGGGACGCAGTTGGAGGGGACAGCGGTGCTTCATTGGGCTGAACCTCACCCTCAAACAGGCACAACACATTGTCTCTGACAGGCTCTTCACACATAGGCTACTAGGACACACAGACACACATGCATGTGCACACGCTCGCCCCCTCCTTTTCTTTTGGAAACATGGTCACTGGCTGTCCAGAGGGACACACCAGTGAGAAAAGTATTTTTCTTTAGGGAATGTAGTGAGAATAAGTCGATATTCAGAACAAAAACTTCCTTACCTAATAATCAGGCCTAGTCTACATGTGAACGGGAATTTTTTGAAAACATAGCTTCTTCTAGGCGTTTTAGTCTTTTGTCACGCTGAGTTTTAGGTCACTGAAAATGGACCTTTCACGGTTAGGTTTTTCAAAAATTCTGTTTTCAGGGTTTTCGTGTTGACAGGGAAAATGGATTTTTTGGCTTGTGATGTCAAAGTGTGCACCATTGTCTCCTTTGTGGGGCGTCACAAATGATGCATCAGTCAATGCAATGGCGGCTGTGGCCGAATTAGTGCTGGTTAACCTTGCTAACAGGACTTTCTACATGTTTACGCATAAATGTAGAGTTATTTTTCCACTATATTAAGGAACAGATGCATCAGAATGCACTACAAAGACCAATGCTCCTGGTAGCCTTTCACCAATAGCGTAGATATTAGATATTATCCACCAAACCTTGAAAGTGTTTCCCTTGCTGTTATTGGCTAGTGCGATGCATTGAGGTCTGAGGCGGTAAAGCTTCGGGCTGCTCATCGTGGACTTTATTTCTGTCATTGTTCATCTAAGGCAAACCATACTGTAAACAGTGTTTTGAAGCACTGGATGTGCTGAATGTGCATATTAAGGCAGTACAGGAGGAGGTGCACATTAATAATCCTCCAGGACTGTAACATGCTCATGTTTAACCCAAACAATGTGTCATGAGACTGCCGCTGGTTCAGATCGAGGTCGGAACGCGTTCTCACCACAAATGAACCGCACCAGAGTTCGATTGAATTTCGGAGACCACCTCTTCAAGAGGACCTCAGTCCGGTTGTCTTGGTGCACACCAAAATGCGATTGCTGTGTTCACCCCTTCCCAAACGAACTTGAGTTCAATTGAGCAAAACCAAAGAGGACAGGTGTGAAAGCACCATTAGTTTGATTTTGTGTCAGTGTTAGCTAGGGTTACTTTTGCCTCAACCCGTCAGTAGTTTCTGACATGTCATTCCTGTTGTCGTTTTCAGTTGACTTTGCCAGCACTCACAAGGAGAAGTTGACGTGTTGATCAAATACTGTACAATAAATATACAAAACAATATTATTGGTATGAAAAAGAAAACATTGCATTGGATCTAGGAGTTGCACTGGCACATGATGATAATGTCTCAGTCCATAATCCCATCTACAAATCTCTGAACAGCTCAGTTGTGTCTCCAAACGGGGTTGAAATCCACCAATAAGCACACCACCACCACCACCTATCTGACTCATTGAAAAAACCTGAGATGTGGGTGGTGATTCAAAGGCCTCAACCCCAGACTATATATACACTTGAACACATTTAGACACTAGACGCTTAGCACTTGAAAACATGCATAAAAAATTATCCATGGCAGAAGTGGATGTTTTTCTGTCCGTGCGCCTGAATGCATGAATTGAGTTGGGACTGGGACTCGGGGCTGGGGCTGTGGAAATACCTCTCCTCCTCAACCCCTTTTTCCACTGCAGGAATTTCTGTGTGGAGTGCCCCTCCCCTGGGTCTGTCAGGAACAGTGTGTGCCTGTGGCCGGTAATTGATAATGCGGCCCAGGCAGCCCTAGCCCTGGTCAGTGGAGCGTGAACCAGCCTGAGAGGCAGAGAGGCTGAAGTGCACCGAGGTGAAGCTTAGCCCTCACACTCTCTGTCTAGGGTATGAGAGAGAGAGAGGGAGAGAGGGAGGGAGGGAAGGCAGGAGGTGAGAGCCAAGGGAGGCAGACGTAACAGAATCCACTTCCATTGCCAGGATAAACAGAGCCCATTCATTTGTTTACAGTTGCATTTGAGGTTAATTATCTGACACTCAAATCAAGAAATACTTCCCCTAATCAAAACTGTAGATTCATCCGTCTCCCCTACAGAACACGATTTTAAGGAGCAACCACGCTGAGTGAAGAGGTCAGGGGCTTTTCTCCTTGTAGGACTCCGGTGACGAAAGGGTGGTTATGCATAGGTGATGTATGAAGAGAGGGAACAGTAATAGAAGAACCATTAGGGAGTCTGATAAAAAGGGAACATTTAGTTTAGAGAGGGTGCTATTTGCTGCTTTTTGAATAGAGGAGTTATTCAGAAAAATGGTGAGTGGAGACCAGGTGGAGCGATGACTAGGCCTCAGCAGCAAGCAGGCCGTGAGCCAAGAGGCTGATAGGCACAAAATGTAGAGCATGGGCTTGTGTGGGGCTGTATTTATGCCTGCAGACACGGGGGTGGAGATTCCTTCCCAGCGCTGTACACAAACACCAGTGCTTTGAACTTAATGTGAGCAGCCGCAGAATGGCTTTTTAATCAAACTTACTTGTATGTTCATAAATTGGTTTGATGAGTAAGTCTGGTTGGATTCATCTTTGAACTTTAAAAACTGAATAAGAGTTTATCTTAGCACCTTGGAGGAGTTTGTGATCACACAGCAGATAGGGGGGCAGATTCACATGGCATTAAAGAGATTGATTTGTACATAAAAGCTGAGCAATTTGTATTTTTATTAAATATTATGCGACAGTTATATAAACAAATTGCTGTCTCTATCCAAGATTGATTTATTCATACTTAGGATTCCATTTAAAGCCCCTGAAAACGGCAGGCAACAATCAAATTTAAATTAGGAAAAACATCCTAGTTGAACACTCAAAATCTGATTTAAATGTTGCTCTGTGCTGATTGGTGCTTACGAGTATGAGACATCGCATTTTTTTGTGACCGAGCCCCACCCACTTCAAATCAGTAAGAAGAGCACAGAGAAAAACACACATCTCTGAAGTGCAGTAACTAAAACTCGTCTTTCTGACTTTGGCAGAAGATAATGTACGTCAGGTGCTTGTCTTGTTCCTGTGCTGCACAGGAAATGGTGCATTTTTTAAACGATGACAATGTGCCTGTTCAGAACGGGCCCTGTGGTGTTGCTGCTTGCACCTTTCTGAACTGCTCACACAAACTGCCACTGCCAAAACCATCATTCCCAGTTAGATAAAGGGTTAAAAGTAAAGCAAGACTGTGTTTGCCTGGGGCCCCCAAGTCACTAAATCCACCCCTGAAAAACACATTTAAGATCGCAGCTATAACACCAGTGAAATTCCCTTAGCGGAGTTTTTAATTTCCAAATAGGCTAACCGTCTCTTGCTTTGACAAAACCACTACAGCTATGAAGAAGAGCATGGATTTGGTTAGTGACGGTATTTTGCTGGCGGTTACAGTATTAATGTTACAAGCTAGCATGGCAAGCTTACATTATCCAAGATATATCCTTGTAGCTGTCTCACCAACATCCATCCATCCATTTCCATCCACTTATCCGGGGCTGGGCCGTGGGGGCAGCAGGCCAAGCAGCAACGCTTTCCAGCTTCTTCTGGGGGACCCCAAGGCGTTCCCAGGCCAGATTAGATACGTATTCCTTCCACCATGTTCTGGGTCTGCCCCGGGGCCTCCTAGGAAGTCACATTGAGATTGAAACGTTTTTTGCAAGTGATTTCTAGCCAGGACAGAGTCATATAGCAGCACTAATACAAACAGAAAAACAACATCAAATCACAACAAGGACAACATGTCAAAAATATTACATAATAGAGTAGATTAAAAGGCAGCAATATGTAATCAGAATTTATTCTTTGATTGATCTGGCTGCAGCTAGCTGTGACCGTTCCAAGTTTAAAATCATTTAAACTTGGAACGGTCACAGCTAGCTGTGACCGTTCCAAGTTTAAAATCATTTAAAGAAATAAGGGTTTTGAGTTTGAGCTTGGCCTGCAGGTCATTTCAGGACCAAACTGAAGCCATTTGAGTGACCAAAGATTAGACTGTTGGAAATTTACCTAAGATGATCTGATAGACTAGAACAGTGGTTCACTGATGGATCGCGGGTCCATTCTGAATGGGCCGCAAGTGATTCGCAAACGTGTCAAGTTTGTAAAAAACACACACTTTTCCTGCTGTAGAGTGAGCGACTAACAGACAGCTACTTAACAGAGACAGCAAACTAGCTCAACGACATGGCCAAAAGCAAGAATGACGCTGAATGTATTATACTGTGGGACCTCTAAGGACTAAGGAGAAATCTGGACCCTGTGGCTGGACCAGTCGGGAACCACTGGACTAGAATGTATCAGTGTTGTAGCCTACGCAAAGTGAAGGGTTTTTAGGGGCACTGTTCCTGTGAGCTATCTGCTGAGGCTCCAGGGAAGTGGAGAAGAGTTGGGTTACAACGTTAGTTTTTCAGGCATCCAGCAGCAATAGTGGACCCTGTCTGCAGAGTCCTGAAGCCCCATTATCGTTGCTGCATGGAGCGCTGTTTGCGTCTTCATTCAAAGATTATTAATGTTAAATATGTCTCGTGTCCAAGTTGCACCAAATTCGACACAGCACATCCTTGGGTCTGTAGCAATATGCCCCGTTAAGTGTGAAGTAGATCGGATGAACAGCTCTTGAGATATGCAAAAGACAAACAGACAGATTCCTTGTCTTATAGTTAGACCTACGGCAGCTACATTGGTTTGTTTAGCATAAATATAGGAATAAAAAAAGACAAAATACCTCCATCTCCTTTATCTTGATTAACAGGGATCCAAAGGATTCCTGGGAAGTCTATAATGATTTAAACCGTGCAGATTTAAGAAACTCACTCGCCTGCTGCTGTCCAAGCCAGCACTGTCTGTGACATTTAGGAACTTGTCAGTTTGCCTGAGATTACACACATTATCATAACAGATAGATGCAGAAAAAGTGAATATCAGCACCCGGGAAATGTATTTTTTTTCTCACCGAGGAGAACGTCCAGGGTATTGAACTACCTTGACGCGACTGTCAGCAGTGACAAGATATCTGCTGATTTGTTAAATGTCAACAGTGAGGGAATCTGCCAAGGTATCACAGCAAAAAGACACAGGGATGGACTCTGCGGTGGCACATGACACCTGTGCTGATGGGAAATTAGGCTTCATTTCAATTCAGTTTATTCGATTTCAGACCTGTAGTCCATGTAGATAACAGATGAATAGAAGAAAACACTTTCAGCTGATCTCATGCTGCACTGTTAGAGATACAGGTCGTGTTGGACCAAGCAGTCTTTTAAAATAAAGTAAGCCAAAGAAACATTTTTAATTTTTAATACCAGGGATAAAGGGATGGACACGGTCAGCAACAATACTCAGGTAGGCTGTGGTGTTTAAACCATGCTCAGTTGGTAATAAGGGGCCCAAAGTGTGCCAAGGAAATCTCCCCCACACCATTACATCACCACCAGGGGAGGGTCTACAGAGGCACACAGCTGACAGCTTCTGAGCGAGTTCTGCATTGATGCTGATGACAGCAAGACCACTTAAGTGTCCCATGTCGATTGTTGAACATAGGTATGTTTTAATGAGCTTTCGTTCTGGAAAGTGTCACTCAGCAGAGGTAACTGACTGTATTAATAACCTAAAAACGCAAGCGCATTGCTCGTGCTGCCACAGTGTTGTGTTCACTGAACCTAGTGAAAGACCTTAACTTGAAGAGTTAATGCAATACGTATGATTATGTTGACGATGAATATATATACGGCTGTTTTGTTGCCCCTCCAGCACTGCCTGGGAAACACTGGGTTCCAGTAGGCCGTGGCAATACTGTACAGTGTTTGCAACTTAGGCTTTTCTAATGCCTGTAGCAAAAATAGGTAGTTGTTCTTGGACTGCTGCCGAAGTGAACTTAAAAAGATGTGAAACCACACACAGGAAGAAACACAGATACAAGTCTGCTCATGCACACACATACTGTATATATATATATTTAGAGAGAGAGAAAGTTTTATTATGGATGATGTCTTTTTCATGTCCAATAACTCCGTGTCTGAACAGCATGTGAATAGCAACAAGGGACAGGGACGATGTAGAGATGACAGTGCAGAGGACAAAAATGATGGAATGGGCAGGAAATTGCCGAGTGTCTGGGTTAATTGACAGCCCATGTGTGTGCATTCAGGTGTACTGGGGCTGAAGAAGGGAATAGACTTTGCAGCTGGGCCAAAACGATCACAATGCTAGACCAATTTGATTCCAAAGGGCTTTGTTTACTGAATAACATGGTTCATACACTGATTTTTTATTTATTTGTGTTTGTGTGTGTGTGTGTGTGTGTGTGTCGTGTATGGGCTGGAGTATGTATCTATTTGTATAGAGAATATAGAAACATAGGGGCCTTGTTTTACTGAAGATCCGGTCAAGTCTGCTTGTGCTTGCATAGTGGCAGTTTTATTGGATGCAAGCATATTGTTTTCCTGCAACTGTTTAGCAACTCCATGCCTCACCGTGACATCATTTCCACTGAAATCAACAATCTACTTTATGTCCGCAGAGTATAAGACAATCAATTTCATGTCATTTTTGTCAAGTGACTTCTAGATAGACGAATCAGACAAACCTCTTTCCTTCATGTCAGATTTCTCCATTTCATTATAACATACATCCCTGAACAAATGTCAGGGAACAGCTCCTGAATAAGAGCAGTTAAATATGACTTTCTACATGCTGTTCTGATTAATACATTTCTGACGTTCTGTGCATTATAGCGTAAAGTTGCATGGATGTGCTTTCTAGCTGCACAGTCATGGTATTACTGAAACACAAAAGCCCAGTTAAGCTTTTTATATGGCTGCATGATTGACTTTAAACATGCATTTACAGTACATTAGTGAATTACTAACATTCAGAGAAGATTTCACAGACATAACAAATTAAATTGTTTTCTTTCCTGCCATAATCACATTTAATAAAAACAGTGGTGGTCAATATTAAACAGCATTACATCATGTTGTTTAGTGCAGCCATATGTAGACGTTTGTTTAAATGCAAAATGTAGCTCAGCTGCCTCCTTTGAGAATTTAAAAAGCTTGGGAACTTAATTACTGCATCCGATGCATCCCGTGGATGCCACATTTAGTGCCCCTATATCATGCCCAAGTAGCCAACAGCGGACTAAATCCAACACGATTGGTAGCTGGACTCAGGCCAGACTCGTGATGACTGACAATCCTGGCGCAAAGGTAGCCGGAGTCCTGCTAACTGGAGCTGACACTCAGCCCAAGTCCACACCCTTAATTCTTTGCCAGATCTGGCAGCCTTATTTTGGCCAAAGTCGGCACATATTTTGTCCTGCAGTGCCAGAATATGGCTGAGTGAAGCTCTAATCGGCCTGACTCAGCTGGCTACCTGGGTACTGATGAGAGTGGCAGTTGTTTAAACTTGATTCTGAGTGCTGAGCACTGATAACTGATGGTGCTTTGTTCAAGGTACACACATTGGATGATATGTCTTGCAACTGTGCAGTTTTGTTAAAATGTGCACCATCATTCTTGAAATTATTAGTGTGGATGATGTACCAACTGTAATTAGCTGTCATAGAGGTTGTCGGATTATTAGGCAGATAATGAAGACGTCGTGTGATAGCTGACTATTTTGAATCTAGAGAGCCAACATGGCTTCATTAGGCCACAGTTCCACATGTTTATGTTTTAGGTTAACATTAACTGGCTGTGTGTTGTGCGCTCACCTGCTGGCTTACAGAATATGACTGAGCTTTCAAACTGTTTGGATTGAGATATATTTGTCTTAAGCAGTATTATTCCAGAAATGTATTGACTTTGTGTTACTCTTTCTGTGTCCTACAGCTCCCTCCATCGTTCCCATCATGCACCAGATCAGCTCCACCATGAACAGCTTCACACTGTCATGGCCACAACCAGAACAGCCCAATGGCATCATCCTGGACTATGAGCTGCGCTACTATGAGAAGGTAAACAGACTAGTGTGTGTGTGTGTTTACTTGTACATGCTATGTAATGACGACAAAAAAGCATCTTTTAGCAACAGAATGAGGACATTTTGACCGATCCTCACATTTCAAAGGCCTGTTTGAGGGTTAAGACTCGGTTTCAGGGTTCAGGATAGGGTCAGAGTAGGTGTTGGGGTTAGGCATTTAGTTGTGATGGTTAAGGTTAGGGTAAGGGGTTAGGGAATGTATTATGTCAATGAGGCTCCTAAAAAAGATAGAAGTACAAGACAGCATATACAGTATACTGTTAGAAATGCGCTGATTGTGAATTCCTCAGCCAGTACCGATGTTTAAAATAACAATGTGGCTGATCAGATATCAATATCTTTTTGTCGTTGTAGTTTATTTTGTTTATGTTGTTATTTATTTCCCCTTTTGTGTCAGGGAAACAAGGAAATTCATAATCAAAAAATAATAAACAGTTTCAAAGTCATTCAGCCCTTCATTACTCTACCTTTTAATGAGCACAAAATCAATCATGTGCATTTATGAAACAACCTTTAAATAACCTCCTTTCACATGAAAAACATCTTTTTAAAGAACTGCTTCAGAAGCCTTTTTACTGTATATAATACATTATAATCCCTCTTTTAATATCTGTTATACATTGCTGTGTAAACATCAACAGATTTCTCCTTCAAACTACTGTATGTGTTCTAGTTTCTTGCCAAAACTAAATTTCACAATGTGATATTTTAACACTTCATGGTGACATTGTAATTTATTTTTACCCAATACTCATTTTTACTGAATAGAGCTTGAACACATCACTAAGTAAGTCAAACCAATCTCCATTAGCTGTTAACGGTTAACGTTAATGAGCTCTCCTCCTGCTAATTTCAACACCGATTCCTTGTTCACAATGTGGCATTATCAGGCAAACAATAGGGTGCGTCCCTTGATATGTTTGATAGTGAGTTCTCGGCAACCTTTCGTCCCGAGGGCATCCAAATGAAGATCTAGACACTGTTAGTCTTGAGCCCTAACGGCACCTCCAGAAATTTTGCAAATTTTACATGAGCTAGCCAAATTGGGCCGCTGAATGTGAAACGCAGTGGCACACCAAAACCAAAAGCCTTACCGAGTTTCAGGGATACGATTATGCTGTTGTATATAGGCTAGTTGCAAATTACATCAGTATGGAGAGTTCAGGAATCATTTACTGATACACTTAGGTTTCTTATTTTATGGTTAATATTACTAATTATCTGATGTACATGAAGTAATACCAGCACATTTACTGTTTGGAGTTCCACAACAATCATGTGATAGGCCTACGTATATGCTTATACATGTTTGGCATTTCTTTGTTCTTACAAATAGGCAAGTTGCCACTTTTCTTAAAAAGACAAATATACAGCTTTAATTTAAAGGAGCACATTGATTGTAAGGAACCAAACATTTACTGTGGACAAGCCTTCCTAACTTAAGGGGAGACTCTTGCATACTCATAGAACCCATGAGGTAAGAGTTCAAGGGATCCATTTGGAAATGGCTAAAATTAAGCCAAATCTTGGTGCATTATTTACCTCCCATCCTGACGGAGGATGACTTAGGTTGTCCTGTTCAACAAGATACCACTACCTTCACGCTAGCTTAAAAAATGACGGCGCCACAGCCTCTTAACAAGAGTGATGTTGGCTCCAATTATTTCGCCTGGGTGAGGCAGCAGTTGTATCAGGGTGACCATGCCCCCGACACAGAGTTGGTGTGACACAACAGAAGAACAGTGGCTATGCTGTCAGCAAATGTCATGTTATTTGCGGATAAGCCGATGCCAGTCAGCAAGGCAAATATCATCTGATGATGTTCGGCTGATATATCAGTGCATCCCTTAGGTGTATATTTAGATGTGTGAAGTGCCAGCTCTTGTAGATACAAGGTGTTGTCTCCTGCTCCACAGATGCGTAGCAAACTGCATGTAAAGCCCCTCCAAAAATCTGAGCGCTCCCAGATATCTGTGAGCAGAGTCCCCTGGGTTGATAATATGTTCTTTCACTGTGTTCACTCCATCTCTCCCACTGTTCTTTGGTTTCTGCTGCTGATGAAGTGAATAGGTTGACCTCTGCTCCAGGCCCACTCTGCACAGTGCAGCAACCTGTCCCGCTGTGAAAATGCATTGCGTCTGTGGGGAGTCACATCGACCCGTCTGCTCACACACAATACGTCTGCTTTATTAAGTCGCCAGCCCTACCCCACAGCGCCTATGCTGCTACCAGTATTGACCTGTAGGCTTTTCCCAGGGCCCTTGGACATAATGATACCCAGAGATCGGAGACTCTAGCTTTTTGTTTGGGCCCTTGTTTGTCCTCCTAAAGCTGATCGATAGTTATAGCAAGGTTGGTCATGCAAGTTTTTTCCTCCCAGTCTTTGTCATCTTAAGCTGAGACTTTTGCAAGACTTGGTGCACCTTTACCCATGTTCTGCTTTTCAAATAAAAGACAAAAATCAATAGGGTTTTATAAATGCTTTTCTTTTTCTGTTGAGTTATTTATTTCAGACAAACTCATTCTGGCTAAGGTTCATGGATCAATATTCACAGCTCCACCTTAGAATAGTGTTTGTCACATTTAGCATTTTCTATCGGCGAGAACAACAATCATGTTTTTAAATGATGTTTGCAGTTGGAAACTCAGTTATCCAATAATAGCTGCACTGCTTGCTGTTTCCCCCTCTGGCATTGCACAGGTCATGAAATTGAATCCGATTGCCATAGCCCTGAGAAACCTTATCTGCCAGACAGCTTAGTGTCGTGTAAATAACACTAATACAGCCTCCCATTAGCTCATGAATATCAATGAAACCTAATCCTATTGATGTTTATGTAGCATGTCTTCACACAAATAGATGAGCACGGTGCAATCACAAATTAGTGAATTAACGAGGACAAGATTGCTAATTGCACTGGGATGATTCAGGTGACAGAGAGGTTCCGCTCTATGATGTCTACCTCTGTCTTAATGTCCCTTCATATCCCCCTGTACGTGTCTATCTAGTAAATGCACCAACATGTGAGTGTGAGTAAGACATAGAAGGTGAGTCAGAGTGATTGCTTTGCGGGCACACTCGGCTGTGGAGATGAGATTGCCACATTGGTGGTCCTCCCTTGACACTCTGTATTTTGGATCTGACGAGGCTTTTTATAGGCTCTAAACAGACTTTCCCTCAGCCAGCCACTGCTGTCCAAAGTGTCACTGCTGATGTGTTTTTGTGCCTGATTAAGCACCAACCCCTCGGAAGAAAAAAAAAAACAGATGGTGGCGAATCAAATGCCATGTGTGTAATTTCCATACCAGTTAAGATTTATTATACACATGCATGATGAAAAATCGGCATAAATTCTCAGTGACACACACTTTGGCTTGAGTTACTTATATGCATGTTTAGCCTGCTTGTTGCATATGACGCAGGGAATTAAATTGCATTCCATGGAGGTCAGTCCTGCCAGCTCCCCATTGATTGTCTGAATGCTTGAGAGGTCCAGAAAATCTGGAAGTTTCACGCAGCCGTAAAGTGATGATGTGGCCTTTTAGTCATAAAAGGCAATTATGGAGGATGTCTCTCACCATGTCTATCACACGCTCCCAGCTTTACCCAGCACTATGGGTAACTTACAGGCTGGATAATACAGTCATAAAAATGGGCTGTTTTATATAAAAATGGCCTTGCTATGCTCACCCTCTTTTTTATGCATCTCACTGATGCCTGTATTAATCTTAGAGTAGTCACACTGTTATGGTTCTGGAGTTGATTGTCTCAGCGTGCCTGGCACAGTCAGCTAGTCCTTAGCACAGCAGAGAGCTGTCTCTCTGTACACTCCATCTCACAGGAAGCCCCCTATTCCCATTTACAAAAGTGACTTCTCCAGCAGCATGGCATTGTCACGCTCTGTGTTGAGTAATACCTCAGGGTAATCATAAAAGAATATTCAACTTTTTTTTTTTTTTTACAATTTTTGCTTAATGTTGTAGTAACACACCATATTTCTCACAACTAATGGTTGTTCTGCCTCCACGCCGGCAACAGCCATCGCCAGAGGCATTATGTTTTTGGGTTGCACGTCCAACTCTCTATCTGTCCAACCTTCTATCCCATTCTCATGTTGGTAATATCTCAAGAACAGCTTGCAGGAATGTCCTCAATTTCAGCTAAACCTCCACCTGGACTCCACAAAGTCCTCTTGAAGTTCCAGAGTGTGGGACAACACCTCCTTAGCTTTGGTCGGCCATTCTCTGCACACACTCTGTCAGTTATTTCTTTTAATTAGCGACGATAGCATTTAGCTTCTGGCAAACTTCTTCTCTGAAGTCAGCAAGTTCCGTCTTTTGTGGTCTCATAGTTTCGGTAAACTCTTTTTTTCATGTCCAAACGGACTGCTTTTGTCTCAGCAATGATGCTAGCTTGAATAGCTTCCATAGCCTTGTGCTCAGCTTGGTTGCTAGCAGTGTAGCCAACAACTTTTCAACCTGTCCACCCAGTACTTTTTTTTGTGGGGGGGTAAGACCGTCTGGGAGCCCCTGGCTTATGTTGCTACACAGAATTTAACAAAAAAAACTTTTAATAGGATAAAATGATGAATTTATGACAATGTATATCCAAAATATCAAAGGTCAGCTTCACTGTGACATAATGATGTTAGGCAAAAACACTTTTTTGGCCATTATTCAACATCATAACTCAGGAACAGAAAAGGAGACATTTGTTCAGATATGGAATTGGTGACTCTAATTTTGGATGTCCACCTTGAAACTTTGTGTAGGTCTTCCATCAGGCTGGGTTGAAGATGTGTGTAAAGCATCCACATTTTGTGATGAGAAGCTTCTTTGCAGCAACATTCATATTTGAAGTATTGTCTGTCATGGCTACATACGAGTCTGGACAGACATGGATGTAAACCATTAGAGAGATTATTTTTAAGGCTTGTGTGTCTTGACTTGACAGTTCACAGAAGATAATGAGTGGTAAAATACTGAGTAGTCAAAGAACAATGGTCCACAGATAGGTTTGAACTATTGAATGCCCTATGGGGACCAAACATGGATGTGTTATGAAGAATTGGATGCCACGTTCAAAGATGGCACCATTCAAATGAGGGTTGGTTCTTGAGGTTCACATGAATGGCGCAAAATATTTCACTGATTCGGCTTTCTTTTAAGGACCATTGTGTATCACATGAACTACAATTCCAGCAGTGATACTATGCCATTACTGAAATAACAGTGAAAAGAAATTAGACCAGATGTTGAAACTATCGTGGCAGATCAGCTTGCTGGGAAGCTGACAGAGCAGCTGTGGAGCTCTGCTGCCAGCTTCCTGGTTTCAGTATGCTTCCGCATTCTGTCTTAAGTCAAACCCGACGGCTCCATGGAGCTTTGAGGCCGGCAACAGAGCTCCACAGCTGGCTTTCAGGCTTTGGGGCACTTTGTGGCACTTCTGCCCCTTGCCAAATCCAGCGTTCCCGCCCAGATGCGCTCTCAGTCGTACCAACTGTATACAGTCGGTAACCTTATAAGTACATAGCTCAGGACCCAATCCGACCTGTGAGACAATACAAGACAATCCAGGAAGTCCAGTTTGAGGAATAGTTAAATGTGTTTAAAGGTTAACCAGACAGCAAAACACAGCCGAATGGTCGGTAATACTCAAAGACAGGATGATACAACCTTGGAAAGTAACCACAGCAGCAACTATCTTTCTTTGTGACAAATGCAATGTAAACAGTAGAAATGTGCTGCAGTGCAGTAGCAGTATGGGTTGTAGTCATATGAAGGACAGGGATGGTGATGATTTAAAAAGACTGCATTTCGACGGTTTCTCCTGAAAGCTGTAAAGAGTGCTGAAGGCTGTTTTCTCTCCAGGCTTCACTCCCTTCTTCAACCCACCTCCTCATTACAGAGTAAGTGGTCCTGGGACCCTGTAAATTGGGAAGCAAGATGAAATGAATTAAAGGTTTTCAGAGGGAAAAAGTAGAATCCCATGCTCCCAGTCTCTCCATTTTTCTCATACCCTTTTTTCCTCTGGTTGCCTGAAAATTTGGGGAGGGTGGAAATAACTCAGCATAGCGGAGGTCAGGCCTTCCATTAAGGCTGGAGCAGAGCAGCCACTGGCTCTGGTTACTGATGGCTTTCTGTGTGTTGGTGTCAGAGGGTGTGTGTGTGTGTGTGTGTGTGTGTGTGTGTGTGTGTGTGTGTGTGTGTGTGTGTGTGTGTGTGTGTGTGTGTGTGTGTGTGTGTGAGCATCAGCACTGGTTCAGGTGTATCTATTCTGGCCGACAGCAGTGCTGTCATGCTACAATGTGAGAAATTTAAGAGCAAATCCAAGTTTGCAGCATGACACCAGGATCTGCAGCGCACTGACCGTAGCACCATCTGCATTTTTGGCACTCTGAAATCTCCCTTGTACTTTACATACAATTAGCGATTCCTCAGATGAGAAGCCAGGAGAACGTATTTATTATTCTTTTCTTCTCTCCCTGCCAGCCTTCAGAGTCGACCACAACACTTTTGTAGACACACACAGATGTTGTACAGACAAGTTTAGATTTTTAATGGAACCTGTGAAAAGCAGGACTTGTGCAGCACTCCCTCGGTCCCCTAGCAAGGGTATTCACATTTCCTCCTTCAGACTCCGTTCTTCTCTCCCTCTTTGTTTGCCTCCCACCCTGCTCACTCAGGCCTCCTTGTTAGTCTCCAGGTGAACTGAATGCATACAAAGAGTCATTTCAAAAGATGGTGGCTGCAAAGAACAAGAAAAACTAACTGAAAGTGCTTGAGTAAATACATTTCCATTCAAATCATACTGTAGATAAGATCAACCTTCTCACCTCTCTCTAACCATGCCCACCAGTTTTTAGCGGATAGCTTTGCGGAATCTGAATGAGAGGAAAATCTTTGTTTATTTGTTGTCGTATGGTGATATAATTTGTTTTTGCATTATTCTAGTTTATTTATTTCCGAAAACGATTAAGAGGCTTAAATGGTCTTTATTATCAGATGGTATTGCAATTGTATTTCCATACAAAATAATTACCATTTTCATTTAAGATTAGAATTCATGAGCTAATAGTAATCATTTGCATGTGGTTATAAAACCCATCTAGTCTCTAAGATTTAAATTGTTAGCCCATATTTCCCCTCCTTTCTTTTCTTTTTTTATTACCTTAGGCAATACATTTTAATTTTAACATTAATTGGAGGGAGTTATTTCTTTCATTTCCAATTTACAAACATAATATTAGAATGTTCTCCCTCAACCGTGTGTGTGTGTGTGTACATGTGTGTGTGTACTTGCATGTGTGCATGTGTGTGAGCCTGTGAAGAGGACACATGGTATCCACCATGCCTGTCTTTGTGCCAGGTGGCCATGCTGTCCATTTTGGGTGGTTGGCATTTTTTGAAAAAACGACCCACGCACACACACGCGCGCACGCACACGCACACACACACACACACACACACACACACACACACACACACACACACACACACACATCATACAGTAATGGTTTTTGACTGGAAAACTCTCCCCTCCCCCCAAAAAACCCTCAGAAAATAAGTGGGAAATGGCTGAAAGTGGCAGAAAGGAAATTCAAAGAGAGACCTCCCCTCAGCAGTCTGCTGGCAGTGCAATGGCAATTGGTAGGAAATTGGCAATTACAAAAAAAATGAACTGAAAGTTTAACAAGAAAAAAAAATACAAGTGTTGGACTTCCAGCAATCCAGCAATATGATTATAATAGATCCAGTGCTAATGTGGTACAGCTAGCAAATTTAGTCAATCATTTAAAATTGGTCCAATTAAAATGTCCAAATTAGCCCAGTATCACTTCTCAATGTGGTTCCAAGTCTAAGTAGGTGTTGTTTGAGTAGGTTATTGCACATATTGAGACTGTAACCAATATTTATTAGGAAGAGCATTCTTGCTAAGTTAGTCTCAGTGATTTAACTGAATGTTGCAGAGCCCAAACTCCCCGCGGCGCTTCCTGTCTGTCACCCCTGGCAATGCTTTTGATTGGCTGCTCTGCCATCTGTCTCCCCACCTGCAGCTCCGTCTTTATTTAGCAAGTTAGGGTGTGGTCCTCATAATCCCCATTTGACTGGCAGCAGGAGAGGACCTCTCGTGGCTGGAAGTCCCTCCTGGCATGGCCTTTTATTGGCTATCCCCTAACCTGCTGGAGTGCCAAATGCCAGCTCATTTTTAAGTGGCAGATGTGTGTGTGCGTGTGTGTGTGTGTGTGTGTGTGTGTGTGTGTGTGTGTGTGTGTGTGTGTGTGTCACATAATCCCTATTTGACTGGCAGCATGAAAGGGCCATTCCTAGCTGGTGCTCCCTCAAGGGATTCTCCCCCATTGGAGGTTTGCCATCTGTCTGCTCACCTGTCCTCCATTCAGGCTCAACAGATGGAGGTGTGGTTCTGAGAAATGCAGGAAGACTGATAGTAGGAGTCGGCAGCTCCTGACCCCCAGTGGTCCGTGTGCGCTCAACCGTGTCTTATACCAGATGAATAAGTGACCATGACTCTAATCTCTCATGGGGCTCCATGTCTTCTGCAGCTCTTTCAAAATTCACAGTCCCCCATTTTAAAGTCAAGTTTCAGAGTTCTCGGGTGTTTGTGAGCAGCACGTTGGAGAGATGACAGATTGTGTGATCTCTTGGACAAAAGGTCTGCGAGGTGATTAAACTCTCTAAACCCACTTATATCCAGCATTCCATTTATAAACATCTCTTTCCTCTCAAAAATAGAACGAAAGCCTGCTGCTGCGACGCTCTCCCATCCCAAGCCCAAACATTTGTCTTCATCAAGCCCAGAGTGTCCAATAAGAGCTAATGTGATTGCACAAATCATTATGTGGGGTTGCTCCGTCTGCTCAATGACGGAGCAACCGGAATGATTCAATTACACCAATCAGATTGGATAATGATTTCGATGTGGGTTGCTTCTGCCTCGAGTTTCTTATCGCTTCCTGCCATCATCTTCCTCCACCCTCCCTTGCTTCCTCCTTGCCTATCTACCTTTTCCACTCCACACTGTTGTCAACTCTGGTTTGTTATTCATATTTTCTCAGAGCAGTCATACATGTATTATAAGATGTAGTCCCAACATTAAACAACGCTGTGTTTACCAAGCTTTAAAAGAAACAGGCTGCCTCTATTTACACAGTTTTACTGACACAGGGAATTTTGCCCCTTCACTTTCAACTGCCCCCCCCTCTACAGTATGTCTGCATCTAGCTATCAGCAGCCTGCAGTGGTGGGTGTAGTGTAGGTGCAGTCTTATTTTCTGGTTGTCATATTCACTCTGGGTTATGGGAAGGTGACAGGCCTAAGTAATTACTGATCCCCCGTATCAGATACCTCCAGCAAGCCCCAAACTACACTGCAGCAGACTGCCTGACTGGCTCTCTTGAGCCTGAAGAGAAAGACAGAGATACAGGATCTGGAGGGCAGGACCCACGGTCATTTACATACATAACGGATGGCTAACTGTATGCATAAATACATGCATGTGAAAACACAACTGTTGAGATGATCTACACAGATATTCAAATGCAAAAAAAACAAGCATAAGAAAGAGGGAACGTGCGTAGACAGAATGCTACGACAAACAGCCGCTGCACAGTGGATTTTTATAGCGTTGCCTTGAATGAAAAAATAAAATGTTTTCTGTGGGTGGAACTGGCCTGCCATCATATTTAAAAAGCAACCTACTTCAGACAACAAAACAAGAGGATGTTATGTTCAAACTTCTTGCAGTAATTAAACTGCCTCATAAGGCACATCTGAGCAGACAAATATGCAATGCTATTCTATTACCGTTCAGACGTAGCTATTGCTCTTTGTAATTTGCAAGAAATGATTGCCTTTAATTACCATATTATACGTGTGTTACCGTATGAGTGGGAATTATTGTGTTTGTGTGAGCGGTGTGCTCGTGTGTGTGGTTTTAATGTTGCTGCAGTGTCGTGTATTTGAAGTTCAAACTGACCAAAGCCTTATTAAAAACGGGCAGAAAAACATATTATCTCTGTGTCGCTGTTTAAATGGGCCCTTAAGACATAATTTTTAGGAGAGCTTCACTGCCCTTAACTGTTCTGTTCTGTCTCTTCCATTTATCTATTCCTTGCTGCTACAGTATCTCCTGTTTTCATCCTTCCTTCGTCAATGTTGTTTACAAAAAGCAGACTACGTTTCTTGTATCTCTGGTTTACTAGCACTACAATATACAGCCTAAATGGATTTCCTTTAAATATTGGTCCACTTTCTCTGTGCTTTTTCCCGATTAAACCACGCTTGAGTCATCTGTGTGTTCTCTCACTGTCAAACTCCTGCTCCTACCACTGCGTCTCGTTCCACCTGAGTTTTCTTAACTGTGTAACACTTTCCCACTGACATCCTCTCTGTAAGTCATCTCTAACCTGCTCTCCGTGCATCTGTTGCTCCTTTTAGGACCATGCAGAGATTAACTCCACCATCCTCCGAAGCCAAACGAACACTGCACGCGTGGAGGGCCTCAGGCCGGGGACAGTGTACGTGGTACAGGTGCGGGCAAGGACTGTGGCTGGCTTTGGCAAATACAGCAGCAAGATGTGCTTCCAAACCCTCACAGATGGTAAGGATCGCCGAGCCAGGAGAAACAGCTCTCTCCGTCTCCCTCTATTCCTCTGTGTGTCTCTCTCTCTGTCTCACACACACACATACGCCCTAACTCTTTCTAACACTCTTGTCGCTCTTTGTATTTGTTGTCGCATTATTATTAGTAGGTGAGATAGAGGGGAACCGTAATGTTTGATTGCACTTCTATTTCTACAGCTAAATTAATTTCCTTCACGGTCAGGTTTGAGTGTGTGTGTGTGTATGTGTGTACGTGTGTGTGGGTGCTTTGAATATGTAGAACGCTGAGTGTCTTTTGTTTGTGCAACTAACTGTGCTTGATCCAAAATGCTTAGCTAATTGGTTTTTCACCCGGCCCTTCTGTTGCTGGAGAGCCGTCCCAGAATGCATAGCTGTGATTAGTAGTTGATGAGATTAATTTTTTTGCCATGGGGGGGCTGGATTGTTGGAGAGGGAAAGGGGCTGAAGAGGAGCTGCAACACCTGCTACACTGGCAAGGTTGTGGAACTAAGTTTATTAGCGGAAGTGCAAGGAGGTGTGTGTGTGTGTGTGTGTGTGTGTGTGTACAGGGTTGGCGGCGGTGGCATTGCGTATCGCTTCTTGATGTAGTACTTTTTCACAGACTTGCCAGGCAGTGAAATGGGTGCTAAAATTAACACAGCATGATTCAGTCTGGATGGATTAAACATTTGACTGGATAACATTCACAAGCCAAAGCACTGCCTCATTGTGATTTGCTGGACTACTTGGCTAGTATGCACGTGTGCAGTGGCGAATCTTCCTTTAGGCGACATAGGCCGCCTCCTTGGGTGCCACCCAAAGAAGGGGAGGGCCTAAAATCAGGCTGCAGTCTTGACTTGTATTTGCTTTTCTGGTAAGTGAGGGAGGAAACTCCACTTTCACAAGGAAGTTGTTGCAGAGCACACCTCTCTGCCCTTCCATGTGCAAACGAAGAAAGCCTGAGGCAGAGAGATCAGCAGCAAAGACTCCGCGGGAACAGAACAGGGCGGCATCAGTGACAAATAGAAATGACATTGATAAGTTAGACACAGCATGAAAAGGAGGAGCTGGGGTGGAGGCACGTTGCAAAGCGGCTTGCAGAGGAAGCAGCAACAGTAGGCAGGCCAGAGCAGCTTAAATAGGGCACCCTGAATGAGATTCACCAATTGGTTGCATAGAAAGGAATCATGTGATCTATCAGCTGACTCCCCTCCATCAATCTGTTGGCTGTTTGAGATCAACTGATGTAACCGGGATGTGAGCTGAGCTTGACATCGTGTCCTGCCTGAACTAATGCCATGCTCAATTTGTGTTGACGCCTCATTAGTTGTTGTTATTGTTTGTGATAAGTACACTAAATACAAAAGATTAATTTTTTGGCGGGCTTGCCAAAAGTGCAGAGTCTCCTTTGTCCGTCACTGCAAGTGTGGCCATAGCTCATAATGTATCAAAGACATGAGTGACATTTCCACATTGTGCTCCGTTAATGAAGATGATAACGATGAATAAGACGATGATGATCTTGAGGGAGGGGAAGACGGGAGGGATAATAATGATGATGAAGGTGATCATCGTGGCTATTTACCTGCACAGAGCAGATGTAGTGCCACAGTCACGGCCCCTTTGCATCACCCTCACGGTCACAAATTATCTTTCCCCTCTAATACATGCACGCGCCTCACGCTCGCCCACACCAACACTGTTTACAGTTCATCTGTTGGCTCGCTGCCATAGCACGACATTCGTCAGGGCAATTAGCGGCAGCAGCAGACGCTAGAGAACTGCTGACAATCACACCCACGGCTCCACCTCCTGCCCCTCTGCAGGTTTCCCTTTCTCCCTGTCAAGCTGCTCCACTGTCTCATTTAGGCACCGCCTCGCCATCCAATCGCCGCTTTCCCTCCACGTCTTTTCTCAAAACCCATAATCCCTTTTGTCTTCCTGTCGCCACGTTTTCATACACCTCCGCAAGGTGTCCTTTTACCACCTCTACACACACAAACACACACTTGCAAGCGGTGTGGACTTGATTGACAGGTGTGATAAAAAAGAGTTGATTGGTCCATCAGTAGGGTTACTGATGTCACAGTTCT
The DNA here is from genome assembly GCA_035609425.1 of Epinephelus awoara. Classification (NCBI taxonomy): domain Eukaryota; kingdom Metazoa; phylum Chordata; class Actinopteri; order Perciformes; family Serranidae; genus Epinephelus; species Epinephelus awoara. The sequence continues at coordinate 10,155,658 of CM069306.1, forward strand.
CCAGTTCTCTAATAGGCTGAGGCCCCGCTAACTAACTGATTGTAATAGGAGTCTATTTACCACGGGAACAGGTAGCTGCATGATTTCTGGCTGTCAGGGAAAATCACCATTCTCATATGGGTGAAGGGGAGATTTATCTGGACCTCTCCCGCCTAATATGCATCAAAAGAGAACAGGAAGACTGCCTGGAAGCTTGAGAAGCCAGAACATCATTCACACTGTTTGCTTGAAACGTACTTGATAAATGTGCAAGTTAAAAGAGTGAGCAATTCCTGTCACATTGAGTTTCCTCATATATCCCAGCTCTCACGCTGCTTCGAAGATGCATTAGTTCTCCCTTTATCACTTTAATCCAATAGGCCCATTCTACACGGGGGATTGGATTTAGAAGCTGCTGATTTGCCTGCAGCATGCTAAATCATGCATTGCTTTAACTACAGTGTTTGCTGGTGCCAGAGTCGCGGGAAGACAGGCGCACAAAAAGATAACTGAGGATTGTGCTGTGGAGAGTTTTTAGGCAGGCATTTAAGCCGTCCTCTGAACTACCACCAGCCTGCCCCGGCTATGTACGTAAAACATGTTTGGGCTGCATGTGTGATTGGCAGTAGATGACTTCCTTTTCAACACCTGAGAAACAACATTCCAAGGTGCACTTTCTTGTCCGCTCGTCTCTGACAGGTATTGCAGCAGAGGAGGCTGAGAGGCGCCCCTCGCTCTGTCTCACCATCAGTTTTATGCTTCTCTGTCACTCTCTGTCTCTCTGTCTCTCCCCTGGTTTATCAAACACAACCTGTCAGTCAGTCTTGCTAAAGCTCACCGGATTTCAGTCAGCACTTCTCAGCAGAGAGATCTATATGTTTTCTTTATCCATCAGTACACCCAGTCCAACCATTCTGCTCTGCCTCTTCTTCTCCCTTTACCTTCCAAACACACACTCACATACACACCTCTGAATAAACACAGTCATGCTCCTTAAGCTCTACCCAAGCTATTCTTCATGTCTGTCCATCTGCGTTTCTCTTTGTGTGACACAGATGACTTCAAGTCTGAGCTGAGGGAACAGCTTCCTCTGATTGCGGGGTCAGCAGCAGCAGGAGTGGTCTTCATTGTTTCCCTGGTCGCTATCTCCATCGTGTGCAGCAGGTAACCACATTTTCCTTTTTCTGTCTCCTGCAATACAGGACTTCCTAAGAAAACACCGGATGGGTGTGGTTCTGCTGGGCGCAGACATGCACACTTCAGCGAGCTCCATGACTGTCTCAGCCCATGCTCTGAGTGCATGCTCATACCTTATATGATACTCTACGTGCTTCTTTGTGCAAATGCAGTACAAAAATCCTGAATTATTTTGGTTTGATGAAAATTAGAGGTTGCACTGAGTGGCAAAGTGCAGGCTGGTTTTACGTCTGAAGCTTGGAAATTAGGAGAACTAGACTGAATAATACACACTCAAAATATGAGATCAGTTTATGCGATGCATTCCAAGTGTGAAGGCATGTGGAAATATATAATACTTATATCAGTATTAGGCCTGCCCCCGACTAAGAATTTACCTAGTCGACCAATAGTCGTCATTTAGGGCCATAGGTCGACTAGTCACCTGCATGTTTACGATATTAGTTTGATTATTAAATGATATATTTTGGGCGGCAATGAAATCTTGCCAACTAATGACCTTTCTGGTTGACTACCATTTGGTCGACTATCAGGGGCAGTCCTATCAGAATACAGACCCTCCACCTGAGTAGATTTTGTCATTGGACATAAATTAGTCCTTCTAAACATCAATATATATTAGCTGTGTTTAGTTGTATATTTTTCCAGTATAATGTTATGATGGTTAATTTGAGAATTTATCAGCAGTCAGGTAAAAGTCATAAAATCTGCAGGAAGTCTAGTCACAGTCGCAGCTGTGTCAGAAGTACAAGGAGCAAAAATTTAAGTGTGTCCTCATAAATCCTCTCTGTTTAAAGCTATAGTTTGGCGTAAGGTCTCCTGTTGGTTTAATTGTGGGGTTCAGGGAAAGATTAGGTTAATAAACACCTTCTCAGGTCACAGTTTTGCTAGCTTCTCCAAAAAGTAACCCAACGAGAACGCCCATCAAGCAGGCAGCACTCTTTGTGACACAGGATGTAAGGCACCGCCCCCAGGCAAAATCCCCCATTTCTAGGCAGGCTTCTTTAGAAGATTGAATCTTGCTTCTTTCCATGTGTCAGTTTTTCTCCTCAAGAATAAAACAGTAACAAATCTATTCCACTTTTGCCTTTGTAATGAGAGCTTGTAGCTTCCTAGGGAACTGAAGCAAATATAGGGGTTGGATTTTATAACATTAACCCCATGACATCCTACACAGAAGCCCTCAGCGCTCCTCCATTTGCTAATAACTATTGATAGACAGATGGCAACACTGCATGAAGATGGATTTCTGTCACATTATGATGGATTGCACGGTATTTTAATCAGAATTTAACCATGTGCAACTACTTTGCATATAATACAGTATATCAAAATGAAATTCGACTGTGATGTATCTTGACAATGTATCTTAAAACTACTGACATTCTTTGATACTGAAGCTCGTTTAGTGCGGTGTGTTTTAAAGATATACCGTATTAGCAACAGAGCCACACCCCCAGGTCATACTTTAAAACATACAGTGCGTGAGCTCCTACACTCGTTGAGCATTTAGTAGTAGCAATCACTCTGACGGAAAGGAAAGCTAAGTTGACATATTTTAAATTGAATATTCAATTCCACAGAGAACCTAACAACTCCTACTTTGCCCTGTTAACTTACTTAAGTCAAGCCAATTTAATTTTGCAGCAGTTAGTCACATTGTCGCATTCCTATCTTGCTCTGCTTTCAATATATGAAAGTCGAATTTTCTGCAGTGCTGTGTGCAACTTTGAGCAAGTAAAGTGTTCATCAAACGGGCCAGGCTCTTTTGATGCCGAGGCAGAGGAGACAGATGAAAAGCAGAGAGATCCTATCAAGGTCTAATTAAAAATCAGCTCATTTTCATAAACTTCATTTGCCATTGCTAACCCTCTGCAACTGATTCAATTTCAGCCACGTCATTTTCAGGCCATACAGAGAAACATGAAGAGTAATAAGGCCTCGTTTACACTTCCTTTCATCCTGTCATCTCTCTCCTCTCTCTCTTCTCTCTCAATTTGCTCCCTCAGGAAAAGGGCATACACCAAGGAGGCGGTGTACAGTGACAAGTTGCAGCATTACAGCACAGGAAGAGGTGAGTCCACCCTAATAGTTCCAGCTAACATAAGCTCAAGTAGTAAGTTTTTGGTCCCATATGTTTTGTTTGTCTGTTAATTCGCTGGATATTTCAAGAAGAACTTGGCAGATTTTGGCGGCCATATGGCTATTTATGAAGCACTTAACATTTTGGCCCATAACTCCTGAACTGAGAGACTTTTCCTGGATGACATGGTTCAAGATGATTGCATCAGTGTAGCCCACGCAAGCCTGAGCAGAGCAATATTTCTTTACCACTCCTACTACAGATTTCATCCAGTCTTTCACACATTTGGTCAATAAAACAAAATTATAAGAATATGTCTTCATTTGTGTTTATAGACAGATTATTGTAGGCATAGTCAATATGACACTCATCCCTGTACAAATCCTTTGTATTCCCAGTCAGGATTTAATCATGGCAGCTATCAGGCAATTTGTATGTATTTTGATGCAAATCAATTTAAAGGAATAGTTCACCCAAATACATATATAGTTTTCCTCTTACCTGTAGTGCTATTTATCAGTCTTCATTGTTTTGGTGTAAGTTGCTGAGTGTTAAAGATATCTGCCATAGAGATGTCTGCCTTGTCTTGAATATAATGGAACTAGATTTCACTCAGCTTGAGGTGCTTTAAATGAAAAAAAAAATACATTTAAACAACTCAACAGCAATGTGTCTTTGCAGAAATCATGACCCAATTACTCAAGATAATTCACAGATCTTGCTGTGAGAAGTTTAAGAAGGAACTATTTTCTTTTTACCAAACTACACCCACCAACAGTATCACTGCGCAAAAGGGGGAGTGCATCTACTCATGGGCAAAAGGCTTGTGCTCGTGACAGTGCGAGATTTAAACATTAATGGCATCCTCCTCGGCTGAGCTGTAACATTAGCTAGCTCAGTGATGCTAGGTGAGGTAGCAGTAGTTTGTGCTTTCTTGTGCGCGGTGATATGACTAGTGGGTGTAGTTCGATAGAAAGAAAATAGTTCCTATGTAAATCAACTCGCAACAAGGTAGGGGTGGCAATCACCAGAGGATCTACTATTCAATATCATGGCGATTTTAAATATGCTGTGATATGGTGAGTATTACGATAAAAAGATAACTATCTTATCTAGTAAGATAGTGTGTTTATCTCACTTCAGCCTTTTGAGTCTATTGGATAAGCAATTGATTTTATTATTCTAGTAGGCTATGTAAAGTTTAATTTGTATTTGTAATATCAATCACTTAAAACCTCCTGAGACCCTGTTCCTCATATGAGGACATCACATTTTGGGTTTACTTGACCTTATACTTCATTCTAATAAACTTAGACCTGTTGTCCTCGTTCGTGGACACTTTTTGTGCCATCAAGTGGTAGTAAGAGCACAATACACTAATCCATGTAGAAACAAGATGGCAGCCATCTCTGCCAAGTCAGTCTGCAGCTGATCCTGGCACAAAAGTGGACAAGGTCCAAAACCTGATCACATTTTATGGCTGGAACTTGTTTAATTATGACTGATAATGTTTGTAGTTTGATATGGCAACACATTTTAGGAACAGTAACAAGCTAAGACACTGTTAATTAGGAAGTACTCGTTTGAAGACATTGGGACTTTATTATCGTTGACAGTGTTTTGTTTTTTATACTCAAAAATGCATACCAAACAAAAGTCCGGGTCTCAGTAGGATATTATCAAAAAAATTGATACTAAAATTGGCACTGTGTGACGATAAGATACTGTCACACAAAAATGGCGCAACACTTTGCTGTATGGATTTTTCCCCCACCCCTACAACAAGGTCTGTGGATTATTGTGAGTAACCAGCTCATGATTTCTGGAAAGAGACATTGCTGTTGAGTTTTTCATATGTACTTGTGATAAATAAATAAGTAGCACTACATGTAGAAAATTTTCCTTTAAAAAGTACTAAACACATTCTGTGTTAAAGTAATAAAACATTTAGAGCATAATGCTGCCCACGTTGACTGTAAGTCTTTTGAGCGTTGCCCTATTTATTGATAATTCCTGTACCTCCATTTTCACCTTTGTTCAGTCCTCTACTGCTGTCATACCATGTGTGATATAGGACGTGTACATAAAGCATGTACACAATGCATTAATGAGAAGGGGGTGAGGTGAAAGACAAATGACCGGAGGCGCCAGTCGTCTGTGGATGTAAAAGACATTTTCCTTCCTTTACACAATGACACTGACTGACGTGTCATCTCTCAGGGCTGTACGATAGCCGTGATTGAGTCATGTTTCAAGCACTCCCCTGGCACCGACTGATGAGGGGAAGGAGCCTGGAGGGACACACGTATAACCTCCCACACACACATACACACAAAAGGGTGTGTATGAGATTTGTACCTCAAATGAAAGCCCTGTGTACTGCCGACCTAGCAGTCTGAAAGGGGGCTCACTCGAGGGGATAGAGTTTTGTTGAGCCTGACACAGCAAAGCGTTTCAACACAGTTACTTTGTGTCAAAGCTCCAGCAGTGGCAGCCAGGGGCTCATTAAACCTGCTGCGGGCAGAAGAGTCAGTTTTGTCACCGGCTATCTTTGGGAAAACCAAATGCAATTAACGTGAGTGGTGAAAATAAACAAAAGATCAGAGACGCTCGCGGCCCTAATCATCAAATAAGCAATTTGAAGTGGAGTGGAAATAAAACGCTGATAAGGGATCCTATTCATAGGTTTATTCCTTCAACCCTCGCACCGCCAACACTCATGAAGTAATCCCCCCACCCCATGATGCATTGTTGTCTTCTATTCTCTCAAGATTTGACTGGCAGTTTTCTAATTACAGTATTCAACGCAACAATTAAATAGCGCCGCTCAGCCAATTGTTTTGGGTGAATCTCCAAAAAATGTGTCGCCAGCTTTCACCCAGCTGCCTACTGTTCCAGCTGTTGCCACCACACGTCAGGTGATGTCTCCTCATTCCCAGCCCACCTAATGTGACAGGCGTCAAGCGGGATGCTGCTCGCACTGTAAATTCACCAGTGCAGCGCGGGTGTGGTGGTGGTTATGAAAATGAGACCTCTAACATTACATCAAACACTGGGTGGGATGTCATGACGAGCAGATTGGGACACACGCATGAACACACACATCATTTCCGCAGATGACTCAAGTGCTGCTTGTGTGGCTTGGATACATTATTTTTTTTTGTTTTAATTGCACACATCAGCGCATCATCAGTACCACCAGCGTTCATCCCAACATATTATACACACCTCACCGCGTCTGAGCATTTAGAGATTTTTTTCTCAATTCATCTATTCCCTTTTACTCTTTTCAACACATCAACAGCCCATCAACACCAGCTAATTAACAGACAGACTGACATTTCCAAGCGCTGCATGTTTACGGCGTGCCCTAATGCTTTTCTGCATGTGACTACCAACACATCTTTAAATCGCTAATGTTCGAACACTGTTTGGCGCTTTGTAGCTTCAGCTGTTGTTTGTTGTTTCAGCATCTTGTGCTCACACTGAATGAGAATGGGATTCGGAAGCCCATTCAACAGATCTAGTTATTGTCAAATGCCAAATATGTTTATACTTGAGTTGTGTCTCTTTTTCTTGCCACTGCACACTGCATTCATGTATGTGAATTCAGTGAGTAAGCTGTTGCATGGACACAATCAGTAAGCATCTGGAGATTGTTGTGACATTTGTCATTGCCCTTCATCATGCCGTCTCAGAGGTCAAAGCCATTTTTGCCGATCAGACAGTATCTTTCACAAGGCGACTTGCAGAAGGCGCCACATGCCTGATAAAAACCAAACTAACATCTGTATGAATGTGACAGTTAATCCCATACAATTTTTAGATCCCCTCTGTGATTTCCATGCTAATAAGCTGCAGTGTGCGTCTGACAAATGATTTTCTGACATCAAACGACGGATAATTAGTTAGTGTTTAGGAAATAAACTCAACTCATTATATTCACAGAGCCACAGAATAGATTAGTGTGCATCTCGGGCGGACATGAAATGGGACTACAGGCGTTCAGTGTCCTGCAATTGTGTATGTTTATTTTTCAAAGTGGATAATCACATAAAACATATAATTACAATATACTGCAATTGCTAAATTACAAATATTGTGAGGTAAAAAAAAAAAAGTATGTTTCTTTGATGAAAGACTAACATGAAATAATGCCTTTAAATTAAAAAGATGAGCATTCATGCTGCTACAGTTTCACTTCCCGTCATTGCTGTTTGTCTTTAGGCAGTAAGTAAATTCTGTGTCCTAGGACCAGTAATTTGATTCTGCCCAAACCCAGTAATAGATTAATGTAAGCATTACTGCCGTGCGGTTGATTTGTGGATACATTAAGGCCATTCTGTAAACGAGCAGGGCAGGCTAATAACAGCCTAAATGCAGGACATTGGTGAAAATAACATGGTTAAGTGCAGTGCAGTAAACCGTCATTTATAATTCAGGTCAACTAAATACACTTAACCGCACAAGCAATTGTGTGATAGCCTCGGGAGTTTGTTGAGATTTATAATCCAAACTCATTAAATTTATGAGTTTGTCCATTTTTCCCATTTATGTTATATATGGCCATTTAATTGAGAAAGGTATCAAGTAATAGCATGTGCTATGTGCCCATGAGTCATTGCAGCAGCGTGCAGTCTCTCCTGAAAGGCTCTTGGTTTTATATGTTAGGTAGAAATAGAACTGACGTTTGGATACATTTGCTTCAAACACTCAAATGAAGGATCTATGAAATATTAAAGCAGAAATCTATTTTTTATCTAATGGCCATAAAAAGATGAGTCCAGTTAACCAGGGCTGCACCACAGGGAGGGAGCGAGATAAACTGTTTGCATTTTAAATTATATATGAACATGGGCTCTAGACTCTGAATCGGAAAGTAATGGGTGTACGTATGTGTAGGCGGCGTGCATGTGTGGAGATTTTTAGTGCGTGTGTTCTCATATGTTTGTTGGTGTATACGCTCCCTGCTGAGATTCTGAGTCCCACCCAGTGGTGCTGTGTGTTAGCAGCTTGGCGACACTTGTAAATAGGACGACTTTATGGAATGCAAAGCTGTAAACCCTCTGATGGATTAACTTGAATCCAATCTGTATGGAATCTCTAATGAGCAATTACATCCACACAGGCAGGGTTCAAGGTAATTAGTGCGGTAACTAGAATCAGCTTCTAGTCAAGAGCGAGGTGAGGCACCTTGATCCCTCCAAGACCAGACCTTATCCTCCTCAGATCTCTCGAGACCCCTCCCTCGCTCTATGTGGCTTATGCAAATAAGCAGGCACAAATTGACTTGATGGAGATGGGTTTATTCCAATCATGGCTGCCAAGATTTTGACTAAACAGCTCTGAGAAAGAGGGCTGCCCTTGGGTGTCACTGTAGAAATGATGATTTGACGTCTGCTCGCTCGCCGTAATGTCCGTCATGTGGCAGCCTGTATTGAATTTGTTTACAAGTGTGTTTCGGCACTCCTCCCCACCCGGCCTGTCGGCACTAAAAATCTGTCCTCCGTTTGCAGGCATCTCCAGTCTGTGAACTGAGTCACCTATTGCAGAACAGCATAAAGAGCTAGTTGATAGCGAGGTGGTTTTATCTCTTTATGAGCTCCTATAGGGAAAGGCTGTGGGGAAATTGGTTCTACCACTATCAAAGAGCAGAGACTGCTAGGGTAAGGGATAAAAGGCTAAAAAAAATCTGTCTACATTTACTCTTTCTATATACCCTCACCCCTTCATCTTTCCCTTCATCTTTCTCACTGTCATTTTTTCTGGTCTGTTTCGCCATTCCCAGCACTGAATCATCAAACCACCATTTTGTTGTCTGCTGCTCTCGTAACCGTGGCGGCGTCTGTAATATCCCACCTATACTATTTAATGTGTACTAATATTCATTTGCATACTGTAGTGCTCTCGCCTGTTTCTGAGGAGGACCATAGAGCAAATGGAGTTATCATCATTTACAACTGTTAAGAGCTTGCAGTGATTGCAAGTAATGCTGTGTCACACTGTGATTTAGGCTACGACTTGGAGGGCAATTGCCTTCATCAATCGTTAACTCTAGACATTAAGCAAAGGAGGAAAAAATAACAAAGAAACACAAAAGCAGTGTCTTCTTCTGGAAAGCTCATTGAGCACTTTGGTTGTTCTAGAACTCTCTTTGCGAGCCGACATGTCTAACTGCCCCTCCCCACTGGGCTGCCCGACCCACTTCTCAGGCTCCCCGGGGATGAAGATCTACATAGATCCCTTTACCTACGAAGACCCCAACGAAGCTGTGAGAGAATTCGCCAAGGAGATTGACGTCTCCACCGTCAAGATCGAGGAGGTCATCGGTGCAGGTATGGAGAGTTCTGAATGTGTGTGCATTCACGCGTAAGGCAAGGTGAATGTCGGTTGCTGTGTTTTCATGTATCTCTGTATGTTACATGTGTGTGTCTGTGTGCCTGTGTGCAAACAGGTTTAGCCTGCATCTGTTCAAGGTCGGGAAGCTCAGCCCTTGTGGCAGCCACATCAGATGGGAACATGTCAAGGGCCCATGTCAATAGCACTAGCAGCATATAGGCCAGCTACCCTGGGACCTAATGGCATTAGAAATAACTCAAGCCTTGCGGCCTATTCCCTGTGCTCCTCTGTTTTTGGACCCTATTAGAGTTGCTCTCTAACATCTTCTACCTTGCCCTTTTAATTTACCTTGCATGTAAATTTGGTAGAGGCATTTGTTTTCTGTCCTGAGTAGCGATGTCAGTTTTGTTTCCAATAGGTCAACACCCATTAACTGGCAAAACTCGCAAAATGAGGTGAAATATTCCTTTTAGTCCAGCGCTCCACTGACTCAGTGAGCTTTAGTGCCACATTTTGAAGCGCCATCCATTTAGAGGGGGTAGAATTTTACTGTTTTGTAAAGTAAATGACTTCTGTTGGCTTTGCTGACATTTGGCTTTGTTGACATTCAGCTAGCTGTGTTAATGTGGTGAAACATACCACTCTACTAGCTAACATTAGCTCCAACCAGCCCTGATGGCATACTGATACCATATGTGTTGGTTCATAGGGAGGCTAAAATACCCCTGGTAATGAGACGGGGCCTGGAATAGCTCTTAAAGACTGCCCCACTCAGCACGCTAGGTGTGAGGAAGTGACGGGGATAGGAAAGGGGTAAGGATGCAAGGGGACTATCTAATTAAAGATTTCCGTTTTTGTTGATTTCACTGTGTGGCGTCTCTGCAGGACGCCAAGGTGGTGATAATTAATTAAACAGGTTCCAGATATTTACCAGAAAGTGCTTGCCTGCTATTCTTTGATTGGGGAATAAGAAGACACTTGGCTGGCTTTTAGGATAGATGAGCACTGTGAGTCAGAGGAGCCACACTGTTAAGAATATCATGAAGGAGCAACACTAGAGGAGTATTGGACAACACTCAGCATGCTTGATGAAGACTAAATGAAGATCTATAATTTCTGCCAAGGGACATGAGATGTAAATAAGCTTGACAGATGAATAGATTTAGATCTCATCAACTCTACTAATCTTTTGTGTGATCACTTTTTGATCACACAAAAGGAGATCTGTGTTTGACAGAGAAACCAGTGTACACCTCTCTCCTTCTTTCTCCCCTCTAGGTGAATTTGGGGAGGTGTACAAGGGTCGCTTGAAGCTGCCTGGTAAGAGGGAGATCTATGTAGCCATCAAGACCTTGAAGGCGGGTTATGTGGAGAAGCAGAGGCGGGACTTCTTGTCTGAGGCGTCAATCATGGGCCAGTTTGACCACCCTAATATTATCCGTCTGGAGGGTGTCGTTACAAAGAGTCGTCCGGTCATGATCGTCACAGAGTTTATGGAGAATGGTGCCCTGGACTCATTCCTCAGGGTAAGTAATTTTTATGGACACATACATGTAGTATGTCATACAAAGTTAGAAACAGTTATAATCAAAAATCATATTCAGGAGCTGAATAGAAACCGTGCATAATGGAACTTAGGAGCTAATTGGAAATTAATTGTTAAACAGTCCCCGAAAAGGAGTCCATGCTAAGAATTACTCCTAATACAAATTAGAATGGGCCTTCTAAACCTATCTTGTGCCAACAGAGAATATGTTTCACGACAATGAACACGATTTCAATCATTCTTAATTTGAAAATTTCCACCAGCAAGCTCTATCAGCCTTTAATTTCTCTATTAATGCCTGGAGCTTTTAATGGACTCTTTACTCTTTCTTTTATAGTCAGGATTGAACGGACATACAGCTTAATCAATATTCAACTCGCTTTTTTCCTCCTTCAATCTCATGGATCGGTGTTCTATTCCACTTTGATCTAGGGTGGGTTTAAAGGGGCTCTTTGAAGTTGGCTTTGCTAACCGCCACATCCGACTTGTGTTTCCATCGATCTCCCTTACCCTCTTATTTGTTACTGTGTTTCGGGGGTTCAAAGCTTGCTCTTCAGAGCATTCGCACAGGGGTAGGGGCACCATGCGTGGATGTTGAAGAGATGGATGCCCTCATGCCCGAACTGAACAATGCTCTAACACCTGCAATGAGCAAGACTGGCTTCAGGAATCCATTTTGCTTATCTAATACAAGTGTACTTTTCCTCGGGATATTAAAGCAAATGGCCTTTTTACTTTGATAACTCACATTCAATTCATGGAGAAATCGTTTGTCTTGAATGCCTCCGGTGAACGAAGAATCCAAAATTCTTGATGAATTTAAGTTATAACACTTTATCAAACCATTCGTTTACAAGTGGCACGTGTTATGACCTCTTCAAAGCCAGACTTCATTGACAAAAGCAGTAATTTTACATCGCTGACCACTAGAGCTGCTGGTCTACCGCTGCCTCGATCAGTTAGTTAGTTTGTGTTATTGTGTGACTTTCGCGTTTTAAAGGATTGTTTGGGAGTCACCAAAGTAACGCAATAACACAAACAAACTACCAATTGAGGCAGTCGTGGAGCAGCAGCTCCTGCGTTCAGCAAGGTAAAATTATTGCTTTTGTCAATGGAGTATGGAGTAACAGAGAACATTGATAGGTTTTACTGTTAGTTCAGTTCATCTTCAGAGAGGGCTGTCTTTCTGGGAAGTACAGATCATACGACTGGACAGGTGAGACTTGCTGTTGTTAAACACAGACCCCTAAGACTTCAGTTCATCAAGAATTTTCTATAATTTTGGATTCTTCGTTCACCAGGCATTCAAGAAAAACAATGTGATCTTTGTAATCAAATTCGGTGTGTAATTGATATACAAATGGTCATTTGGGGTTTGAAGTGTTTTTTCAAGAGGATTAGAAAGGCCAAAAAGAGCTCAGGATATTAGTTTGTAATAGCACAGTGTAAACAACAAATTATTAAAAGCGAAGGGCAGGAAAAAAAAACCTACTCTGAAATAAGGGAACATAATTACTTGCTTTGAAAATAGGCTGCTCCAATCTTAAATAGATAAGAAAGGCAGGTAGATGAGCCTGCTTGTTTCTTATGTACATGCCAGGCCTGACAACACTTCATGTCCCATTGCCACTTTATGTGGATATACCCTCTGGCTGTGGTAATAATGATATACTACAAGGTCTTTATAATTTTGGAGTCCCACTGGGCAGTCTTCCTGAGGACATCAAGACTACATTTTGTCTGTATAAAACGTTAAATAAATAGCACAAACATGTCATTTATTTTTGCACTGATAATTCCTTGAAGAGAATCTGATTCAGACTGTCTGTATTTAAAATACCAACATTTAAGGGTGGAATTTTTTGCCAACACAGCATCTATGATTCAGAGGAGAACCAACATAATTAGCTCATTATCATTAAAAAGCTGTAATATTCGCATTTTCTGACACCTCTCGATCCTCCAGCTACTCTCATCTGTGTTAATTGTGCCAAAGATAATATCTAAATAGCCGTTTATATTTGTTTTCTCTCCGTCCTCTAGCAAAACGATGGACAGTTCACGGTGATCCAGTTGGTAGGGATGATGCGTGGGATCTCAGCTGGGATGAAATATCTCTCAGAGATGAACTACGTCCACCGTGACCTGGCTGCACGAAACATTCTGGTCAACAGCAACCTGGTGTGTAAAGTGTCTGACTTCGGCCTGTCACGCTACCTACAGGATGACACCTCTGATCCCAGCTACACCAGCTCTCTAGTGAGTACTTGGAAGGTTTTATTTTTGCTTGAGTGCCTAGCATTATCTGTTTTACTCATCTATGATTTATCTGCATGTAATGTATCCTTAAAATGTCAAGTCAATGTTTTATTGACATATGCAGCAATCGAATCACCCTAAAAAACCATCACCTATGAGTTTTGCCTCTATACGACACTGTCTCATTCTTTTTGAAGGACTTGGCAACCTTTCACCTTTTCAGTGCCTCTCATTTTATATGAGCTGTCTCTCTTCCTCATCCTCCTTCCTCCTCTTTCCTATACTCTGCAAGTCACGGACCGGAGGTCTGTCACATCTTCATTAGTGTGGAGACAAGCCTCCTCTGGGAAGGCTCCTCTCTCGTTGACATGCCCAGAGTGCAGAGAAACCAAAGGGCATTGCAGCCTCTCAAACTGACAGCTACCACCCCCTCTCCCTCCCTCCCTCCTCTTCCTCACTCCTCATTCATTATTACTGGGGCATCATGGGAGGCTTTGGCTCCTCATTAACTCCTCCACACTACAGATCTGTAATTATTAGCAGCCATCGTTAGTTCATCTTCTGCCTCTCCTCTTCCTAATTCAAAACACACTCTTACACCCTCGCAAACACACGGCGCAGGTCATTAGGACTCCAGGCATGCCTGAGTTTGTGCGTGTGTTTTTATTTGAGTGTCAGTGTGTGTATGTCTGTAGCGATGATGTGTACATGCACAGGTATGCATGTGCGCGTCTGTGTGGGTGGATGTGTGTGAGCCCATGCGCATGTGTCTGGTATCACCTCATTGACTCTGCTTTGAGACTTTGGTGCAAATTAGCTTGTTTTGCAGCCAGTGTTTTATGTGTGGTGCTGTATACATTTTGTATATCGTAAGGTCCTCTGCAAGCAACGCTGGTCAGTAGCAGATAAAGAGCATGGCTCTACATTACTTAACCTGAAGGTAGAGTTTTTTGGAGTAGAGGTTTTAACTTGTTTCATAAAACCACCTTGTGCATAGCATTCTGCTGCAGAGCTCCAGGCTCAGGCCCACCTCTGACACTGGGACCCATGGTGGAAAATCACGTGTTTATTGCCCTTCCTTATCAATTAATAATGTTTACATGCTACTGTATTATATTGCACAGTGTACTGTTTTACCACGCTCAGCATTAATAAATAAAGCAGCCTACTGTGCTTATATTTAATACATTGCACACAACACCGATAAAGTAAGTTAAGGTGATGTTAAGCAGCAAATAACTTGCATAGCTACCAACCTTATAGTTTGTTAACATAAGCTAACATTACCGTATATGACATTAGCATAGCTAGCTTGTAGCTAGGGCTGCCCCTAACTTAGAATTGTCCTAGTTGACCAGTAGTCGTCATTCAGGGCCATTAGTCAACTAGTCGCGACTCGCCAGCATGATTACGATATTAATTTAATTATTAAATGATATATTTTGGGCGGGGCAATACCATGGTTTGAGTTGAAGGTGTGAGACAGAATAGTATCAGTAACATTGTTAACACTGTGCTACATTACAGAGAAATACAAAACCGTACTAATGAACCTTCATTAATATAGGCCTATATTTTATCTACAAGTGCACGTCACACACTGAGCGAGCCGCCTGTTAATGACGCTGTGGGCTAATGGGCATGTAGCTACTTCCATGTTTCGGATGATACGTCATGTTTGTATAAATGTATGTATGTATTGAATAGAGTTTCATGGTTTGTTTTTGGGTTGGTTTTTTTTTGTTTTGTTTTTTGTGACTAAGCGACCAATGAAATTAATTAGGTGCCTGGTCGACTAACATTTAGTCGATGTTCACGAGGCAGGCCTAGTTACAGTTATATCAACACATTAAGGGTGTTTTGTTTACTTTTGTGTTATTGGTGGAGGTCGTGTGGCAAACTAATAAACACATCCTATCTTATCCTAATGGTCATCTCTGGCTCACATAATTCACTTCCTTTACCAAGATGGGGGCCGGAAAGATGAAAGCGGTGGGCCCCAGCCTGGAGCTCTGCAGCTAAACCCTTCTCACTTCTCTCTGATTGTAAACACTGTAGCACTATATGTAGCTTGAATAAATATGGTTATATTATGGTTTAAAAGGGCCTATTTTAGGATTAGTTTTAGAGGTATTTCAACACATGCAAAACATGAGATCAAAAGCACACAGTCAAATAGCCTGTGAGTCAGTGCTAGTTCTCAAAATAATTAGTTTTTATCTAGGTGAAGAAACAAAACACACAATGTACTTTGTTATTTCCTACGGCTGATCTCAGGTAGAAATTGCTTTCTTTTAGAATTATTACGTTCGCTTTATGCAAAAACACACATGCAGAACATATAGTGTAAACGACTGGCAGGAGGTGGTAGCCCAGGTGTGAACAGACAGTGTCAAAAGGGCCAGAGGAGGCATGACCTCACATTGGTGTGGCTGAGAGCTAATTGCTCCCCAGGAATAGCTTGCTTTGTATGCTTGACCCCTCTGGGTAAACCTTGCTGAATGGGTCTTATTTAGCAACAAAGAGGAGCAGCATCTCTGTTGTCTGTGCCGCTGAGTTTGCTAATAAATCAGGGTGTAAAAGGTGGGGATTGGATTATAGATTGCAGTCGGCATTTTGATGTTGTTTAATGCAAACAAAGTCTCCTTGAGGGCATTATCTGGAGAGTCAATAGAGCAGGTGAGGTTTGAAGTTTGAACCTGGGGAGCTGTTTTGATGGCAACACGCTCGGGTTTTTTGATGGTGTGTTTTTTACTGATAGAGATTTTAAAACAAGCACATCAAAGCTTTGGCTGCGCTTCACTTTCATACTGAGTGCTGCCTTATTATCATAAGCAGATGAAATCTTCAGTGCCATAACTATTTTTGTTCCTTCCAAATCAAGAGAGCAGTTTTATTCATAACGCATAATGAGAGTCCGTCAATATGCCTGCTAAAGTCTTAAACAGAACTGAATGTGATCAGCTGGCTCATAAAGACTTAGCTGATGTTGCCACAGACTTTCATGTCACTTGTCCTCCTAATCCCTCATCCCCTGTTTTCAGGGGGACATGCAAACATGCATGCGGGGAAGTTGGGGTCCACAGGTCCCATACAGGGTCCTGTGCTGTAATTAAGCTATGCACTGTGCCCTTCACTCCTTGACTTCTTCAGCTATGACCTGACGCTAACCAATCAGCGAGCAAGGCTGGCGTGGCAGACAAGGCCGAGGGAATCCAGGAAATTAAATTGCGCTGACATGCAGTGATTTACATCGCCATCGACCTCCTCCTCCTGCAAATTAATCACCCCTTTCCCTCTACTGCTTTTCTAATTTTTCCCTGCAATTCGAGGCACACCAATTACAGTGCCTGTGGTGTGGTGCTGGATGTATGGTTAGGGGGACATGCTGGTAATTGTGTTAACCCTGGATGTGGGTTCACTCCGGAGCAATGTTGTGGAGGTTTCAGACAGAAGGGGGCTGTCCTCCCGCTCTGTTGGCTGCTAACCAAAGTCGTGATTAATTAGGCTCACAGGACAATACTTGGGCTGCACTGGTCTTGCTAAGGTGATGTGTGCTAATTAATTTAAAGACTTTAAAGACTGTGTGTTTCATTGCGGCTGCGGCTTTCTTGCATTTGTATTTGCATCCGCGTCTGATTACATATACATGATTGCATGGTTTGAGAAGTAGCCCATAGGAACACGATCACAAGTCCAGGTGAGATGTGAGAGACCCTGCTTACCTGACAAAGAAGAGGATTGATTATCGAACACCCGGCGAACCAGGAAGACTTCGACAATACTCTCGTTATTCACCAATCCATCTGTCTAAGGAGCCATCCATCCATGCAGCCGTCTATCTATCTCTCCTTTTTCTC
The DNA here is from genome assembly GCA_035609425.1 of Epinephelus awoara. NCBI lineage: Eukaryota > Metazoa > Chordata > Actinopteri > Perciformes > Serranidae > Epinephelus > Epinephelus awoara. The sequence continues at coordinate 10,172,921 of CM069306.1, forward strand.
CAGCTGTCCACTTCTTTCTCGTTTCAAGGGTTTTTTTTTCCCGGAGCAACACAACGCCGCATCAGAACAGCATACTCAGTGCAGATGTGACGAATGATGCGTCAGACTGTTTACGGCGGTGATGGGTCATATGTTTTATTGTGTTTTGTGTTCATGGGTGAGTGAGAGTCAGAGATTTTGGCATGGTCACTGAGGTTTGAGGCAAAGATAAGCGAGTGATAGGAGTCGATAGGGAGTGTGTGTGTGGATATGTTCCCAAAATCCAGTGTGTGAGAGTAGCCTGTCAAGTCCATAACAGCTTAGACAAGCGGTGTTACCCTTCCTATCGAGGTTTCATGCCCACAGAGCCATGGGCAGGTACGGGTCAGGAATTTCTGCTTGTGCCTCAGCTGATGATGACGGCTGTCATTGCCTTGCATGTCACGCGATGTGTTCTGTACGTTGTGACTGAGTGGGCATGTATGCGTGGTTAGAAGCTTGTGTTTGTGTTCCTGTGCATACACATACATGTCCCCAAGGTAACGCTCTCAGTGTATGTGTACGTAGGTGTGTGTTTGTTTGTTTGTGTCATTGAGGCCGAGAGGGGTTGAAAGGCGAGGTCACACAGAGCCAGTAACAAAGCTCATCCGTCAAATCCCTGTGACCTGAGTGACATTCTCTCAGCTCCGCTCCAGTGATCACACTATGTGGACTGCGCTGTTGTTTCTGTCATTTGTCTGTTTTCTATTTGCATCCTTTCTCCCCCTCTCTCTCTGGCTTCAGGCCCATGCACTTTTTTGGCTTGTCTATTCAACTTGTAGTGAAATATTTATGCACTGCAAGTTAAGGGGACAGAGTCTCTGGGTAAACAAGAAGTGAAAGGGAACAAGCCTATATGGACTTGGCCAAGAGCAAACGAAGGGACTTTCTGACACATCACATTTGTATGCAAACACACAATTTAAAATACACATTTTGACATGTAGACATTGAATGTCGGACTCCAGAATGTTAGTCCTATGGCCTAGGAACGCTCAATCAGTGTTTGTGAACATGAGCTAGTACCTCTCAAAGGCAGAAACCAGAAAAGAAAGGCCCTTTCTCATCTCACATTTTTATCCCCACCCCTCATTTTCAAGTGTCACTTTGCCCTCAGAACAGAGTTACAGTGGGTAGTGGTCGAAAACTTCCTTTTTGAAATGGGACAACCCTTCGGACATTGTTGTCGGACATTGCAAATATGTAGTTTTCTGCTCAGGGATTTCTCTTGTGTAGGCTACAGGTATCCCCCACACTCAATCGTTTAAACAAGTCATCAAATAAAACAAAACACTGCTTCCAATGCATTTTAGCCACCAAAAATACCATCAGTAACCACGTATGCTATATTTGGAATACTTTCTCTGCTCTGCCTTACACACTAACCCAGTGGTTCCCAACTGGTCCAGCAATGGGGTCCAGATTTCTCCTTTGCCATTAGTTCAAGGTCCACACAGTTTAGTACATGTCATGGAGCTAGTTGGGTGGAAATCTGTTACTCACTCACTCTACAGCAGGAAATGGCACTTCAGAATTAAAGCTCTGAGCTGGAAATTCACTGTACTTCAAAATAAAGTGTGTTTTCTACAAACTTTAGACGTTTGCAAGTCACTTTCGGTCCATGCAGAACGGCCCTGTGACCGACTTTTGGACCATGACCCACCACTGCACCAACCAATTGAGGCAGCGGTAGACCAGCAACTCAAATGTTCTGCCAAGTAAAATTACTGCTTTTGTCAAAGGAGTCTGATGGATTTGAGATAACAGCTTCAGTTCCCAAAGCAAAGTGCTGAAAATATTCTAAATATAGTGTAGAGTTAAACTGATGGGAGTTTTTTAAAGGTGGGACTTTTGGCTAAAAACAATCTAATTAAGGCAGTGTTTGCGTGGCACCATTTTTTTTTTTTTTTTTATACGTGACACAGGGTTTTCTACCCAGAAGTTATTGTAAACACACACTGTGATTCAGTAAAGAGGCAGTGAAATGTGGGGCACCCAGTAGCTCACCTGGTAGAGCAGGCGCTCCGTGTACAAAGACTGTGTCCTTGCCGCAGCAGCTGTGGATTTCATTCTGACCTCCAGCTCTTTGCTGTATGTGGTCCCCTCTCACATTAAACCTGCGCTAATCTCGTAAAGGCAAAGAAGGCCATAAAGATAGTCTAAACCCTCAAAATGATTGTTTTCTTTTTTATACCCAAATGAGCTTTATTCCATTGTATTGTTCTCAGATCTAAAACAGAAAATGCACCCATACACTCAGAACAGTGCTCTCAGTGTCATCGAGAGCATCTTTGGAGCAGTTTCAGACATTACACTTGATGACATCACAAATTTGAGTTTTGAATAACATGTATGAATTTGACAAAGGGTGTAGTTTCCTTTTAGACGAGCAACAGTACTGTCTAGAAAGCAGCAAACCCTCTGTGGCTTTTTCCATGACTTCCTTGAGGCACTGTCGCTGCAGCATGATGCCCACAGCTCATCTCACTGTTGGCCATGTCCATACATCAAACATAACACATGGCAAGGACACACCTACAACATCTCCCCATTATCACAGCCAGTATCAGTCAAACAGTAAGTTAATTCACAAAGGATTATATGCACAAAGACTCAGTAAGTCATCAGTTGTCTCCACAGAGCCACTTATAGTGCTTGCATTATAAAATGACCAGCTGTAAATACAGATCTCACATTTGTTGTCCAGTTCGCACCACACCACATGGCAATTTCACACTACAGTATTGTCAGAAACGGACATGTGCTTCACTCTTTGTTATATTAAAACATTTTAGGATCAGGAGCTTTTTATCTTGATTTCTTGATTTAGGGAAAGGGAAGACATAATCTCCGTGATAATGCACAGCAGTCAGTCATTCTCCCTTTATATTTCTAGGTTCACTGTAGGCTATTTTTGAAATGCAAATACAACTCCCCTTGTTTTTTGCTGGGGTAGTATATACACATACAGGTGCATACACATGCCAGGTACTTACTTTGACTTGGACAGGAAGTAGATAGTTAAATGTTGTGCTGCACAGATCCTCCACTTCCCCATTCCCAAAATATATGAGTCACTACTGCAGTGACCAAGCCTGATCCCCATCTGGCTTCCCATCTGAGAGTTCTGCCAAGCTGGAGGCACTGCTAGTGGGCATTGAACCCCAGTCACGCTCATTCATTAATTGCAGCGAAATCCTAAACATGCTACCCTACCCTGATTTTTTTTTTTTTTTTTATCTCTTGGTGTTGTATTTGAAACTAATTAAGATGTTTCCAGGCTAATTTTATTCAGATTGTGGAGTTTAATTTGCTCAGGCTTGGGGTGAATGTAGCAGCAGAAAAATATCCAGGAATGAAAATGGATATGAATATGGAGGAGGTGTAGGTTCTGAAAAACAAGAAAGAAAGTAACATGATCCATACCTGGTCCCTGCATCAAAGAGGGAGCAACCATCCAAAGCACTCCACCTTGATTTATACCTTCTGTCGTGTTTGCCAGAGTCAGTATAAGGTGGGCATTGATTCGCCATCTGTGGCTGTTGGACTGCATTTGCATCTGAGCAGGATTCACAATGAAGTGGTTTGTGTACGACTAAATCAGTGAAAGAGATACCTTCTTTGTTGGGGAGCCTGTGTCCTCATATGAATACTATACTGCAGACTGCAGTGCCACCAAAGGGAGATTTAATTTGTTGTTAAACCAAAGCAGTAACTTCCAAAAAAGCTTCTTAAAAGCGCTGACATGGCTATTGCTTTTTTCATATTGTTCTCATAAAAGGTGCCTTGACAGCTACCTTTGCAGTGGCTTCAAGAACACGGGGAACGGAATTAGCCTCATCATTACAGGAAAAACAACGCCTACTCAGGTTGTGCTCCACTTTGATAAGACCGTCAAAAATGTAATTGCCTATTGCCCACATCCTGTGAAGGAATCATGAGGCCAAGGTCACTGTCTAATATTAGCATGGTTCTTGGTACTTGCTTGGTTTAATTTGATGGTGCTAGCAGATGCCAGAGATGTTGAGGACTATTGGTGAGGTTTCCCCGAAGGAGCCGAAATTTCTGTTTAATTGTTTAACACAGTGAGGTGCTAATGATGTTGGGAAAGAGGGGTAGTTAATGGGGTAAATAATGAAAAGACACAGAGAATGTTGAAAGTTTGGTACAAACTTTACCCAATTGTGCACTGCATGAAACATCTCACAAAAAAATACCATAAAAACCACCAAAGTTGAGACGTCTAGAGGGAACATATGGTCATTTCTATTATATGCAAATCAAATAAAGACAGACAAAAATATTGCAAACAATCTCAAGATGTCACCCAAAAACAAATTCACATGGTTAGTCTGAAGGAGCTCCTCCAGACTGACTCAAAATAAGTCGATGAACGGCACAACAAGGCCTGTGTGTGTTCAATGAGTGTGTCTTTTAGGCATGGAGATGGAGATTAACGAATTCAGTTAGTAATGTAAACAAGCTGTTCATCGTTACTGTTTGCCCAAAGCTGGAGCTTTAGCAGTAAAACATGTTTGGTGTACTAGCTGGTGCTGAAGCCTTGAGAGGCAAGTGAAGAAAAAAAATCTGGTGATCCATTTTGTAAATCTGATTTACATTGTTTTCTCTGCTTTTTATAGCTTAAGCACAGGTGAAAAAAAGGAAGAGAGATCCCTTCTCAGTTGCTCTTCCTAAGGTTTCCACCATTTTTATTCCACATTAAAGGTTTTTTTGGGGGGAGTTATTCCCATATCTGCTGCGAGGGTCCAAGGACAGAGGGATGACGTATGCTGTGAAGCCCTCTGAGGCAAATTGTGATTTGTGATACTGGGCTTTATAAAAAAAAAAATAGAATCGAACTGGATTAAATAAAGTTCCTTAAAGGTAAATATGCAGGAGATGGCGGCAACTGTTTGTAAAAGCCAACCCCAGATTCGCTCTTGCTTTGGATCAAGCTTTATCTGCTTGACGTTCTTCCTTGCTATATTTGCGTTGTTTTTATTGTTTGTTTTTTTTGTTTGTTTGTTTGTTTTTGCAGCACCATGCCAGAGATTTTTATAGCTTCCTCTTGAACACGTGCTGCTAACAGTCTGGTACCTGGTGGCAATTATACTGCACCAAGTATTGTCCTGAGCACAGCAAAATAAGAAGAAAATGGGAAAATATAGAGAGGCAGAGGGCAGAGTCACTGCAGATAAATACACCTCCACCGACTTCTAGTGGGTCATGAGTAATGATGGAAAATCCTATACCGTAAAAATAAAAAAATCCCCTGTTAAACACATGGGGAAAAAAGTTTTTCTAGGTGAAGTTTTGCAAGGATCGTTTTTGGAAGTTTTTGGCAGGTGAAAGTTTGATAACATGCTAGTACCTAATAAATGTACCTTGTGTTTTGAGTGTAAATCTGGCCTGGAGGAAAACAAGAATGCTTTTAGTCTTATGTAAAACATGAGGTGGTGGACTTCAGCCTCTTGTGGCCGGAATAATTATTAAAAATGATCCTCACAAAAAATATTTTTTCTCCTGCCAAATCTTTATTTTCCCACCTGTTTCCACAGATGAAAAACAAGTCGTTTAGAAAAATGATTCTGGCGAAACATTTTCATTAACACAGGTGAGAAAACAATTTAGATCAGACTTTTTTTCCCCTCACAGCGCTTCTGTAGCTGTAGTTCATTTTATGAAAGAAAAATACTGTCTGCATAAAATACGGTTTACATAATGACGTATTTTTTTTAACTTAGTTTTTATTTAAATTCCAGCAACTTTTCCAAATGTCCATGCTGTTTTTTTTTTTCTTCTATTTTTTTTACAACTGTGCCTGTGTGGCTTACAGGCAAACAACAATAAATTAAAATAAACCAAACACATCCAGCTTAAAGTATTAAGTTTGAAATAAATAATACAAAAGGTGTAAATTAGGAAAAAGGAATGTTGGACAAAAAAAGTCAAAGAAAAAAGGTAAAGGTGTGGGAGGAGAGTTGGGTGTGTGTGTGTGTGTATACAGTGGCATGAGTGTATGTATATGTATATATCGAGGTGAGACAAGTAGGGGAGATAAAGATACATAAATACTGTAAAATATGTCAGCGAATTGCGATCAATTGACTGTGTTAGTATGCTGACAGACAAGAAATATTTCTTAAGAAATATGAATTTTTTAAGGTGAAATCTAGAGTTTGCACATACTCCGAATTCATCACAATTTTTTAAAACAGTTGAGGCAGACAATAAAGAGTCCTTAAATGGTAAGGAGGTCTTCAACAGTTTATTAGTGCCATAGGAGACATGTAAAACTATTAATTTACAAATTCACTTTATTGAGTTCCCAGTAGCTTTATTACCGTATAGATAAAAGGATTACTGGGATGCAGTGCACTGGTGGCACGCTCTCTGAATAATTAAGGATAAATGAAACACTATTATAAAAATAGTACACTGTGTGTTTCCTCCTTGTCGTATTGTTCTGTCATTTCTACTGTAACCTGACTGGATTTCAGTTCCTCACGGCAATTATTTTTGAAATGGGATCAGAGTGCTACAGACAGAAGGATCTCGGCGATAAGCACACGTTTTTTAATCTTGATCACAGTTTCAGTTTTTCAGAAGTAGAGCAATTATGCGGGCTTATTCTGGGTGTATGGTGTGTTTTCATTCCCTTCTGTTATCTTCCCACGCTGTATAGACAGTTTTCAGAATTTGTTTGTTAATCAAATCTAAAAACAAAGAGCCTCAAAGAGTTCCCACCCTAATGCGAGACTGTTTGGCATCTCTGGAACACAAAAACAAAACTTTGACGAATGCTTCCCTCAAGTTTTTGCATGACTCCATTGTATATGTGGTGAAAGACCTGTGTCTTTCTCTCCACCAGACATTCCCATGGGTGTCTGAGAAACCAACATCACTGTCACCAACCCCCACCCCCCCTTTTTTTCCTTGTGCTATTTTTTCTTCCCATCTCGACATATCACTCTTCCTCTCCCGGCCTTTCTCTCCATCTCTCTCCATCTCTCTCAGTCTCTTTCTCATTCTGTTTGGGCAGACATCCAGGGCAGATCGTTGCTCTCAGGATTTCATTAAAAGGATGTTGATGGAGCACTCTCCCCAGCCTAAGTAAATGTGCTCAAGTCCATTTGAGTGTGCATTGTTTGGAAATGGATAACTGAAGTTGGGGGAGTAAAGGAAAGGACAAGAGGGAACAGGGAAGAGAAGGAGGACAGGGAGAGGGAGAGGGACATCTACATATTTGTCTTCCAGATGAAGGAGAAAGTTTATTTGGAATCTCTAAATAGTTTCTCTGAAGTGAAAACGCTGAGTAGAAAACAAGACCAAACACTGGACTCTTATTTTTCAGTTACAGGAAGTTTATCAGGGACATTGCTGCATGTTAGTGATGCCTGTTCATTGTACTCTGACAGGTATATTTGCTCCAGATTTTACTTCATTCTGCAGCGGCATGTCAGTGACAGTCTACATGAAGGCATCTGGCACATTGGTAGATGGATAGCTCAAGCCACTGCAAAGACATGACAGGTGTTTCACATCCTTGCTATGTGGAACAGTGTCTACACACACACACACACACACACACATTATTGGGCCAAGAGACCATAACAGACACCAGTAAGTACACACATTACCTGGCCAGCACATGTTTATCCTTCATCTTTTCAGACCCGGCTGTCACAGGAACACACTCGTCCCGCCGTGATACCTCTTAACCTGACAGTCCCTGCACGTCTCTGTTACAGTCACACTCCAGAAGTGTCGCTGGCTGTCACAAGTGGTCGCCACCTGTCACAGGCGGTCACAACCAGGCGAAACCAGTACTGTAATCTCATTCTGGTGACATTAGGGTGACAGCACACTCCTGTGTCTGCTCTTATAGATGGGAATTCTGGCTGGATGTGTTGTCCACATGCATGATGGAGACTGGGAAATGGAGAATTGTTTTGACACCATATGGTCAGTGGTACCCACAGTCAGGACACTGAAAGCCATGGCTTTGGCACCACTGGTAACCTTCAAGGCTGAAAACTGTTGCCACCCTGAAAGTGCCAAAAACTGCAGTTCTTTGAAAGGCCACTTGAGGCTCGTTCCAGAAGTGAGTCAGTCACATGTTTCACATGACTCAGCCGTTTACATTTTATGAAGGCTTCAAGGCCACTTTGACTGACAGGCTGTCTGTGAGTCAGATCCCAACTTTACATCTCCGACCTCTCATTCAAATACAGTCACTTCTGGTTCCAAAAAACCCAAGATGTCGACGGCTGAAATGCTGAACTCAAGGCTTCAAAGCAGGAGTCTCTTGGGTACCCAAAGAATCCATTTTCATTCAGATATCTTGAGGTCAGACTTCAAGGGACCCCTTTAAAAATGGCTGTGCCGATTGTTCCTTTGTGAAAATTTAGGCTAGATTTAGAGCATTATTTATCCCCCTTCGTGACAAGCTATGCAGCATATGGTTGGTACCAATCGATGCTATTTTTCAGTGTGGGGGGGACTAGCAGTTGTATCAGAGTGGCCATGGCCCCCCCCCTTCGTCGCACCACTGCAGATGGTAAGGTATCTTGGTGACACATTTAATTCGGAATTTCACGCCCTCATGGCCACTCGCTTGTTCTTCACAGCTCCAGCATTTATCAACCAGAAAATAGACCCATCCAGTATCTCTGGAGAATCAGGCCCTGTACGTCACCCACTTTATTTATTATCAAGGGAGTTGTGCGAAGTACCACTTGATATCATTACAGATTACTCCTCTCAAGGCCGAGAAGTTCTGCAGCTGCAGCGGCCGTGCAGCATTCTGGCTCATCTACACAAGCTCTGTGTTAACTGTCCGAGATGATAGGAGTGTGTGGATTCTGTTTCAGGGGCGATATTTCACTTCAAGGCAAACAGAAAACAGCTTGTTCCTTTTTCAGTAGCCAGCACAATATAGCATATCCAAAGAGCTCTCCCCATGCTTCGAGGCTTCACAAAGCACTCCTGCTTTTGTGTTGACATTAGGTCTGTTTTAATTCCCATCATCACTTCTGCTACCCCCCCGACTCATTCCCCGTGGTATTAACACTCTTTTTACTGGGGGAAAAAAAAGCACCAATGCTTTTTATTATGTTTTGCCGTCTTCCCTGTATGCATGAGCTGTTCAGCACTTCATGTTATTAAAGCAGGATTTTGGCAGAGCTATCACTGGCCCAAAGCAGTAATTACTAAGGGTTTGCATAGCTGCCTCTGACTCACCCGCCTTGGAAATGTTATTACTAAAGTCTGTCTCATTGGAGGCGCACGGGGAGCTTCTTGTGAAGCCCGTGTCTTTGCTCAGGCCATTCCAGCGACACTCAGCTCATATTCCCAACAGGGTCCCGGGGCATGAGACCAGATGTACAGAGCGAGGGAGGGAGCAAGCAAGTAATGATAAAGAGAGGCTGTAATAGACGGCGTTTTCCTCGGAGCAGCTGTTTTTCATGTTATACTGCATTTATTTCTTCGTTTTTCATCTTATGTATGTTCGTCCTAACAAAATAATTGACTTGAAGCATTGCCCCTGACAGAGAGACAGATGAAGAGAAGGGGATTGGCCCTTTTATTTTTTCCTGGGGAAGATATCTGGCTTGTATCTGCGTAGCTCCATTTGCCCTCAGACAAAAGAAAGGGCAAGAGAAAGTGTCCTGGGGTCTTAGTTTAGATGAAACGATTCAGATATGAACTAGTCTGAGATATGAGAAAAGCATTGAAGTCGCTGGGGCTTAGATAGCCTTTATTCGACTATTGATCTCTTCCTCTCCTTATTTCTTTCTTGTTCTCTCATTTTCTCTGTCTGTCACACTCTTACACAACTGCACACCGCACCATTGCCTAATTCCTTCAACCCTTCGTGTCTTTTTCTCCGCCGGCTGGTGAGAGCTGAGTGTTGCCTCTGAGTGCTGCCTCTGCGTCTTGCAGCGCGTCCTGACAGCAGGCTCCGTTCAGGGTCAGATGTTAAATCTCTTTTCAGGGTCAGGAACCTCTCAAAGGTAAAACCCTAAAGAGGTGCTCATTAATGAGCTCAGCCTCTCCACCTCTGCAGTGCCACGCAGCACTGACCTGTAACACCTACACAAGTGTGTACAAATGCCCGCATGAAGCAATTCATGCAAGTAAACCTGTATATGATTATTCCTGTCCAGTGTTTCAAACATCCGCCGCAGTATGGAAACACCCCAGAAGAACCATTTTCTGTCTCTCATTCTCCTCACTAATCTCTCGTTTCCCTCTTTGTCTCCTTCTCCACTTCCCTCCCCCTCTCCCTCTGATTCCTCTCACTCTCTCTTGCACTCACAGAGTGAGCAGGAAACAGGGTGGTCTGTGTAGGTTGCTCTCTGGGTTTGGGTTTGTTTCCAACAGAGGCTTATCTGCAAATGCTCAGGTTCAGCTAATTGGCATTATTAAACTGGTGGCGAGCTCAACTCAGATATAAGGGGAGGTGCTGTGGGGGTGTGTGTTTGTGTGCGTGGGCGTGCACGCACAATCGTCTATGCCTGTGCCTGTGCATATGTTCCCAACTGTGTCTATGTATGTGTGCGTGGAATTTTAAGCATGCAGCTGTCAATTTCAGTCAACAGGGCGCGTGGCATGCCTGAGGCCCAGGTAGTCCAATTACAGGCAGACACGCTCGATGTGCGAGCAGAAGCCTAGGCCTATCTTCCTTTATTCAAACACGGCTGTGGGAGAGGAGCCGCTAAATGTAATGTTGGTCGATGTGTGAAGGGCGAACGCTGTTGAGAGCCGCTGCTGAGACAGAGGCAGATCTTGTATATATTTGGCTGCTGGTGGATTGATACCAGGTGGATTGAGGGATAAAGAGTTAGAGTGGGACAGTGGAGACAAGTGTGGTGGTGTTCAGGGCTGTTTGCTTTAAAGGCACAGTTCTCCAAAATCAAAAATCAAAATCAAAAATTCATATTTTTCCTCTTACCTGTAGTGACATTTATCAATCTATATTGTTCTGTTGTGAGTTTGTGGGTGTCTGAGATATCGACCAATAATCCACAGGCCTTGGTGTCTTGCCATGATACCTCTTAGTTTCATGTAGGAACTTTTTTTCCCTACCGAACCACACTCACCAACAGTATCACCATGCAGAAGGAAGCATGCACCTACTCATGGATGAAAGGCTCATGACAGTGTGAGATGTGAACATTATTGGTGTCCTCCTTAGCTGAGCTGTAATGCTCAGTGGTGCTAGGTTAGCAGTAGATGCACACTTCCTTCTGCGCAGTGATACAGTTGCAGGTGGAGTTCGGTAGAAAGAAAGTAGTTCCTACATAAAACTGTTCACAACAAGGTCTGTGGATTATCTTGAGTAATCCGGCATGATTTCTGGGAAGAGACATTGCTGTTGAGTTTTTCAAATGTTTTTTTTTTTTTGGCGCTTTGAGCACCACAAGCCAAGTGCTGTCTAGTTCCATTATGTTCAAGAGAAGGCAGACATCTCTACAGCTGATATCTCCAACACAGCAACTCGCACCGAAACAATCTAGGCTGATAAATAGCAAAAAACAGTTCTGGGGCTCGGACATTTCTTTCATTTCACCTTCTGCCCCTTTTGTTCCTTTCTCCTTTCCTCAGGGTGGGAAGATCCCAGTGAGGTGGACAGCACCAGAGGCTATCGCTTACAGGAAGTTCACCTCGGCCAGTGATGTGTGGAGCTACGGCATCGTCATGTGGGAAGTGATGTCATTTGGAGAGAGGCCTTATTGGGACATGTCCAACCAGGATGTAAGTGTTTATTTGGAATATCAAAGACCCATGAAATGATATCATTATCTTCTTAATGCGATGTACTTCCTTTTGAAACAGGATGTTGGGGCTGAAAATTAGACAGTGAGCAGTTTTATTTGATGGGACGGGCTGAAAGGTTTAATTGTCAAATAATGTGTGACTCTGTAGTTACACCCACAAGTGCAGCATTACGTCAACACTGAAGATTAACCTTTTTCTGTGAAGTAGCAGTTTTCCAGGGAGTTAAAGTGTCCGTTTCATAAGATCTTTAAGAAAGATAATAAAAAGGAACATTTAAGTTGAGTGTTATCACTTTTCTAAACTTCCATGCCGTAAAAACAAGTTTCAATCCGAATAAAGTGCCTCATTAATAGGACGGCCATTTCCGTACAGATGTGGTTATACTGTCTCTTCACCCCATAGATACACAATCAAGGATAACTCATAAGAGAGGAAGCTGTAATAAATCACACATTTTTTATCAGCCCCCATCTCGTAGCATCATCACTGAAGATGTCCTTGACTCTGACTTTGAAAGCAGACTTATTATGGACACAGTCTCACACTATCCTCTTTCCTTCCTGGCCAGCTTTTGAGAGCAATGAATGATTGCTGAGAGCTCTGCTTTGTTCCCCATGTCCGTTTGGATAAGGTCCACACGCAGACTCCCACAAACACACAGGCACCAACACAAACACGCACAACCATTGGACGTAGTCCCATAGTATGAGGTCTCTCTCCCTAAGCTCCCTTAGTGAGACAACTAGCCAACCATCAGGCCTCTATGGACCCCGCTCCACAAGGACCGGCCAACCCAGCAGATGTTGCCACAGTGGGCCAGCAGCAAACACTGCCTGGTGGGACTAATGCAGAGAAGAGGACTGGCACTGCTCAGCATGTCCGGCTGCTCGGTCCACGCACACATACACACTTAAAAAAACACACACATACACACAACCACTTCTCCATATGCACCATTTGTCAAGATTGTGCTGAGTTGCACTCAGCTCCGGGGTGAAGTTGGCAACCTACGGAGCAGCCTCTAATTTTTAATGATATTATCTTTTACACTTGATTTCACACCAGACCCTTATCTCGCAACTATGCATTTTTAAGAAAAGATTACATCTACAGACAGTATGGATATATGGATATGGGTGAGGGCTAGGTCTGTCAATGTGCAATGCAGCAATCTGGACGATCTTTACTCTTTGTGGTGTCTAAGAAGTAGCTCCCCAGCTGCAGATTAAGCATTTTTGCTATATTTATTTTGACTTTTATTGTTTGTATATTTATGAGAAAGCAGTGTGTGCAGCGCGAGGGATGGTCATTGAATTATAGGTGCTCCACTTCAAAGTCTAAGTGTCCAATTTCGCCTCAAGTTCTAGCCGAACTTCATTGAACTCTTACGAAACACTTCACTCCAACTCTGACTACCCTGAAACTAGTCGTTGCTTCTCTCTAACAAGGCCAGAATAGCCTGTGCAGCCTTTAAGAGACATGTGTCAAGTGAATGTGCTTCACAGTGTTAATTATATGCAATCTGCCCATTCCCCAGTGACTTCTTTCCACTGTGACACTGCCTCTGCTCTCCTCTGTCTCTTTCCTTGCTCCGTCCTCCAGGAGTGACATGTGATTGGCTGGAGTCAAGAGGAAGGGCACATCAGCCTGAATGCTAACTGTCTCTTGAGTGACCAGAGGGAGTGTGTCTCAGCATGTATGGGGGTGGAGGTGGTGGTGCGCTGGTGGGAGTGTTGTTGAGGCAGGGATGAGCGTGTCAGGATTACAGAGTGGATTTACTTAATGTCATTAGTCCCTGCAAACTCAAATTAGTATTTTATTTATAATGAAGTATATTACTGACAACCAGCCAGCTGGTAGAAAAACACTGTAACTGACAGCAATTAGTCTTAATTACTGTGTAGAGTACTGTAAATAATATAACCTGAGCTTCCCTTCTCACCCCTCCTCCCCTAGGTGATTAACGCTATTGAACAGGACTACCGTCTGCCCCCGCCTATGGACTGCCCCAGTGCCCTGCACCAGTTGATGCTGGACTGTTGGCAGAAGGACCGAAACGTACGACCCCGCTTCACTGACATCGTCAGCACCCTGGACAAGATGATCCGTAACCCCACCAGCCTCAAAGCTGTAGCCAACATCCCTGCAGTGTGAGTAAAAGCGCCTTTTCAACAGCACGACACATGCATTCACCCTGAAGTGGACATTAAGTATACACAAATATGCTTTGCACATTTGTTTACACAGTATTTACACATGCTTCCTGCACAAACTATCCAGCACGCACATGCTTACTTTTTATCCTCTCATAAAATAAACATGAATATATTACCACTGATTGCATCAAACCTGAACTTTTCCTCCCCAGGATCTTTTTTTCCTGCTGCTTATAACTCTCCCACCCATCCACACCCCCACATTGGCTTTGGAAAGTTCACTTTTACCGCATTCTGTGGTGTTAAATAAATTTTGTTTTACTCACAATGATAAAGCAAAAACATGTTTTTAGAAAAAATAGAAATATTGCCTTGCAGTTGTATACCACTGTCAACCAGTAAAGGTGCAGCTGTCCAAGTCTGTCCAAATTATCACTATATTGACATGTATCATTCCAGTCATAAATTTCCAATAAGCTTGTGGTGGACTGCCAGAGGAAAATAACAGGATACAAAGCTGTAGACACAATGCCTCAAATAGGGATGTTGCTGCAAAGAAGCTACACATTCTAAAACGTGGACGCTCGCACACATATTCAACTCAGCAGCACAGAGGATTCATACAATCAGCATAGTGGAATCACTGTTTCATTTGTCAAAAAACATGATAATATTTCTTCATGGAGTGCAGTGAGTTGCAGCCAGAAATGTGGACACCTGTGCTAAATCTGAATAAAATCTACCAAGGTGTTCACATTCACAGGAATGGAACAGACACAAGGTCACAGTGACTTTGACCTTTGGGCTCCAAAATCTAATTAGTTCATCCTTTAGTCCAAGTGAGAATTTGTGTCAAATTAACGCATTCGTGAGATACCGTGTTCGCTAGAATGGGACAGACAGATGGATGGACACAGTCCAAAAACGTAATGCCTCCAGAGGTAAAATAAAAACACAAGAAATATCTCATTTACATTCAGAGTGTTTATTTGTTACTGTGTAGAGGCACCACTGGTCTTTGTTTTGAATCCTACTGGGCACAATTTTGCCAGTTCTGCACACCGTGTTTTGGACAACTTCTTCCACCCTTCCTCGAACATCCTATCAAGTTCAGCCAGATTGGATGTGGACTCTCTGTGAACTGCGAGCTTCAGGTTTCTCCACAGATTTTCCGTTCCAAGTTCCAGGCTTTGGCTGGGCCACTGAGGGTCATTCAGAGACTTGTCCCGAAGCCACTTGTTTTGGCTGTGTGCTTTGTGCTGCTGCCATGTTGAAAGGTGAACTTTTGGCCCCCTGTGAGTTCGAGTTTGTGCAGCGGAGTTTGTTTTTCTTCAAGGTCCCTCCTGCATTTATCTCAGTTTGCTGTTTCTTTAATTGTGACCAGTTTCCTAATATCTGACAGTGAAAAGCGTCGCCATAGCATCCTTCACTGTAGGGATAGTATCGGCCAGTGAGTGGTGTGTTTGTTTTTGCTCGCTGCAGCATTTGCATTCACACCAAGGAGTGGAAGTTTTCTTTATGTATGTTGCTCTTTGAAGACATTTTAATATATAGAGAGATTGGTAGGTAGCCAAGTAGAGAGATAACACTAAAATGTAGTGAAAAATGAAGGGGTTAGAACGCTTAGCAAAGCCAATATTCACACAGTACACACACACACACACACACACACACACAGTCTCCTCCATCTTGCATCCTCTCACACACACCCACGCAAACGCCATAACCACAGTTTCTCTCCTTCTCTTAAAATCTATCTTGCTTAATATTGCATCAAAGCCCTGCTCCATACTTACCTCCTCTTGCCCCCCTCCTCCTTCTCCCTCCCTCCTCCAGGCCTTCTCAGCCACTGTTGGACAGATCCATACCTGACTTCAACACCTTCAGCTCAGTCGAGGACTGGCTCGCTGCCATTAAGATGAGCCAGTACAGAGACAACTTCCTCAACTCAGGCTTTACCTCCCTGCAGCTGGTGGCTCAAATGACCTCAGAGTGAGTTCACCTGCTCGTGTGCAAATGAAGACCCAAACCCATATGGCACTTGATGGGCACACTTGTGTAAAATGACTCAACGTCAAGTGTGTGTATTTTTAGCATGAATGTGCCCAGTGACTAAAGTCTTTGATTGCAACGAATTACAGCCTGTATGGGTATTTCATAAAAATGCAACTCATTATAGCAGAAAATAACATAGTCATTGTGGTTAAAAATAATTTCCATCTGTGCTCCTCAAGTATTATGGCTACTATCTAATAATTAAGGATTTTCTATGAGCAACTTACCAAAATGGATAAGGATGTAAATCCTTTAAATACACAGCTTTAAGAGGCGCATTTATTCGCTGCTGTTGATATGGAGGATTTCAAAGCATAGTTCACGACAGCATTTCTCGTTCATGTGGTTCTAAAAGACACAAATATTGCACTCCATTTATTTTAATTAACAATGTTGCTTGGTCTACAAATTTATGTGAAAATGTAAAATCATTCTAACATTTTTTTGTTATTAAAAATGTATGCCCAAGGCTTGGTGGCATTTATGCTGTCTCTTTGCAATGCAAAGCAACATGCATTACTAAGTCTTCTCTCAAGTGATAGAATTAATTTTGTAAATTTGTGTTTGCTGTTCATTGCCACCAGCCTCCCAGCCTGAAATTGCCCTTTCATATATAGAGGTGTGAGGACTTTAAATGCAGCAGAAAATGGTAGCCATTTTTTGCTGGTATAATCGCTTCATACTCAAATGATCCATTCCATCTTCAGTGTAATGGAAAGCCTTTCATCTAGTGCTTCAAAATATGTTCTTGCTTTTCAATTTCCTTTCTCTCTGCCTCTGTCTCTCCAGGGACTTGCTGAGAATAGGAGTGACCCTGGCAGGCCACCAGAAGAAGATCCTCAGTAATATCCAGTCCATGAGGGTGCAGATGAGCCAGTCACCCACGACTATGGCATGACTACAGGGGGCGCTGTGCCACGGAACGGGCAGCATTCGCAGGACCAACAACAATGGCAGCCCTCGAATGACCCCCGATCCATCGGAACGCGCCAGAGTCGAGACTATTGTCTTAATCTAATCCACTACCATGACAACAGGAGACCAGGGTCTACACCACCACATGGTTAACAGCTATCACACTTCATGCAATCTACACCAGGAGTTCAGGGTTCAGACTTGATACTGTTTCTCCATTTATTCACAAAAGGAAGACAGATATCGGTTGCTGCGGTTATATGGACTGCCACTCACATCATTGTAAACCAAAATAACTCCAACAATCCGACATCGTCACAGGGAACCTCTCACAATCTCCAGACTGTATGGTAAAATGAGTGATATTGTGCTTCTATATTATCTGGACTAGAAGATGTTAAAATTGTAAACAGAAGTGTGAGCCATTTAGAAACAACGTGTGACCTGTGATTTTACCGTCGTCATATGTGTGCAATGAAGATGCCTTGACCTGGCCAGAAATAAGTCCCAGAAGAAAAAGCAATTACCAGTAGGAATAATTAGAGAGAGAGAAGAATACAGGGATGTACAGTGGAGCACCATTTTCAACTTTCACATCATCTTTTGCTCGTTTGACGAATTTGAGAAATGTATCGTAAATGGACTGGTTGAAATTGAGAGCCAGTCATATTTTTTGTCTTTTACCATCTGTTTGTTTGTTTGTTTTTATCACTATAGCAAGATGCCGCCCACTCGTATTTTAACTTTAACACTACCTGTGGAGTCCTGGGTGGAAGGCCTTGCCAAAGGACTTCTTAACCAGCCCCACCCAGATTCAGAGAATATAAATATGTTTATCTCTTGTTAAATATGATTATATCTTTCATAATAAACCTTCATATTGAAGGTGATATGTATGAATATGTATGTACAGAACTCTCTGCTTGCATTTTTGGCAAAGACATGTTTGTTGACTAGATTGTGATAGACACATGCAATGTGTAGATTCCCTACGGTGCCCCGGTTCCCTTCGGACGACCAAAACAACAGACACTGGGTTGTGCGTCTCCCTGCTCCAGGGGCACAAGGACAATCCTGACTGAATCTTAACCTGAGGAAAACATTAAAGGAATTGTGGGCGAAGAATTGGTATTGTAGAGCTATATGAAAATTGCTGTAGGAGTTAAAATAATTGACAAAATATCCATTTATTGGAGATCATGTTTAATGTGGGTGTACACATGCTGTCTCTTGCTGGTGAGCACTTACTTGTACAGATATGTTTTATGTTTTTATTTCTTTTTTGTTCTGTTGTTGTTTGTGTTGGGAGTGCTCAGCACCATCCAGAGGGGAAGGAAACTCCATGCTTCAGCCAGCCCAAACCCATGGTGAGTACTCGCTGATCACACGGACAAAACGGCACGTAAAGGGACAGTTCACCCCAAAATCAAAAGTACTTTTTTTCCCCACTGAGGTCAGGTAGGAGCTAGTTTGCAGCGTGTTGAGTTTTTCAAGCATATTTCTTTTTTGGTGCTTTGAGCACCACAAGCTGAGTGCCATCTAGTTCCATCATATTCAAGAGAAGGCCGACATCTCTACGGCTGATATCTCCATGACACTGGAACTCACACCCAGTCTAGATTGATGAATAGCTCTACAGGTAAGAGGAAAAATATGTATTTTTGATTTTGGGGTTTGAACTGTCCCTTTAACATCAAATTGTTCTGCATGTGTTAGAGTTTTATTTCAGGCAAATCCACTTAGTTTTTCTCACGGGTGCCGCAAATATCTTGGACAAGGGTAGATAGCCTGTAAGTTTGAAATGCATGGGAGAGTACCTAATCAAGGCTCTGGAAATCGGAGTGAATCAGCATCACTTCTCTACACAGTGAAAATGAGCATCTGAGGTTTGCCAACAGATGCCTGATGCCATTCCGATGAACACACAGGCTTAAACAGCCCACACGGGTGCACTGCTCACGGTGTAGCACAGCCTTCCATAGACTGCTGTAGCTAAGCTGCTGAGTAAATCTATGCACTCTCACTATATGCTGCTGCCATATGGGTAGGCAGGTTGAGCGCAAACGCTGTTGTGCCACAGAGAGTTTCACGCATATATGAATCTCTCCGTAACTCTTAGCTGCAGGAGTTGGTGTTTGGAAAGGCACTTTTTGGTGGTATTTGATTGCAAGATGTCTACATTGTTCCCAAGGGATGGCATGGATGGCTGTCTATGAAATTACACTGCAGTAGTTTGGAATATATTTTGGGGATAGTTCTGGATAGTGCACAAGGGTGATTTCTCTTTTTGTAGTCTGGGGATGGTCTTTTATGATTGCACTGTGATTGGTCTGTGCAGTGTGGTGGTGTCAGGACAGCTTGGTGATGAGTAGTGGTGGCTTTGCTTACTTTTTTCCTTCTTTTGGGTCGCTCGCTCCAGGCTCGGGGAAAGCTAGGAGGAATTGTTATATTTCATAAATCAAGTTTTGTCAAGTGTTGATGAAATAGTAATAACAACACTGGCCTTTAAAAGTGAAAGCAAACTGACCTTCATGTTCCTGTGGTAATATTCCTTTGACATGCAGCTATGGCAGCAGAGTCTCTCAGCTCACAGACAATTATCATGAGCTATTGTAGTAGTAATTCTTTGCAGTGGCTGTGACCCTGCTGAAATCCCTTTTGGCCCTGTTTGAAGAGACATGAGTGAAGACGGTTTTAACCACCTTGCCTCCAAAATTAGAAATTGATGGCAGGCCCATTAGCAGATTATTAAGTATACTCACCCCCCTCAAGTCATCATCCTCCCCCTCCTCCTCTGTCTGTCCTGCCCTCTCTGCCTGCATACACCGGCTAGCTGGCACACCTCCAGCTCGTTCATCCTGGGTGTAACCAAGCTGTCCTGGGTCGGGGATGGGCTGGGCCGGGCAAGGGCTGCCCAGGCCTGAGAAATGGCTGGCTCCATGCTCCAGTGGGCCCAGTCAGGGGTGCAAACACCTGCTGGGACCCCCATCTGACAGGCATCTGATCAGCCACGGGGAGGGAGAGTGATGGGACTGTCAAAAAACAAACACACACACACACACACTAACGAACGCTCAATTATGTTGCGCCCACGTCTGTTTTCCAGCCTGATGCTTAATGAAGAGAAAGAAGGCAGAGGCCCTACAGAGTGTGTGCATATGTGATAGGAAGAGGAGGGTGTGGTCGCAGGACAGACTTTAGATGAAAGTCAGAAAGTTGGTTTATTCAAGTGAATCAGCCCCTTTGGTCTTGCAGCGGGGCTCATGTGGCAACATCTTTGTTATTGTACAACGTTCATTTATTTGGCAAAATTCTCCAAGTCATTGATTTACCAAGTATTCCTAAATAGAATCACATGCTTCTTGAGATTGGCATAAATCCCCCTCGCCAAAGCCAATGATTCAATTTGAATGCATTAGTCCTCTATTCAGCTCAGTCTCGTGTATTTGCCTTTCCAACCCAAGAGCCTGTGAATGAGATGATAGAATGTATTCATTATGCAACAGTGTAATTCTCCATTTGCTCTGTTTGTCTTTCTAAATATCTGACTGTAATGACACTCCAGTGTGATGAATGGAGAGGCGGGTCGCCATCCTTCTCTGTAAGCCGTTTCATATGGAAGCCATTCATCACGCGCGGATACAAAACACAAGAACAGAGCTTGTTAAATGTTTCATGGCGGCTGTAACTGTCGGAGAAGTGACCAACGATCCCTTTAGCAGCTGATTTCATGCCTGTCATTTATAGGTCAGAACAGTAGAAGGCGTGTTCACCTGAAAATGACCTGACACGACACCCTACAAAACTAAACTTATTAAACTAGTCCCTTCTCTCTTTTTTTCTCTCTCCTCTGTTTCAGACTGTGGACTCAAAGATTTACACACATATAAAACAGCATACACACAACACACTTTCACACACACACTACGAACACTTGCTGTGGGCGGCCAGTGAGCAGGAAGAACAAGTGAAATGGGACCTTTCCTGGATACCAGTCACAACTTCCCCCCTACGGTACACAATGGATGGTGGAGCTGAATATGCACATGTCATAGTTTGTTTATTTGTGCGTGTGTGTGTGTGTGAGAGTGAATGTGTGTGTTTGTGTGTGTGTGTATAGCGGGCACATTTGTGTGTACAGACATTTATGTGTGCACAGGTACATTAAGAGCGTGAACGGTTTCCTTTTTTTTTCTGTATAGCTACCACTTGTAAATTGTGACAAGTACGTGTCAAGAGTTTGTAAGCTGTAACTTTCTGAGAACTATTGTACTAAAAATGCACTCAATAAACGCCTTGGAAAACAAGTCAATCACTTTATGGTCTGTGACTCAATGGGGTATAATTCTGTTTTCATTAATGGTGAGTCAAGAAAGCGGAGAGGAAGGGTTATTATCCAGTAACACTACTGTCAGCGCTGTGCGTGAGCATGACGTCTAATGCTTGGTTTCATAATGGCTAAGGAAATAAACAGCATTTTGTCACCGCCGGTCTGGCTGGCAGCACATGTTAAAAGCCATCAGCCACTAATAAACGAGCCGTCACTTGGAGAACACGCAAACCTTAGAAATGACTCTCGGAGAAAAGTGACAATATTTTGACAAACTAGTAGAAATTATCCTCCCATCTAAACTCTTATCTGCGTCTCCAACACACACTCACGTGCAAACACAGAAGCAGTCACAGCGGTAAATTCCAGTTGCCAGAGACTGAGACTTTTAGAGCACCTCACACACTGGAAAGCGTGTTGCACAGTAATGATATGGTTAATGAGGTGAGTCAAAAGATGTAGGGATGCATCCAACTCTCAGCGTTCCTCCACAACTGTTTATTGACTCTAATTGATTGATAATATCCAGCCTCACAGTAGCGGAGACACCGCTGTGCCAGGGCTGCGCCAAACTGAGAGGAAGATGACAACTTGAAACAGTTAATATTTTGTCTTGTATTTATACTTATACTTATAGTTATTAAATAAAGTGCGTCACTCGTCACTTTGTCCTTTTGTGAGGGTGGATGCAATGATGTCACTGAAGACGTGGTGAAAGCGTCGGCTGTTTTCCCACAAATCTTTGGACGTAATGTTGATGCAAATGTGGAGGTCTGTGAATTTAAGACTAACTAAACACCAGGCTGAAAAGGAGCAGTTCATGAGCCTCTCTGGTTGATGTTTCAAGCCTGGCTTTTCTTTGACCTCTTTCAAAAGTGAAGCCAAAACATCTCAATTGCCCCCTGGTGGCTGGCTTCAAATAAACCTTTGCCCCAAGATGTTAGTCATTTTAGGAAGCTGGTATCACATTGATTGTTCAAGTGTTTTAATTAGATATTTGATGCTATAAAATGGATTGACGGCATGATTGAAAGCTGCATGTGCCAATCGGTGTGCTCGCTATCAATGGTGCTGCTCATAACTGGTCATACAGGTGTATGGGCGGGAACTCAGAACTCCAGAGATCACTACTGTGCAGACAGTGGCCCCAAGTGACATCACCAGAACAAGATGGTAGCGCCTGTATCCCAGATACTTTGGCTTCTTTTTCATGCAGTGGGAGGAAGAGGAGAGGCGTCGTCCATCTTTATATAGTCTATGGTTAGGTGCCGTGCTTAATGTGTAAATCAAGAGCTGCCAGTCCAGCCAGTCGGGTGAAGAAAAAAAAAGTCACGCATCAAAACCTGGGTGCTGCTGTGCTGTAACAAAACAATAATTACATAATCAACAACGCCATGTGCAGCGCATAAAGATAAAATATTGTTCCACCTTCTGACATGACAACGGTACCTCGTACTTTTCCCCAGAGTGATTGGAATAATAATCGACCATACTCATCTCACCACACAGCACAAACACCCACTAGTGCTGGGGCTCACAGTTATAGGCTATGCCACAGTATTACATGCTCATATCATGCTCACAACGATGGGTCTTAGGAGTTTTAATTAGCCATTTCACAGCACAAACGCCCACGTGCTTAGCTGCGGGTCTTACAGTAACTTAACGCTAATAATATGTTGCATCTCCTATTCATTGGCCTGATGCATTAATTAATCATCATCATACTCATCATCACCCTGCTAATCAATCATCAACACTACACAGCAGAGAGCAGTAATACAAGCCCACAATGCATCCACAGAGCCCACTGTGCTAACACTGCTGCTACTAGCACTGTTTGTGCTACCTGTGCTGTTATTATGTCACCATGTTGATCCACTGAGATTATGTCTGGGCTACTTTGGGTCTGACTGACCCACTGGTTGGAATAATTCAACACATACTGTATATGTTTCTCTTTTTGACATGTTAACAGTTTCCTCCTTGCTGCTGAGGGTGTCCTAATTCAAACTGTAGTTTGTGCACAAAACTCACTTCAGGCATCGATGCGTCACCTGAGTGATTGACAACTCTCTGTTTTTTAATTCATATTTTAAATGCATCAAAAAAGGGCAAACAAGTGATTTATGGGTAACTTTAGTGGGAAATAGAGTGACATCTAAAAAAAAATAAAACATTAAATATTACCCAAACTGTATTTAGATGTTTTTGATAGTGGCGTAAGGTAGATATGATGGGCCCCAGTGCATGCTATGAAGACAAGCCCAAGTGCACCTTGGTCACTAGTTATGAAGCGCGCGCACACACACACACACACACACACACACACAGACCGACTTTTATGCGTATATGTATTGCACCAACAGTGTGTCTTACTGCCTCATTTATGTTATATCCACCTGCAGGTGTGCACAGCTCGTCAGTCTTGAGATATTTTCCACCTAAACTAGCTGCTGTAAATCATCTAAAATAAAATAGGAAATTATTAGTTTAACTGAATTGTTTTGTTTTTTAATAGTTAATTGATAGCTTTTTTTAACCTCCTCTTATGAGGACATCACATTGTGGGTTTGCTTGATCTTATACTTCATTCTACTTAACTTAGACCTGCTGTCCTTGTTCATGGACACTTTTTTGTGCCATCTAGTGGTAGTAAGAGCACAATACGCTAATCAATGTAAAAACAAGATGGCAGCCAGTCAGTCTGCAGCTGATCCCGGCACAAAAGTGGACAAGGTCTAAAACCTGATCACATTTTATGGTTGAAGTTGGTAATTTATGATAAATAATGTTTGTAGTTTGATATGGCAACAGATTTGACCAATTTAAGCAACATTAACAAGCTAAGACACTGTTAATTAGGAAGCAGTCGTTTGAAGACATTGGGACTTTATTGTTCTCATGTTTGAGGACATTGAGACTTTGTCATCATTGACCATGTTATGACAATCTTATCAGGTCCTACTGATCCCAAATAGCTACCAAACAAAATTCGGGTCTCAGGAGGATAAAGTTTATGCAGAATAAGCAAATCATTTTGTTAAACATTGATACTATTTTATACTATTAGATGGGTTTGTCTTTTTGAGGGCATGCAGAGAAAATTGCACCATTTTTGATTCAACGCAAGTTCTTCTTTGAACACAGGTGTATTTCCAGGTGGCAATCAGCACTGTGCAACTGCACTGCCTGCACTGTCTGTATTTACGCCTCTGCAGAGGAGGTAAGGGATCCAGGGATCCCTGTGATGTCACAGGGATCCCTGAGAAGCAAGCTGAGAAGTCAAACTGCTGGAAGTCAGAGGGTGTGAAGTTGCTCTTCATGTTAACGTATAGTTTTATTTTTGTAATTTTGGCCATCAAGCAACTATAATAATTAGATCTGGGAGCTGGCAAGAAACACAAGCGGTCAGTCTCACAGCTTTTAACAAAAATCTCAGGTTAGCCTTATCGTCCGATTGCTTTTTCTAGTCATGTCAGACTTTTTTTTTTTTCATTAATCAATGGTTAATTGATACTTAATTATTTATTAATTATTAATTATTGTTTTACTGTTACCAATGTGATCTGATAATAATGTGAAGTCATGTTAGTAATGCTATAGTCAGGGCATCGTTACCCTTTACCTGCTTGTAAAACTAACCGGTATTAAAAATCTTTTATTCCCTCTGCTCTTTTAAATTGTCTGTACATTTTTGTTTTTACATCATTTTTTATCTCTTTTATGATTATCTGTCCATTAACTTTTATCATTTACAGATCCCTTTATTCTACTAAACTCGTTGGCATATTTTTTATCTGTGTTTTATTTTATTGCTCATATATTTATATGTCTACATGTTGCTGTATGTTAGGTTATAGTATATGTGCAAGACAAGCTGTTCAAAAAATTGCCTCTGGTGGGATAATAAAGTTGTCTGAATCTGAATTACCTTTTAAAATGCTGTGTAGTGCTTCTATAAACACTATTTGAGAGGCCATTATTAAGTTTCAGTGTTTACAGGTGCACTACACAGTATTTACCGAGCATTTAACAAGGGATTACTATCACTTGCAATTTTAGAATAGCCTTTAATTGAACAATAATAAACACTTAGTGTCGTATGTAAAATGTTACAGTGTGTGCAACAACAAACTGTTAAATCACCATGAATTATAGCACTACTTATATTTAATATTATAAATGATCATTTCATTATTCAGTTTAATTGACTACCATTTATTAATGATGGTTATTGAAATGAAACTCTTTTCGTTTATTTGCAATGATGCCGTGTTACCAGATTTCATTTATTATTCTGGTGAGTAAAATGTTTTCATACCATAATTTAGGATTGACGACCAAATTTAAATATAAGGCTAATATTACGTTATAGTGGATTTTTTCTGTAACAGATTTGATCTTGCTTTAACGCTAAACTGCACAATTACTGTGACATGTTTCACGGGAGAAGCTGTATCGCTCGGGAGACATTTCAAGGTCATGTGGAAGCTTTAATTGCACTTGAAGAGCTCCACTAATACTTAAACAGATGTAATGACCATTGATATGGTGATGTTCTTTAAAGTATCCTTCCCCCACGCATTTAGCTTAATTGGACCTGTTTGTCACTTTAATCAGAGCAATTAGAGCGATAGTGGTGAGATATGTGCCCTTGTGATGAGGAGTACTGCATTACATTAGGTGTGAAAGCTGACGTGTGTGTGTGTGTGTGTGTGTGTGTGTGTGTGTGCGCGTGTGTGTTATTGTGTGTAAGAGAAATGGGATGAGATAGAGCGACCAAGGCTGACAGAAAGCCAAAGAGATGAAGACAGAGAAGAGTGTGGAGAGCGTTCTCTTAGAAGTATGCTTCATCCGTAACAGGGTGTTTATCACTGACGAGGGAGTCAGCTCACTTTATTTCACATTAAAGTCACAGGAAGTTTGAAAAGTGACTTCTCAGCAGCAAATCTTTGCCTTAATCAATATTCCCTGAGCAATCACCTGCGAGAAAGGGATTGGTGCACAGCAGGGAACTCCTGCAGAGAGAAGGGGAGAGAGTTGGGGAAAAAGCAATCCATCCAGCGGTGCAGATCAGAGTGTGGAGGTAGAAAACTTGGAGTGAATACTGAGTGAAGGACAGCCGAAGAACATAGTGAACTTACAACCATGGGACAAAGCTGATGGCACAGAGATGGAGGGAGGCAGGGAGAGAAAGGAGTGATAGCACTGAAAGCAGGCATTTCTCAAATCCTTGTCCTTGTGTGTGCATTCTTTAAAGATATATTTATTTAACAAAACACAGAGAACATAACAGGACTAGAGTTGTGTTGATTCCCAGTGAATGCTTGTTCGCCTTGTGAGATTGTCCGAGGCCTAAATCTAATCTCAGCGCAGCCTCGGTAAGCTGTCTGCATATTTACAGTGATCTTGGAGGTCTTGGAAAAGCCCGCAGCACAAACTGCTCTGGGAGACCTGAGTCTGAATACAGTTCACATGCTCTGTGGGACTGTGTTGTTTTATGATGTGCATAATTTTACAAATAATTAAATAAAGCAGTGGGTGACAAATTAAAGGAAAAACCCTGAACAGCTTTGCAGAAAACTGGAACTCTGCTGGCTGAATGAAAAACAATTCCCTCATCTCTCAGAGAGGACTGTTAGCTCCTATTCATTTTTGAAAGAGCAGCAGTTAATGGGTAAAGTGCAACACCAATGGTGTACCTTCATCACTGACTCAACCAGTCTGGGACATTTGTAGAGCTGACCCTGCTTTACTGCTCCAGATTGAAGAAGAAGAGGAGCAAATTTTACTTCACCATGGATGGACACGCAAAGATGTTGTATCAGTCAGGTATGGTGATGATGTCTTTAAAAAACCCATGATATAGTATGTCAGAAATAAACAATCATACCATAGACTATTATTGAATATGACAAAAACATAAATGTATTTCATTAAACATGACTTTAGAAAACCCATAGTATACTATACAATAAAAAGTCAAAGAAAGTATGTCAGAAAACATTATCTAAAAATCAAACAATACTATGCCACCAAAAAGATCATAGTATAACATGTCATGAATCATGACTTCAAAAAATCATAGAATTCCTGGTATGGCAGTGAAAAGGCCAGAGTATACACTATCATTAAACATGACTTAAAAAAGTCAGAGAACAATAACACAGGAAAAAAATGATAGAATAGTAAGCCAAACAAAAGGTCGTAGTACTATGTCAATAATCAGGAAAAGACCCCACAGTATATTGAGGCAAATAGAAAGGTAAAATGTCAATGAAAAATTGTCATAGTTTACTATGTCGTCCAAAATCATGAAATAAAAATCATAGTATACTATGTCGTCCAAAATAATAAAAAAAAAAGTCATAGTAAAGTATGTCGTCCAAAATAATGAAAAAAAGTCATAGTATAGTATGTCGTCCAAAATAATAAAAAAAAGTCATAGTAAAGTATGTCGTCCAAAATAATGAAAAAAAGTCATAGTAAAGTATGTCGTCCAAAATCATGAAAAAAGTCATAGTATAGTATGTTGTCCAAAATAATGAAAAAAAGTCATAGTATAGTATGTCGTCCAAAATAATAATAAAAAAAGTCATAGTAAAGTATGTCGTCCAAAATAATGAAAAAAGTCATAGTATAGTATGTCGTCCAAAATAATAAAAATAAGTCAAAGTATAGTATGTCGTCCAAAATAATGAAAATAAGTCATAGTATAGTATGTCGTCCAAAATAACAAAAAAAGTCATAGTACAGTATGTCGTCCAAAATAATGAAAAAAAGTCATAGTATAGTATATCGTCCCACATAATGAAAAAAAGTCATAGTAAAGTATGTCGTCCAAAATCATGAAAAAAAGTCATAGTAAAGTATGTCGTCCAAAATAATAAAAATAAGTCAAAGTATAGTATGTCGTCCAAAATAATAAAAATAAGTCAGAGTATAGTATGTCGTCCAAAATAACAAAAAAAGTCATAGTACAGTATGTCGTCCAAAATAATGAAAAAAAGTCATAGTATAGTATGTCGTCCAAAATCATGAAAAAAGTCATAGTATAGTATGTCGTCCAAAATAATAAAAAAAAGTCATAGTACAGTATGTCGTCCAAAATAATAAAAAAAGTCATAGTACAGTATGTCGTCCAAAATAATGAAAAAAAGTCATAGTATAGTATGTCGTCCCACATAATGAAAAAAGTCATAGTAAAGAATGTCGTCCAAAATAATGAAAAAAAGTCATAGTATAGTATGTCGTCCAAAATCATGAAAAAAAGTCATAGTATAGCATGTCGTCCCACATAATGAAAAAAGTCATAGTAAAGTATGTCGTCCAAAATAATGAAAAAAAGTCATAGTATAGTATGTCGTCCAAAATAATGAA
Source organism: Epinephelus awoara (assembly GCA_035609425.1). Lineage (NCBI taxonomy): Eukaryota > Metazoa > Chordata > Actinopteri > Perciformes > Serranidae > Epinephelus > Epinephelus awoara. The sequence continues at coordinate 10,201,562 of CM069306.1, forward strand.
AAAAAGTCAGAGTATAGTATGTCGTCCAAAATAACAAAAAAAGTCATAGTACAGTATGTCGTCCAAAATAATGAAAAAAAGTCATAGTATAGTATATCGTCCCACATAATGAAAAAAAGTCATAGTAAAGTATGTCATCCAAAATCATGAAAAAAAGTCATAGTATAGTATGTTGTCCAAAATAATAAAAATAAGTCAAAGTATAGTATGTCGTCCAAAATAATAAAAAAAAAGTCATAGTAAAGTATGTCGTCCAAAATCATGAAAAAAAGTCATAGTATAGTATGTCGTCCAAAATAATGAAAAAAAGTCATAGTATGGTATGTCGTCCAAAATAATAAAAAAAAAGTCATAGTATAGTATGTCGTCCAAAATAATGAAAAAAAGTCATAGTATAGCATGTCGTCCAAAATAATGAAAAAAAAGTCATAGTATAGTATGTCGTCCAAAATAATAAAAAAAAGTCACAGCGTAGTATGTTGTCCAAAATCATTTAAAAAATAAGTCATACGGGATGGCATAGAGGATAGAGCATTTGCCCCATATACAAAGCTGTTGCCGCATTGGCAGTGGTTCGACTCCAACCTGTGGCCCTTTGCTGCGATTCATTCTTCTCTCCTCCCTTCACACTTGACTTTCCTATTAGTTAAAGGAAAAATCTGCCCCAAAAAAATATCTTAAAAAAAGTCAAAATATAGTATGTCGTCCAAAACCATGAAAAAAAGTCATAGTATAGTATGTTGGCCAAAATCATGGGAAAAAAAGTCATAGTATAGTATGTCGTCCAAAATCATGAAAAAAAGTCATAGTATAGTATGTCGTCCAAAATCACGAAAAAAGTCATAGGATAGTATGTCGTCCAAAATAATAAAAATAAGTCATAGTATAGCATGTCGTCCAAAATAATGAAAAAAAGTCATAGTATAGTATGTTGTACAAAATAATAAAAATAAGTCAAAGTATAGTACGTCGTCCAAAATAATGAAAAAAGTCATAGTATAGTATGTTGTACAAAATAATAAAAATAAGTCAAAGTATAGTACGTCGTCCAAAATAATGAAAAAAGTCATAGTACAGTATGTCGTCCCAAATCATGAAAAAAACTCATAGTATAGTATGTCGTCCCAAATAATGAAAAAAAGTCATAGTATAGTATGTCGTCTGAAACAATGAAAAAAAGTCATGGTAAAGTATGTCGTCCCACATAATGAAAAAAAGTCATCGTAAAGTATGTCGTCCAAAATCATCAAAAAAAGTCAAAGTATAGTATGTCGTCCAAAATAATGAAAAAAAGTCATAGTATAGTATGTCGTCTGAAACAATGAAAAAAAGTCATGGTAAAGTATGTCGTCCCACATAATGAAAAAAAGTCATCGTAAAGTATGTCGTCCAAAATCATCAAAAAAAGTCAAAGTATAGTATGTCGTCCAAAATAATGAAAAAAAGTCATAGTATAGTATGTCGTCCAAAATAATGAAAAAAAGTCATAGTATAGTATGTCGTCCCACATAATGAAAAAAAGTCATCGTAAAGTATGTCGTCCAAAATCATCAAAAAAAGTCAAAGTATAGTATGTCGTCCCAAATAATAAAAAAAAGTCACAGCGTAGTATGTTGTCCAAAATCATTTAAAAAATAAGTCATACGGGATGGCTTAGAGGATTGAGCATTTGCCCCATATACAAAGCTGTTGCCGCATTGGCAGCGGTTCGACTCCAGCCTGTGGCCCTTTGCTGCAATTCATTCTTCTCTCCTCCCTTCACACTTGACTTTCGTATTAGTTAAAGGAAAAATCTGCCCCAAAAAAATATCTTAAAAAAAGTCAAAATATAGTATGTCGTCCAAAACCATGAAAAAAAGTCATAGTATAGTATGTCGTCCCAAATAATGAAAAAAAGTCATAGTATAGTATGTCGTCCAAAATAATGAAAAAAAGTCATAGTATAGTATGTCATCCAAAATCATCAAAAAAAGTCAAAGTATAGTATGTCGTCCCAAATAATAAAAAAAAGTCACAGCGTAGTATGTTGTCCAAAATCATTTAAAAAATAAGTCATACAGGATGGCTTAGAGGATAGAGCATTTGCCCCATATACAAAGCTGTTGCCGCATTGGCAGCGGTTCGACTCCAGCCTGTGGCCCTTTGCTGCAATTCATTCTTCTCTCCTCCCTTCACACTTGACTTTCCTATTAGTTAAAGGAAAAATCTGCCCCAAAAAAATATCTTAAAAAAAGTCAAAATATAGTATGTCGTCCAAAACCATGAAAAAAAGTCATAGTATCGTATGTCGTCCCAAATAATGAAAAAAAGTCATAGTATAGTATGTCGTCTGAAATAATGAAAAAAAGTCATGGTAAAGTATGTCGTCCAAAATAATGAAAAAAAGTCATAGTATAGTATGTCGTCTGAAATAATGAAAAAAAGTCATAGTATGGTATGTCGTCCAAAATCATGGGAAAAAAAGTCATAGTATAGTATGTCGTCCCAAATAATGAAAAAAGTCATAGTATAGTATGTCGTCCAAAATTATGGGAAAAAAAGTCATAGTATAGTATGTCGTCTGAAATAATGAAAAGAAGTCATAGTATAGTATGTCGTCCCAAATAATGAAAAAAGTCATAGTATAGTATGTCGTCCCAAATAATGAAAAAAGTCATAGTATAGTATGTCGTCTGAAATAATGAAAAGAAGTCATAGTATAGTATGTCGTCCCAAATAATGAAAAAAGTCATAGTATAGTATGTCGTCCCAAATAATGAAAAAAGTCATAGTATAGTATGTCGTCTGAAATAATGAAAAGAAGTCATAGTATAGTATGTCGTCCCAAATAATGAAAAAAGTCATAGTATAGTATGTCGTCCAAAATTATGGGAAAAAAAGTCATAGTATAGTATGTCGTCTGAAATAATGAAAAAAGTCATAGTATAGTATGTCGTCCAAAACCATGAAAAAAAGTCATAGTATAGTATGTCGTCTTAAATAATGAAAAAATGTCATAGTATAGTATGTCGTTCAAAATAATGGGAAAAAAAGTCATAGTATAGTATGTCGTCTGAAATAATGAAAAAAAGTCATAGTATAGTATGTCGTCCAAAATAATGGGAAAAAAAGTCATAGTATAGTATGTCGTCTGAAATAATGAAAAAAAGTCATAGTATAGTATGTCGTCCCAAATAATGGGAAAAAAGTCATAGTATAGTATGTCGTCCAAAATACTGGGAAAAAAAGTCACGGTATAGTATGTCGTCTGAAATAATGAAAAAAAGTCATAGTATAGTATGTCGTCCAAAATAATGGGAAAAAAGTCATAGTATAGCATGTCGTCCAAAACCATGAAAAAAAGTCATAGTATAGTATGTCGTCCCAAATAATGAAAAAAAGTCATAGTATAGTATGTCGTCCCAAATAATGAAAAAAAGTCATAGTATAGTATGTCGTCCCAAATAATGAAAAAAAGTCATAGTATAGTATGTCGTCCAAAATAATGAAAAAAAGTCATAGTATAGTATGTCGTCCAAAACCATGAAAAAAAGTCATAGTATAGTATGTCGTCCCAAATAATGAAAAAAAGTCATAGTATAGTATGTCGTCCAAAACCATGAAAAAAAGTCATAGTATAGTATGTCGTCTTAAATAATGAAAAAATGTCATAGTATAGTATGTCGTTCAAAATAATGGGAAAAAAAGTCATAGTATAGTATGTCGTCTGAAATAATGAAAAAAAGTCATAGTATAGTATGTCGTCCAAAATAATGGGAAAAAAAGTCATAGTATAGTATGTCGTCTGAAATAATGAAAAAAAGTCATAGTATAGTATGTCGTCCCAAATAATGGGAAAAAAGTCATAGTATAGTATGTCGTCCAAAATACTGGGAAAAAAAGTCACGGTATAGTATGTCGTCTGAAATAATGAAAAAAAGTCATAGTATAGTATGTCGTCCAAAATAATGGGAAAAAAGTCATAGTATAGCATGTCGTCCAAAACCATGAAAAAAAGTCATAGTATAGTATGTCGTCCCAAATAATGAAAAAAAGTCATAGTATAGTATGTCGTCCCAAATAATGAAAAAAAGTCATAGTATAGTATGTCGTCCCAAATAATGAAAAAAAGTCATAGTATAGTATGTCGTCCAAAACCATGAAAAAAAGTCATAGTATAGTATGTCGTCCCAAACAATGAAAAAAAGTCATGGTAAAGTATGTCGTCCAAAATCATGAAAAAAAGTCATGGTATAGTATGTCGTCCCAAATAATAAAAAAAAGTCACAGCGTAGTATGTTGTCCAAAATCATTTAAAAAATAAGTCATACGGGATGGCTTAGAGGATAGAGCATTTGCCCCATATACAAAGCTGTTGCCGCATTGGCAGCGGTTCGACTCCAGCTTGTGGCCCTTTGCTGCAATTCATTCTTCTCTCCTCCCTTCACACTTGACTTTCCTATTAGTTAAAGGAAAAATCTGCCCCAAAAAAATATCTTAAAAAAAGTCAAAATATAGTATGTCGTCCAAAACCATGAAAAAAAGTCATAGTATCGTATGTCGTCCAAAATAATGAAAAAAAGTCATAGTATAGTATGTCGTCTGAAATAATGAAAAAAAGTCATGGTAAAGTATGTCGTCCAAAATAATGAAAAAAAGTCAGAGTAAAGTATGTCGTCCAAAATAATGAAAAAAAGTCATAGTATAGTATGTCGTCTGAAATAATGAAAAAAAGTCATAGTATGGTATGTCGTCCAAAATCATGGGAAAAAAAGTCATAGTATAGTATGTCGTCCCAAATAATGAAAAAAGTCATAGTATAGTATGTCGTCCAAAATTATGGGAAAAAAAGTCATAGTATAGTATGTCGTCTGAAATAATGAAAAGAAGTCATAGTATAGTATGTCGTCCCAAATAATGAAAAAAGTCATAGTATAGTATGTCGTCCCAAATAATGAAAAAAGTCATAGTATAGTATGTCGTCTGAAATAATGAAAAGAAGTCATAGTATAGTATGTCGTCCCAAATAATGAAAAAAGTCATAGTATAGTATGTCGTCTGAAATAATGAAAAAAGTCATAGTATAGTATGTCGTCTGAAATAATGAAAAAAGTCATAGTATAGTATGTCGTCCCAAATAATGAAAAAAGTCATAGTATAGTATGTCGTCTGAAATAATGAAAAAAGTCATAGTATAGTATGTCGTCCAAAATTATGGGAAAAAAAGTCATAGTATAGTATGTCGTCTGAAATAATGAAAAGAAGTCATAGTATAGTATGTCGTCCCAAATAATGAAAAAAGTCATAGTATAGTATGTCGTCTGAAATAATGAAAAAAGTCATAGTATAGTATGTCGTCCAAAATTATGGGAAAAAAAGTCATAGTATAGTATGTCGTCTGAAATAATGAAAAGAAGTCATAGTATAGTATGTCGTCCCAAATAATGAAAAAAGTCATAGTATAGTATGTCGTCTGAAATAATGAAAAGAAGTCATAGTATAGTATGTCGTCTGAAATAATGAAAAGAAGTCATAGTATAGTATGTCGTCCCAAATAATGAAAAAAGTCATAGTATAGTATGTCGTCTGAAATAATGAAAAGAAGTCATAGTATAGTATGTCGTCCCAAATAATGAAAAAAGTCATAGTATAGTATGTCGTCTGAAATAATGAAAAGAAGTCATAGTATAGTATGTCGTCCCAAATAATGAAAAAAGTCATAGTATAGTATGTCGTCTGAAATAATGAAAAGAAGTCATAGTATAGTATGTCGTCCCAAATAATGAAAAAAGTCATAGTATAGTATGTCGTCCAAAGTTATGGGAAAAAAAGTCATAGTATAGTATGTCGTCTGAAATAATGAAAAAAAGTCATGGTAAAGTATGTCGTCCAAAATAATGAAAAAAAGTCAGAGTAAAGTATGTCGTCCAAAATAATGAAAAAAAGTCATAGTATAGTATGTCGTCTGAAATAATGAAAAAAAGTCATAGTATGGTATGTCGTCCAAAATCATGGGAAAAAAAGTCATAGTATAGTATGTCGTCCCAAATAATGAAAAAAGTCATAGTATAGTATGTCGTCCAAAATTATGGGAAAAAAAGTCATAGTATAGTATGTCGTCTGAAATAATGAAAAGAAGTCATAGTATAGTATGTCGTCCCAAATAATGAAAAAAGTCATAGTATAGTATGTCGTCCCAAATAATGAAAAAAGTCATAGTATAGTATGTCGTCTGAAATAATGAAAAGAAGTCATAGTATAGTATGTCGTCCCAAATAATGAAAAAAGTCATAGTATAGTATGTCGTCTGAAATAATGAAAAAAGTCATAGTATAGTATGTCGTCCAAAATTATGGGAAAAAAAGTCATAGTATAGTATGTCGTCTGAAATAATGAAAAGAAGTCATAGTATAGTATGTCGTCCCAAATAATGAAAAAAGTCATAGTATAGTATGTCGTCCCAAATAATGAAAAAAGTCATAGTATAGTATGTCGTCTGAAATAATGAAAAGAAGTCAAAGTATAGTATGTCGTCCCAAATAATGAAAAAAGTCATAGTATAGTATGTCGTCCCAAATAATGAAAAAAGTCATAGTATAGTATGTCGTCCAAAATTATGGGAAAAAAAGTCATAGTATAGTATGTCGTCTGAAATAATGAAAAAAGTATGTCGTCCAAAACCATGAAAAAAAGTCATAGTATAGTATGTCGTCTTAAATAATGAAAAAATGTCATAGTATAGTATGTCGTTCAAAATAATGGGAAAAAAAGTCATAGTATAGTATGTCGTCTGAAATAATGAAAAAAAGTCATAGTATAGTATGTCGTCCAAAATAATGGGAAAAAAAGTCATAGTATAGTATGTCGTCTGAAATAATGAAAAAAAGTCATAGTATAGTATGTCGTCCCAAATAATGGGAAAAAAGTCATAGTATAGTATGTCGTCCAAAATAATGGGAAAAAAAGTCACGGTATAGTATGTCGTCTGAAATAATGAAAAAAAGTCATAGTATAGTATGTCGTCCAAAATACTGGGAAAAAAAGTCACGGTATAGTATGTCGTCTGAAATAATGAAAAAAAGTCATAGTATAGTATGTCGTCCAAAATAATGGGAAAAAAGTCATAGTATAGTATGTCGTCCAAAACCATGAAAAAAAGTCATAGTATAGTATGTCGTCCAAAATAATGAAAAAAAGTCATAGTATAGTATGTCGTCCCAAATAATGAAAAAAAGTCATAGTATAGTATGTCGTCCCAAATAATGAAAAAAAGTCATAGTATAGTATGTCGTCCCAAATAATGAAAAAAAGTCATAGTATAGTATGTCGTCCCAAACAATGAAAAAAAGTCATGGTAAAGTATGTCGTCCAAAATCATCAAAAAAAGTCAAAGTATAGTATGTCGTCCCAAATAATAAAAAAAAGTCACAGCGTAGTATGTTGTCCAAAATCATTTAAAAAATAAGTCATACGGGATGGCTTAGAGGATAGAGCATTTGCCCCATATACAAAGCTGTTGCCGCATTGGCAGCGGTTCGACTCCAGCCTGTGGCCCTTTGCTGCAATTCATTCTTCTCTCCTCCCTTCACACTTGACTTTCCTATTAGTTAAAGGAAAAATCTGCCCCAAAAAAATATCTTAAAAAAAGTCAAAATATAGTATGTCGTCCAAAACCATGAAAAAAAGTCATAGTATCGTATGTCGTCCAAAATAATGAAAAAAAGTCATAGTATAGTATGTCGTCTGAAATAATGAAAAAAAGTCATGGTAAAGTATGTCGTCCAAAATAATGAAAAAAAGTCAGAGTAAAGTATGTCGTCCAAAATAATGAAAAAAAGTCATAGTATAGTATGTCGTCTGAAATAATGAAAAAAAGTCATAGTATGGTATGTCGTCCAAAATAATGAAAAAAAGTCATAGTATAGTATGTCATCCAAAATCATCAAAAAAAGTCTATACAAAGCTGTTGCCGCATTGGCAGCGGTTCACCTGTGGCCCTTTGCTGCAATTCATTCTCTCTCTCTCCTCCATTCACACTTGACTTTGCTATTAGTTAAAGGAAAAATCTGCCCCAGTCAAAGTCATAGTATAGTATGTGGTACCAAATAATGAAAAAATGTCTGTATGTATGTTGTCCAAAATCATGAAAAAAAGTCATAGTTTAGTATTTTATAAAAAATTATGAAAAAAATAATAGTATGGCATGTCTTCAAAAATTGTAGAAAAATGTCATAGTAGTATGTCGTCCAAAATCATAAAAAATGTCATAGTATAGTATGTCGTCCAAAATCATTAAAAAAAGTCATAGTATAGTATGTCGTCCAAAATAATGAAAAAAGTCATAGTATAGTATGTCGTCCAAAATAATGAAAAAAAGTCATAGTATGGTATGTCGTCCAAAATCATTAAAAAAAAGTCATAGTATACTATGTCGTCCCAAACCATGAAAAAATGTTAGAGTATAGTATGTCGTCCAAAATAATGAAAAAAGTCATAGTATAGTATGTTATACAAAGGCATGAAAAAAATTAATAGTATGGCATGTCGTCAAAAATTATAAAAAAAAGTCATAGTATAGCATTTCGTCCAAAATCATTAAAAAAAGTCTCATAGTATAGTATGTTATAAAAAGTCATGAAAAAAATTAATAGTATGGCATGTCGTCAAAAATTATAAAAAAAAGTCATAGTATAGCATTTCGTCCAAAATCATTAAAAAAAGTGTCATAGTATAGTATGTCGTCCAAAATCATGAAAAAAGTCAGTTTAGTATCTTATCAAAAATCATTAAAAAAATTAGTAGTATGGTTTGTCGTCAAAAAACATATAAAAAAGTCATAGTATAGTATGCCGTCAAAAAACATAAAAAAAAGTCATAGTATAGTATGCCGTCCAAAGTCATGACAAAAAGTCATAGCATAGTATGTTATAAAAAATCATGAAAAAAATTAATAGTATGGCATGTCGTCAAAAATTATAAAAAAGTCATAGTATAGCATTTCGTCCAAAATCATTCAAAAAAGTGTCATAGTATAGCATGTCGTCAAAAATCATGAAAAACGTCACGGTATAATATATTGTCCCAAAACCATGAAAAAAAGTTATAGTATAGTATGTTGTCCAAAATCATGAAAAAAGTCATAGTATAGTATCTTATCAAAAATCATTTTAAAAATTAATACTATGGTTTGTCGTCAAAAAACATAAAAAAAAAAGTCATAGTATAGTATGTCGTCCAAAATCATGGAAAAAAAGTCATAGTAAAGTTTGTTGTTTAAAACCATGAAAAAAACACCGTAGTATGTCGTCCAAAATCCCCCCCCTCCATCCCCCCCAATGTTTAAGTAGAGATGTAGTCGAGTTTCGTCAAAAATCATGAAAAGAAAAACAGTATAGTAAAATTCTTGAATAAAAGTTATATTATTGTATGTCATTAAAATCATTTTAAGAGGTAGTTATAGTATATTATGGCATCAAAAATCATGAAAAATCTCATGACATAGTATGTAATCAAAAACCATGAAAAAAACATATGGTGAAGTTAAAAATAATTTTAAAAAAGGCAAAAAAGGTCATAATATAAAAAGGCAGGAAAAAGTCATCGTATAGTAAAGCAGAAAAAAATTGATTCCATTGTACCTCATAAATGATGAATTAATAAAATCATTTATATTAAGGCACAAGGAAATGAAATGTCAAAGTATAGTTTGTCAAAAACTATGGAAAAAGTCATAGTACAGTATGTTTAAAAAAAAACATGAAAAACGTCATAATATATTATGTTGTCAAAAATCATGAAAAAAGGTCATAGTATAGTATGTCACAAATCATGAAAAAAATCATAGTATAGTATGGCAGAGAACATGAAGAAAAATCACAATATAGAAAGGCAAAAAAAAGGTCACGATATAGAAGGGCAAAAAAGGTCATAGTGAATTTTGTCATAGAACATGAAAAAAAATCATAGTACAGGAAGGCAAAAAAGGTCATAGACTATGTCATAAAAGAAGAAGAAAAAAAAGGTCATGGTATGGTATTGCAGAAAAAAGTCATAGTATAGTATGTTATAAAACATAACTTAAAAATACCACAGTAAAGTAAAGTAAAAACAAATCATAGTAAAGTGTGGCAGAAAAAAGTATGTCATAAATAAAAAAAATTATAGTATTGTAAGGTAAACAAAAGTCACATATAGTATGTCATAAAACACGACCTAAAAAATCATAGTGTAGTATGGAAGAAAAAAGTCATAGTATTGTATGCTAAAAAACCTAAAAATGTCATTATGTTATATCATTATGATTATAGTATAGTATACAGTATTATGTCATATGATGTAAAAATCATAGCCCAGAATGCCATAAAACATCATAAAAAAGTCTTCATATGGTCAAATATATATAGGACTTGTGTTTCAAAACGCTTAAGAATGGTCAGTTCAGCTATTAAGTGTCTAAGAATTTCTCCTGTAGGTAATTCCCCACACACCACTCCTGAGGGTTTGATCCTGGTGTGCACACAGAAGCCAGAAATTAGAATATCAACATTGCTTTAATAGGTTGCAAATATGTATGAGGTATATGGATTTTGGAAGATGTCAAGCAAATACTACGTGCTGCCAAACCTAGAGGGACCTGGGCCATAATGACGATAGCAGAGACCTGGACAGAGGCCAGACTACATGTACACACAGGAGACAAAACTCAAGAATACCACTAATACAAAGGGAGAAGAGATAAGAGGTGACAATGAGTCTCCAGGAGGACAGAGATCAGAATACAAGATGTCTGGAACCGTTTATAGCTTATAGCACTGCCTGGTCATGTGAATTTCATAGCTGATGTGTCTACAGCTTTCAGGAAGGAGACAGATTCACAACTATGAAATAAAAACAGTAAATGAGTAGAAAAATACACTGTGTCTGCCTCTATAAACAGCATTAGGGCACATGTGGAGCTCTCTGACTCACGCAGCCACATGTGGTCTGGCTGAACAGGTACTGACCTTCAGCTTCTTTTTCTTGCTTTAGAAGCCGTTTTTTCCCTTTGCAGAACAACATAGCTGATCCTGCTCAATTCATTCCCCCGTAATGATGGAGAATTTGCATTTCACTTGTTCAGTAATGAAGTTATTGATGGACCTCAGTGAATTTGGTAAATGTGGAAATACTGCTTTGCTTAATCAAGATGTCAGTTGCGAGATTCGGAGTGTATCTCTCTTAATAGTTGAGGACATTTCGCCTTTTGTGTATAGGAAGAGAAATCCAGCACCTGGGTCAAATGAGATTTTATGTCTTGGAGGAGTTCATCAAATTTAATTATGATACATATAATTACCAAAAGCAATCTTCTGTGTGGTAGGAATAATCATTTCAGAGAGACGTTGGCACCTGCAGGGGTAAGGCGTAATTTAGAGACAGTCTAGAGTGACAGAGGCAGAGAGTGGGGGAGAAAGGGACAGAAACGGGTGATTGCTGTGTACTCCACCGGGAATAAACGACAGCAGTCAACCTGCTACAGTCTCCTCTTTCTTACTGTAAGATCTATAAAATTAGGGTGAATTCAGGTAATGTGCGACACTTTTTGGTACAGGCATCAGTAGATTTACAGAAAATTTGTTGTTGATCAACCTAGCCTAAATAAAGGGCCTGTGTATATGTAGGTAAACCAATCTAGATTTAATGTATCTATCTGTCTGTAGACTACAATGCTGGGTGCAAAGGTGGAGGTGTTGTAGCAAGAATCAGGTGGGGGTGCAACTTAAAGGCATGCTGATAACAGTTTATTATATTATAGTGTTATGCATAAATAAAGCATAAAATGGCGTTCCACTTTAACCCAGCAATGTTGTCCCACATATGCTAACATGTTCAGGTAATGTGAGACAGTGACATAAAATGATTAGATTTTTTTTTCTGTTATAAAAATAAAGCTTTATTTTACAATTTTTTTGTGTGTTTCAACCTGTGGTTAAATTATTTTATTATGAGCAAGTAGTACAGGTTATTATCTAATTTGAATTCCATAAACAGGCCTTATCATTGAGAAACTGAATGTCATATGCCATTGAACTTACCATGTGCTCATACTGCGCAGACCACGCCCACTTTGATGATGTAACACAGGATTTATATAACGCCGTACCTCCCAAGAAATGTAACTACACGTCGCAGCGAGGCAGACCTCCTGTCTGTTTTTGTAAGCTGAAACCATTTCCCTCAGTGGAAACAAAGTGTTTATTTACTTTAATTTCACAGATAAGAAACAATAAATTGTGAAGACAATAAAGCCTCCACAAAAATAGCATTGTAAGTCTTATGTGTGATTTATCCAGGCTTCATATGATTGGAGGAAAACTCTGCTCGTCGCTAGGCTAATTTTTAAAATGTAAAATGCCATAGGCTTGTGCTAATAATGTTAGCATGTTGTATTTGTTTGGAAAACGTGTTTAGTATAAGACAGTTGTTTTGTCAGTGAACCTTGTGAGCTGTAATGGAGCCGAATTTTATAACTTTTAAATGTTGCTGTTGTCCCTGGCTTCAAATGAGTAGAAGAAAAGTCCACTACCCACTAGGCTAATGTATACAATGTAAAATGTCACTGGCTTGTGCTAAAAACATTAGCGTGTTGTATTTGTGGAGAAAATGTGTCCAGATAAAGACTGGCTTGGTGACTGGCTGTTGATTTTGCACATATCCAATCATAACAATGCTTATGTGTCCCACTTTACCTGAACTCACCATACAGAAAATGTCTTTCTGCTGTTCAGTATCGATTAGGATTACAAAAGAACATTTGAACATTTGACAAGTACTTCATTTTGGTTGATGATGAAAAAATGTTGGTCTTTCATCCCACTTGCACTTGAAGGAACATAAACAAAAGCCTTGCCACATCCAGATGTTTGTAAATGAGCTGGATTTATCACAACAATACGTGAATATAGACAGTCTGCAGTTGTACAGCAGGTACGGAGTAAACAATGGGAGCTGGAGGACGAAGGTGAGTTATGATGGCTCGAGGATCACAGCTGTAATTGGTTCTTTCAGAGAGAAAGGAGAAGGGGTAGGGGTTACGAGGAGGGACAACACCCCTCTTCCACACACACACAAATACACACCACCTCTCAAACTCCCCACCCATCCCAGAAACCCCCCGCAGAGTCTAATCCCACACAGAGCCCCCTCTCAGCTCCGCCCGCCTTCGATTGCTGCAAAAATCAATGAAATATTTTCCCACCAAAATGAAGACGAACAATGGATGAGATCGGCACGTCAAGGTCTTCCTAATTAGAGAGTTCACACAAAAGGGCTCCTTTGCTTCATGGCTTGCAGAACAGAGGGAGAGAAGAGAAAGGATGGATAGTGAGTGATGAAGGTCATCCACTCGTTGCTCCCATCTCTCTAATATCAGCTTCATAACTCATAACCTTGGCTGCCAAAGCACATCTGATCGGCTGACATTCCTCCCTGTTTCTCGCCATAGCTGTGCACACAGCGTGCTATGCCAGAAGCTACAAGCTTTTCCTCTCATTGTCTCCTTCCCTGATGTGCAAAGAGACATGTCACAGTGTTTTTATCACATCTAACCCTCCAAATGGAAGTGGAAACCCTGCCATATTGTTGTATTATTGAAAGGCCTCCTGATGTCTTTGCTCTGGGTAAGTGCAGAAGGTAAACTGTTCTTGTGTAAAAATTCTACATATGCCCTTAACTTGACTGCCCTCACAGGGTGATGCAGGAGAGCAGATGATAACAGACAATGCTGACCTCTCTCTAATGAGGGCGTTGGGATAAAGATATGTAAATCCCCCACCAAGTTTGCCTTCAGCATTTTGTGTCAAAGGGGAAAGATACACTTTACTCTGACTTCTCCTGTACACACACACACACACACACACACACACACCTGTATTATCATGCCTGCAGATGATTAATTAAAACCTTCCTCAGCTGCACGACACATAAATCGGATCATCATAAAATCGCAGGGCATCACTTTTTCTCCACACTTCTCAAAGTGTGTTCTCCTGGCTGAGCACTACACAGCGGGGATGCATGTGAAGCAGAATTATGTAGAGCAGTGAAACATTGGTTAATGGCAGTCATTACTGCTCTTAACCAGCACCTGCCATCTTAACAGATGCTTGTACTATTGAGAGGTACGTTCCATAGACGCACTTCAGCTGGTGTAATGGTATTCATACTTGGTGAAGAAGGATACACTGCACAGTCATACTTTATGTGACGCTCTTAACTGGCTGTTGCAGAGCTCCATAGGGAATATACAGCTTTCAGCTTTATGGCTCGCCAGTGTGGGCGTACTGACTAAAGAACGTATAAAATGTTTGCCTACGGGAATGGTCCTGATTGGCTAAAATACCCAACAAAAACAAACCTGTGTCAGTTAAACACAAAACCAAAAGTCCCTTGTATCAGTACAAGTGGTATTGTGGCCAGCTACAAAAGGATATCATGTCAAACAATGTCATGAGTCCCAACAATTTTATGGTAGCATCAGGCTTACCATCAACACCACAAAAACATGAACCATAATGTCCGGCTGGGGACTGTCATTGCATGTGATTCTCTATCTCTATTTTTCAATGTCACATTGTAGCCTGGTCACAAACAGCTAGGCTAACGGTTTGCAAATGGCGCATGTACTATAGCATTACTAGGGGATGAAACTATGTAATGGCAGGTGTATTGCAGGTGAGTGTGAAGTTTTTTGGAAGAGCAGATCTCAAGGATGCTGCAAGCAGCAACACCAGATGTCGAGCAATTGCCCCACTTCGGACAGGCATGTTTTGAACAGGTGCTGCACTGGTAATACAAAATGGATAAACAACAAGAAATAACAGTGGGGTCGTTTTTGCAGTGCTTTGCAGTGGGACTTCAGTGCACACAAAACAACTCAAGGTCAACCCAAATTCATGTGGACAAATGATATAACACCAAAAACAATGGAGGAAGACATATATGCCGGGAAGGAATCCTGCACACCTACCCCAGGACCCCACAGTATGTTAAGTCCAAGTCAGAAAAAAAACATCAAATCACAAAAACTGAATTCTCACGTACCTCTTTGGTATTCGGCCACGCTGGTAGATTTCGCTTTCCAGGCTTTGAGATATTCATCTCTGAGATTTCTCCTGTTAGAACAAAGATAATAGAGCTCGCTTGTGGTCACCAAAGCATAGCAAATGCACAAAAACAACAACACTCAAAAGCAACACGTCTTCCCAGAAAGAAATATCCCGTATTCATACATTTTCAAAGATAAATTATCCCATGCCAGTTTGATAATTTCTCAGACAGCAGTTATCTCAACCTGCATCCACACATTGTCCACCAAAATCCTTTAGAGAGGAGAGAGACTACAGGTGTATGTTGGAAAACATCCCTGTGATTTCACCCACTTCACTTAACAAACGCCACTTGAATCTGACGATTGCTGTGATTATTGTGAAGAGCGCACGCGGAAAAATGATTCATACGTCGTGGCTGCGGGACCCTGAGAAGCACTCCTCTCGGGGTCAACAGAGAGCCGTATACATCGCTGTGTTCATGCATGCACGTGTCCTTTTTTGAGTGTTTCCATGCATGCGTGTTAGAGCTCATGTGTGTGCACGTTTGTGTATGTATGTGTGTCCAGATGGCGGCTCCTCTGATGGGAGCATGTGTGTTGGTGAGCTGTAACTCAAGAGGCTGGATGGAGGACAGACTAAGTGGCTCTCTGGGGAGAGTCGATCGGTTGTTAAAGACAGTGGAGAGGGACACAACAGCCTCAGCACACGCTAACAGCCAAAACAGACACACAGTCTTGGTTAGTGTAATTGCTATAGACAGCCATCTGAATGCCCCCTCTCAGTTGTTCTCTGTCTGACGTGCTCACAGAGGCCTTTCACCTTCCTGCAGTCACTTATGCCAAAAGGAACAGGATGGATTATGGTGACAGAAAAGTAGAAAAGTAAAAGTAAAATCTATTGCCACAGAGCCTGGGCTGTCGTCTCAGCCACTAATTTACCCACCAATTCTCACAGTGGACATTTTCAGGCGGTAGAGCAGAGTATTCTGGTAGATTCACTGTAGCAATTTAACAGACAGCTTATAAAACTTTAGGTTGTTTCACATGAATCCACCCTTCTTAAAGGTACTCCCATCACAATTTTTGGGGCTGATCATGGATTGCTGGAAGCAATAATGGCTGATACTGATCAGTAGGTTGATTTGAAGCCTTCAACATTGTATAAGCGGTACTGGTAACTTGAAACTGGCACTATATGCAAAGAGAAGCATATGAAGCAGATCATCTGTGGAAAAACTATATTCCTCTGGACGTGAACAAAAACAACCAAACACAGCTGAGAAGCGTCCAACACAGCTGTCAATCGTGTCAATAACGGCCTGTGAGCTGCGGTCGAACTGTCAAACTAGGCAGCGCTGATGAAATATGAATCAAAGTTCTGTTACTGCATTGCCTATTTTTTGTCACAAATGTTTTCAAAAATATATTTTAGTGTACGGCGGCACAGTGGTGCAGTGATTAGCATTGCCTCACAGCAAGGGTGGGGGGAGCCCTTTTGTGTGACGTTTGCATGTTCTCCCCGTGTATCTGCCCCGGGGACTCCAGCTTCCTCCCACAATCCAAGGACATGCAGGTTAATTGGTGACTAATTAGGTGTGAATGTGAGTGTGAATGGTTGTCTGTCTCTATGTGTCAGCCCTGTGACAGTCTGGCGACCTGTCCGGGGTGAACCCTGCCTCTCCCCCAATGTCAGCTGGGATAGGCTCCAGCCTCAGGATAAGCAGTTACTGAAAATGATGATTTTTAGTGTACTGTTTATCTGTAAAATGAGAAAGTTTGCTCCACATAGTGAGTGCTTTTGACTGTTTCCGTCATGGCGGCAAGGCTGGGTCACAAGCTTTCTCACTTTACAGCTCATCCTTTCTAATAAAGGTTACCATCTGTAGTTTTGAATAATAAAAATACAAGATGAGAAAGTATCATGAATTGGCAGCTGTTTTTTACTGGCAGGCAACCTGTGCAACATCTTCCACTCTCTTTCATCACTTCGTTTATGTCAACTAGTAGAACTGCAAGACCAGTGAAGCCATTTTAGCCACAAATAGAGAAACTGTCTCTGCGTCTTCTGATCAGCTCTTCTGCCTTTATAGAGACCACCAATTAAACTCTTTAGAATAAATATCAATGGATTGATTGGAGTACCCTCAATTCCTCAGTAGGTTTTAGTCCTCATGGTGCTTGCATCATTAAGAGTGAAGCTTTCATTGTCTTCATATCAGATGCCTGTGGTTTGAGCGTTTGTCACAATTTGAAGCTCAAAAAGCCCGGAGGAGCAGGAGCAAAGAGGGGGTAGGAGGGGCGGTGCCTTCAAAACTTCAATACAATTATACAATTCTGTCTACCTAGAACAAGATCCCCCCCTCTCCCCAAACACCACCCCTTCCCCATGATACCTCCCTATTCCCCCTACACCCACATGTATGGCATTATACAGAGTGATGAAAGGAGAAGAGGAATGCCAAATGATAACTAAGTCCCTCCGGACATCTCCATCCCATTCCCAACCCTGCCTCCCTTTCGACTGTCCTCTCCACTTACCATCTCCACCACCACCACCACCATCCCCATAAGACTGGGAAATGCAGCTGCTGTCAGCTGCCGAGGGCCTCCAGGCTGATCTCTCACTTTCTGGAATGTGCGCTGCCATAATGAGCACCGGCCCCCTCCTCCATCTACCACGTTCTTTCTCCATCTTGTTTCCAAGGGCTTCGCTCTCCTCCTGTAAGTGCGGCATAGGTGAAGAGCACACATAAGCTGATGAATGGCGAAAGAAAGAAGGTAATGAAAAGTATTATTTTTGCAAATTCATGAAGTGCGGATTGGAAGTGAATCCATTCAATAAATTAATGAGGTTTTTTTTTTTTTGTCAAATAAAGGAGAACCAAATAATTTTGCACTCCTTTAATGAGCCGATTATAATGAATTAAAGTGCAGCAAAATCATATAAAAGATATTCAGTGCTTTTTAGAGGTGAAAATCTGCTATGAATTAGTCTTTTGTTCACAGGCACTACATTTGCAGAGTTTTTGCTCAGTGATGGGAACTTTCAATCATCAGCGAGGTAAGGGCTGTCTATCAGAGGTTGCATGCAGCTGTGCTTGGCCTGTGTGCTTATGTTGACTCGTAACCTCTGAACCCAGTCATTACTTACACCTGTCAGTCAGTGGAGGCTCGGCCTCTTGAGAGGATTTGTGACAGCTGAAGGGTGAATGAGACATGCCTAGCACCCTAAATCTAACACTCCGTACTCCCCTGTGGTCCCAATAATCATAACTCAAGGGCTGACCTCTGACATGTCACTTATTACACCAGGGAGGTGTGGGCCTATGTAAAGGGCACAATGCAGGATTGTATATCCAGCAAGAGACATAGCTATAGTGCTTTCATGGTGGTAGCAGCCATCTTGCTGTTTTCTCTGGTCTGAACCATAGACTGTTGAAAATAATGGATGCAGCTAATGTAACCTGACCTATTAGTTTGAGGACTGCTATTTTGAAGTCCAGATTTTGGCGTTTCAGCCATTGACATCTTGGTTTTTTGGAGCCCTTATTTATGCTTAAATTCAAGCCTTAATAAATTTTATGAATGAATGAATAAATTTATTTTTATCATGGGGTTATGGAAGCGGTTATGCCCAGCCCACATGGGCTTACAAGCCAGGATCTAAGTAAAGCAAACATAAATTTAGACAGTATTAAGGTTTGAAAATGAAACAAAGCAGTAAAAGCATCATATGCAATCGGATTGGATTTGGAGGACCAAGTTCTTGGATCAATCACAAAGGTATTTGTTGTGAAAGAAAGAGATCAAAATAAATACTTATTAAACAGACATTCTTGCCTTCTCTTCCAAGCTTTGGGGACAGATGTAAACACATTAAAATTAAACAACCACTCTTGCTTTTGGTCATCTGAGCACCAGAAAGTATCAGGATTTAGACGAGGCATTACATCGAATGTGAGCTCTCTTAAGTTTGTGCAACATAAAAGAAAATGGGTCTCACTTTCCACTTCACCCAAATCACATAGTTCACATATGCTATCTACCTCCTGAATACTGTTGAATCGCCTGAATATAAATAAAAATATGAATGGGTGAGTAATATAAAAAATTTTTGCACATACAGTCAAGAAATGGCTGTAAACATGTTTATTTCATTTGTAAAGTTGGACCTTTTTGCATGGGGGTCAATGGGGACTGACTCGCTCTTGAAGCCTGCCTCAAGTGGCCATTCAAGGAACAGCAGTTTTGACATTTTGCATTGGCTTCATTTTCGAGCCCTGGAGGTTGGCTCTTGGTCTGAAAATAGATATTGTAGAGTATATCCATTCTCAAAGTGAACTCAAAGCATTCTTTGCTCACTCTTACAATGGGATCAGCTTGCTGTACATATTGACTAGTGTTATGTTTCTCATTTTGACCTGTAGCACTGGTAGCCAGGATTAGGTCAGATTTCGATGCAGCCCACAGGCCAAGAGCACAAGAGGTCTAATATCACATGGAATGGGAACTGAGAGGCATGCGGCCTGGTCCCAGACTCATAAATTATAATAGGTTGCATTGTTCAGCTGGGTAGAGGGCTGCCCTCAGATACAGTCAAAATGGGAAGCTTTAATCTTGTGCATTTGTGAAGCTCTACATCACTGGGATAATGTGCCAAACATGGCGCAGTTGGTGTCGACTAACTTGACAGTTTTCTCAGGCTTGAACTCAACCTTATCTTTGTTTTGTTCTGCAACATTGAAAACCATTAGCAATACTTATTTTCTTCTTTCTATGTTTGTTTGTCTGCGCATGGAACTGTATGTATTCTCTATGCATTACATCCTGTCATCCTATTAGCATATTTGTTCAATCCACTCTCAGCCCATCGCATGGCCCAATCTGTTGTCTATGGGAAATGATGTTTGCTAAAATGAGCCCCTGAAGCAGCAACATAGTGTTGATAATAATGACAAAAATCTAGTTTTCCTTTTGATGCATGAGCGCCTTTTAGATTTAATAGCCATATGCTGGAGCTGTTGTTGTGGCTGCTGCTGTTATTGTTGTTGATTGTTTTTAATCTTGCCGGGTGTTGGACATCAAACGGTTTATCCAAGGCTACCCCTGACTGGGTGATGTACCAACAGACTCTTGTGGCAGTGTGTGTGCGTGTGTGTCAGTGTATGCATGTGTGCCAAAGAGAAAAGGCTTTAAAAATAAATGTGCATGCATGGGTGATTTTCTTATTCATATTTACACACATTCCTGTCGGTGTGTGCGTGTGGATGAAGTCTGCCCTAATTGTGTGTGTGCTGCTGCTGAACCTCCTATCAGGCATTAGATAAGCTGCAGCCTTGCTGGGTCAGGTCCTCTGAGAAAGCAACCTATGGAAATCTGCAACCCAAGACCACTGCTCAGATAGGAGATTTCCCTCTGAGTCAGGCCAATTACTTCACATAGCAGACATGGGGTTGGATTGGGAGAATGTGTGCAGGCACGTGCACAGACAGACCTCAGGTGGTGCTCGAGCACCTGCCCTTCTGGACACTGACTAAATAAGTGCCCATTTCTCAGGACATTTTTCTTCTATTTCTTTTCCTAATTTTATAACCTTTTTTAAATTGCCTCATGGCACCAATTCTCAATTAAAAGCATGTTGTAATGCCTAACAGCTGCATCTGAGTTCTAATTCTGTGAGACTGCATGAGCCCCGACCCCTCCCTCGTCGACTTCCCCCTGTCACAGCCACCACAGTTAACACAAGCACCCTGCAGAGCAGCATTTATGTCTCCCTGACCTGCCTTCATTGGTGACAGCCAGCCAGGTAACAACAATGTTTGCCCTTTGCCTTGGCATTGTTTGTTACTGTTGTGAAATTAAACCCCTCTCAGTGTATAGTTATTGAAATTAATAAATACATAAGTAATGAAAGCAGCTTGATCTCATTCTACAGCACCAGGCTTTCAGCTAACTCCGACGTAAACCCATTTGCAGCAATATTTGATGATAAGAGCACCTGATGTAGTACAAAGAGCTGAAAATCTGTGCAGGGTGGGAGGGAGTGGTACTGAATGGGTCAATCAAACAAGGTCCCAGGAGACCACAATTTTAGCATAGTGTAGGTAACTTATGTAGGCACATAACGAACTTACGCCACTCACATGACGCATTTACATCATGTGTCATACTTATTTTAACCCAAAACTTGATGTTTTCTTTTAAACGTAACTAATGAGTAGTACAACATTAACAACTGGTGATTCTCAAAGTCAAGAAAGGATCCTTAAATAGCTGAATTTCAAGCAGGCTATGTCATCGAATCCGACAGATGGAAGATTCCAATGTCATGGATCCTTTGAATTCTACCAAGGACCAAGTCATTCTGTCAGGGACTTTTCAAGGGTGCATTTGTGGACATGAAGTACCCACAAATCTTTGCACATGATTTGCCGGAATTGAAGGACGGCCTTTTTAACGACGCACACCTGGGCACTCGCTAGCCTGTTCCAATGTGTGTTCACTGAACGCTAGGAAGGAGTGTTGCCTAGCCTCTGTGGGACCCAACCTGGAAAGACCAGTCCTACCAAGGACGCATCCTTTACTTAGAGAAGCACTGCGTGTGTTTCATCCAGGAGACAGCTGTGTGTCACATACAGACACTAAAGGACGCCTTGTGGATTGGCATGAGACACCAAAGGGCATGACAAAACTTCGGTATTTGATGACCTGGGAATGACAACAGGTTGGTAAAAGATGTGCCACTGTACATTTTATGTAACTTTGTTATAGAGTAAATAACGATAAGAAAGACGTCTGTGCCAGGCCCTGAATGTGTGTGTGTATTGTACTGTTTTGAAAATGACCATGTGTCCACCTCTCACTCACCTTGTCTGTGCAGGTGAGGGTTGGCGCATGATGAGATTGTTCTCCTGTATTCTTGTGAGTTGAGCATTTTGTTTTTGCCTTGGGCATGTTCGGAAACTTGCTGTTTTAGAAAAACAAAAAAGAAAAAACTATTTTTCTGTTTTTAGCCCCTGCAGTGCTCAGGTTGCTCTGCCTGCCTTGACTGCTCTGTATTCTAAAACATGGGGCCTTGAAGTTGTAGTCGGTGGAAATACAGTTTCCAGCTGTCCTCACAGAATTGTCTTTCCCTTGGTTTATTGGGTAGCTACATGTATATATGTTTCTAAGTCTGTTTGGATGCTGGAGTATTGAGACTTCCTTTGTGCTTTGCTGTTAAAGTAACATTTCAACTGATCCTGGGTGCTTTTGAACTTGATAATCGAGGCAACATCTGCACCAACATGACGCTTTTATTTCTTCTTTTTTGTCTTTCATTATGCTGAGTGATTTTGGAGTTAGACATGCTACTGAAGAGGCTCTCGGGCGTATTTGCTCAAATTTAAATATTGATTACTGAACACTTGTCCCTGCTACTCGACTTCTACTTATTTGGATACAATCTTCTGTCTTCAGAAGGCTCATAAGTGGTCCCACATAAAAGAAAATAGAGAGCCTCACACCTGCAATTTAAGTGTCACTCCTTTTTCTATATCGGCAAGCCATCAATATTTATTTTCAATAAAACTTTATGGAATGAGGTACCATTACAGTTACTAATGAAGTGGTTTACATACTCTTACTACAAGAAATATTTATTTTCTTTGACAGTTTTAGTAATGTCTCTCAAAGTATTTACATTCAGTGCATCTAACACTAGATCTTCTCACCCACCTCTAGAGAGACATCAAAAAACAAACATAAAAAGCGAGACAATGGATAAATTATTGATATATTCGCCTATGACATTCACAATGCTTCAAAAAAAAGTATGATGTAGTAAAGTCAGTGTCTTCTCACAGTCCCGACTGCAGTTCAGAGTCCGTATATCTATATAAGCACTTTAAAATGGTCCCATAGTCCTGTGGAACTTTTCAGGAGAGCCACTTCTGCCATAGAGAGTTTTCTCCAGGTGCAGCGAGCAAATCATTTAGCCCAGCCACCGTTAAAAAGCAGGCAGACAAGTGGATTACCAATTCAAGTCTTTTGGCCGTGACCATCCCAAGCACACAGGTTTTTGCACATTGAAAGCAGCAGCAGAGCATCTTCAAAGCAACCAAAAACAACCAGTTAATTTATCTACCTGTCATAGTGTAAATAAGAAAGAATGACAAAGAAGAAAAATGTCCTCCCCATATTTAACTAAATAGTTTAAAAAAAAGAGTGTGCTGCCCATACATATATCACAGAGAGGTGGTATTGATTAATAAGATTTGGAATGATGTAAGCGCCAAACAACCTTGAAGTCAAGCTGTAGGATTTACTCAACATAAATTTATCATTTTCAAACTCCCCTCTCACACTATCAGATATTTCTTTCCGTAAATCTG